>CM017799.1:7802818-9047147 GCA_008086715.1 Sitobion miscanthi | reverse complement strand
TTTACTGATTTTCAAACTTCCTATGGTGGTTATTCATTTATTTTTATTTATTATGTTTGCGATATTGGTGAAAATATCTACAGTCTTTATTTCTAACACAGTAGATACACAAATGTTTTTAATTACATTTCTTTTCGTTTAACCGTTTTTTTTTATTTTGCACGACATGTATAATAATGATCGCGCGATGATACCGGACGAAGACGTAACAATAATAATTACAGTAGGTACCCATCGTCGTTAAACGTGCAGCAATATAAAGAAAATCGTTTTGGATCGGCGAGACAGACGCAGATAATATATTATTGTAATGGGTACGCGTTTCTTTTATCCGCTCATCGGGTCGGACGACGACGATGCGCGCGTCAAGTCTCCACACCGTAGAAGCACGTTCGGATTTGAAAAGACGTCCGAAACCGAATTTAAACTATTACTATATTACTGAACGAAACAGAACAACAAAACAGAAAAAAAAAAAAACAAAAAACCATTCGAACGAAAATAATAATAATAATAATATAAAGAGCGGAGACGGACCGGGGAAAAGAAACAAAACAAAACAGATCTCACCGTCTCGAGTAGGTTAAGCGATTTGCGTGTGTGTGTGTGTAAGTCGAGTGTACCTACCCGTATAATACACACACACACACGGGTTATATATTATTGTATATATATACGCGGACGTCGAGGAAGAGCGTTTTCGGTAAGTATCGGTGTGGGAAGGTTTTGACGCGCTATCCGAGATTAATTATCGCGAGACACGGCGCTGCAGCGGCAACACACTCTCAGTCAAATATATATATACATTTATATATGTACATACGTATATTATATTATATTATTATTATGATTATGAGTTGGTGCAGTTGGCTCGCGCGAGGTCCTCGTCGGCGGTGGCACTCGAGGACTCCACACAAACGTCGTGGTTGACGTCTCAATATAACGTCTTTTTTTTTTTTTTTTTAATAAATATATATCGTATTATGTGCAGTGTAACGCACCGACAATGTACCATCTCGAAAGACCCGAGTTCTGTGTTTTGTTTTTGTATTAAGAGGATGCTACCCATGCATTTGTTGTCTCCGTCTTACACGCGTACCACATTGCAAATTTTCGTTCATTATAGTTTCAATAGTGCGCTGTTAGTTTTGATATTAGATTGAATTAACCGATTATCAATTTTTTATGTAATAACAGTGTCTGTGCTGTGCGCTTTTATTTGATATTTTAATTGTCGAGCGAGATATGAGCGTTTTTGATTTTTAATATTTCACATATCCATATCTTGCTCGAAAATGAAAATTTCGAAAAATTGGTAACGCTCAAGCACAGATAATGTTGTTACCTAAACATTTTATACCTAATAGGTAAATTCACTCTAGTATCAAAACTAACACTATTGAAACTAGTAAACGACAATTTGCTATGTCGTGCGCGTGTAAGACGGAGACAGCAAATGTATGGGTAGCTTCCTTTTAAATAGAATACTCTGTGCGTGTGTGCGTGTTTGTGTTTGTGCGCATATCTATGATACAGGTATTACCTAACCCAACCTAACCGAACCGAAATTACGCGACGATAAAATATTAGTCGATGCCGAACACAATGATAACCACGTGTGGACATATTATAATATAATATAAACAAACGCGAAGCGACTTTACCATCACGTTTTGTTATCAGCTCGATGAAATTTTGTGTCGGTCGAAGAAAATGTATTTTACACGGTTTGAAGTGAACATAATATGTGACACTTTTGAACGTAAATCGAAGTGTATTTTTTGTTTTGTTTTTTAAGTTTTCAAAAGACGTGCTTTCAAATTGTTTTCTCGGAATACCTTCGGTACAAACATGCGATATTATAGCGAATATATCCAGACAACGGTTTATTATTTATAAACATTCAAGTGTAGATGAGAAAGGTATATATATATATATATATTGATTGTGAAACAAAAACCCGCGGAGTACGTGCCATTCCGTTTGTGTTAACCAAACTTTGTAAAGTACCTACATAAACTTATAAATAATAAACTATTGCCGGTTCAATTTTCAATATTTATTATAAGCGGTTCATCAAAAAGTTCGAAAAAACATACACCGTCACTGAAAAATACGGACTTACGAGAAACGGTCGCCTCGGGAAAAAAATTTAAAAGAGATCAGAAACGTTTTACCTACCTGTATACTGTATTATTACTATGTACATTAGGTTAAATGATATTATGACTTTTTTCCGTTTTTTGTCTAAAACCGGTGGAACATTTACCGAGGAAATCGTAAGACACTCTCGGCGTGTACGTTCAAAATAAAATCACCATATTTTGCGTACGTATTATGTGATACGCGGATATCCGTTTATAATATTATTTTACAAAGTTCGTCAAACGCGTTTCGACGGTATGTATAATATTATATAGGTTAGCTGCATATTGTATTATAATATTATGTATGGTAATGCGAACGAACATTTTCCGCGCATATTACTTTTCGCCCGGATGTACACGCGGCTTATATACGTACATATTCCCTCAGGAATCCTAAGTATTCCGGTATCCGTCGCCCGGCGTTAGCGTCGAGTAATTTTTTTTTCTTCCGACCTGATACGCCGCGAAATTTAGCTCGAAGTCGACAATAATAATAAATAATTATTATTATTATTATGACTACTATTATTATCCGAAGAGCTTTTACCATATAATATTATCGCTATAATTTATAACTTGAAACTATTATTAAAAATATTAAAAAAAAATTAAAATTTTAGTTTTGTAGGAGTTACTTAAAATTAAGTTATACAAATATTTCCAAAGACTCGTATTCGTTGCGATCACTATAGCATCTAACTATTTGCTTCTAAAGGGATTATTTTGTAATTTGTGTAGTAATTATATCATATTATAGTAGACGATCGATTTATTTGCGTTCGAGTGTATTCTTAAACTTTCAAATGTCCATGCAGCGGGGTAGGCGTCGTTTTTGACGGAGCGGTTTAGAAGGTGTTGAATCGTGGCTGTCTCTCCAAAAAGGAGTAATGAAAGTTTTGCACCGGATCGACAAAAAAAAAAAAAAGTAAACACAATGGTTACAAATAGTGATGTGGTTGGCAATTAGAACAAGATATATGTTCAACGGTATCCCTTCGAATGGGAGAAACTTTGTACGAAACACTGAAAGGGTCAACGGCGGCGGCGGCGGCGTCATTGTAGTCGGAAACTCTTTAGAACACAAATAAAATTGCTCCGAACAATAAACAACGTTTTAACGAATAGACCGCATTATTAGTGAAATTAATGGAAAACAGTATATTATCACAGAAAACAACAGTATGCGCATAAATAACATAACATAATAATAATAATATATTATTATGTATAAACGAAATGTTAAGTATTCAGAAACCACATCAATAAAACGTTTATTTTATTATAACGACGTTACCGTGTACTTATATTATAATACGGGTATTCTATTGTGGTAATATTGATTTTATAAATAACGTTCTGCTTGTGTCAGAAAAACTTGGAAACCAATGCGAATCCTTCGGCCGAGTGACATGATGCCATTCTTATACTAGAATGATATAAGCCGTAAGTCTATAAATGATTACTTGTAAAAAAAATATCGCCATTGTTATTATTGTTATTATTTTTCTACAAATAATATTATGCAACATTAATACACCACGTCAATTTAGGACACGATACTATGGCTGTAGAAAAGACTCAAATGCCAAACCTGCGGAACTGATGTCTCCTTCATTGCAAGCTGCTTTTGAAATAAGCTCAAGATCGGATCGAACACGTCATGCTGTATATCCCACAATCCAAACATCACACTTGGACCTAATCGCCAACAAAATCTAACTAAACGATTTTCTTGAGCAAATTTTATGCTATTTAAAAAATGTTAATTTAACATACTGCAAATAGGTATAAGAGCATACTCAAAATAAAATAGATATACAAATTTAAATAGCATGTAAGTTAACGAAATGTAAGTATAATGCAAATTAGATAATTATGATAACAATTTAGAGAAAAAAAGAGAATTCAGAAATTAAGATTTTTCTATTCAATATGCCAATAAATCTTTTTGTCAGACTTTTTTAGATTATTTGTGACCAAAATTGTTTAATTCCATGCCTTTTGAATTAAAAATAAAATAAAATAATTTTGTGTGATATATACTATAAATATTAAATGCGTACCTAGCATATAAATATATTTATTTCTAGCATTGGAGAAGAACGTCAATTAATGTTTAAAATTTCTGTTTTATTTATTTTTTAGATGACATGTCATGTTAAGTTTATATTATGTTCATCAATTGTTTATATTTATCTTATTATTTTAATGTTTGATATTTAGTAATTATAATAACTCCCTATCTCCAACATAAATTGCAAAGGTTAAAGGAAGTAAATCAATCAAAATTGTAATTTAAAAATATCTAATTCGTAATACTATGTGTTGATTTTCTAAGTATAATATAGGTAACAGGTAAGGTAATGTATAATTATTGGCCTTTGCTACGAAAGTTGTAACTTTGATCAATAAAATAAAAATTAAAGAATATAGGTACAATACTAAATACATGTACCTACCTATTATTTATAATATAATGCGAGTGGTGTGCACCTTGACGCGTTTCTTTGACCGATTGACTTACAAATAGTATGCCAAAACGTTGTAGCTTAGAGTCAAAAAAAAGGACGTAGAGCAGCATGATATGCAATTTATGATTGCCACGGAAATAACCATTATATCAGCCCAAATTATTATAGTAAGGTAATTTTGTATCCTATTCCGGAGGTACTTATGTGGACATTGCAGGACGTGTAGGTACGCGTAACTAAACAATATTAACGTTCACGCGGTGAATTTTTTATTATTCGCGCGTGAACTACATTAAAATGATTTATATAATTATATATTGCAAAACGAATATCGTCAGTATATTGTCGCAACTCGTAATGGTTATCATTTGTCATCGCACAGATAAATGGACAAATATAAATTATTACCATATATATTGCCACGAGCTTATGCCGCTGACCGTTATTCACATCAATATGCCATTTGCCATATTTTTAGTATTTATTAGTAATATTTGAAACTGTGCAATTGTTTTCTCTGTACTTTCGAATTTATGGAAAAACTAACTGAAAGTATGAATAAAGCTTAAAGTATATTGACTGGTAGATTTGTGCACTGACATTTCGCGGGTCACATATCAACTGCAGTACAGCCACTCCGCATTCCTATGACCCAAACTATAAACGTTCATAGGTCAATGGTACATAATACGGTACTTACGCGGTACAATATTCAATATTTGCATTCTCAGATGAAATTGCTTCGGGTCAGGTCAGGTCGTAATTTGAAAGAGTAAAACCAAGAGAATCAACATTTTGCGTGGACTATTTGTTGTTTATCGGATTTCAACATAACTTACTGGACATGTAAAAACTGAAAGTGCACGCGAAATTCAAAACGAATACTGCGACTACCTTTAGGCTTAAATATTAGTAATATAATATTATGATATAATTGGTACGAGTGAAATCATATTATTATGTAACTTCCATATTTGCATCAGCTGGAAAAAAAAAGGTTTTCAATTGTACAGCCTGCCTATTATGACCATAATAAGGTGGAGGTACCTTTCGTCAGCTTACCACGTGTTCTTCATAATATAATTACTATTGCACTGCTGTCTACTATACTAAAATACAAAGTAGACTGTCTACCTACATAGTAAAATAAATATTTTTTTCAATAAATTATCCTTTGCTCGTGCCCGTTACTCACACACCCGTGCTACAATCAGTAGCGTGCCCGGAAATTTTAATTTAGAGGTGGGGGATGTTATAAATAAAAATTCCCTATGAGGTGGTGCTGCTGTTTCTCGCATAATATATTTTCGAGAGTGATGGGGGTGATAATATTATATCCCTCATCCTCTCCCCTCGGCACGTGACATGACTGGTTACAATACGTTCATAGTGTATACTGTATATACACTAGCGTTCATGGACGCAAACAGGGGTGGCTTTGGTGACTAAACCCCCCTCCAAATACTATATTCTGACATTTTTTTTTATTCCTACTTATTGATTGTAATTAGGGCTGTGTTGCCTGTGAATTGAATGCACTAAATATTAAAAAACCTTAACAAATGCACTTGAAATCCGACAAACTCAGTATAAAATATATTAAAAACCTTATAAACTAATTCAAATCGTCAGTATAAATGCACTATAGGTAGGCATACTTAAGAATTATAATTTAAAAAATATAAAGATCTATCCAGTGTAAAATATTTTAAGTTAAAAACATTATTAATTGTGTGCGACGTGTGTGCATAACATGTGAAATAAGGCCACAATAAACAATAATTAATAAAATGTGTGAAAGAGACCGAGATTATGAAAACATGTAGCTGCTGGCTACTTGATAATTCTTCGTTTCATGGTCCGTTTTTTTTTTTTTTTTTTTGGCTGTCTTTGTAACATAATATTATCTTATTTATTGGTTGTTACAGCAACCAAGGTATAGTAGGTACTGTAACGCGAAATCATTCGGGTAACGTTGCTTTATTATCCACCGGTTGCTATGGCATTGGGCAACCTACTTGAACCTAGGTACTGTAACGTGAAATTATAACTTCATAAGCTTATAGATAATGCTAAATGGGTTATAACAAAATATCAATCACGAATACAAAAAAAAAAAATATTTTATTCATCTCAAATACATATCTTCGTTAAAAGAAACTGACGGAATAGAAAATATCGAAAAAAGTAATAAAATTTAAAATTATGACTAAAAGACCGGAAAATCAAAAATGTCAATAAATGTCAAATAACATTTTAAAGTTGAATTCAGCAGTCTGTAATTCATACTTTCTGTTGAAGAAAGTCTGTTATACAGCAAGCAAAAAAAAAAAATTTTTCTACAAATTCACAGTCCTAGTCATAACAACAGACTATTATTGCCAGTTGAAATATTAAAATAATACGTGAGTAAAATTATATCGTCGGTTGAAAGGCCAACTGATGTAACCCTAATTTTTTTTTAAAAATGAGGTTTTTATTAAATATTATTCTTGACACATTAATACACATTCTGGGCAAATACTGTAACCCACAAAAAATTAGTATTTCTGGTACAAAATTGTATTTTTATTCAACTCAAATGACGCAACCCTCACAAACAAAATAATGTTAATAATGCTAATTAACGTAAGCCATAACATCACTCACCAGAATCGAAACGATTTACAATTTATTCCAGTCAAATAATGTAAGCATCAATGTAAGCCTTAGTATTTAAGCCAAATATCACATTTTTACCAGCCAAATAACGCAACCCAACCAAATATGAAATGTGATAACGTGTTTGTCGTTGTAATCATGGTTGAAATATACAACCATGATTGTAATAAAATCATTATAATTGATTATAGCATTATTATTGTAATTAACGTTAGCACACTGGGTTTATCACACATTGTGTGAAGGTGGACACAATTTTACCGCCACCGCTATAGTGTGTGGCGAACTTTATCATTTTGATAATCACAAATCACAATAATATCACTAAAAAAAGTTTCATTCTAAAAATGAAACTATTCAATTTTTAATTGTTTTAAATTAATATTTTTTTTACTATAATTATTATTAAAGAAGTAATTTTTATTTTATACCAGTTTTTACTTACAATGTGTTATGTTGTTTAAAAATATAGTTACCTACCTATTTCACTTACCTATAATTTATAGTATTTATACTGATTTATACTCTCAGGAAGTAGCAACTATAATTGTTAAAAAAAAATGCAATATTTTTGTTATTTAAATGGATTTAGAATTTACGTAATTAATGGTTACTATTTATTATTTTTGCAAAGTAGTGTAACCCACAGATATCCTTTAATGTCATATAATGTAACCAACAATGACTTTTATGTTAGCCGACCACTTAAAATAACCCACTAATACCTCTACTTTGGTAATTGATTAAATTATGAATAAAATGTGCGTTCTTTTAATTCAGTTCACACATAGAATTACTAGATACATAGAGCCTCACAATAAGAAAAATTAACACAAAAAGATAAATTTGCAACAAAGTCATTATTATTTTGGTGTACCGTGTAAAATTTGATTTTTGAGAGTTACCTCAATCGGCCACCGACGATATAGTCAAAGTTGTATTGATTGTATATTTATATCGTAATTAGTGACTCGCACTACAATATCAAACGCCGTCCGCCCTTTTATCTCCGTTTTATAATAATTATACATATTATGTATATAAAGTATTATAAACGCGATATTATACACACGGTGATAATAATATTGTGTTATTTCTCAGCCACGGTCTATCTCTCCAACTCTTTCTCCCTCCCCACCCCCCCCATCTCTCTCTCTCTCTCTCTCTCTAACCCTCTACGGTGTCTGCGTCCGCCTCCGTTTCTATCTCGCCGTCAGTTTCTCGGCTTTTCTCCGCGGTGGCCATTGAAATCGGTCTGTACGATAAATAAATTAATATCAGCCTCCACACCGCGAGTGACGCTATATTATTATGTATAATATGGGTATATACACAATAATAGTATGTACGCAGGTAACCGTGTATAAAAACCCGGCCGGCGATGTTTATTCCTATTATATTATTGTTCGCGCGCAAAGGCCCCGGAGGCACCCACCGTCACCGCCGACGCCGACGGCCATTCATCACGTAATTATTATTCGAACGATACACTACAGCACACTCGCCGCTCGCATATATAGGTACGGCCTACCCGTATATTATTATGTATTGTAATAATATTATAATAATATGTAAACCGCGCATAGCAGCAGTCCTCTGCATATTACAATGTGTGTGCATAGTGTCGGTGTGCCGGTGCCACGCCATTCTTCGCGTGTAAATAATTGGATTTATCGCCGATGAAAATCCCCTTTGAGCGCGCGCTAACGACGTTTAAGCACCGTTTTCTCGGATTAATTGATTCGATTATACGGACGCCGCCGCCGCAGCCGTTTAATAGCGAGTTCAACGCCGCGCGATGACAAAACTCGCCGACGGTGTGCCGCGAGTGATCGGGTTTCGTTTCGTTTTGTTTAGTTAGTTTTTTTTTATTAGTTATAGCCTATATGTAATATGCGGTGTAATAGATACGCACGGTTTTGTGTAACTTTTGATTTTCAGAGCGATCAGTAGCACCACTCTGTGACGTAGCATGGCACCGCGGTACTAAATTCTAACGACCGAGGTTATAACCCGTCCGCGGGTTCATCGATATTGTTTTGAAAAAATATAGTTTTCGGACCTATATTTTTCTTGAAAAATCTTAACTAGGTAATACTGACGTTTGTTAAGTATCATACCCATTAAAACAGCGGTTACCAGCCTGTGTGTGTGTGTGGTGTGGGGGGGGGGAATTCGCCCCAGGGGGGAATTTAGAGTCTGCTCGGTAGGGGAATATAGTGATGACAAAATTACGAAAATAATTATGTTTTTTTACAATGTGTAAAACTGAAATCACTATATTAATTTTCAGATTATCGTGAATTGGTAAACGGTGGTCAGTGAATTCTCGACCAGACTAAACAATATTGCGACAAAATAAACGAAACAACTACAACGTCACTAACGACGTAACAAAAAAATAACTTCAAAGACTTTCAGAGCCACAGCTTTAGTTTTGTATCGAAATAAATGAAACTGCGCGACGTGTGACCGCAGTACGTAACCGCATAGTAAAGGCGAAGATCGTTTGATGATTTTACTATATTTTGTTTTCGTTGTTTCCACACTAGCCGACCGTCGCGGCTTAAATGGAAAACGGAAATACGAGTCGAGGAGAGGTGAAGCCGGAAAAAGGGACCATCGTCATTTAGGTCGACATGTTATATTAGCCCGCGGGAATACGCCCATGTATACAAGCATTTCGAGCATTTGAATCGTGGTAAAACGATAAAAGCTAAGGGCGTAAGTACCTCGCGCCACCGACGTTTTCGTTCATTATAATACACTCGATATAGGTACGAGTGTCACGACATAATAATGTACCGTCGTCACCTTCCCGCGTCTCACTTAACTAATATTCCGTAGGTATATAATGTTATATTTGAAATCTTGAATTTTATTAGTTTCTGTGCGTTATGGAATTATTATAGTTAATAATCATTAGTTAAAATATTAATTATCAAAAGAGGTCAATTGACTTAAATTTAGTTTATGACGTTCATGACTACGGTTGAGTTATAACTTAAAATACTTAGTTCGCAAAAAAATAAATATTTTATTCTTAGAATTAAAAGTTTAAAAGAAAAAAAATATTAACTTAATTCTGTTAAAAAACGATCAAAACTTGATTTTTATTTTTATTATTGCCCAGGTACATTGTTTACACATTAGTAAACTACTCATTAGCTATACTGTGAAAATCTAAAATATTAATAAATTACTAACCATGTTGTATTGATTTATCTTACTATCCAAATTTCATTCTAATTACATTAGTTATAATGGTGTATGCCATTTTTATAGCCGTCTTTGTCCACCAAACTATTGAATTAATAATTATTTATTTGCTAACTTTTGTTTAAAACCGTTGACCATAGCGTGAATCACTAAAAAAGAATATTTAGTTAATTTGTGATTTTAACTACAATTATAATAGAATGTGTACAAGCAAATTTTTAGTTAATCGTCTAAGTACTTACTATTTTTTAATTTACCAAAAAAACTAATATATAGCTAGAATAGAAATTAATCTAATAAAGTCATTAAATTAATTAGATGACTAACTAACTATCTATTTATGCTTAAAATATTAAAAGAAAATTAACTTTTTAATTATTTTATGCCTGTCTTTACACATAGATATACTTAAAGTTATAATACAGTGTACACATCAAAATATGGATAATACTAACTTGACATAATATTTCCACTAGTCTTACAATTTAAAAAGATTTCAAGGACCACTATTTAGTGTTGTTATGAATAAATGTATAATTGGTAAATTATTTGATGGATATAAACTTAAACGATTACCTCCTCTTCCGCTATATCTACAACTCCGCTTGAAATCGTAAGATAATTACTAACAATTGTTATACCTATATAATTTTATTGAATTTTTTTATCATTTTATCATATTATTATAAACTTGATGGAGTCTAAATTCCATAGAAAACGAATTAAATACCTAGTGACTTAAGGAATGACAAAAACCATAAATTATAGTTTTAGACATTCAACCATAGGCATGTAGGCACAACGATTATAATATGTAGTACGATATAATATTATATTTCAAAAGACGTCTGTGTATTTCAAATTATATTGTACATAGTTCTGAGTTTCAAAACCATAATTTATATTTACTTCGGAAGTCACTACATATTACTTTTGCATGATATAATGGTATTATATACGTCTTATATTACGAGATTAATTTACATTAAAGTACATACATAATAATATGTCATCATTGCTTAATTTCTGGGAACAGTATACACTCATATGCTTAAGATATCGTCGCATTTGAGCTTCTATAACAATTATTACAGTTATGGAATTTAAGTAGTCGACAGTAATTAATATTTTCACATAGTTAATAATTAAAAAAAATTAAAACTTCCAATTAGTATTTACCATAGTAAAAGAATTTATAAATATAAAAAAACAATCCATGAAAATTAAAATGTACAAGTAGGTACAGAAAACTTTGATAATTATAATAAAACATCAAAATATTGAACAAAACAAAAAACTAAAAAAAATCCCCGAAAACCGTATTTTTTTAAAAAATGTCTATAAACACAATTATTATAACTTTGAAATCTGAATATTTATAATTGGTTTTTTATCATGACAAAATAAATTATGTATATATTTTTTATATCGAAAAATGCATAGATTTTCTGAAATTCTGTAGTTATTAAGGCACCGGTCACAAATAAAAAATGTTTCAAATTTATTTTTCAATGTCCAGAACTCTATGTTTTCTCAACCATTCTTTAAAAATTGTTAATTAGAATTTTTATTCAGTATAAGAATTTACTATAGTAAGTCGACTAAATGCATAATTTTAAATTCGATAACTGTATAACTACCATTGAATAATAATATGACGTGTACAATAAATGAAAGAGGAACTGTATTAAAATAGCATTGTGTTTTTTAATAATAATAATAACAATAATAATGAAAAAAAGAATATAGGTATTATTTATAAATAATAATCGCTATAGTTTGTCAGAAGGAAATCACTTTGATATAATACTCGAGTGTATTTATGTAGGTACCTATAAAATAAAATTAACAAACATAGAAAAAAAAACAAATAGGTACCTGTATCACTGACGGACGTATAAAATATTATAATAAACGACATAAACGACGTGTTCGTGTAGGACAAGGAGACATGATACCATTTTTTTTTTTTTTGAAAATAGGTCAGTGTACTTGAAAGGATTAATGTGGCTTACACATGTATGTTATTTCCACGTCAGTTTTTTTTTCGTTTTTTATGAACACCACTATATTGGGTTTTAAGCCCGGTACGAGTATGGTTGAACAAAAAAGGTTTTCGTGATGGAATATCGGTCGAATAGTTGATATAATTCAAAATGATTTCTCCCGTCTTAGGAGGACTACACTGAGAATACTATACTGCACCATACAATTATATACCACACAGCAGCTCTGATACCTGCCCATAACCTTAAGTCTCGCGCACATTTCAGTAAACGGTTAGTATAGTTGAATGGGTAATTTCGTCGAGATAACCCTGTTGTATTGTATAGGTGTGTTTTAGCCTTGTGGGTGCCTAGGAGCTAAAAGTTTTCTTCGAAAATAACCCATCGTTATATAATTAATAGCGCAGGAACTCTTAATGAGTTATAATTAAACGCCATTTATTTTATTTTAGACGTTTTAAATTCTTTTAAAAGTTTTTAACTCACAGGTCCGAATTCGTTTTACTAAATTGCGTGTAACATATTTTTGCTTCACAAACTTTGCCCGTATTTTAACTTAACACATTTTTTTTTTTTACATTTCTAAGCAAAAAACAACTATGTCCTTAATTAATTTTCTTGAAAAAATGTTACTGTAAAAAGGAATATAGTAATAATAAAAACACCCTGACAAGTCCGCGGAGGAGATAGATGCGTGAATCTTTCCGTTAGTTAATTCGCGTATAATACAACGGGCGTAGTGTCCACCCCGTCGCGCCGTTACCCCATCGCCGAGTGATTACTACCCACCGGATGCGAACTTGCAGCCTTCGCACCCACGGAAATCTAAATTTTCACGCGGAAAACGTATAAACAGCACACGGCCGCCGCCGTAACGACATATACTTATATGTATTATAAAATATTATACTTTCATCGACGCGAATTCAACCCCTAAACACCTGCGGGACCGGCGCTGACGTCCGTTTATTATATAGGTACTTGATATATTTCAAGGTATATACCTCAACGACCTATATACCTATATGTAATGTACAGAATATTGGCCGTTTACGCTGCACAGACCGTTTGGCGATAAAGTCCAATCTCTATTCGACGATCCCTCAGACCAATAACGGTACATTTGCATATCATTTTCGGGCTCGTGACTCGTCCACGAGTGCGTTACACAATACCTATATATATATAGGTCGTGTTGTATATATATATATTAACCGTTTCGTTAGATCGGTTCGGTGTATTTTATAATATAATATACGCGTATATCGCTAGCAAACACATCGCCGCCACAAAGCCAAACATGAAACTTTATTTTGCATAATTTTGCATAAATATGGACTTTTAAATTTTACAAGTGCACTCTCAAAATATATGTTCTTAAACTTCAAATATATTATTATTAGCATTAGTGATTATTCGTGATTTTTGTTTGATATTTGTTACAAAGCCCGTACTATATGCCCGTTAAGTGTACCTACCTATATATTATATTATATTAATATAATGTAGGCGCGGTGTATAAACTCACAATACGATATTCATATTATATGATGCGAGGTTATTTATATTTTAATGTCTAGAGTCGTATATAGTATGTTAATGTGTAGGGAACAAATAAATGTAAATAAAATATTAATTTTCATTTTATAAAATAATACGAATTAAAAAAACCAACCTCGCTTGTGCAGTAGCTACTACGGAGTATACGACCATAATATTAAAAGGTCGGATTAAGTTAAATTATTAATAATAAATAATCAATTATCGTTGCGTTACGGCAATTGACGACATTTGGGAAATATTGTAATAGCGCTAATAAAAATATTAAAAAAAACTCCGTAAATTTCGCATGACAATTTTTTTTTAGAACGAAGCGGATATTAACGTAATGAAAAAAAATTGTAATTCTCGGACGTCATGAGAAGTTTATAGCCATATACCGGTGTAATTATATACATTTATTCATCATCCGCGTGCTGCGTGTGGTCGTTATGCACATCACAGGGATGATATTATTTATTCCGTAGCTGTTTCAGGTAGTATTATATAAAATATTATATAAACTGTTAGTACACAGTAGCCACGACCATGTCCACGTGACCACGTACATGTATACGGTAACGGATAATATAACCTGTAATTTTTTTATATTATTATAATACGACATTATTATAATCCTGTAATAATTTATTCTAAAATATTTTAGTATACGTTTTATTCTTAAATAATAAAGTGAAACGATAGGTATTATATTAGGTATATATTATTATAAAAACTTAAACGATCAGAAGACGTATACATAATATGCTATTTGTCAATCGTTCGAGTATAAGTACGTTTCTATGGTGTTTACAAACAATATTCATAAAAACCATATTCCTTCAGATATGTTATCCAATTAATATTTCGTGTATAATACCATTAATATACCTAATCAATAAATTGCTTATACAGTGTGTGATATTATACTATCATTATTATAGATACACATAAAAATGGCGTATTGTAATATTTTTATCATTATCATCGGTCATGTTTTTTAATGTTGACAATGAGTGTAAATAATATCATTAATCAGTAGTAGGTTGTCGTATATTTTATTTAAAAATAGTAATTCTATAATAGGTACCTAGTAAGAGTTCTGAAACAAAACATAAACAAAATTAATACATTTTGCCATTTCGGTATTAAATTATTATTAAGTTTTCTAATTAATCGTGACAAACAAAATTTACGTTTTAATAATACGTAGCTTATTATTCACCATCGCAGTACGAACCGGAAAATAAAACATCGACCGAGGGAGATTAAAGTTTGATAATAATATGGTATTTAGTAAATATTAACAAAAATAATAATAAACCCAACTACAAGACTTTGACCGCGTTTTCCTGGTTTCCGTCTGGCCAAAGTATGGCATGGCACATATTGCGAAGTCTTCTAGGGCAGTGATTTTTTTTTTACGGAGGAACTCTAAAAAACTGCGTAACCCTGCAACTTACTGAACATAATATTATTTATTAATAACGTGTAGAGATTCGTGAAATCTGGACTTGGATACACGCGTATATATTTTTCAAATATAAATATAGATTTAAAAATTAAAATAGCAGTGAAATACCCTTTTCTAGAAAAATTATATTAAAATGTTAATGTTGGCCTAAAATTTTTTTTACTTACAACGCGTATGTTCATGAGTAACGGAGACACGGAAACTCGGGAGGCTAGATATTTTCGGCGACAACGGTAATTACTGTTACCGAATGACGGTACATCGGTATTTTTACCAGTTTTAAGTACCGAAAATAACAGCCATTTTACATTTAGCTGGTGTCTTTTGAGTGGTTATTATACATATCGGTTGGGTCCGTAGTGTGGAGACGATAGTGACCAAAACCTTGACATGACGTAAAGAATCGTCCGGAAATGCTTCGGCTCAAATCAGTCAGATGCGACTCGGAATAGCGCTGTTGTTTTAAAATATACGCCGGATTAAACGTATACTAGGTAAATCATTTGAAAGAATTACCAATATTATACATTAATTATATTACTATAGTATTATAGGTTTTTAATACGGACGTATTTTAGGATTTCGGATTTCGAACGACTTACTTTTGTATGACTTATACCGAAAATAAAACGAATCAATACGTGTCGCGCGCTAACCGCGGTAATTGGACTTGGACCGTATACTATGGTATGGACTGACTACGCAATACACGAGCCTGTAAAGTTGTTCTCCGATTTTAACGAGCAAAGGGGAGGAAAAAATAGTACACCGCTGAATTTCATCAGAAGAAAATCGAAAGTCCCGTAAACCATTTAGTGTGTACCTACCTGTCTTGCCTACTGCTGTGTTACCGTGCGAACATTTTTATAAAGTACATTACAATAATTTACGTCCAACCACTGTCGAGGTGACTGCCGCCGCGCAGCTCGTAATCCGCATTAATTGTCGTCCGTCGAGTCTTTTAACCTCGATCGGTTGCCGTTGTAATGGGAGAAACGCGTAGTAGTCGAGAAATCCACATCGGAATCGATCGCAATTCAAATGTCCGCGGAGAAAAAAAAATAATACACATGTCACATTATGCGCGAGGATGGCGTGTGAAACTGTGCAGTATTCGAGAGCGAATAATAATAGGAGTGTGATGGCGTATAAGTCGTAAACGACGTAAACCGCTTTAAACGATATACCCTGCAGTACTAAAGTCGAAGAAAATTTCGTACCGATGAACCAAATAATAGTCTTGATATAATATTAATATGCTGCGGCGTCACACCACCTGTCGTGTTGTGCAAGCTTTACTTTAATTTACTAATAAAAATCGGAAAAGCCGTATACGTATTATATTATACGACATATTGACTGAATATATACTGCAACTGCAGGTGTGATATTAGGTATCATATTATATTATTAAAACATTCGATATGGTTTATACTTGATTTCCACTAGGACATGAGGAAATAATATTATTAAATACCACGAGCGTCAGTATATATAATTGTAAGTCATGCTTACGTAACAATATTGCATGATATATACACAGGCGTGGACTGGCTGAGATGTTATAGCATCCCATTTCCTAAAATATATTTGTCCAATATTATTATTAAATATTTAAAGCCTCTAGACACCTAATGAACAGCAGGTCGTTACCAACTTACGTTTATTAGTAATTTAAAATATCGTATACTGTTGTACAATTTTGAAGCACCGGTACCCCAACACTGCCAAGTTTGAAACTGAATATCAAAATAATCCACTATTATGTACTTTATTTTGTACAATTTCGTACAACCAAAATTAAATTTTGTACACGATAAAATGCGATTTTCCCATGTCCGTGCTGCGGTGACGTTAACCAAGCAGTGCCCATGACCAATTATTATCCAATCAAAATTTAACTCGTACAGTATATATTTACTTTATCTTGTACAATTTTGTGCACCTTCCTTAACTTGACAAAACAAATTTTTATTCTGATATACAATGACAGGTTATCACTTTTTCATTTTAAAAATGTCTTATAATTGTATAAACTATATTAATAAGATAGGCCATATGCATATTATTAAAGAATTTACATAAGAGTAGTGCATAATATACTGTATACAGACATATCAGACACGTATTTAGAATCACTTATGGCTAAGCTTAATTAACTGATTTTTATTTGCGTAAATAGGTACTTAGAATTTATTTTTATAATTTATATAATTATAAAATATAATTTTTATAATTTATTTATAGAATTCAATGTTTATCTTATAGTAGTATATTGCTATAATTTATTATTAATTGATATCATAAAAAGGTGTTATCAAGGTGCCTTTTTAAACCTGGGTATAATTTATAAGATCCCTTTAAATTGTATCTATTCAATAAGAAGCATTCATTACATTGTATCCCAATATTTTTAACTCTTCCTCCAAACTTAATCTTAAGTTTATTATTTACCCAATTATGAATTATAAAACAAATAATTTGTGAACAGTTTCCACTTATAATATTGTTAGGTTAGGTAAAATGACTAACTAAAAATTAAAGTTTATATGGTTTATATTTATAATTTAAACCATTTAAACCTAAAATAAATCATTTATACTTAGGTATAGATAGAAATACAAAATAAAAAATTTGAAAATATATTGTACTGAAGTAACAGAAAAATTTTAGTAACTACAAATAACATTAATATTAATATTAATAAAATCCTAATCTTAATATTTTTTTTTTATAGGGTAAAATTAGATTATATGTTTTATAATACGTTTAAAATTTTGAAATTTCTGGTGGTCAACATTCCAATTGATGGATGATCAACCCAAATTTTCATCGGGCAACAAAATTCATGAAAAAGTCCGGTAAAAAAATAAATTACAACCACCTTGTTATTGTCAACGATTTATATCGTGTACTATATTTTAACTTTTAGCATTTGAAATAGCCAATATATATTGTAATTTGTAATAACTGTAATAATAATAGTACAATTAGCAATGACCATAACTATTAATGGTTATATTATAATTGTTAAAATATATTATTAGTCTGACCAAAGAAATTAGTCACAGAAAAAATTGCTATACAACATTATAACATTATGAACCGTCGCTGTCGCCCATATTCGCTGGTTAGATAATAATATTGTAATATAGCTGTACAAATTTAGTCCATTCTATGGCAATACATTTTATAAGCAACTAAGTGTGATAAATACAGTTGAAAATCTGTCTTTTTATTTAATTATTTTTAATTAATTTTTTTATCTAGTTAAATTTTGTGCAGCACAATGCAATTGTGCACAGGTAAAACAGATTAATTCAAAATTTTACTTCCCAATATATTATATTTGAAAAAAATTGAACTTAATGAATACCTATCATTTTACAATTATTTGTGTGGACTGAATACCATTGAAACAATAAGCTTGTACAGTTTTACTTATAAATTAAAATAAGTATTTATTTATTTCAACAGCTCAAACCCAATATACAAAATAGTAATGTCTGTATCTAAGTTGTCATTTAATATTAGATAATATGTACTAATATTATTATTATTATTATTATTTATTATAGCTATTAGTATAAAACTATAATAATAGCTCAAAAATTACAATTTTAATATGATAATAAATTGTATAGCTTGCAAAAATTAAAATATGTAAGCAAATATATAAGTTAGTATTAATAATGTAGTATGGGATTATATTATAATGATATAAAATAAAGATAACCCAACAATTTTTCATCAATGTTTTCTTATGACGTTATCACGTAAAATTATCGTCCGTAAACCGACGAATATTATTAAAATATTCTGTATTTGAATAATTATATTATATTTTGTATTTGAATAAAATAAATTTATGAAAACATTATTATGTTTTATAAATATATATATATAAGTCAACAACAAGTAATTTCTTATTACCATATTGTAACACTGTTTAAAAGAAAACGTTTATGCGTTCTAAGCGCGCCACTTCATACGTTTAGAAATACACTTTCTAAAGTGGCATTAATTTTGAAAAAATTTCAATTTTTAGATTTTTCCCTTTAGTTAAACTGTAAAACCTACCTTTGTGCGGGAAGTGTCTTATAATTTTGATGATCAGTGAGTGAGTCAGTAACAATATTGCGAATTTTGAAATCCTCCCATTTTGAAATGGCACAATATTACGGGTTCGTTTCCTTACAGCGTCCTAAGCTACTCGAGATTAATCTGTGTTCAAAATTTCAAAAGTTTATCTGAAGAGGAAACAGAGATATATGGGTTAGAAAAACTGGGCGAATTGATTCGTGTAAAGATGAATACACTGGCATTGCTAGAACTTAGCATGGCGCACTGCCGTGCGCTCAGATTAAGAAAATAATATAAAATTATGAATCTTATGTAGTGAGCTTGCGCATATTAAAATTACCCAATAACAATTTTATAACGTCGGTACAAGCGGTATAGATTACAACTGAATTATAACTGACCTTTACTTAATAAATTCGTTAGAAGAGAGAGGAGGGGCTTTATGATAGCTATGAATTAAAAGAAGTAAATAATGTTTCGATTTCTGAAGAAAAATGGGGATGGTTTGGGACTTTGGTTAAAGGAAGTAACTTGAGTATAATAGTATTATGATGGTTTATAGGAATTGAAATTTAAAGTGGATTTAGGAAAGCTATAATTTATTATATTATTGTTTTAATACGTTGAAAAAATATGATAGTTAAATAGTTATATAATATAGTTTATACAATTATAAGACATTTCTAGAATGAAAAAGTGATTACTTATTATTGTATATCAAAATAAAAATTCTCACCATAAACCAAAACAAGTTAGGTTAAGTTAATAGTATAATTGTTACCTAGCTAGGAAATCACGTTTTCTCAAGTTGGGGAAGGTGTAAAAAATTGTATTTTGGTTGTACAAAAGTATACAAAATAAAGTACATAATACTGTATGAGTTAAATTTTGATTAGATAGTAAATAGTCATGAGCAGTGCTGGGGTAACGTTACCGCAGCACGGACATGGGGAAATCCCGTTTTCTTGTGTTAGGAGAGGTGTACAAAATTGTACAAAATAAAGTACATAATACTGGATAATTTTGATATTCAGTTTCAAACTTGGCAGTGCTGGGGTAACGGACCTCAATTTTGATTGTAAGTTTGTTGTAACTTGGTACTTATTTACGTTCTTAACGCATATTCAATATTTAATATTTAAAAAAAAAAAATTAAATATATTAGTATTTTATAAACAATCTACATGGTTTAAATTTGCCCCAAATATTCTTGTTATTTGCCCTTTAAATTGTGTAGCATCCCGTGCCTGTATATACACATTTTTCTTTTCATTACTCATACCATTCAAATCTAATAATAAATTGTGCTTATTGTTTTCGACTTAAATATATATTTGTATATTGTTGATTTTTGAAGATTCGTCATTGCTGCACCGTCATATTCATGTAGATGATGAGGGTTTTCACAGTATAAAATATGAATGTAATAATACAACAAAAAGCCTTGCGCTGCAAGGGTGAAAATTTGAAAGTCAATTGAAACGCTGATCACGTAAATCAGTTTCGACTATATAACAATAATTGGCCCCTTCGTATTTTTTTTTTTTTTTTTGGTGCTAAGGCGACCGCGAAGACTGATGTCGGCGGGGCGGTGAGGGCGATGAAAAGTCTGAATACGAAATCGTCTGGAGGCCGACAAAAATGGTATTTTTCTTTTTTTTTCTTGTTGTTGTTGACACAATGGATTTTAACTAACTCTCTTAACACTTTCCCCCCCCCCTTACAATGTCTTTTCTTTCGGTTCCGTACAAAACTTTGTTCGCACAAATCCCAGGGACCGGGTGGTGAGGTGCAGGCGAAGAGACGACACCGGATTCGAACGAACGGAAGAGGGAAATAGTAACTTCGTCTACGGAATGAAAAAATAAATAAATATTTAAGCCACTGCTTGTTCGGCGGGCGCAGCGGGTTGGCCACGGAGAAAATAAAGAAAAAAACGAATGAATAATTTATTGCGCACAGATTAATATTTACATTTTCATCGGTGGCGCGAGTCGGATTCGAAGCTGCAATAATGAAAGAGAATCGGTACGGGGCTCAAGTGTCGTGGCAATAAAATTAAAACAATACTGCGAGAGCGAAGGGACAGCCGTGAAGTGGAGAGGAAAAACGCATTAAATCATTAATATAATCAGAGATTTAAATTTACCCGATTTTCTAAAGCCAATGGATTGTACACGAGGGAGCCGGACGGCGGCGGCGGCGCTGTTATTATTATTATTATTTTATCTGCAGTTTTTACCTTTTTTTTTTATTTTTATATCGTTTGATTCAACTTCAAAAGTTTTTTTTTCAAAAATAATTACTTGTTCGTGTATCTTCGGTACATATAGAAAATCATTAAATAAAAAAAAAAAGAAGTTTCGTTTCGTTTTACAAGATTTGTATAACTATTAACTATATATTATTATACGTAGGTAGGTACAATAAAACAAATATATTAATATCATCTTAATTTCCAACATTTTTGCCCCGAGACGAATAAACCAGCAGATACCTATGTGATGAAGTTAGTGCCCCGACTTATTATTACTATGTAATAATATAATGAGTACCTATTAGTACTACTGTCATAAAATATATGACTTACTTAGGTAAGCCCCGGGAGCGTATCAGTAGTTTTTCTTAACGAATTCAGAATCGTACATATACCTATAAATTATAATAAGTAAATCTTTGTCTGTGAAGTTTGCCCACCAAGTTGGTCCAATGGATTATTATATATTTACTATACACTTATTTAAAAATAAAAAAACCAAAATGAGATTAAAATTTGATTAGGAGTTCAGTATGTTTGTAAATTATAATCACGGGCTACAAGTGTTACTATAGGATACATGTTTTCCCTCTGTATAGGCTTAAGTGGGTTAAAATATTTAAAAGTAGAATTTTCGGACAAACGGATAATCCCCCCCCCCTTAGAATACGAATAAAATCCGCTACTGAAATCTTACGGTATACAAATATGCATTAAAACTAACTAAATTACCGAAAAATGCTAAAAAAAATGATCGAAAAATGAATAACATTGATAAAATTCAAAATAAAAGTTTCACTCTTGAAGTATTCGTTTCATGAAACAAATTATGCACTTGAAAAGCATTATCTAAGATCAATCAAAAAAAGATTCACTTTGCATTGAAATCCGGGCCCTACTATTATATTTTAAAGTAATAGTTTATCATTATTAATTCAAATATGGAGCGTGACGGTGCGGTATAGATATATACATAAAATAAATTTTATTAAATTTAAACTCTATAAAATATAAATGCATAGTGGTAAAATCTACGTTTTATCTTCTTCCTACTTCAATAATAATAGTAATATTATAATGCTCGAAGGTACATGGTTGTATCGGGAAAAGTTTCGCAGTTAAATAATCGAAACGAAACGGATGATGGTAATAATATTAATAGTACTTGAAAGTTGAATACTGATGAGGTTTACTAAGGTATATAGGCACTCGCCTGTTGTAGGTTGTTTGGTTAAGTTCAAGGGTATGCCGTATGCATTCAATTCTAAAAATATTCAAACAAAAACGAAAGATACGATTATTGACCGAACACAAAAATTGACCGAAAAAAAGAATGTTTCAGATTAATAATTTAAATTGTATTAAAATATCGAGGAGGACAGAGCAGCCCCCTCGGCGCCTCTCCCGACTACGCCACTACGTTATAGTTATTTTACAATGTGCCTAAATAAAAATATCACGCATAGTTTGTAAAGATAATACTAGATTTTCATTGTTGCATTATTGTTTAATTTATTCTGTTGATCACTATCCGCGGCATTTAAGTAGATATACCAAATGGACGTAACAATTATAGTATCTTCTTATATTATTTTAATTACAATTTTGGAGTAAGAAAAGCTTATGATTGTGTTTAAAAGTATTTGCATAATATTATGTTTAAATATTAAATACATCCATACATTATATTTGTGTAAGAAAGTTTGTTATATTGTAAGGAAATTCAGTATTTTATGGATATTACGATTGGGTCTGGGCTGTGAAACTATGAGTGGTGACTAGGATTTTCCCATTTCTCTCCTCTCCTCTTCGTATGTCGCTTCATGCAGTGATGAGGATATGTACTCAACTTTGATGAAGGTACTGCATCTGTTGCATTTAGCAGGTATTCTCATCTCTTCGTTAAGTATTTATGTGTGAGGTGTGTACGTATATGACATATTCTGTGGTGGGTAAATCAATTGTATTGATTAGTATTTAGCAAGCTGTAGTGTGATATACCTAGGTATTATCAATTAGAGATAGTGCAGAATAGAGCGACAGTAAGTTTAGTGAACGTGTGTGTTTGTGTCAAATTTTTAAAGGTACAAAAAAATATAACTCATGTTATAAATCAACATAACGTTAAAAAAATCATAAATTAAATATTTTTTTATTTTTTGTAGGTATAGAATTTATGCCTTTTACGACTAATTCATCCATTACTAATAGTTATACGAATACCATTAAGGCATTTGTATAATATTACTATGCGGTTTTTTTCATAACAAATGCATTTTTAAACTTTTTAACATGATCGATCATATCTTAATATACTATTAATTATTATTATTGCCTATTATAAGATCAGAGTTGACCGAGTTGACTTAATATGTTATGTTTGCTTGTAATTTTCTAAGACTGCAGACTAATATTCAAATGTTGATATTTTGTGTAATGACGTCTAAACGAATTGCACAGTTTGAAAATACAAAATATCGCTCAGGCGCAATAGGCAATATCCGATGAGTACCTACGTCCTTTTGCACGTGACGAGTGAAATTCTGTCGCACAGACTTTGGCGCGCTGCAAGTAAATCGCGTACCTATATATCTATAATATACCTATAATATATTATACATAATGCAGTACTCGTTGGCCTAGTTGCCGGTGGCCTATTTACAATACAGGTATAATAGTTATTGTACATGACATATGACCAAAGTACAGGTGCCCACTACCTATATACCTATAGCATTTTATAAAATATTGATGGCGAACAGCTGCGTTTGTGGCAAAGTACACTCGCGCACACGTCTATGAATCGACTATACCGCGCGACGTCAATGTCATTAATTGGTCGTCGACTTTTTGTAATTTGAAAATACGCATGTACATAATATATTATACAAGTGCCTTATACATGAATAATGTGTTGCGCGTATAGTAAATTTTACCAACAGTTTTATTTCGTTTTGATCAATATCATTTTTTTTGTTATGATATTATGAAAACAATTTTTTAAAACTGCGATGCGCTTTATATTGAACTATATTATAATATCATCACTGTATGTGATAAAAATATTATGTTATTTTTATTGTTCTAATGTGTGTGCGGTCACTTTAAAAACGTTGAACTATTGCTGCAGTTTTATCAACGTCGACATAATATTATTTACTATTGAGTGTGCTTGTTTATACTTTAATATATACGTATTGTGGCTATATGGTAGGTCATATAATGTATTCTTTGTTAATGACATTGATGACTAAAAATATATGATATTAGTATGATGTTATTTTAGTAATTGTATTGATTTTACAGTGATGTGTATTTTTTATTTTTATTTTTATTTTAGTGTTTGTTATCACCGTTTGGGACAGTAAAAATGCTTCGATTTTTTTCAACAGTATCTTGTTCAGTGGGAAAGTGAATCTAGTTGTTACTTTAGGGGGTCAAAAGTAAAAAAATTCTCAGTAGTTTTTAAAAGCACCGGGAAAAACAAAAATTAAGGAAAAATGAAAAATTTTACGCAAAATCGATTTTGAATTTTGGTGTAACTCTAAATCCATAAAACCGTAGATATATATGCAATTTTTACTGAATGTCTATGTTAGGCTATTAGCATATTCTATACACCATACAATTTTCAAAATATTTTGACTCGTTTTAAACTATTTACGGACGTTTTCAATTTTTTTGTTTTTTTTCTATAAGTGTCAATTCAATTTTATTTGTTAGGTCAAAAAGCTTGAACATTTTATACAAGGCTCCTCCTGATATATATTTTTACAATAGCATTTGAAAGATATTAAAAATACATGGACTCGATTTTTTTTTTATAAGCATTTAAAGATTGGTTTTTGACAACATTTAACAAAATTAAAAAATGGTTTTGTAGTTAAAAATGTATGAAATATTAAACTTTTATAGCTAAGGATTTAAAATTTAAAACAATGTTTCACGTAAGTAGGGTATTCTGTAACCAAAAAATATAAAACAAAGTTTTTTTATTGTTATTGTATGATCACATTTGAACAAAATTACATATTAAGTAACCAACAATAACGATTTTAGTTATTGTGTTGTAATTTAAAGAAATAATTCTTGGGTACCATTTCTCATGACGTATATTATGATATACAAATATTGAAATATTGAAATCTGATAATATGTAAATAATATTAATTCAACTTACTGTCTACCGTATTAATAATAACAATAAAAATATTATATAAAAATACCTCCTTGACTGACAAACCATCTCCGTACAAAATCGTTTTTCGTATACAATGATATTATATCATTGAATTCAAATATAACACCGTCCATTACAGTGACCCACTTGTACCCTACTGTACAGCAGAGTGACACCCACTTACCTGCTTTCTAAATATTTATATTCAGTAATATACTGCAGGTATTACTAAGGCACATATGATGAAGCATTTTCAACTTTTCTTGTACTGTTCATATTTATTATTGCTAAGGAAGTTTTAGTTGCATTATTTCATGTAAGTACCTATGAATTGAAAGCTAACATTTTGAGTGAAATATTATGGGTTTTTTCAATTTTGTTGAATTTATTATTTTAACTATTTTTCAATTTTGTTAGGGTAAGTTTTTACTCATTGACTCAAAATTGAAGAACATCTGAATACAACATTTTAAATCAAACACTTATATACCATAGTCCAATTTAGTGATGTATAAGATAGTAGTTTAGATTTTTAAAACAACATGTAAAATATTAATTTTTTTGTATAGAATTTTAATATTATTAAAGAAATTCCGCAATTGTAGGTATATTTTATTGCAATACTGAAATTTATAAATGTTGCAAGTTTTTTGCTAGGTACTACAATATCCACGCCCTTATAGTTATCATGGAGGTTTTATTTATCGATTTAATTGCATACGTTGTTCATACTTCACCCATTGTTGTAGTGCTTGAAATATCTATAGCTGAATTTATATGTAAATTGTTCATTTAAATATATAATTCAATAATTTTTGTAAGCAAAATACATTATTAACAAATAAATTATGAAAACAAAATTAATGAAATAAAAACGACGACTATAGTTTACAAATTTTAATTACTGAATTAAATTTGTAAAAGTTATTTTAAAACACATAAACGCGATTTAAGAATTAGTACAGGCTTACAACTATATACATATTCTGTTAACTATCTGTAAAATTAAGGTATTGTTTTTTTATCAAATTAATGTATAATTATTATTGATCGACTTGTTGATTCATTTTTACGGGTTTAATATTGCAATAAATGTCACGTAATAATGTGTTCGTTTTTATGAAATTCTAATGCTCCTACTTAATAGGTACATAACATGTAATTATTATAATATTATATTATGCATATTTACTAGGACGTATATTCAACTATATCGTATATATGTCATAATATATTATATAGGCTCAACCACGCCGACACGACGGTATATAAAGTTTCCGAGGTGGTTTTCCGCGTGAATATCTCATTACTTCCGTTTCCGGAAAACTCTGGCGGACGTGTAATATTATGCATTATATTATTGTTCGTGTATAAGACACTTCGCCGACCGCATCAAACCCGGATCAATCGCTTCGTCAAACGCGCCGCCTGAAAGTTTTGTCGACGGGACAAAAAGCCAAAAACAGTCGGCAACACGACCAACCACCGCATCCTATGTATGTCGATACATACCACGACTTCTTGTATACCGGAACTGAATACCATTTTACACGGTATCTATATCAACAACTACTATCGTGATAACGGTCAACAGTGATCCGCTGAATTTAGCGTGACAGGACGAAGATAATAATATAATGTACAATATTATATAATATTATTTCACGTATTTTTCGTCTAGTTTTGTCGGATCGATGTCTGAAGAACATATACTGCACAACACGGTGTAACAGAAAGAACCGAACAAATAATTTAATTGATTGACCATATATTATGCAATCATTTTTCATTTGATCGGTATTTCATTTTTTTTTTATAAGATAATGCTGATTAGAATCAGTGCATTGTTATTGTTTTTTTGTACACATTATATGATTAATTATTACTTTTGTCCGCGGTTATTTCCGTCAGGTTTTATTTATTTCACTATTGTTGTACATATACACTCCTGAAATCATATCAAGATCGTCTTCCACGTCATCCAATCATATTTCACCAAGCCAAAATAGTACTTGCAAGACGTAATCGACCGCGCAGGATTCGATTCGTAAATGCTGCTATAGGACTCGGTCGAGCACCCAGAGCGTGTAGAAAAAGTCTGAAAAACACGATTTTACATCGCTGCTCATTTATATTTCGTCAGCCTTTGCGTCAAACGCGATTATTTATCACGGAACGGCGTTTAAAGTGTTTGTAGAAAACAGTAATAATACGCCTATACCGCAGTTGTCGTCATCTCGTTTTAACCTCACGGTCGGTTGTTCACCATCTACACGGGCAATAGTTTTGAGGCGATTTATATTTTACGAGCTCTAGTTTAGTGCGATTATTTATTCCAGAATCCAATCCACGCTTAAACCTACCCCCGTACAAGTGATAACCTTAAACATACACAACAAATTCGGCACGTGGGTTATGGATCGGGTCATCGGAGTGCTGAAAATATGATATGATTAAATGCGATGTTATGCAATAATATAATTTCAAGTATAATATAAATTGTAAGTATGGTAATATATGCATATATCTATATACTTATGAGTTATGACTTATGACCAGAGCGTGTTGTATAATCAATTCCGTTTCCTAAAGTTTTTCACGATGATTTTCGTTTGAATATTAAATATTTGTATGAAATGAACCTTTTTGTTCACTTCGATTCGTATAAGTAAATTATTTATGTAACTAAACAAATATAATCATTGTGCTCATAAATAATATTCAAGTTCCACGGGGGATAACTGAACAAAAAAAAATCTTTTGTTCAGCAATTGCCAATTAATAACATTTCGGAGAAACGTCTATAAGTATAGTTTTACGAACGTTGTGTGGGCTCTAAAAAAAATTCCATTTTATTGTTCCCGTAAAATATGGCGTGTTATTAGTCCAAGGGTTGGTATTTTATCAAGTGATATCGGCCGATAAATTGGAAAATAACTGGAGGCAGATCTCTTTTTTTTTTCGTTTCATTTGGCACAAACACTATATCCCGAGGATTTCGAGCTAAAGCTGATCCCGTGCCATCAGGATCGGTAAAAATACTGCACACTTGCGCTCTATTTATATATAGATTCCTCTACATCGATATCCGAAGAGATATCTTCTATAATTTTATATTTTTGCTTGGTAGTGCAGGTTTTCGAAGATTTATTATTTGCGTATTATTTATAAGCCATGCGTATAGGTATTTCTGTCGTGCAGAAAAACGAATTGTAAATATAAAAATATCATATGACGGTATTAATTGAACGCTGGCAATTAAAATAATGATATTATTTGCGACGGTACACCTTACACGGCACATAATCTTCTTAATACACTATTATATATTATGATATATACTTATTTATATTAACGCATTACAGCTACCTACAACTGTTATTAATAAACCGCAATCAAGTGACGTAATTGTTAATATAATAATATAATACGACCCAGCAGAAAATAATTTTTTTCCGAAACAAAATTTTTCATCTGTGCAACGTGAAATTGGTGACCTGGAAAAATGTTTGACAAAATGTCAATAATACAATGACGATTATTGTAATAATGGATGATAAAAATATATTTGCGTGCAAAAACTCTGAACAAAACCTTTCTTTCGACGATAGAAACGCGCGATTTTATTAAAATGCGAACCTTAGTAGTTGTCGCTCGACTAAGGCGTGGGCGGGTTTGAACGAACTCGATATTTGGCGCGTCGGAAAACTCTCGTAAAATCGGCGAAAAAACCGAAGATAACTGCAGTGATGGCAACTGCGATGGCATTCGATTACCGAAATTAAACCTTTGAAGTCGTCGCCGTGCCGATCTCGAGACGGATTTCGAGAGCGGATAAAGCAAATCCTAAATATATATATATATATACAGGTACGGCTGCTAAAGTCGTCGCTCGCGGTCTCGTATAGTTCGTCTGTCGCATCAGACTGTCGCGCTGAGCTTTCGCGGGGTGGCGATCCGTTATGAAAAAGTTTAATAAACATCCGAAAAACAAAATTGATTCGACGCGTCCCATTAGCCCATAGGCCGCTCGTCGGCAATAAACGCGCCGCCGCCCCCGTTTAAACGTTGTTTATTATAACTCGCTGGCTCTCCGTTCGGTTTTCGCTCTCGTGGGTCTTGCAGGGTTCGTTTTATATATACTTTTTTTTTGTTACCCGCTCGAATTTAATATCGCACGCCGCACGTTTGTCGGGCGAAAATTTTCATTGCGATCCCCCGAAGGGTTAGCGCTCACACGCACAATATGTACATGCGGTTTTCGGTCTGGTGTTTGTTTTTTATTATTATTGTTATAAGTGTATTGTGTTTTGTTTTGCCGCGTATACATATATATATATTATATATTTTAGATATATATATATACATACGGTTATATCGTACTCTCGAGACACGTCCCCCGAGGCGCTGAATCAATTGCGAATAAAAAAAAAAAGAGTAGAAAATCGTACCCGCACACGCGTGCACTGTTCGTATAAGCAACGAGACCGCGTGTACAATATGCGTCCAAGTATACGTTTAAGATTTCTCGACGTTTTGTTTTCCACCGCGATTGTTTGAACTCGCCACGGCTTTTTTAACGCTCCCGCACGTGTGTATATCATATACATGTTACATATTATATTATGTGCGCGTAGGTGTGCGGTTTAGGTGTTTAGGTACTGTACGGCGTACGTCGACGTGAGTTACCATGTATGTGTATACATATATATATTGTTTATTTGAAAGAAATACGACTTCGTTTAAGAGCATTATTGATCGTACCCGCTACTACGTGGCCACGGTGTGTATGTGTGTGCGGTTTTTTCCCGATATTTCTGAACGAAACGCGAATCGAATTTCGACTTATATTCTCGAGTGAAAATCTAAACTCTCGCGAGCTTATCGCGAACAGCACGCGGCATGTTATCAGATTGCGGTGGGCGCGGTGACGAATCTAAGATTTTTTTGATGTCGAGAGGGGTATGCGGGGCAAAAGTTAAAAAAAAAAAACACTTTTATCAGTATAAAGGTTGTGTGTAGTGAGTACAATTAATAAAATAATAATCAAGAAATCTATATATTTAGTATATAATAATAATAATTATAATAATATAGTAATGGTTTGCATGTTTTCGATTAGCTGTAGATAACAGCCATAAATCGAAAATCGACAACCGAATAAATACTTTTGAAAATTAGCCCACATCATATAAAATATACAGCTTCAAGTCATATTATAATATGATATTAGTTATATAGGTACTTATATTATGCATTACAGATAATATTATTTTACACGGTCATGACTGCATAATATAATACTGTCTCGTCACGTAAGTCTTCTGATCTGTTGTCTACCTAAATCTTGATGCCGATAAAATAATGCAGATTTTTAATTAAATTATGGATTTGAAATATTACATTATGAATTTTTTCGAAACAAAGCTTTTGAAATTGACTATGTTCGTAATTATTTGTGATCTTACTTCTTTTTTAAAATGTATATTGCGAATCACAAAATATGCAAAATATTCAAATTTTATTCATTGTGATTTTTAAATCTAAATGTAATATTGCAAGAAACACACACTGCAGATACATTATCTTGGCTGTATGTTTGCCCGGCAAAGGCTTCAAAACGGATGAACCGATGAAATAACGAACAAACGGAAAACGATAGATGGATGGATAATTTGAGGGGTGGAAATCCAAAACGTACTATTGCAAAAATTGACAAAATCGAGTTAGACATCGATCCTTACGGAAGAAGCATCGATAAATCTATTGGAATGGTCAGAAACCGAATAGATTGAGACATACTATTTCCTGGTCATGTCTGCGATTCACATTGACTGGTTAGTCCAAAACGAACCTTTTCCATATACCTATATAAAAATGATATTTAGAAAATCAAAACGTACTTTTTCCAGTTTTACACCAAAACGCACTATATTGCCCACGTTAAAAGAATATAGGCACCAATCATTAACTATACCAAAACAAAGTATTACTAAAACGTGCTGTTACCTGTGTTATAGAGGTACCTATTATACCTATAAATAGAGAAGTAAAAAAGTGAATCAAAAATGTACTAAAATTTTAATCAAGTCTGAAATTAAATAAACACATTTGTATCGTTTTAAATATAAATAATATTATATTATTAAATAGTTTTTAAAAAAAACCTTTTCTTTAAAATTTTTTGTTTATTTATAAATTGTTTGTTTTTTTTTTGGAAATTTTAAACAGAAAATCGCTTCTCTTGAAAAATCAGTATTTTGGCAATAATTTGTTGTGGATTTCTACCCCTCATTTATTTTTACCCGAGCAGTCCACATGCGTTTGTAGGTTATAGATTAAAAACCATTTTGACGAAAATGTCAGAGATGGTTCTTAGAGATATCTGTAGAAAAGCTTATACAGTATATAGTTTGAACCTCCACGTTCGAAAATATATTGAGTGTTAGATGCAATCCGACACGGGCCGATTGCCCATCTCGGTCGAAATAGTTCCCAATTACACAGATGCCGATTTGCACGTTAACCGAGGTAACCGATGGTATAATAAGATGAAACAGAGATAGGTACATTGATTACCGATATAGCACCATGTTTTATATTTGTCGATTTTTTTCCCGAGCGAAATCGCGTATTATTCGCAGTTATTATGTCATTATAAAATTATAAACTCGGTGGAGTATTTACAATTATATATTATGTATATAATATACTATATTAGTTATTGTTATACTTGCGAATTGTATCGTCGAACAATGCGCAGTATACAGATGAATAAGAAATTCAAACAACCGATTTCAAAGTTTAATTAAATAAATACTTTAAGTTGAATAATTATCGCTCGTAGCTTAAATAATATATGAAACTGACTTTGTCAGTAAACTTAGTATTCAAACTATACATATTTCAGACAGCGGGTCCAAAATGTTATGGCAAACCCAATGCGTATACCTACCGATGTTCTCAACGCATAATATTATACACATTTCAAACGCACACCGCATAATATATATGTATATTGTATATAGATACCGATGACAATTTTAGTTGTTCATCGTATCTAAAAATATTGTAATTATTATAGATACTTACATTAAATATTATTCTCGTAGTCCTTGGCTGTGTACAATTTGAATAATACGGCACATTAAAATATAATACCAACATGTGTTTATGTAAATAGTGTATACCTGTGGCTATTACAAACATTGCTTACGACAATTTATTATTTTTATGACCTTACGATAAGTTTAATAGCTCTCGACACGGAGTGGCCGGTAACATGTTATCGGACCAAAAAAAAAAAATTGTTCTATAGGTACGCGTTTCTGGGTGGAGATAATAGTAATATATTGACTCTATGTCGCCTCTGTACAGCGGTGAATGGCCATATTATTAAAACATGGGTCGCGTGACAGTGTGTCATCGGACACAGGACGTCCATTTGAATAACATCTGAAACGTTCTACTTAGTATAGTCCGTATAGCCTAGATCCATCACTTATTGTGGGCTATAATAATAGTAGAAATCGCAGAAACTGTCCGAGCTGCAGTTCGACAACTCGGCGGCGGAGTGACATTCGATGACAGTATCTAAGTGGAAATCGTGATAATATTCGGATTGAAGATTTGATATTCAGAGATATTTTATTATTATATATATTCTATAAAACGGTACATTATTATTATAGTCTAATATAATAATGTGCTGTTTAACGCGAGTTGCACCACGGCTGTCCGGGTCGTATTTGCATATTTGCAATTTCGCCTGCCTACCTACCTATCTAATTTTAATGGGTCATAAAATAAATAAATTAAATGTCAAGTTGTATACATAAATTAGACCTAATAATATACCATTAATCAGTAGAAAGCGGTATATTCCAATTTCCAGTATATGATATTTGATATATATTTATACACAATTTACTAGCTTTGTTCAACAACTATAAAACATTATAATATTACAAAATCACAAATTTAGTGAACTTATCGTGATCGCGTTTGTATCATTTTAATGATGTCATAATGCGTTAGGTATTATAAGTTGTAACTTATAACTACTTACAAGAGAGTATGCGAGAAGGCTGCAGGATGTTAGTATAACCGTCAACCCGTCAAGGCAATAACGAGCTAAATGTTAAAACGTTAAGTTAATTTTATTTAAGTTCTATAACGAGTTACTTATTTTTGTTATTAAATTTTAACTTCATAAGTTATTTTTTTATGAAGGTATAACTAACAAGTTAATCTTATATAACTGAGTCAAAATCGAGTTAAATACTTTTAAAATATTTTGCTTTATACCTTTGTGTCTTAAAATATTTCTTTCTGATATCTACAGATGAAAGATTCAAGTTTAAACAAATGAGCAAAATCACATACAAATTTAACTATTAGACTAGTTTTAGTGCTGACTAATGTAAAATTGTTCCTTTAATAAAGTTGAGTTAACTTTGTTTATTTATTAACTTTTAACTTAATTAAATAAAGAAAATATTAAGTAACTTTTAACTTTTCTTACTTTTCACTATACATAACTAACTTAAAGAGTTAAAAAAAAATGGCAATCTCGCCTAGCCCCAGAAACGAGGGAAATAGGGATCAAAAATTTGTCAGTGGTGGGAGGTAATAAATCATAATTATTATAAACTTAAAGTTATAGTTTAAAAGTTAAGCATGTCTTCACATAACATTTATGCTGGGGTGTACCACTGAGTCCTAATCAACCTATATACCCTCTAAAATACGTGAATACTTAAAAAATAATTTTAAGTTTTTGAAAAAAAACAAGCACCATATTTACTTATATTGTGTTCTTGTTCATTTAAGTTTAATATTTTCGTATCGCCCTCAGTACCAATAATAGTAATACGTCATAATTAACTATATGGTTAACGATTAGTTATAGATTATATTCCTTTTATTTATAATATTTTACATATAAATTTACGTCCATCAAGTAATATGGAAAAACCAGTACACGGAAAATATCCAAAAACGGCATAGCAAAATTTAGTTAATTGCTAGCAATTTTTTGACACCTCACTTTCGAGCCGATCGGACAATGTGCTGGTCGTGTCTAGTCAGCACATATCTTATATTTTGATTTACATTTGGATGAAATACATGAAAACTATAAAAACAGCATATCAATAATTTTGATTATAATATATATTTATTCTGATAAATTATACGTATTATCACTTCATGCACGGATTTTTCGATTATCGTGATATTCTGATAGTGCTAATATGGATAGATTATAGGAACGTGAAAAACAAAATGTAGCAGTTATAGGTAGTATAGCAATCATTGCTGTTTTCACTGTGATTTGTTTTGTCACAATAGCATAATATTTGCTGTATGATAAATATTTTTCACAGTTTAACGTATCGCTATAATCATAATCCATCAAATTCTCCTAGCGATTGTTTAATGTAAGTTGTATAGTCTTATAGTTGTAGTGTAGTGTGTTAGCCCTGCAGGTTCTTACTTTGTATGCCTACAAACTATTTACATAATATCTCAGTAATGTTAGCTATAAAGAGTGGACATAAATGAGTTAAAACTAAAATAAATTAATTAATTTAATGAAATTGTCGCTAGCAAAAAATTCTAAACTGTACAGTAAAATAAACACTATGAGAACTTATATTGTTCTAAATATCGAATTTCAATTTAAATTATTCTTGTTTTAATTACATTAAGTTAAATATTATGAACATTACTGAACAAGTTAACTTACTAAAAAATTGGTTATATAGTACTTTACCGGCCCTGAAATTTATTGACTTTTTACAACTTTGAATGATATTTATCCAACTTTTGGTCATACGTAGTCTTCATAGTTAGTTATACCACTTGTACTACAGCAATATTTATAAAAACCATTTTTATTTTTTTTTTATTTTTCTTTCCAGTGTTCGTTTTTAAATTAAAACAATTACTGTAAAATCATAAGTTATATATTATTTAAAAATAAAAATATGTTAATAATAAATGATATTATACAATGATGAATACTAAATTATAAGTCACTTAAAAATGAGCACTGAGCAGTAAAATCAATACCTACTCAATATATCAATAATTATGTAACTCATTTTTGTTAATATGTCATTACAATAATAAAGAAAGAAAAACTCATTTAATGGTTTATTTTTTCAGTTCTATTTAGTAATAAATTCTACATTCATATGTTTACATAATATAATTTTTTATGAATGGTTAATTAAAATATATCAATTATTTTATTGAGAAGCACTAATAATGTTGTTGTTAACGAAACGTAAAATTTCGTGACTTATGAATAACGGAACACGCCAATTCAACGTCTTATAATTAAATGCAGATCATTTCTAAATATAAACAACGTCTAGTGTTCCAGTTTAACGACACTAATTTATTCGACTACCTACGTAAATGTAAATACTTATAATGAACTACAGGTATATTATGCTAAAAAGCACAATAGTACATTTATTTTAAACACAAGACACTTGTATTTGCTCGACATTTCCGGACGATTGATAAATAATCCGTGTACCTACTTAGTACTTACCTACTCGTTTGAAAATCTTTCATCGGAACGTTCAAAATACAATGCGACACAGGAGTCGAAGAAATTAACCTTAGATGTTTTCAAAAGCCTACGCCAAAAGAAAAGAAAAAAAGGTAAATAGGGCACGCCCCACTTAAGAGATTAAAGTGAACAAATAAATTGAGTGTCTCGAGTAAAGTGCCGACAAAGGTTCTCTTAGCCGAAAACTGGCTAACTAATTTTAACATGAATATAATACTACATCGCTATCGCTTGAAAGTAAAACTTGAGCGCAATATAATATTGTCGTATAATAACAATAATTATTATTAGTATTATACCTATTGTCATACTAAGAAAAACTACACTATCACACACGATATTGAAGTGACCACATTACTACAGCTTAGTTTATATACGTTGGTAGGTGTAACCTGAGGTGGCGTTCTCCGCATTGGGCATTCTGCATAATATTATAAGCCGATAATATTCTCTCTTTTTTAAAATCATGGAAATTGTGTGTTTTTTTAAAGAATTTCTGAAAAAAAAATAGTCAAATTGTTTTTGTAGCGATCGATTTGTTATTTTTTTTTATTGGAATCCGAATAATAAATAGGTAATAAAAAATAATGGCGATGAAAATTTGTTTGTTATCGTCATATTATTATTATTCACACTCCTCCTTTTATCAAACTAATGTCACAGTCAGAAACTCAATATAGACAATAGCAAATGGTAGACCATTTTTGATTTTTTTAGCACCCTAAACTTTTTCATTGAAATTTTTAAAATAACCGTGTCGAGTTGCCGATTATTATACTATCCTCGACAAATTTGATGGGACCACCCGTGTGGGGGTATGTAAGTGTATAATCTATAAATAAATGGACATTCGTGCACAGCAGCGAGTAATGATATGACATATATTATATCATAATATAGCCATTGTAGTTACCGAGCCTATAATATTATTCCGAAATGAATATATCATACTCGAAAATGCGATTAAAAAAAACTACGGCGACGGCGGATCGACGAAACGTAACAATACATCGGCCGGTATTTTCCGTCGGCTAAATGTGAATATATTATACTATGTACCTACGCACCTACTAAATCCCATTAAAACGACGTGTGTTCCGCAGATATTATTGCGCTTTTGAATAAGCCCAAGACGTACAAGGCCGGCCCCCAGACCCGCAACCGCGGTTGTGTTACATCGAACCATGTCGGGAAGCCAAACGTGGTTTTTGTTTTTACAGCCAATCCGCGAGGACAAGTCGCGACCGTCTTCGTGGCCCCTTCCGAGCGCGGTCGTAAGTCTTCCTGCACGAGACGACGTGTCCACAATAATTACTGTCGACGTTGTTGTGGGTGTTCGGAGTTAAGTACGAATATTAAAAAAAAAAATAATAAATACTCGCGAGACCTAAAACCGGATTCGCTTTTTTATTCCTTCTACTGCCTCGTGACGCGTAATAATATCTAATGTGTATATGTGTCTACTTATGTATAATGTAAGCGCACGATGATGACGTGATGTATGAATATTCGTCGAGTCCGGTTATCGTTCAATACTGTTACCATATCATATTATATTGTTATACCGGAACGTATCTAAAGCATTATTATTGTTATTATATTATCATAATAAATTCGTCACATACGACCCGACGACCGGCACACGACGCGTGTTGGTACAGGACGATTATTTTGTAGGTAAACACACCCGCATTTTTCCGAAAGGTTTAAACCTTTCTAGAAATATAATAATTTTTAATTATTTTATAAAAGCGTTTTGCTTTTTTAGCATACGTTTTTATTCTAAATTGTATTCCCGAAAAGAAACGTAATGCGATGGTACTATACAAATAATATTGTAATGACAAGCTAATATAATAATAATATACAGTTAAAATACATAACCATAATATTTTAAACGGCTTAATCGGCCGAACGGTGCTTTCAGAAATATATACCTTTTTTTTTTTGGGGGGGGGGGGGGCAAAGTCAGTAATTTAATACAGCACGAATATTTTTTTTTTATACGTTTTGATATTTATAAAGGAGTACCTTGCGGAGTTGATTTTTGGTAGTTCGTATCTAAGTCTGAGCACTTTACGCCAGTCGTCACAGTAATGTACTAATGTATGACGATAATTTAGAACTTTAAATAATTGTATTAACTGGGTCTTGGAATATTCGAGTGACATTATTATTTGAACTTCAGTACCTATAATACGAGTAATACGACTATATATATTAACTAGGTACACATATTTTAATTGTCATTTTAAAATATTCGTTAACGTTAATACAAACTTAATTATTGTTACTCGTTCTGGTATATGAGACGGATCCGAACAAATATTTTAAGTTTAGATGTAAGGAATAATGGATCGATATTTTGCGAGGTGCCACTTTGCCATTCTACTATGCTTATATCAAAACTGTTAAATATTTATAGCTATTTATTAACTATACTCATTAGAAATTGAATTTCAACAGTAATATTAAATTATCAACTGCTGCAGCAGAGATGACCGCGTGTGCTTCGACAACGACAATAATATCGAGTTCACGCGTTTACCCAGACCATCGTCGTACGATATGAGACCTGCAGAAGGAATAGGTTATAAATCATAGCATAATATATTAAATAGTAGATAGGTACAGCCTGCGGCTGGCGAACAGGTGATTTCCGTAAACACGTTCGATCGGTCGGCGTCACGAATGGTTGAACTGCAGTCGTCGTCGGGTTGGCTTGGATAGTATCTAACTACATATATATATAGTTAGGTTTCAGAAAACGCATAGCACGAGGGGTATGTGGTGGTGAATATTCGGTCCAATTTGATCGGATTTTTTTTTTTCGTGTTCTGTATTTCCACCGTCGATTGCGACTGGTGATCGCATGCACACTCGTACACCAGTAACAACGCGACCAGAATCTCATTTATTTTACGGTCCGATGCTGTTCGGGACGTCTGCGCGGCCGCAGTCAGACGGGTTACCGCAAAGTAGTAAATATACATTATGTACAGTGTAACCGTATAACCGTGAAACAACTGGAAAGGCTTATAAACCTCCACCATAATTCGGTACCGTTCGGAGACTGCAGTGTTCAAAGCGAATCTTGCCGGCTGCATGACAACCCACACGACGGTCTATACCTATGTTCCAGTTGGTAATACTACTATTATAATAGACGCAACCTGGTCGGCTATACAAAATCGTATGACGTTTTAGTATTTTCTTACAGTTTATATCTGTCTACATGTTGTATATCTGCAATTCGTATTTAGCGGCAACAGAACAATCGCAAAACCTATTAAAGATTTTATGGATTTCAGAATAAAAAAAAATCAATGTTTTGGACGTACCATGGTGTTTTATATAATCTTAATAGTTTATACGATTGTCTGACTGAGACTTAATAAAAAAAAAAAATTGCTCCTCATCTAGGCTAAGTGATTATTTGGTTGTCCAACTTCGAGTTCAGATTTTCGTAATAATATATTTAATTTTGTTGTTTGAATAGAATTATTTTGGAGTTTGGATTTAGGTAACTAATATGTATATAATATTATAATATAATATAGATACCGTTTAAAAATAATCATTATATAATGTCCATCTTAGGTTTTACTCGAAGAACCTATATAATGATTAGATAAATCTCATTTTAACTAATGTGACGTAAAATGTTTTTGCTGTATTTACAGTATAGATTTTTACTTAGCTATAAATTTAAGCAATTTTAAATGAATATTTTAACTCTTAAATTGTTTTAGTTTTAGAAAAACCAGACCTTTAAATTGCGATCTCAATGTTTAAAGAAGGCCGAGAGCTCGTGCTGGATATTAATAATTAACTTAAATCGTTTTCGTGTCAGACATTTACAGTTGGAGTAGGTATCTTAATTCTTAATCTATAAAAGAATGAGAATGGCCGACATTAATCAAACTTATTTGTTCCCATCCTATGTTTTTCCTTGCCAAAATTAGTTACATTCTATTAATTACCTATATTTTTAATTATCAACATAAATTAATAGTATATTTTAATTTACCCTGTTGAGAATATGATAAATAAAACTTATGTTCAGTATTTTTATACTGGACAATACCGAATATTCGACATTTTTAATTTTATTATTAGGTACACAAATATACCTTTTAAAAACCGTTTTGGGTGCGGTTATCGTTCAATTTCAACACAGCACTTATGAAATATATAGATTAGATATAAATTGAAAAGATCAAAAAAGTCATCAATCGTTTTTTTTAATGAAAAAACAAGAAAATAATAATATAGTATAACCATTGTAATAGATAATTAGATCAATACATAACTGTATTTTTGTTTATTTAATATGTATTTATGAGTACTAAATTACAAACGATTGTTTTTTATTCGTAATTAAATAATGAATTATAAGAGAAAAGAAAGTATATAAATACAATTTTGAATAGCATACGGAATTTAAATTTACATTAACAGTTTTTATCGTATTTATCTACTTGAATATTTTAATAAATATAACATAACATGGAGTTCAACAATATAACATAATATAACAACATAACATGATTATATTTTTATTTTATCTCTCTTATATATATCCAGAATTTGTTTCTAGGCACATCCTTATCCTTATACTCCTTATCCGTTTGGTTTCGAGTTTCAACAACAATTCACTATAATAACGTTTCAGTACCACCGCTGAACATCGGTAGCTATAATATAATAATATTATATAATATGACCATACATGTTTTGTTTTTTATATTATATGCTGCGTATCTCGAAACGACATTATTTAGTCGATTATCTGCGTTCGTCTCGACTCTTGATCGATATATTTTGTCGGTTCTTTCTATTTCAGTAGTCATTTCGAAGAATTGTACACAATCGTCATAAACCTTTCGGGGCCGTAGGAGTAATATTATTATTATCATCATTTAATGTTCATCCGTTATTATTATTTAAAGTAGTGTGCTGGCATTTAGAATACATAATATTATATGCTTTAAGTGCGTTGAGCTTGTGAAAAATAATTAACGTCAAAGCAATGGACAACTAATAAGTGTGGAATTATAATATGTTTACCAGCTTATATAAAAAATAAAAAATAAAATACTAGAAAACTGGTATTCTGATAAAATCTTTTTTTAAAAGAGACATGTTGACGATAATTAATGGTCCGGTGAAAAAAAAAAATTCTCAGTAGATTAACTTTGTGTCATATAGAACGAAGGTAGGTACGTAATGTCGAGAAAATTCTGACAAATCTCAAAACAATACCATCTTACTTTGCTGTCACGTCCAGTGGACTACTCTCACCGGAGTTCTCCGCCGTATGCACTCGATGTTTAGCGACCTGAAACAGCTTTCTTCGGTTTCTTGTGCGTAAGCGTGCGAGTGTGTGTGTGTGTGTGGTGTGTGTGTGATGTTAGAGGTGGGTGGGAAACGAATGGGGAAGGAGAGAGGGAGATCGGAAGGCGAAATCCTTTAAAATCGTTTTCACGCCTGATAACACACATTGCTAGCGGCGACAAATAGGGTGGGTATCATTTCCATTTGTCTTACTCACAGAGAGACTTCATTCCGCGAAATTCCACCAGTGAAGTGCTTTTTTATTCGGTCTCGCACCTTAAAAATGGTTATAATAATATAATAATATTATCGTTATTATTTTTTTCAGAAGTTTTTTCAGGCCGGTCAGCTCGCTGCTCAAAATGCATGACACGTCATATCACTGATCTGAAGCTGCACAACATATCAATATAATATTATATATAAGTAGGTAACTAAGTAATAATGTAAAATCGCACACGTTTAATATTGGAAACACTTCCTTATAGTAGAACGATTTAAAAATAATTATTGAAGAATTAATAAGCTCAACATTTTCATTTTCGATACAGAACTCCCAAAAATATCCTGAATATAAAAATAAATCAATCATCGTGATAGCTTATAATAGGTAGAGTGAAAATAGTCTCTATGTACCACGTATATTTTTATATGGTAATACTTTTTATTTACTCGTGATATATACAAACAATATTAATAACTTTTATACGTATTTACTATATCGAAATAACGAAAAGAGGGATTATTATTGTCAATATAAATCAAATATCAAATTTTACACGAAAACGTTAGGTAAATCCCATACAATATAACTGATTTGGGTTTTAATGAAAATATTAGGTGCTCTAATAGTATTAAACATACACAAATCCTAACACGCATATTTGATTAATTTAATTAATCTAATTAATATATAAATATTGAATATACATATTATACAAGTGTATATGCATTTGTAAATAAATTGTATAATCCCTAATTGTGCCGACCACATCGATCGTTGGTTGATTTGAAAACAATTGGTTTTGAAGCAATTAGTTTTGGAGCAATAACGCTATAGAAGTTATAGAACACAATAACGAGCAAAATAATTCAAAATGTTTTGAAAGCAGAAAAGAACTTTTACCAGTCATTTCATTTCGAATAAAACAATCGAATCGTTTCATCTCCCAAAAGAGCAAAAACCCTTTGAACTATCATCACAATATGAATATAACAATTTTAATTAAACATCATGTATTATATAAAGCGCAATTTATACACCGCCGCAGTAAAATATTTTAGCAATGTTACCGCCGCGACTGTTGGAAATTAAAAAAACAACATTAACGACGTTTATCCCTCCCGCGGCCCCGGGATAAGTATAACTTTTTTTGAAATTAATTTTCGAGCATCGCGTATAACCTGGTTATAGGTACCTATATACATATATATATTATAATATATTATAAAAACGTTGCAGCAGTGTGGCGAAAAAAAATCATCAGCTCGCACCCCGAAGTTTGTACCCACGAGCCCAATGAAATTTGCGCCGCCGCTCACTCGCAGCCAACGCCGACGACGACGACGACAATAATAATAATTATAAACATTATCGCTACAACATTCTTCGAGTAAACAACGCGTGTAGGTACGGCGCGCGTGTTGCCTTGTGGGTAATTTATAGTGCCACATTGTTTTTCAGCGCATTGTGAAGTACCACAATATTACACAACCGAAGAGAAAACGAACGCATGAACACTGCCGCCACAATCACTGTGGCGTATAAACTTCGCTATTACAGGTATATAGGTACCCGAAACAAGTTTCCAGGGTGTTAATTTCAAACGACCTATGCGCGAAGGTATTTTTGAATTTAAATATGGGACGTCCAACTTTGTAGTATAAACGCACTCGTTCGTAACGCATATAATAATATAATAATCATCGTATATAGCCTCTGGAAATGTTACCCATTATATTTTTTTAAGTACTTATATAGGTACCTATAGTACACTTACCGATAGTTTTTGATTTTCTGTTTCTGTAAACTTCGACACGTCGTCATTATATCACCGACTACAGGTTGTATTTCAAGTGTATACCTAATATACTGACCATACCCGTGACTAATGTATTCAGCTGTTTCTCGTTTATATGTATTATACTGCTGCAGCTGTGTGGTATTTACGACGTGCCGTCGGAGAAAAAACAATCGAAGAGCGCCGATGGACACCAATATTATATACCCTGTAAATTAATTGTTGCTATTATTTAAACACCGTTTGTCGTGGTATAGTAGTAAAAATTATCAACATACACGCACCGACGCCGGTTCAAAACCTAGGCCGCAGGCGGCATTTTTCTTCGGGCAAGTCACGGTGTGCACCTGGGCATGGCAGATACCTACGGGTGCCCACTAAAAAATCTGCCAAACTGTGTAAACGTGTTTAAACCTACGGTACCCTCCCACACAGTAAAAACCACCCAATGGCCTAAGTTGCCACGGTTTAATTAATAAAAAAAAATATAAGGTTTAAAGTTGAACAAAGGAAGACGCGTTAAGACGCTTACTGTGCTTATGCAAGAACATCATCGCCACTGCGATTGTTAGGTAGGCGGTACTTACTGCAAACAAGTAAACGCTAAATAGTCATTATGAAACAAGTGCAGTGATGAAACTATAACGTTGCGTACGATGCGTGACAGCTATAATATTTTCCAAAATAGCATTTCAGACAACTTGTATGTAGATAATGGACCTATATATATATGGACGCTGTTATATTACGTTAATATAACTATAACAATAACTATAAAAATTAACACTAACTGTACAAACTGTACACGTATGGTAGTTCGAAGACGCTGTTCGAATAACCGATGGCATTAATATTAGTATCTGCATCTGCTGCAGCAGGTTGTTGAAATAGGAAAATACACGTACGGCGTCGACGATAATGAACGCGAGCGGATGTGATTATACTCGCAATAATAATACATATAACGTCGGTATAATCGCATTAATGCACTATTAGTGTGCACTACCTACCTATTTCGAGGAGAAAAATCGTCAGTGTCTATACGACGGCTGTGCATAATCATATCAACCACGATGGCAGTGGCGGCAGTGGCGGAGGATACCACAGCGACAGTTGGCTTATGATAATACGTTTGCTCCATTGAAATTTATTATCCCTTCGAGAAAATACACAACATACACTGCGCCACTGTAGTGGTTGTACGAGCGTAAACGGGCACATCACCAAATTAAATTTGGTAGGACTCGCTCTCCGACGACTTTTCATTGTATTTCGGTCTTCTTTGGGTCGCGCTCGCCGCTGATAAACATAAATCTTCGTTCGAAATAAACAATTGTCTACTTTATTTTCTTTCATACCGCAATTTATCATACACGGACATCAAATGTTTCGTACCATAAATATAATATGTAAAAATACATATTGTGTATGCATTTTTTTTTTTTTTTGACAATTTTCGAAATTCTGACACTGTATATTATGATATTATACTATGTAGTGTGATGGAAAACTATGTACCTATTTTGCTTTTACATAAGTCGTGTGTGACGACCGATGATCTCTTTCGATTCAAACGTAGTATACCTACCTATATTTATACAAAAAACAAAATCATTTAGCGTAAAATGAAAATGTAAATATTTTATTAATGCTCTATGATTTGTAATACGATAAACAAATATAGCATTATTTGAATGTTTACATTCCGCTGCAGCAGTATAATATTACTATAGCTATGTTGCTATTGCACGGTAAAGATATTATATTTATTTATTTTATGTAGTATAGCCGGTATGTCTATGGATACGCCAAGTGGCATTTTGTTGCAGTACGGTTTATTTTAAGAGAATAATAAAGCTTAATAAGCAAATAAAATGTAATAAATATATATAATACAGTATATAGGTACGCGTCGAGTTACACGGTGTTTATATAAATATTAACAAAACACGAATATATACACACGATTTAAAATAATATAAACATAGCGCGAGCTCCAGAATAAATTGCAGGTTATGGTTGCAGGATCAAAGCTTATATAGGTACGCGCATACCTCCGACGAGAGAGAAAGGATCGAAGGTTTTTACGATGTTTCTTTGCCGGATTATAATATTATCATAATAAAAAAAAAATGATAATTAAAAATCATGAAACGCATTCGTCACATGCATCTCACGGTTTAAAACGTACAACGATAATATCAATATATTAATTTAAACCGCGGTACGCAACAGTAAATAGCTGCGGTTATCAATCGATCGATATTATTATGACGATTTTCCCGAGGAGCGTAATATGGTAACCGTAAAAGTGATAATGATGTGAGGTACCTCTATATTATACACGCGCGTGAAAAATATAAGAGAATATCGCAATAATATATCTCGCGGACAAAGGCATGTCGGTTGCAAATGCAGCGTGTTGCCGCACATTTTATGTAAATTTCGAATTTTTTCAACCCGACGATAAAGTAATAACGTGCGCAGCACTCAACAACGAGTGCAGCGCGTTTCAGTACGGACTTACAACAAAAAAAAAATCGTAAAATTATTTTTACATCGAATGCGTACCTGCGTATTATTATATGCGTGTTATGGACATCTATGTTAATTTGGAGGAAAAAACACGAACAATCCATTGTCCGGGTAGACCACAAGCTGACATACCATTGTGACGTCGGCGGGTGTTGTGATACAGTTGCGGTGTTAGTTAAATTTGCAAACAATGAAATTCCGGACGGATACATTTATACATATTCATTTTACGCGTATTCAATTTTAGAAGTACGTCACGTCGAGGCATAAAAAAAAAATCGTATCGGTCCTTACTATGTTCTTTCATTTTTTTTTTTGTCTGAGATTACTTTTTCATTTGTTTTTTACACGATATTATTACCTCCGTATATTCTATAATACGGTAGATATAACTTTTTAAGTTCTCCGTTAAGAACGTGCTCGCGGTAAGTCCCACGCGCAAAACGAAGACTTACTAAGTATTATATTATTATAGTTATATAACTAGGTATATACACTGCCCACTTACATAATAATATATTAATATACGTCACTGTGTTTCTAATATTATAAGCTTATTATTGTTGCTTGGGGTTTTTGTTTTATAACTCGGTTAAAAAAATACGTCCAATTAAAAGCTTGCTAATGTGCTTATTCCCTATACATGGCCGACATTTCGCGATCGTCTGTGCACTGTTTGTATTAATACCGTTATAATAATATAGCGATCGATAAATTAGATCTTAAATTGAATAAGAAATTAAATAGAGAGTTTACGAATGGGCGTATATAGGTATTATAAGGGTAGGTATATCTCGGAGTTTTATGTGACTTCGCAACTTCTCGAAATACACGAGGGTTGTTCGCGTGATTTTACGGTGTTCAGGTGTAAACCAAAATAGTACGTATAAATGTATATTATAATAATATTACAATACTTACTACCGCCGCTTTGAGCGTTTAAATCGACGACCGGAAGAAGGACCGGAACGAAGGTGCTAGAAAAAAAAAACAAAAATAGTAGTTAAATGAAAATTCACTTGAAGATCCAGTCGACGGCCGGTGTTACACCCGCAGCACTCGTTAAATACAGAATATTATTTTGCCTCCTTTTCCGTAACCCATTTCGTCGTAATTTCCACTACACACACACACACACACTCTTCGTTAGGTTTATATTATATACCTATATAAAAAAATACTCGTTGATTCCGTGACTCAAACCAATTTGGGAAATAATATTATATTAATAGTGTATTACATGTAATATATATCCTATAATAGTAATAACATTAATAATAATGAGCGCAACAAATGGCTGGAAATCGTAAAGAAATATGGTGATTGTATATTATATTATTATCCGAATATTATTAGGTATAGGTACATCAATATTTAACAGTCGCGACACGAAGACACGCTAGAGGGAAAGATGAAAAGGAAAAAAAATCCCGTGCACATATAATAATAAAATATACAGGGGGATTCATTTGAATTAATAAGTCGATCATTATTTCGAAGACGATTAATATTTTTTTACGTTTTCGAATGTCAACTTATATTTGCAATTCATATCCTGGAGCCGAAATTTCAAACTAGTAATATTACTAACACATAATTTAAAAGTATTTAAGCTTTAAAATGTCGATGAACAATGTAGAGTGGACCAATATTTTGAGGGGTGCCATAGTGCCACTCAACTCCGCTCGTTCTACAAATATTAAGAACTTATATATTATAAGTTATGACTAATTATATTCTCGTTCGAAAATCGATTTTAATTGTTTATACTACAACGAAATATTGTGAAAAATAATTGTGCTTTTTGCAAAAATGTCTGTTGTCGTTCAAAAAAGTAAAAATCTTCTAAACAGTGGAAATTATATAATATTGTTTTTCAAAAATGTTGTTTATTTATACCTAACGCGAGTTATTAAAACCGTGAAAAAATAAATATTTTTAAAGACGTCAGTATTTTCTGACATATTACATCTGACACGTCATGTTTGCTGTTAAAATAATCATCCTGTATGTTAGACTTCATCAGTAATACGTCGGAAGAGTCGACAGAGGCCTGTCGTGTGCAATGGGAGCTTCCTGAAAGATATAGGTAGGTACCTTGTATTATTATTATTACCGTCGCCGCACGGAGAGTATACAATATATTATAAAATAATTTTATATACCTATCGTACAATTATTATTATTTACTCGCGTGTTATTATAATATTATAAACACACTATAGCATTGTAATATGTATGTATATGTATTTAAGCGTTACACGTGAAAAAAGCCGGCCGCCCGTACGCGTGTGTATAATATTATTATTTACGACAATATAATAATAATATTGGCGACTCGAATATTATATGACTGGTACATCATCAAAACGCTTTGTACGCCGATACGCTTCGGAGCGGTCGGTCGACGATAATAATAATAATAATAATATACAATATTACGATTATACTATTATTTATTTGTTGTTTTTATTATTGTTATTAATTTTTTTTTCCTCCCGACATCGCCAAAACCCGTTTACGAAAAACTCACTTGCGTGTGTAACGCGACAAGGAGCACGCAGTACCTATATAATATAAGCTTCGGAGTTCAATAGGTGTGTGTGTGTCTGTTTATAATATACATTATATTATATTATATACCTATATCGTGTAGCGAGTGGTATGTGGTGTTACCGCAACGTGTTAGTTTTTTCTCATATACATTTTATTTTTTATAAGTTTTCCCCGGTCCCCGCCTCGGCAAGCATAAATAAAATATTGTAAAATGTCAGACAGCAGTGGACCCACACGAGTCTGTGTATAATATCGTGATACGTATGGAAATAGATCTACCCCTGGTCGCATGCGGGGTCGTCGATGATTAAGCTCGGCGATTGTTCTCTAGAAGTAAAAAACCGTGATAATACGCGTAACAGGTGATAGAACATGATATAATGCTGTGCCCATGTACATGATAACATTACTGTACAAGTCGGCTGTGATAAAAAAAAAAAAACACCCCACACAATTATTATTATAATTTATAATATAATATTACGTCGGAAACTCGGAACATTGACAAAATATATATTATAATACCTACCAAACGCTGTATGATGTCGTTATGATATTATGCGGTTTATTTTTTAATTTTTTTCTAATGTTGACCATAATATTATGACTATGATACACCGCGTGTGCGTGCGCACTGTACATCCATCATCAACGATTATTATTCAGTATTATGACTGTATAATCAATGATCCGGATAAAGTAGGATAAATAATAATATCATCTTATTATTATTGTATCTCGCATCGCAGTGTGTTTACACAGTGTCTTTAAATATTTCCATAACGAAAGACGTCTCGTAGTTGTATTTCTAAGAAAACGTTTCTCGCTACAGTACAAACGACGGAAATGATTTTCTTTCGAACAACCGTCAACCGATTATTATTAACAAAATATATAAAACGGTTTTTAAAGACTCGGCGTATAATAATATAACGTTTACGAAACCAAAGGTCAATAAAATCGGAAATTTCGTCGTTATCGCGACTCTTATAGTACGCTGTTTTAAGTATAACCGGCGAAACAAGTATTTTGAAACCGTAGTGTTTATTACGTTTTTAATAGTGCCCATATACCGAACGCGTCTTATATAATACAGTCTTCGCACCGTAGTCGTTTCGCTGTGTGCAGGGTATATAATGATGTAAGAATGTAAACAACATCAAAGATTCTGGAAAAATCTCGTGATGTCTTGACCTACTTTTTTCACCGAGGGTCTTGTCGCGCGTACACACGAATATCGTATTATTATTATTATTATTTTCAACCCCTCTTTTATGACGATGCACGCCAGCGACGGATTGTTCGCCGATAAGAAAAAGAGATATGCGATGGGGTTACGTCTTAATGACACACGTGTTATAATATAGAAGTACGTTGTTTCAAAAACGTCGTGATTTTGGTTAAAACATGATATGTTTTTTACTATATTATAGTATATAGGTTAGTGCGCAGCAGTGTATATATATACATAGCAGCAAGTATAACTGCGTATAAGGTATAAAACGACGAAATAAAGATGGTATACGACCGCCGTCAAAGTTAAAAATAAAAAAAAATGGTCGCAACGTAGGTACCTATATATCGGACAATAGAAAGGGACTAGTAGAAAAGAATAACTCGAGAGTGTACATATAGTCGACTCGTATGTATGTATTTTTTTTTTTATCGATCCCCGGGGAGAGTCTATGCGTTTTGACCCCAGGACACCCGTTGTGTCCTTGTAGAGCACATAATAATAATAATAACAATATATAGAATAAGGGTACGTGCCTCTATATTATATAAGATTGCCGATCCTTTCCGATGGCGATGGTGTGATAAGTCGAAGGCAATAAAACGAGCTCGTGATGATTATTAACACTAATCTCTCATTATTTCGTCCTGCAAAAGCTTTTAAATTCAGCACGAGACGAGTGCGACAATGGAAAGTCGACGGCGCCTACTTAAATAATAACAATAATATTATATGCGATTGAAATCCCTTTACTCTTTTGTTCAATCATGAATTTAATCACATCCACCACTGTAGTTGTACACGTGTTTTAATTGAAAACATTAACGCGTACCGTGCAAATGCTTAATACGGACAATAACGCGTATAATAACAACAATAATAATAATAATAAAGATTATTACGCACACGTCATACACTTATAATTGATGATTTTTATTTTTTGAACACGATTTCTATTTTTCGTTTTTTTTTTTTTTTATATATTTTTATAAGTAAAACGACTAATATATTTTATGCGTTTTAAACACTTATACGGTTTGTTGTACCTATATTTTATTTTTACCAGTCCATTTGTTATAATATTACGAGTTAAAATTATTTAAACGCTTGGAACACGCGAGGTCACGAGCCGTTATTATCATATCTCGACACACCACTAATCTTAATATTAAAATACTCGTACCTAAAGCATATGATTTAAGTAAAACGCACGTGGATAAAAAAAAAATCTCTGTTTTAAACATTTAGTAATTAAATGCCGGAGATAACACTTAATAAGTACCCACGTGATTTTTAAACAATCTTTGTAAAACCAAATTATACACAAAAATGAATACGAACGTTGTAATAATAATACATTTATCATGATATTATGTGCAACAATTATACTACGTCATTATTATAGTTTTTATTATTAATACGTATTTGGACTCTATATTTTGCTGTAAGTATGCATTAGTATATGTGTGCAATTAATAGGTATGTGTCTTTTAAGGTAATTATATGCAAAAAGCTTGTAAAAACCTGACTACAATTTTTTTCAAGCATTCATTATTTCTTTAAAAGTTATTAGGCCCCGCACTGATCAATTTAATGTGATAGCCCAATGTTCGAGCCCAATCGGTATTAAATCATTAAATTTAAATCAGAAATCAGAAATAAACAATTATGTACGTACAGTTCTATATAGTATATTATTTATATATTTTTTAAATGAGACTGCACTAAGATAAGCAACTACTTTTTACTTTTTTTACATATAATATTATTATAATTTATTATTGAGAATTTGATTATTTTTTGGTCTTCATTAGGCTGTGATGTGGTTTCATGATGCGATGCGATGCGGTGTATTGTGATGGCTCAGAGGTAGATTGACTCAAGACTCAAGTTGGTCTTAATATAGATTTATTTTATTATTAAAAAAAACGAATAATTATATAATATTATATTTCGAGTCGAAGCCCGTAAAACTATTCAATTATATGTTATGAATTTTTTGCGATATAAGTTTATCGTTAAGTTCATACATAAGTGCGCGCTCTCTGGCAGACAAACCACAAACGTCAAGCACAACCGTATAATATAAAATACGCTGAGTTAAGAGCAGCGGTTCGACTTTATTTGACTCACTATACCAATTATTATTTATTTTTATGACATATCTATATGTTTCGAAAAAAAAAAAACACAAGCTAATTGATAGACACCGTTTTATTTATTGCGTAAAAACGGTCCAATTCAAGTACAGTTAAATAGGAACATTTTTTTTTATTAATTGTCCAAAGTTTATCCTGGCCCGAAATTGAGGCACGACTCACCTGTTGAATACCAATGATACTGTAAAGACTGTACATAGTAGATGGCCAGGGAACTGTAATAACAATGTCGCGAATATCACGAATAGGCTACGATAATGTTTTATAGCATTATCGTAGCCCAACCGAACGACCCGAACGTTTGTTTTCAGAGACGTTTTATTCAAATATAAATTGTTTTTTTTTTTTTTGTTCTCACATGGCCGCGGGCCTCGTCGCTGCTGCTGTTTCTGCTGCTGTTGCTGCTTATAATAATATAATATTGACTCGTTATCGACCGTGTCTTCGTCCCGGCCGGCTACCTGCACCTGGTCGTCTTGTAATTGGAAGTGTCGTGCAGCAGCAGCAGCAAAATAACGAACACCGACCGATAATAATAAATAGGTAGGACCGAGACTGCTCCAGCAGCGTTTTTATATTTTATATTATATACAGGTATGTATGTATAATATATTATTATAATATTGTGAGCGTATATTATAATCCGCGGCGCGCACACACGCTGACGGGTTTGCAGAAGCCCCGGACTCGATTGCGTGCGGTTAATAACTAAAATAATAATAATAATAATTATTATTATTATTTTTATCCTTATTGTCGTACGTTATATACATACCTGCGTGATCCACCCTGCCGGCCACGAAACCTCTATAACCCGCGGTGGCGGTAGCTTCGACGATTTTCGCCCGGGGGCCGATATATAGGTACCTTCCGGTATACCAGCAGACGCATGCCACCTAATGAGACGGATATAACATTATAATGTGTATCCATAACATATCGAAATTTGCATAATATTATTATTATTATAAACGTATGTAGCCACACCGATCGAACTGAAGACCGCGAACTCCGCCGCCGCCGCCCAGTCTCCTCCGCGACATTATTTTATTGTCATTAGATATTTATCATATAAAATATGATGCGACGTTTGCAGATATTAACTGCAGGATCGCATTTTCATACGATTATATAGGTACGAGCAAATCAAGTTTTCTGTTGAACAAATCATAATAATAATATTATAACACACATTATAGATATTGTTATTCGTGTTCAGTGGCATAGAACTATTATATCGGCGTGTAGTTACACCCATATACTGTCGCGGATCTCGATGACGACGAAGAGAACATGAAATATAATATAAATCAACGCCATCCGGCATAATGCTCGTGATAAACTTTTAATTCGTTAAAAGTCTAACCATGTAAACACGATTAGACCGATTCAAGTACAGCTATAACCATCGTCGTGGTGAGGGTATGACAAACCGTGCCTGCGCCAAGGGCATACAAATTGTGTAAGGGCGGCGTACATTTCATTAAAAAGTCGGAATTCATTAATTATTACACTCTACGCGTAGCTAAATAATATATTTTGTGTGATCGTTCGCAATAAAAATTTAGTGCACAAATAAAATACGTTACAACGAAAAAAAAAAAATTGCCATGTTTATATAATAGACTGTTAAGAATAAGGTTAAGGGTGAAGGGCGCTGTGGAGGCTTCTTACACCACAGGCTACAACGCAATTATACGACTTATCTCCACAATTTAGATTATTACTATTACACCTACTGCATACCTGGTACGTGTGTACGTGTACATGAACTTACATTCAAGTATACGTATGTCGTGCGATACAAATATACAAGGTATTTAAATAGGTTATAATAATTAATATTACTTATTTTTTGTTTTTAGTTAAGAAATAAAAGTCTTAGCTTTTAGCTCGTTAACCTACATTTACAATGTAAACATATTATTTTAACTAAACTTATTAGAGTCCTCGATAACATTACATTGGGTACCTACTATACATATTTACAAAGTAATTCATCAAGAGTTTCTCACCTCATCTTCTCTATGATAATTAATTAATTAACATTTGTTTTTTTTTAATTTTTAAAAGAAGTTAAGGGCTGTGATTTTAGATATTGAGGTTTTTTTAATCTATTTAATGATTATTCCGATAATAATAAAAACTTCTTTTTTTTTTTTAAACGAATACCACTCTATTTTCATTTTAAATTACCAAGGAGATAATTTGAAAACATAAAAAATGTTATTTATATAAATCGAAATTCAAACGAGTAGATAAAAGTCTATGATAATAATATGTTTATGATATAATATGGGAGCTATAATTATTTGAAAATATAGTAATTATTATTAATTTATTAAAGTTTTATAATTATATTTATAAAAATTATACTTGTATAATAAGTACCTGTTTAGACTAAATATTACATAAAATATAAAATATCTTATGCAAAACCATTAGACTATCACATTAATATAATTTATTCGTGTTATAAAGTTCAATAACTCAGAAACTACTTGTTTGAATTTAAATTTAGATAATATACCAAGGTTTTCTGAAAAATCATTTACCTACCTAGCAATTTACAATAGAAAAAGAGGTTCTCAATATTCTCATTCTACAAAAAAAACGTTCGCACTATCATAGGAGGTTCATCATTAAAAAGTAAAAATATGAGTAATAGAAAACATAATCAGTATAATATTTAAAAAATCGGGTAAGTGAATGTCGCTCTGCTGTACAGTTGGTTACAAATGTGTCGCTGTAATGGATGGTATTAAATTTGAATTTAATGACATTTTTATGATTGAATACCTACGAAAAACGTGCATCATACGATTCTGAGTGGAGACGGTTTGTCAGTCTAGCATATTTTATATTATATTTATATTGTTATTTCTAATACATATTATTATTAATACGGTAGCCGGTAAGTAGAATTAAGATTATAAAATTACAAAAAACTGACTAAAATCGTTATTCTTGGTTATTTAATATGTAATTTCGTTCAAATTTTAACTTAAAATAACTATAAAAAGAACTGTGTTTTTATATTATTTGTATTTCTTGGTTACAGAATTACTTACGTACAACTTTGTTTTAAATATTCAATCCTTACCCATAAAAGTTGAACATTTTATACATGTTTAACAAGAAAATAATTTTGTACATTTTCAATTTTATAAATTTATTATATCAAAATTTGAACTTTAAAAGCTTCTAAAAATAACATGCCTATGTATTTTTAATATTTTTCATTTACTATTGTAAAAATATTTCAGTAGTCTTGTATTAAATTTTCACGCTTTTTGACCCAATGAATAACATTTTATTGACATTTATATAAAAAGAAACCAAAATAATTTAAAATTTAAAATGTCCGTAAATAATACAAAACGTGTCAAAATATTTTGAAGATTTTATCAAGAATAGAAAATGATAAAATACACATATGGTGTGAATTTCAAGAGTACAGTTATTCGTTTTTGAATAACAATGAAATAAAAAAATCGCTACATGAGAAATCGAGTGAATATACAATGTTGTAAAAAAATTTAACTTCAAACGTTCATAAAAATTTAATTTGACTTTCCGGTAGAGATATTTTTTTGATAAAAGTAGACAAACTTATGAGAAATCTTGTATTAAATTTTCAAATCTTAGATTTAAAATACATTTTTATTAGTAATTTCTAACTCAAAATAACTTGCACATTTTTTATGTATAGAAGAAAAAACTAAAAAAATTGGAAACTGAATATTTCCGTAAACAGCCCAAGACAAAAATATTTTGAAAGTTGTATCGTGTATAGAATATGCTAATATAAACATTCAGTAAAAATGTCATGTATCTACATATAATACAAATAATCTTAAAAGTTTTTTTTTTTTTTATTGAACTTAAGCCCGGCGACTATGGCTATTATCTGTTGTAGGGGATTATGAACTATAGTTGGTGAGTTTGGTACGGTGATGTTTGGTTACCGTTGTCACACGTTAAGTAAGCAAACGCGTGTATGTGTGGCAAGGTTATTACTACTACGAACCCGGTCACCCATCCGGTAGCTAGTAGCAGCGGGCGTTACTTACTCTCAGCCGTATTCCGCGACTGGTAGCGCCGCACCAAGCCACCTTAAAAAGTCTTCACGGATGAGATAAGTTTTTTGTTCCCCGATTCTTCCATTCGTGTTTACCTATTCATAATCAATGATAATATACTAAACTAGGTACATAATATTATTATAATATCGATTTCTCCCAAACTCTTCATTTTCCGTATATTATTACAACGTCTATCCATAATATATTAATGCAGCTGCTCACAACAATACGATAATGTATTATACATATTACAGCTATATTATATTTTAACCAGCCAATAGCAAAAGGTATTATATCCTTACGCCGTGTCCTACGTGATCCGACGAGTCCGACGGATTTTATTCTGATCATGATTTTCCGTCGCAATAAGACGAGACCGATGCGACAAAGTACAGACAGTTTTGTTTTTCGTCGCATTTGTCGGATTCGCGTAGGACACGGCCTATGCATGCACACTATACATTACAACAAAGGGATGTGCGCGTGGCCCAGAGGTGATAACAACGACCATCACAACTGCAAGACGTATTAAACCGTTTAATTATTTGTCCCAATAAAATTACACAAATCGTATTAAACACACACACACACACACACACATATATACACTATCTTGTGTGGTGAAGTAATAACGCGAAAATAAAATCCCAATAAAGATGACGTGTTCGAACAATCGTCCGTAAGTGCCCTTAGGGGTGGACACCACGCGAAGAAATGCAATTACCCTTCTTGGTGTGCTGCAGGACGCACCGCAAAGTAAACACGAAATGTGTGTGTGGGTGTGTGGGTGTGTGTATAGAATAAAATCAACGGATATATAGGTTACTGCGACTATAACTAAATTGGATGTAATTCACGTCGTCCCCAAGTCCCCACGGCGCCTTGGCATAGTATTATCATAACGTGAAGTATATATATATATTATATTATAGATTGCGGTGTCGTATTATTAGCACTGGGATTGTATTCGTCTTCTGTGGAGCACGTGGTTTGAACGTAATTCGATTTTCCCGCACCCTCCTCTTCAAACCTATATCGATCATTTTTCGTCAACTTACTAGATGACGATGTCCGCATAAACGCGGCTATTTATCGTATTATAAAATCGTTTTATTTTACTCTTATGTAAGCCTATTCGCGAACATCTTAATATTTAAATTGAAAATCAATTTCGTAAACGCTCTTCTCGTGCAGTTTCTTTTCAAGACGCACCTCGCAATCCACCGTTCAGTGAAACGATCAGTGTGCAGAGTTTAGTTTAAAATGCAAAATCAAATATTATAGTTTGAACGCCAATGTTTTTAAAATCTAAAAATCGTACGAAACTCTTTTTGATATTAAATGACAACCAAAAGATTATGATTAGTATCATATTGTATATGTTATATGTAATTAAAAAAACGAAAGTATATTGTAATGAAATTATTGAAATATCGGTAGATTTGAGTATTTTTGTATATTCATTTTTATGGTGAATGTAAAACCAATTTCGTTGATTTATTGTTAAATATAGGTACGTACCTGTTGTAGTAATACCTTTAATAAATAAATTCATATTTAATATTATTATAACAACTTGCCATTGTAATCTTTTAAAGAATTTTAATTATTTGGAATAGATGTATTTTTTTCATTTATATTACAATACAGTAAGTTACCAAATGTACGATGTTATTATTATTCTTTAGATTATACCTATTTGTGATACGCGTGTATGATAGGCATAATGTTATTATTGATTAATATTTTATGTTTGATTAAATATTTAAACTTTACTCTGAGCGGTACAGACGTACGACAGTCACTGTGGTTGGTGGATAGTTAAATTCATTAGATTAAAATGTACCGTGTATCTTATAAATTTAAATACAATTTTAATGTTTTTTTTTTTTTTTATGTAGGTTCGTTATACGCTTCAGCACGATGTTTAAAATTAATGCATTCGACCTCAGCTCCCGACTTTGACATTTGGCCAGTTAAATTTTACAATTTCTTGCGCACCGTGCGACACTATAACTGCAGCAGCAGCCATACGAATAATAATAATTTAAATTGAATGGCTCGGAGACAATAAGCTATTACAAATCTATTTGAACCCGATTTTATAACTTTCTCGTCTAATACATTTTGACATTTCACCGGAACGTATAACATCAATACAATTATATTTTAATTTAAAAAAAAACATTGTTGCAACGACATGACAAATAACCAATCCATCAAATCAATAACTTTTGATGCTATTCGTTTAGTATTTGACTTATTGACTCACAGTCACAAATTAATTATTTATATTACTCTAGGATTGATATTGAAATTAATAAAGTTTTGAAGCATTCAGTCCTAAAACGTTAAAACGTTCCTATATTAAAATGAGACAAGTGTTTATAAACTAATTAATATAATGTACCATACATGGTATTGATTTGTGTTTTGAGTATTATTGGTACTTCAAAAGTACCAGAATATGTCTTAGCAAGTTTGCTATTACAGTTTAGCAAACGAGTTTTGTTCTTACCTATTTGTCATTATATTTGACTTCGCACTCTATTTGTTTTCTGCTTTAGAACTCCCAAGAGGATAGGTCCTGAAATAGCCGACTAATAATAACTCATGTTGTTCATTTAGTCGATGGGCTTCACATGGCAACATATCCATTTGGTGGAGTCTGTTTTGAGAAGGTTACCATCTGCCTAATAAACAAGAAAACGTATTTTGTCAAAATAACTTTCAGAATAAAATCCATAGCAATTTTAAATTCTCAATAATATGGTAAAAAATAAATAACAATAATATTTAAGTAATATTTATATAAATACGTTTTATTTTTATAGTGTAGTAAAACGTATTACCTAATATCCTATTTAATAAATGTTTTGAACGTTTCAAAATATTAACATTACGATAACATCAAACAAATATTTATTTTTTATATATTTAATGTTATATTATTGTCAATAATAATTTGACATAAGTACACGTAGCCACGTCGTTGTATAATATGTTATAAATGTTCATCTCTGACAAATAATTTTTTCTTTTGTTCTACGGAAATTAATATTTGTACAATACAACATTTCAAATATTAATTTTTTGTGTTGGGTTACTGCTGCAGACAATATAGCCCATCCCGTTTAAAGGTATGGGAATGAAACGAGACGGGTTCACGTGTACATAATAAAATGGAAACACGCAAACAGGTGTGTTTGGTTGTGAGATTCGCGTGTTCGACGACTCAATAGCGGCGAACACGTGAATTATTCACTATATTATACAAAGACGAATGTCGAGAAAAAAAAATTAATAATAAAAAAAATTAAAGATAATTATACATAATGAACATCAAAAAAATATGGACAACAACATGGTATGTGGTCGAGACAGCAGCTCATTGGCCTTCCGTTGACACGGTGGAAATTATTTTTGTAGCACCGCTTATTATCGTATGTACAGAGAATACGATTTTATTCCCATACCTATACCGTAACCGTTATTATTATTTACAGACAATACAATATTATATGTATAGGATGCTTCACCAAGTATGCTCGCCCTCATTGTTATCTTAAAAATTAATTTTTTTCTAATTCTGATTATTGAAATTTTTAAACATTGGTACTTTTTGCTTTTTACTTTAGTAATTTTTACAAATTATTAATATTAATATAGATAAATCACTTCCAATATCTTCAATACTCATTATTGTACATTTATTATCCATGGTGACGATGTCAAATAACTCAAACACCACTATTGTTTGAATTGTGATTTTGATACGTCGAAATTTTAAGCAAAACGATCTGCTAAATAATTTACAATAAAAAATAGAGGGTTCTCATTTTAAAATCAGAAAATTTAGTCTCCACTTCTTAAGTAGTACAAGCATTGAAAATCGTGGTCTTTAATTATTCAGATTTTGAATAACTGCATTATTGAAAAAAAGTACACATAAAGTACATATATTTAAGTATTCGTATAATTCTAGGGTGTTTATCTAATGATTGATGGGAAATTAGTGATTGTTTTGATGAAAAACGTCTCTTATTGCGGGTTCGAGTTGTTCGCCCAATTCGTTTATCATAATAATGCTTAATATCAAAGTATTAGATGTCAATCGTTTCTTGGACATACTATGACACGATATCAGGTATATATGCGGTACAGATACACATCATAATAATAGTGTTTGAAATTTTACACGGTATCGTCCGTATGAAAACTGTCGTCCAACACTTTGTCTGAAATCGCGATCTCCGCTCATCTACTAAATTGTCGTCCTGGCAACGGGGGAAAAAAATGGACGACAGACAAACGATGGAAACAAACGGCGTATTAATAATTCGGAATCGCGGCGGAGTACTCGCATACGCACTCACACACACACACACACACATGCGAGATTATATTATATATTGTCAAACGATAGCTAGTTTTACATATTATATTATATATATAATATTATGTATATTGCAGCGGAGTCGAGTTGGGGCCGTCGCGTCGGGCCGGGGCGCGGGGACGCCGCCGTTGCACTCGAGAGACTCGTTTAAAAAGCTACTCGAGACTCGCAGACGGCTTTTTGAACGACATTCGCGTTCGCCAGACAGCGGTGCGTATATATAGGTACCTATACGTAATGAGCGGCGGCGGCGCTGGCGGTGCGAATTATGGTAAACTCGTATCGTGTACCTGCACACACGTACCTATACGATATTATTATATTATAATATTATTATTGTATTGCTAAGCGTATTTGTTTCGTATTGTTGTAACGACGATACGATGAAGTCCGCAAATGTACCGACTATAAGTTGTGAAAACATAATATATGTGTACAATTTTCAACGAAATAGGTCATTTACCAAAAACGTGAACAATTAAATCTCAAAAACGCATTATGCGGAAGTAAAATCTGATTCGGTAGAAATGTTTCAATCAAATGTATAAATTATCAAAATAGTAGGTTGTTTGTAGTTGGCCTAATTTAAAAATTGAACGGCTGATAAAGTTTAAAATGCATTTTGGATTACTTATGTTTAAAGAGTGTTAATAGTGACTAAACTGAATTAGGCTGTACCAAATTAAAATAAAAGCTCGTGCTGTATATTCGTGAGTAAATTTTTACTATATTTATTAGGTGGAAAATGTATTCTTCTTCAGAATGCCTTTGTTGGTGTTATTTGGTGAGCACACTGGCATTCATGTTATGGCATCAAATAAATTGCAACGTTGGGGTTTATGTTGTCAGAATTACAATATGAACTGAATGTATGAAAGGCAAAAGTAATGGTGCAGTAGATGGATTATTTCGTTTACCACTGGAAATTGAAAAATATGAAAATCACAATGAGTTCGGTTGTATTGATTTTGTTCATTTACATTTTGGTTTACCAAATACAATTATATCAGATAATGGTCGACAATTTCGTTGAAATTAATTTATTGAATTTTATAAATAATATGAAACGGAATTTTAAACTCCCCCTCCCTTTCATCCCACAGTTACATATGGGACAGCTGTGAATGCAGACTTGTCAAAACTTGTTAAAATTTAAAATTGTATATAAACCATTCTATTGGAATTCATTACTTACCGAGAAAACCTTACCTACATATATTATATTTAATGGGAAAAATAAATAAAAAAGTTATATTGGGTAAAATTGGCCCACCTTTTTGAAAATTAAAAACAAAATATTAAAACACAACTATACAACGTGACAACTATTATAGGTGCGATATGAAATAACTAAAGTTATAATAGTCGAAATAATAAATTATGTTAGTAGGTATATCACATACCGATAGCATAACATAATATTTAACTTGCAAACAAATATTTTACAACTGTGCCATATTATTATGAGCATGTGTCGTCGAGAAGATGGTTATATATAATATTATTATAATGGCGTATGCATCGATATCATGAAAAAAAAATCCAACGATTATTTTTACTTTGCCAACCATACATTGTATATAATACACTTTATAAATTGAAGTAGCTAATGCAAGTATTATATTCAGATTCAGATATTATGTCGACCACGCGAAATTCCTATTTTATTTTTTTGAAATCATTGCAGAAAAACAACAGTAATAACTTATCCTGTATATAATAATGATTATACGTCTTCTGATACGCATCTTTCAATAAACGTAATGCAATCGAGAAAGTAGCGGTGGTCGTAATAAGGATTAGGGTTCGGGGCCAGAGGTATATATTTTTTATTACTTTTTAAACGTCAATATAAATTGTCGAAAAAATTCTGCGGGTTGGGATTTTATCGTCCGTACACGAGACACACAAAAAGCAATGGAAACGGCGTATAATGGAGAAAAAAATATATATACCTATTTATTTTATTACAATATCGGATGCGACGCCACCGCGAATCTTGTCAGTGACGCACTGATGCCGCCGGTACGCGTAACTCGCGCGAAGATTTACCGCCCAAGCATTTATACCTCTCGTACAATTTTCCCAAGATGATATATTTTTTAAATTAAACCGCCAAAATAGAGATCGGGACGCGCACCCACCTACCTATCCTGGTGATGGTATTTCTATAGACATATACCATGATATACCTACGTATATAATATTATATAGGACGGCCCGGGGAGAGTGTTAAAGGGAAACGTCGTATTGTTATATTCCGCCGACGGGAATTGGCCCATAATCCGTATCGTATAATAATGTTAGCAGCTATCTGAAGGAGGAAAATCGTATTTTCAAAGTCATGTATATATAGTAGGTATATAGGACCTATGTATACCGCCGGATAACAATAATTATTATAACAATATAATAATATATGTATAGGTAACTGTTTATAGGTTAGATGATGCCCACCGACGACCTATTTTATTGTTATCGAAACGGGTGACTGTGTTGTGCAATAAATAATAATAATATTGTACGCCACAGCATCTGCTGTTGTAAGTTATTATTCCGAGTGTTATATAATAATTAAAAAGCGTACAATATCGGTGGCGCCCAATCCGCAGACTTAACCGCCTATATTATATTAAACGTATGCGGTATAACGTAAGTACAATATTGGTATATCAATAATATAATACAAATAATAATGGGCTTTGGAAAAATAAACGGGCCCGAAATCCAACCGATGCCGCAGGTCGATTAATATAATAGTTCATTTTAAATTACCGGCGACGGCCTAGGACGCAATTCGGAATCGGCTCATTTGCAGTTCTAACTACCTAAACGCGAACAATTCACCCGAGAAAATGGCTGAATCATATAATACCGAAACAACAACCCGATAAATCGAGAAAACCGTAAAAGGCATCATTAAGAATATCATCAACCACATCAACCGCATTGAATATGAGATAATGGAAACAGAACTTAGCATATTTACAAACTCCGAAAAGAGTCTATGGTTGCGGATTTGGCTGGCCTGTTGTATTATGTGACCCAGTTCACGGGCGGCGGCTCGTCGAAAACCCTTCAACTGGACGACGAATCCAGTACTGGACCGGTTGAATAGATCAAAGACGACGTGTTCGCCGTGCCAGCGATGCAGGCGGCAATGGAACCGCCCAATAACGAGGCGGAGTTCGTCACCCCGGCCAGGGGAGCTGAAGTCAAGAACAGCTTTGGAGACTCGATCGGCTGGCTGGACCCGGGGGCCACAATAGCAAAATGCGTAGCTACGCGCAGACGGATGGTGGCGAGCGTCGCGTTCGCTGCGTGGAGAGGTACGCGTATGCTGCAGCTGTTGTTCCCCGAAGTGAAACCGTCCAAAAGTTCCCCCCCCCCCTGGCCGAAGGGACAAGGCGAGACGACGACGTGAGGCTGAGGTTTAGGTACGTGACAGTGCACTTTTGGGGTGATCACTGGTAAGTCACCGATACAGCCGTTCTCCGTCCACCGGCGATAGCGCAACTGTATCGCGGGCATCGCAGCGGCGCGGCGGACGTCCAGCTGCTTTGGTTAGGTTTTTTTTATGTGGCGCAAGGATTCGTTGTCAAGAAACAGGGTGGTCACCCATCCGAGAACCAGCGACGCCAGACAATGCTTGACCACAGCACGCATTCGTGTCTGCGGCCATCCACCGTCGGCCCCTAAATACAAATTACATTGTATGCGTCTTATATGCATACAATATATATGGTGATACGACTTAAAACTACGTAAAAAAATAATTTCAAAAACCCCGTTATACTCATCCGAGATGACAAATGTTTACTCTTAACTGTTTACCCTGTATACGATACAGTATAATATTATATAACGTTTGTTCGTGTGGTTCGAGGGGCGGACGAGTCGAAGGAAGACTCGAATATTCCATATGACATTAATCCGCCGTTCGTTCGTTCGGCTGCTCTCAACCGGATATGCTACAGCCTTCCTACCACTATATGTATACGACGTATTACAATCATAAATCATAATAATAATACAATAATTTAGTAATAATATATTCTTCACTCGGACCGAAGACGGCGTCCGACGCAGTCTATAATCAGTGTCTCGAACGCGTGTGTAATTTTCATTAGCTACAACATTATTATATTATATACCCTCGCGTTACAGCACTGCGATATAAAATTACGACTCTGCGACCGTGTCTTTAGCGTGGACCTATGAAGGCACTGTGAGTGTGCAATACGATATATTATGATAATAATATTATCTGTACCTAAGTATATATTTGTTTTGGCGGTAAAGGCAATAGAGCGATTCCGTCGAAACAGGGTAACGTTTATTTTATAATATTATTATTTATTATATTAAGTCGGTATTATTATTATTATTTTACGTCCGACTCGTACACCGTAACATACTGCCCGATCGAATAGCTACACATTATCGAGAAAAATAACGTTTTTGTTTTATTTTTATCATATGGGTACTTCTCCGATATTATACAAGGGTCCCTCGTCGGGCCCTTGCCGGTCGATCAAAATAACGAACACGCGATATTATGATTATTGATTTACCCTCACCCAGTACTACACCGGAAGAATTACATTTTCGTCTTTTACGCCATTATCGATATGCTCGAAAATCAAATATTTATATATAACTATTAAACTGTGCCAATAGAACACTGTTGACGCTCAAGAAAAAACCAACAAAGATTCCGTTTTATAATAGAGTATTTTATTATATAGATATAACATAAATACATATATATATGTGTATATAAGGTAACAAATAATGAAATAAGTAAGTATCACACTATTTTAATATAATATAATAATGGTTGTATTGATTTTTTGAACGTGGGTAGAGATATTCATATTATAAACTGCAGTCACAAAAATAATCTCTTGTAAATTCATTACAGCCACGAGTTTGATATTTATTAAAAGCATTTTTACAAAATTGTACGTTTTACACCGACGGTTTTCTCTCTAGCTTCAAAAAAATGTTCATTCCTTCTACGGCAATGATTAAATATCGCAACAGATATCAAAACGCGCAAATATTTATAAGAAAACCCGTATTAAATTTGATGGTTTTCTAGCAGTTAGAAGGAAAATAAATCCGAGTTTATAATATTAAATTGTTGCTTAATATTGCTTTGTTGTATAAAGGTTAAAATAAGTTTACTCAAACCTCAAGAAAACGCAGTAAATTGATATTTTAAATAATGTTCAAGTGATTATGTTAGTTTACGCACATCCTTTATGAAATACCATCTAAATTATGTACACCTTAATTTTAAATTGATTACACACACTTTTATGTAGGTAACGTGCGTCGTAATGATTAAGTTATAAAATGTGCATTTAATTTATGATTAATTTTCAAACTGTTCCCTTGGGTGCAAGTTTGTTTTTAATTAAAATAAAATAACGTTTGTGTTATAAATTATACTTTGTTGGACGAATAAAACTTTTATTACCTTAATTGTTAATTTATAAATAAAAATATGTTTAGTATGACTGTAACTTATCTATGTATTACATTATTGTTGTTATTTTTATACATAGATTGAATAATATAATGTTATTTTATAACTTGACGTCCCGCATATATTTTAGTAGTCCGTAGAGAAATATTACGGTCAAATTATTTTACAACTTCAGTTATTATAATTATCGATAATATTCATGAAATCCTGCAGGACGCAATATTTAGTGAAAATGCGAAAAAGAGAAACTTACAAAATATAGGTACGACTTGCGTTTTGAAATACAGACGATATTCAAAGTAGTCCAATATGGTCCAAAAAAATACAGAGTAATCATAGTTGTAATTGTCGCGTGAGTCTTTTGGTAAACGTCAAAAATGATACTGTGCGGTTTGATAAAAAAATTTTAGTTTTCAATGAAAGATTGTCAAAAAATATAAAACTTTGTTTTCTGTCTTATGCTAATATAATTACATAGTATACATTTACAATATATTATTATAATATTACAGGCACACTAACTGTCGGAAAAACGAGTTTGTCGATCTCCCCATCGTGGTACGGTATAATATAATGACTTGTGTATGATATATATGTGTATGTGCCTACCAGATTTCAGCTATTGGCGTAACGTAATCGCGATTAAAAAATATATAATGTTTTCTTGAGATATCGTTAAAGATTTTTATTATTTCGAATCAGCAAATTTTCACGATCGTTCTGTTTACGCGTGCCCGTAATCCGTTGAACATAATACAGGTGCATGCGAATTATTATATATCTTATAAATACCGAAGGCGACATAATCGTCTTATTGTAATACGCATCGAAATGTATATACTATTCTCGCAGGATTTTTCTCACCGTTTTTAATATACTCGCAAAGATCAAACTGTTTTCCGACGTTGAACTCGGTGGTGAAACGATTAATCGCCATGCCGGCAAAAGAAGTCTCCCGATCGCAATATTATACTGTCAACCGAATCCGCAGCGTCCGCGAGACGTATATATTGAACTATAATAACTATACCTATACATACAGGGACGATCTCAAAATATGTGTGCGTCTATGTGCGATCGGGCATCCCCTGTCGTCTATAAGCCACCGATAAAATACATTTGCGTTCAAAATTACGTAATCTAAGATAGAAAGGGGTTACCATTTTTTTTTAACACCCCCCTTTTAAAATCTTCCGGATCCGCGCCGGATATTATGTGCAGACGCGCGGGAGAATTTACTTCTCTGACGGGGGATCGTCCCGAAAAGTGTTTAAATAATATATTATAATATTATAAAAGAAGAAAAACCGCCAACGTAAGTCCCTTCCACGCGATATCTCTCCGGCGAGAGGTAACCCCGACGGCACTCGCAATTTCACGGAGGGCAAGAAAATACGCGACGCGTGGCGGTGATTTAATGGTGTGGAAGGGAAAACTCGTAATCCGGAAAATTATTAATATCAAATTGCGAACGACCGAGCGGCCGCGCACTATAGGTACCTGTGCACATACATCTATATATTATATATATATGTATTATACAGTATAAACTTATATACAAACGATGTTAATCTGGATTAAACGGAAGACCTGCAGTGTAGTTGTATATATATGATCGCGGTAACGGGTTAGTGTGTGAGTGTGTGGGGGGGGGGGTGCTTTTTATATACACGCTAGCATATATTATTATGATCTACACCTATATTATACGCGTGTAAACAGCAAACCGTACCCCATTTTAAAACCAGAAACCTTTGAAAGATTACCTTTGCAAGGCCCACGCGCCATATAGACGTCGCCGCCGAGGCATTAATAACTTAAAATTAGGAAATTACACGTATGGCGGAAACGACAGATCGGATATGCAAGCCCGAGGGCCGAGGATTACGGTTCGCATTAAAAATGCACCACCTCCGCAGCAGCTTCCGAGACACGCAAATTAATATTGCTCGGTTAGATTCTGCACAACCTAAGCAGAAAACTCATTTCGCGGTATTATATACCGCCGAGCTCGTGAATCCGTGTACATATCTATGTATATCATATATAGCCTATATATATGCTTTAAAATTTCATGAAATTTAAAAAACTTACTTTAATAAATTTTGTTTTATTTTCAAATAATTTTTATATTTAGGTTCATATAATTTTTATAAATTGCCTCCATAATTGTATGGTCCTTATAGTTGTGTGTATACCTAACCTATGGTATTATACATTAAAAATGATAGTCAAAATGTTTAAATGATACAAGTAGGTATACAATATTATACATGTATATTGTATATCTACTGAATTCTTACATTAGAATTTAGAATACTGAACATTGTGTTAAAAAAAAACTAAATTGTTATGTCAATGTTTCACGTTTTTGTGAAATATTTCACCATATACTGAAATGTTTCATACTTCAAATATTATTATAATTATAATTAGGTGTAATTATTATATTTTATCAATTCGTTATCACGACTGTCTATTATAATATATATATCAGTTGAGGATTAAAATTTGAAATTTGTTTTAAACATAACCTATCTGCATGCAAATACGTCGCCTGTTTTACATCGATGGAATATAAAAATAGACATTATTTTTGTGGGAAATTCGACAAATTCGTCCCTCTCGCTTTTCGCGGAAAATGATATCATAAAAAGAATACGCCAGTTACAACTCTAATAAACTAATATATTGTAGGTAAATCGTATAAATTCGTATCTTGTAATTATTTGTACGGATCTATTAGTGTCGTATCATAATATTATATGTTGGAACATTTTTATTGTATCAAATAAAATAAACTATAAAGACGATGGACAGATTGTTTGCTAAAGTATTCGTTTAAATCTGCGCCTATTTTGCATAATATACTTTAATATGTCTGAATACTGTCTTGAGATGTAGTTAGATACTATAGAATTTAAAATTCATGACGGTTTATTTCGGGACAGTTGAACACAAAATTAAATCTAACGAATGGGCTATTATAATTTCTAATAATTCCACATATTTTAGACGGGTCGTATGCTAGATTTGCGGATGCGTGCGTCATTGTATTAATAATATTATTTATGTATAATATATTCCATGGTTAGGCGTAAATAATTTGCTTTAATTTCTCGGTGCAAAAAATCAGAGCTTATTAGGTTCCTACTGGAAATTATTCAACCACGGACCCGTATTGTACAGTATGCAGATAAGACCATTATCGTATTATAATTTGCTTAGGGAAATTTGTGAATTTTCGTCCTAATTGCTTGGCAAATGAATAAATTAACAGCAATATCGTCAGAATAAGGACTATATATACATAGTTATCTCTGTACCTGCCATCTCTGAGCGCATATTATAATAATATATTATAGGTAGGTTGGAAACTACCTACCTACCAATAAAACACTGAACGCTCTATCTACAGCGTATATAAATCATATTAAAATGGTATTTAAACTAGATTCGATAGATATGAGATAAAAAATCGGTTTTCACTCAAATCACGTGATGGAATATTTGCGCGGGCTTTAGAATATTACGTTGGTCAAGTTTGGAGCATGAATCGGCGAAGTATATACGCAAACCGACCGTTTCGAAAGAGAAAAAAACAAATCGGGCGAAATAAAATAAAATCGCAAAACATATTATAGTGTATTAAACGTCAGTATACCTTTGTTGCTAACAGAACAACAATCCGTGCGGATTATTTGAAAAGAGAAAAAGGGAGTATTCAAAATGAAAACATTTAAACGAGTTTACTTGTGGTTTTGACTTTTGACATAAATCGGACGGACGCGATTGATAAAAAAAAAATACACCAACCGCTTTACGGCGGCGATGCTTTAGTGTATACGCTCGTACGTGACCATAATTTTTATACTATTATTATTATACGATTTAAATTATGAACATAATAATATAATTATACTTATAAAATATATATTCATTATGTGGGTACCTACCATTTACCAATACGTGGCACGGTCAGGAAAATTGTTTTTCCCGTTTTAAATTCGTATCGTAAATTTATTATAATAATATATTTAATTCGAGCTTACTCAAATGAAACTAATTTATTGTGATCACAGTACAAGTACATTCTAAAATAGGTACAACTCGCACAACCATAACTGGCCTGGCCACTATATAAATATACCTAGACATGTCCAATCGTTAAATCAATTTGGATATGATACAAATTTAAGTATCTGTAAGTATTATGATTTGCATCTACATTACACAAATAATATAATAATTATAAAATATATACGAATAATAAGTGTAGGTATAGGTATGGAAAAATACGATGGTAAAAATGAATGGTTTTTTCCATCCATCACACAATATTTTTTTTTTAAGTCCAACACAATAAGGTGATTGTATATTATATGATTGCGTTTGTAGTCTTCTCCTAATTGTAATAAACTGGATAATATATGTTTTTTATTCTACCCGACATTTATTATCATATTACACAATTTGCAATATTAGATTTGCAATAAGTATAAGACGTGAATGGGGAATGTACTTTATTGGTGACTTGTTTGAGAGACAATTCGCTGATGGAACTTCTGGCTGCAGTGAGAAGTTGAATTTTTTATTTAACTAATAGTCGCACAGCACCAATTGCAATTGCACCTTGGAGGGTCATCATTTGGGATGGTGGCAAATGATAGTTGCATAATAATATGTTAATTTATTATAATATTACTGTGGAATACTCGAGATGAGAACTAATAGTCTATTTTTAATTTAGTCAGTTTGCCTCTGCCGTTTTTAAATACATTCTCGTAATTCGTAATACAATATGAAAAGCGAGGACACTCGCAATCTTGGTACAAGACGGAGAAAAACAACCGTGTAATGAATAGTAATTGTTTCCATTAGTATTTGTAAGTTTAATCATACTTGAAAGAGAAATTAAACGCGTAGTAATACAATATAATATATTCGTGATAAATGCCACTGTCGGATCGTATCAGATTTATATGAGCTAACTCGTGTTAAATTACAAGTTGCAGGTGAACATTACGGGACGAGAAAATATAAAGCACCTATTATAAATTATATCGTCGAAAAATTGTATCTCAAGCGCTATAATAATTATATCATGTTTAGTACGTATATAATTGTGTGTCGTTGAATGCGGTGTCAAGATGGGTAGTTTTCGAAAACGCATCGTATTCGATGCGATACTATTATGCGGTCAGACACGCAAAAAAAATGATAAAAATTGGTGCTTCCCCCCGACTGGTTCGAATTGCTTTCATTTAAATACGCGGCAGGTATATAATATTTTAATACGTATATTATCGAATATTATAAAATATATCATATCATAGATATTGACATAATACACGCGGTGGTCGTGTCTAATATTATTATTCTGTTTGTAACATAACATTATTATTATTATTATAATGCTGAAATATAAAAACGCGCTATAATCGATGACCGATCCTCGTCTGAGTCGATCGACGCGCCGGAACGACTGCGGACGAGCGGCGGCGGCGGCGGCGGCATAATAATATTTTAACTTTTTAACTATATAGTAATCTCGCATATATTATTCTAATAATATTACGAACTGAGACGGATTATTCCGAGGCTTTAACAATGATAGTGTTCTCCGCGAGTATATGCAGACACACTTACACACACACACGCACGCACAATATATATATGATATTATATATCGTGTACCATATAGCGAATACAAACCTCCAATTATTCCGTATGTGTATAATAATATAAGATATATGCGCGCTGCAAATGTCGCGCACGTGTTTATACACCGTGGCTGCAGTATATATTATTATAATACATTTGCATACACCGCCGCGTTAAGTCGAACTAAACTAAACACGACATTGTTAAAACGTACCCATATAATATCACATAATATGCGCATATAGGCGGCGTGTATTTAATATTATTATTATTATTTTAATGTACGCACAGATATAATAATAACATATATGCGAATACAACTTTTATAATGGCGCGCGTATACAACAACTGTGCACTGCGTACCTTTATGTGCGGCGCACGCGTTAACGGAATCAGAATTAGCTGTCATACATATATTATATTATATGGGTACACACTTTATAGTGTATACGACGTGTAGGACGATTGAAGTGTACTCAAGACGAGACGTTTTCGTTTTCGTCCGTATCGTATTTCCATAAACGCCGGATTTCGTACAAACCGATGTGATTTCACGTGAAACGATAGGGTAGATAGATGTATATTGTGACATCACACACAATATATTAACGTATACCTATAGCACATCGTGTTATGATGGAATCGATTATTCGCGAAAAGGGCTAAAAGTAAAAAGTCGAACTTTTGGAGAATATAGGACAAACATAATACAATGTTGCGACGCGGATTAATCGCGCTTAAAAAAAATCTGAATTTACCGATTAAAGATTTTTCAAACACATATTATACCCGATTATAAATTATCAGTGTATACCTACAAATATCGTATGCACGACTTTGCTCGTTTTAAACAATTGAATGCGTGAGACACCCCATTTCATAACTTGAGCCATACCACTGCAGTCCTATACTGGTAAAAAACGATTTCCAAAAAATAATATGTCATCACAGCATTTTGTGCAGTGAAAGCGTTATGGCAACATTGGAAACGAATATTTTTCTTTTCAAAATATATTATTATATACATTATACAATTTTATGATACACCCGCTCGCACACACAGACACATATACATTATCATGAATTATTATCAATAAAAAAAAAAATGTTAAGTATACATATTTTAGAAACTCAAATATTGTACACTTGACTCCTTTCAAAAAGAAGTGATGCATGTATATAAGTCGTACAAAATGTTTTTGTTTTTATCAAAAAGTGATTTTCATAAAAAGTTTGACTTATACCCTACGCTCTTTCATATATAATCGTTATTATATTATACATGGGTACATATTATACTCAAAAAGATGATATACAGCGATAATATATTGCATATGCAGGTATAATATTATGTTTTGGAGGAGTTTACTTTGTAAATGTTGTATTTATTTTTTTCTTATAATTCGCGTGTAACTATATATATATAGTATATATTATGCACTTTGAAAAATATTTTAATAAACACATATTTTTTTCTCTTATACGTTCTGCGGAAGAAATTAATTGGAAGAATTAATAATTTTTTTCCGCTCATTTATATAATGTGGTAATTTCGACTTAATGCGATGCAATAAATTTCGTTTGATGGAATGCTGTAAAATCCTGACAACCGATTTCTAAATCGGTTGATAGTGTGCAGACAAAACACACACACTCACACACATACATTCACACGCATGCATTATTCGATAAATACGTGATAGGACTCTGTAATTAGTTTTAAGATACACAGAGACACAGCGAATATAAATAAGTACCTTTAGATAGTGAAACAAATAAAAAAAAACCAGTCATCTCCGCAGCCGATTAGAGACCATAGAGTTTTAAAGATTTATGAGAAGTAAAGTCTATAATATTATGAATAAAAACACACTACAATAACGGGATCGCTAGATCACCGGGTACACGACGGCGGCGTGAATATATTGAATTTCCGAGGTGAAAACAAATAGCGATTCAGGTATAGTAATAAATCATGGAAAATGTACCAACAGTCATAAGAAAATTCATTTGAAAAAAAAAAACGAATATAGTGCAGACTGCAGCACGCGTATGTTGTTTTACAGACGACACTATGACAATATATAATATCATTTTTCCATTCGCTAATGACGTTTCAAAATCGCTCAGATCAGCCATTACCTACCTTCCGCTTTTACGATAATTCGTAACTAACGAGTTTACAATGTACACTTTTTTTTCCCCAGACGAATAAAGCACCACACCAGCATTGTTTGTTTGCAGACAACGCTTTTTTTTTCATAAAAACCTCGTCTGCACACTTGATTGGTCTTGAAAATGGTATTCGTAAAAACGGAAAGACATACATAGTAATAATAATAATAATAACAACGATTGCCGAGAAAATAATATGAAAACCGATTAAAATCCTATTAGAAAATGTTTTTGAGTTCATAAAAGTGCAGTAAGTTTCGACTCTCGTTAGGTATGCGCGTATTTCAGTATTTGGTGCTTAGTTCGTAGTATTGGTACTTCATAGCTCATAATATAATACTATCGAAATATCAGATATTTTCATAAGTTTGATTTTCTCGAACGGTAGATGGTAAATATTGCGCGATGCTACAAATTAACAAGTGCTACTAACTGCGTTAATAAGCACACACCGATCGCACGGGCGTAAATAATTTGTCTATCATAATATCATATTATTACTATAGAAGATTTTGCGGGGGAAAAAACCGGAGTTTATCCTGCAGGGGATCGCAAAAACGGTGATGCGGAAAAGAGTTAAGTTTTAAACTTCGAGACAGTCGTGTGTGTGGCCTTTAAACGACTGGAGCGTATAATCCGTATTAAATAATAATCTATTATGGTCGTTATGTACGTATAATGTCGCGATCGGGAGCTCCAAAGTAATATCCTGCGCGTGGCAGGACGATTCGCGGTCGGAAGGCGCGCACATTACTTGAAAACATTTGCACGTCGTTGGTCGTCACACGTTTTCGTTTAAGCTACTGATAAAAACGGTTAACATATTATTAAAACATAATGTATTTAATCACGTACATACTATGGGTGAAACATTCTCGACGAACATTATTTTATTATGGTCGACAACAACGTTCGTCCACATTTGAATGGACACTGTATACAATGCCCGGACAATAATGTTAACTTATTCCAACATTGCCCTCGAAAATTGGGCATTGTGCTCAGTGACCGGTCACTTTGCCCGTAACATAATATAATATAATATTACACTGCAGGTAGGATCGCAATAATTATTATCGTCGATTGGGGTTTGAGAAATCCATAAGACACTCTACCATCCCATTATACAATTATAATTTATAATAACTACATTTATAATATTATAATAATATCTATCAAACTACGTATTATAGTAAACCAACGCGTGAGACGAATATTATTCGATATTCCATTGTTATCAGCTGTTCCGTATGCGCTTATAAAATTCCACGCGCCGTCGTCACGCCTGCAACACTACAATATTATAATAACATTAAACACATATTATTACACAATACGATAACAATATTATTATGAATCAAAAGAATTTAATACAGTGTCTAACAATGTTTACAGGGTGGATCACTCTTCGGGTTTCGCGCTCCGGGACGACGAAAAAACACGGTTGCTCATCCTATAATATAATGTGCTATTATAATGTAATGATATGACATATTGTATTATGTTGTGCTTATTATACTGCGCACGTGTAGCCGTTTACATCAAGACCATAGGTATTGTCGACGTGTGTGTTAAAGTATCGTACGAGGGAACAGTGCAGCCCTCGGGGTAACCACGCGCGCATCACAGTAAATTGTTCTCCAACTATGTATAATATATATAACATGCTGACATGCGTTTAACCTCTCTGCGAGCGTTTGTTGTTTTATAATATTTCCGCGGCGAGATTCAAAGTCTGCAGCAAACGTCTTTGTCGTGCTGTGTGTAGTGGTGCACGCACGCTGCAGATGGATCGAGATGAAGAGACGACAACAACGACGGCGGAGGGAGAGATGTTTTTTGCAAAGTTTATGTAAGTTAAAGAAAAAGAGAAAAAAAACAGTTTTTCGAAAATAACACAGCAGTACCTATATAGGTATATATTTGTGTATACATGTATAGCAATCATTTTCTTCGGTACAAAAAGTTTCGAGTGCAATTACGCAATCTGAGTTGGAAATCGGGTCGTCGAACGGAGGATGAGACTTATATACTATAGGTACCTCTACCTAAACGAGTCGTACCGATTAAACACAACTAAATATAAAAAACAATTTAAAATCCATATTAATATTGTATATAAATTGGAACTTCGATCTATACAAGTAAAACTTTACGACCCAGGCGTATTATCATATAATATTATATAATATCCATTTAAATGCAAAGCAAAACCATTTGCTTAAAATTGGTCGGCGACGGTAAAAATTACGATAATTAGTGTGTAGGAAATATATTTGCATAATTCAAAATGTTCTTGTGATGTTTTAATAAAAACGGGAACGAAATAAATTATACACGTAATTATTGTACTATAGTTAGTGTGTGTGTGTGTAAGTATTTCAGCCTACGGTTAATTATTTACGATCGTTTTTCTATAATGGCTAGCTATATTTTAATATTTATCCATACTATATTATCACTCATTTAAGTGACTCGAACATACGCGTAGGTGAAAATCAATCGATGAGAATCGTTTCACACGCATTATCGACAGAAAAAAATAAACCGTTAACAATGAGCATAATTATATTGCATACGATATTTTTTAGACAAAAATTAAATAACACAACACAATCACTATACGAATTATAAATTCGAGAGTACCGAGAGTACACTTGAATGGGTATTCGTATGTACGTTTAATTGAATTGTCTCCTTTGCAGCATCCGTCGCCAATGTTAATTTCGTCTACAACGGTTTTGATTTTATAACTTAATACATTTCCCCGCAGACTAAATCACAGAGGTTGAAAAGATTTAGAAACTGAGAAAAAAGTTCTACTAGACATAATATTCGAATTCATTTTTTTTTTTATTCTCATAACTTATTGTCTGCACATATTAACGCCGCTGTCGACCAAAAAGTGATCAAGTGAAAATTATTGTGATTTTATTTTGAAAGTTTTATTTAATACTTATCATAACTGTTTATTATTTCACTTAGTAAATTTATGAAAATGTAAAATCATAAAAATTATACTTATTAATAAACTAACGGTGAGCAGATTCTATCTTTCTTAAATGGAATCCATTCATCAACTTTTAATTCATGATTAATTAATTTATAACATTTTTATAATGTTTGGTATGATTTCTATATTTACCATTTGTGTGCCAATAAGACTAATTCTCATTTATGATAAAAAATCCTAAAATATTTGAAAAGATTGGGAAAAGCAACTCAGTTAATAATTTTTTGGTGAAAAATAGAACATACCAGTTTGAAGTGTTATCAGATACCGAGAAATTTCGTCATATCGGCGTATATTCTATATTTTTAAGACATATTCTATATTTTGAGGGTAAATGCAATAAAAAAGAAAATCAACCCCACCGATAAAACACGGTTGAAGATTTACGTTTTTAGCAACAGAATTGAGCATAAAAAATTTTCACTGGTGTTACCACATCCAAACCAAATTTCATAAATTATTATTTTCCATAGAATTTACAAGATGTTATTAGATTAGTATATCTTATGTACAATTATCGATTAATCATCAATAAATTGGATATGTAATAAAAGTTTCGTTGAAACGATCACACTATTAGTTTTATCCTCGACCTACTAGCCGTTAATCGTTATAAATACGATGAACATATTCAAACATTTGACACTGGTCAAACATTAACAAAGAGCATTAAGGTTGTCGAGGTAATTAATAATAACTAGGTGGTAGTAATTCTTAAATTATCATCTTGCCGGTTTTCTTTTTGTATTTCTATATCCTTTGATATCACGACAAATTTGCTCAACCATACCTACTGATAGCTATAATATAGTTGTGTGTAACCCTACAAAATATATCACCAGTAAATAATGAATATATGGATTTTGGGTACCGAAAAACGCCCTTAAATTGCAGATTATCGTGTGCAGGGTATCTATATATTATAATATAATATTATCACAACGATAGGCAAAACGTTTTGTCGGAGAACAAGACGCTATCCGCCATAATATGCAGATGCCGTCTGCCATGTTATAATAATATAAAACAGCGATATCGAGTAGTGTCATACAAATACTACTGAACGGGGTAGATGCTATGTATAATAGGTACTGTTCCTATATAGATAATATTATATTGTATGATATTCAGGTATAGTTGTGTGGCCGCAGACACGGTGTGCATGTAGTGTTTGTCTTCATATGCGTATTACGTATTATATATTATTATAATATATTATAATCTAAAATATATATTCTATATATACGTATAGCGTGATAAACGCCTCGGGTTGCGTAAACGACTATAAAGTATACATATATTATGTAATATTATAATATAATACGAACGTCAACCCGGTACGACCGTAAGAAATTATTATTGAACTCTCTCTCTCTTTCTATGTTTCTCTCTCTCTCTCCGAAGAGCGAGTTTTAACATAAATCTCGCGGTCAACACCTGCACAGAAGCTACCCGAACGTCGAGTGTATAGTATATACACAATACTACTGTTTACTATTATCGTCGTCATCGTCGTCGTAGTCATTGTCATCGTCATCGTTGTGTCGTAGGGTATACGCACGGGGTGACTCGGGCAGGAGACGCCTACACGAGAAGAGACGTAGTGGTACATACCGCCGGGAGACCGTGCTGACCGTTTTAATTTGTCTTATGAATAATTTACGTGCGATGCAGATTCTCGTAGGGCTAATTATTCCGTCGATTTCCCGGTACGAAATGGTCGGCCCAATTATATAATATTATAATGTACGGTTTGTATTGTACATAATATTAAATATAGGGCGGCGGCGGAAAACAAACGGGAAGCAGACGACGAGCCGGACGTCAAAATCCGGTCTGCTGCAGGTAAATAATAATATATAATATACGAAACGTAATATTATGCTATTATTATTATTATGGTAGGTACACGATACGTGTTTTATCGCCAACAATAAAAATTATATACTTCGCTGGTCGGTGGCTATTATTACTATCGAACTCATCTATGTATTGGTACCTATATATTATTATATAATACACGCACGGTATTTGGCTTGGTAGTTGTATTAATAATACGTGGTTAGACGAGTAAATATTATTATTTATCGGCTTTTGCGTTTGGACTAGTTTCACCTTACTATAACGATCGCACGTAGTCTTATTTTATGTTTTATAGAAATACATAAGCTACCAGTAGCATCACAATAATACATTCATACTTACACTACCTGACACCTGTATGTATATTATGATACCGCCCTAAGAATATTGGACATGTGACATTTTTATATCATTTTATGCTGTATCTAAAAACTACATAATATATTATATTACATATATGTACCTACGTGAGGTATTATGACTTATGTTATGTACACTCAGTATCACCCACTAAAAGCAGTATTACCTAAAATATATTATAATGTGTACGTTTATTGTGTATAAGGTCATATTCTAAAACTGCAGAGTCGAATTTAGAGCATATTGAGCGACGGGAAACATTTTGCAGACCACCAAATCATCAATAATTAACAAACCGAAGAAAAGTTAAAAATATGCGACAGTAGTTAATCTACTCGTACAGTGTTTGTAAAGAGCAATCCATTATTTCTTTTTACTATATACTTACTACAGTTACTAGGAATTATATTTACTTTTACGACAAGGTTTAACTGGCACAATAAAAACTCTTGCAGTTTTCCACCCTTAATACGTCGATAGTCGAGAAACGTAACCACATTAACTACCCATATAAATATTGACATTAAAGAAATTAAAATTTTAAAACTTTGTCTACTTTTTTCCCTGTCGATTTAGCTAAATAACTAAAGGTAATGCCATTAATGATGTAGTTGTTAAGCATTTTACAGAGACAAAACGCTTTGACAATGAACGAAACCACAGGGCGTGATGACGCACTATGTAACTAATCACACAATTTTAATGTTACCGACATGTCTCGAATTCATATGGACGAGAACCCATCACTGGTAGTCGGACAGTAAGTGTTAACAGCCAAAATTAACTCCATGATGTGAAGTATCCGGTACGGTTGGCCACATATTTATGTTGTGATTTTAGCGTAATTTTTTTTTTAAATAATAACGATTCAATAAACTAGATTAGACTTTACGAAAATAAATAAACAATGAATGTAAATAATACAAAAAAGTTAAACCCGAAGCAAAAACACGCTGCAGATAATTAATTCCACGAAGATCAAGACACTATTGGTTGTTTCATTTAACGCAAGTCACTTATTATTTTAAAAAAAACGTTTGTCAACAGAAAATATTGTTTTACATAATTTTAAGTCGAAAAAAATAATATTTGCCTAGGTACAAAAAATATATTTTTACTATAATTTATAATCATATAATTTTTAAATATTTTAACTTTTTTTGTGACAATAGTACAATAATGAATGTCTTATTTTAAATGGACCACCCCGTTATGTTTCTAAATTTTTTCAAATCGTTTAGTACATATTTATATTAATAAACTATATTATACAATAATGCAGTGTACCTGAAGCAGTGGAATCGATAAGAATACACAATGTATTTCCCAATATTATAATATTACATGTCTATGCAACTTAACATTATTTTATAAAACACCTATTTTAAACGCAACCTAATCATAATGTGTTAATAATTTACCGCTGAACAATATATTTCTTCGAAAATAGAACCAAACAAATGTATTCAATATAGGTGGTTTATTCACAAGTTTTGATAAAAGCGGATCATGCAATTTCGAGTTCGTTCGTCACCGATTGAGAAAAAAAACATAAGCTACGCGTTTGTTATATATTATATATTTCAAAGTGCATATTTGAATAGTAATTTCGTAGAGTACAACTACGCGGTATAGACTATATAGTAATGGAAATATGGAAATAAACCTGTGAAATAGTATAAACTTCTAAGACAAACAGTTGTATAATATTATGTGACTATACAGTGCGTGAGTGACGGTTTTAACTTTTATATTTTATGTTTGCCCTGCAAATACGCGTTTACCATTAAAACGGCGATAAACCAACTATACAGCGTCACTATTTATTTCGTTATTATTTTAGAGATTAAGGATATAAATTGCAGAAACTCGGTGTACAGCAGGCTACAGGCGTGTGTTAAATATCTTTACTAAAAAATTACGCGTTTAATATTTGCGGGTTTTGCAAGTTTAAGTCATTTCACTCATTCACACGCACGTGTATAAATAAATTTAATTCCCGTGTCGTAATGGTTAAACGTGAGCGAGTAATTAATCTAATGCTATTGTAATGTAAGTGCTAAGTCGAATGAATGGTCTATAAGAGTGTGACTAACGCACATAAAGATAGTAAGATAAATGTTTCATTCGACTACGAGAAATAATATTTTTAATAATAATACCTACACATGATAATTATTTACTCTGAAATCATTACGCTGCAGATAATTGATCAAAAGTAAAATTAATATCATTGTCTTATAATTTATAGTATATGATTAGTAGTTACGTGTATATGTTTGATAAAGTAATAAATATCTCAATTCCTATGTTAAAAAAAAAAAAAAAAAAAACGAATAATTTAAATTTGGAAATTTGTTTATTATATGACGTATATGCTTTAGGTGCGTCCGTATATTATAATTTATTACTTTTATTAATACGGTACGCCGGTACCTACTTATAATGTTTAAACGTTCTTTTTGTACAACCTAAGGTATTTTTAAATCTCTTATCAATACACAGAAGTTAGAAGCGTAAACTATTCAACGATTATCTAAAAGTTTTTATAATTTATATAAAATTCAAGGATGCTGCGAGCGGATGATAAGCAACCAGCTTTACCGTAACACACAAGGGAAATCGGAAAATTCGCAACCGATAAATAAAATCTGATTTGGTTAAAAAAAAAAGTTAAAAAAACCAATGACGGTGATTTATGTTTTGTAGTCTATTATAGGGCAATAGAATTTTCATGCAATGTATTATAATAGTATAATAAAATGCATTTCAATTTTCGTCATTTATTTCCAAACTGTCATTTACCGTAAGACATTAAGTTAATGAGAACCCTTTTATAGTTTAGAAACAGTTTTAAACTTGAGTGATAAAACCGAATTATGTAAGCTAAAGCGTTTTTGTAAGTTATGCTCTCAAATAAATTCATAGAATTTTTAATTGACTAAACATTTTTATCGCTAAAGGCAAAACCACCGATCCTATGAAACTGGAACAACTATCGCGTATTGGAGCAATATGACGTGCAGCTAGCCTTGACAATACTATCGTCTAAGCATAAATATTGTTCGTATCGATAGTTAAAATGTGCGAACATTCTCAAAATAAAAAAATAGATCGTTTTCTATCCGCATCAATATGAGGCGACGGTTAGGTCCAGAAGTTATACAATCAAATTTGTAGAAGAACCCTACGAAAAAAAAAATTAAAAAAACATATCGATAAATCTATTATAGCCCTAAACTTTTGTGCATAATGCGCGTGAAATGTTACACTATGTTACAAGTCGACGACGACGAGAAACCTTATCGGGCGAGCACCGCATATATGGGTACTGCAAACCAGCAGCAACAAAGTATGTGTAGTAAGTATATTACTGTTATACTTAAGTATAAGCACACACACACGTAATAATGGCAAGCCGACGACGTCACTCGGTGTGTACATTAAATGCCTATGTATGCACCTCCCGACTTCTACCCCGAGTGACACTGTTGCGTCTGCGAACATGCGCGGTGAGCTGGTCGAAACGCGGCGGGGCGCTTAAAATGGCGTACCCGCGGGAAGCACTCCAAAGTCAAAAACGGGGTGTGGTGGGTTAATCGTCGTCTGTGTGTGCGTGCTCGCGTAGGTATTGTATTATGAACGTCGCAATACTTGAGAGGGAAAGCGCATATATATGTAATATGTATATTCGGATATAAAAGGGCCTAGGGGAAAAAAATTGCGAGCACCGCCTTCGGGTCGAGCAGAGGATATTTTTTTTTTTCTGTTCTCCATATTCGCCGCCGTCGCCGTATACGCATATAATATGATACCACCCTCTCCCCACCCGGTTCACTTGACAATTATTATTATTACTACTATTGTCGTCGTCGGCGTCGTCTATGTATATATAAGTATATGTGTGTGTGTGTGTACTATTATACAAGCTAGAACAACAAACGGTTCGCGTTACCTAAACGATGGCGGACATAATATACGTATTACGTATATACTATATAAGTACTCGTCGAGCACTCGTATCCCGCCCTTATATTATGTTTTAATATATATATATATTGTACCCTACGTCCCTATCCAAATTGTCGTGTACACTCCGCCCCGGCAGGACCCAGGACCCGCACGGAGTACACATGCATACCTCTGTAACGTATATATTACACAAGCACAAAGTACACAGTACATAATATATTTTTCATTATTATAATAATATATATTATATACGGTAATATACTTGCCGACGACGATATGCGAAACGCGAGCCCACGACAGCTGCGCGCGCGTGTGCATGCGTTTAGCCATTATATAGGTACCTTACCCGTAGCTAGTACCTACCCTGCAGCAAAATAATAAGAGAAAAACCTAAGAGAAAAAATCCCGCGCGAGCCACGATGACAATAATATTATATTGTTTCCCGACCGGCGGCGGACCCGGTGCGGTACGATCAATTATCATTATTATTATTATTATTATTGTCGTCTAGTTTATTTGTTAAGTTTTTTTTTACCCTTCGTAAAAAGAGCCGACGTTCTGTACCCGATTGTCGTCTGTAATCGCATTGTTTGCGTCGCAGCCGAGTGTACAATAATATTCCGTCGGCGCGGAAGACCGTATCACAAGGGATCTCTTCGGTGCTCCCGCTGTCGCCGTTGCAGAAAGGGACGAAATTAAAAAAAAAATAATAATAATAATAATATCGGAACATCCGACAACGGTATCTATGGCCGGGCGCCGTTGCCGGCCAGAACAAAAGATTCGGTTACGACGACGACAATAAAATAAAATATTTTAAAGATACCCATATTATATTATTATATGAGGAGAATGTCGTCGCGTATACGTGCCCAGCATATGTTATCAGTTTGGATGTCGCGCAGAGTGCACGTGCTCATAATGGCGATTGGGAAATCGCCAGAAGTTTGTGGTGGAACCAACACGTTTGGTACGTGCAAGTACGATAGGTCCATATGCGCGATTTTAGGGGCGGGGGCACTTGGGCGTTCTTTGCGACCCCGCGGTTTTAAAATCAGCGCCATCATAATTTATGCCATTTTAATTAGGCACTTCTTAATGCATATTGATAACTCGATAAGTACAGTACAAAGCCATAATTATAATTATGCGGTTATTGAATTTGGGAGTAGGGAGTGGTCGGGTATTTTGCAGGGGAGTGAGTGGAGTAGTTCATTGTGCATATGTAATCCATGATCACAAGACTAACCGAAATAATAATGTGCTTCAGCACCCTCAGTCCTGTCGTTGAAATGTCGCCCCTATCATCATATTTATAGTGAAATCTTAATCTTTGTAAACCGTCTCTGAGACACTCGGGAAAAACGCCCGAGATGTGATTATAAGGTAGTTTCAGCAGACTATAGTAAAATAATTGCTATATTATCATATACTATTATGATCTAAAAATTAGATTTTAGATCTTATTTTTCGTTGTTTTGAGATTACTATTGTAATAATATCGAATTTAGGTATCGGCTATGTTATTTAGTCTATTATTGACAAGATAATCGTATTACGTTAATAATGTGTTCTACAAAACATTGTATTAAACACCCTTATACCCACTATTTGCATGCGACTCCGCGACGTACATTTTTTATTTTTTTACGCAAAATAATATAATAATTAGTTATTAAACTAGGAAACTTTTGTGTAATGTTTACATTTTGTAGTGTAGTGTATATAGGTTGTTTTATAACGATATAATACTGTATAATATTGTATATACATAAATATATTCTTCGGCCTTCGCATGTTTTCCGACAAGACCTTTTTACCAAGGGGAAATTTGAACTCGTCAATTACCGAATTATTCATAAACAGTTCGGTGTGTATGATACGCATAAACGTCATTAAATATTGACGGTTTTAATTATCAGCCACTTAAAATAGCTACCTGCTACCTACGCATTGTTATTTATTATGATAGTTCCACGATGCCGATATATGGCTATAATATATAATTAAACGACCGACGGTGGGTAGTGAAAATGGCGTGCCTATACAAGAAACGCGTATTTGTCAGAGTAAAATATTAAAACATATAATTAACCGCGAGACGAATATTGTCGGTCGATATAATATGACTAACGAACAACAAAAAATAATGATTAAAGGCCGTTCGGCGGCAGGTAAATAATATAATAATAATATAGACGTGCCTATTACTGTGGAAGATACGCGAAAATCGTTATAATATAATTTTTTTGTGTGCAATGTCCTATCGGAAATTCAAACGTCATATGTATGCACCACTGGCGCCGTACAGGAGAGCTGCAGCCCACAAGACATTGCGACGTTCCGCGATCTTAATTGAAATATATAACGAAAAAATGTACCGATCATTGCCCTGCATTGGCCAATGGTAGGTACTTGACAACACTTAAAGAATCGAATGTTTTCGAAATAATTTCATCGTTGTACCTACACGTTCACACGTTGAGGTCCATAACGGAAAGCTTTACGAGTCTAATTGAGGTCGATTACCCTGACACCCCTGCAATGTTTGAATTTTTTTATTTTTTCTAACCATTAATTGTACTATAATTTGTACCGATTTATAGCACAACCGTTTTCAGAATTTGTACCTAAATATTTCCACTGGAAAAAGACTCCACGCGCCATTCGGTGACAGAGTAACACTCACGTGCTCAACTGATCACACAATAAAATATTATACTATTACGGTGTAGGTAGTTAATATAGTTCTATTATTTTATTGTAATAATAATGTTTACCGGTTTAGTGCTCGTTTCCACGCTCATTACAAAAACGGGTACGCTTATGCATTTTCTTCTATAAATGCATTTCCTAAACTCTCTCGTGGAAAAGGCAACTCGGCCACCGCACGCGCACCTGTCGGAGGACAAATAATATTCTATCACGATATGCTGCTCGGCCAATATTATTATCAAACTTGCACGTAATAATAATACTATCGTATCGTGATCGTTTCGCATTAGTATCGATGGTATAATCGTATTAAATTTTTAAATAAAAAAATCAACCACAGCTGGTATAAGGTAGGTACGATAAAAGTGAAACTGGTTTCGGCGCGCTAATTGGCGCGATATAAAATATATAACACGCATATTACACGCACGTGCATATAATAATATTATATATATTATTATTATCATCGTACAAAGTCGTGTCGAGCACGGAAACCAGTTCGGATGGGCAGCTTATCGAAGTACGAATCGGTTGAGATCGTATTTGTACTCGCGGGCGCGAGATATTTATCGTTATACCTGCTACGACCATCACCTCCGCGGACGACGACCACACGATCGTATTATCACGTAACACAACTCGTATTTAATTAAAATCCCATCAATTTAATATATTATTATCATTATTATTATTATTAAAGGTACCAGCTGCGGACCGGTCTGTGAATATCCAATCACGGATCACCCCACGGCCGCCCGCACAAAATAATACGGGTTGATCCGCTGCACCGAGCGTGCTCACCCCCGTGTTTTCAGAGTGAATTTATTCAAATTATTCTGATGTTTGGAAATATATTCAAGTGCCTATAAATTATAATATTTAATGACTTAATTTTCAACTATACATACGTATATATTGTATACATTTATTATAATATACACGATATGTATAATAATAATATAGTGTCCCGTGGTGATACCGACTTCTATTTTTTTTTTCAAGTTTGAATCACCTTTGTTTCCTGTAAATTGTTAGGTAGACCATTTTTTTTTTTTAATTTTGTAAGTATCCAAATTGTAATCCGAACTATAATTTAGGGTTCATGAAAATCCGGATTTGAAGAAATTCGTTGTTAAAGGTAAAAGTAGGGCTGAGCATTCTTGGTGTTTCTACATCCTGTATAATATAATATAATAGATGACCAGACGACACTCGAAATCGGATCGTCTCTTCCATAATTTATTATATTAACATAATCGTATACAACGTGATAATTATTGTGCTCGCCGTTAATACACTCTTTTAAGTGAATAGTATATACCTACCTGTAATCTCTTTTATGCGTTTACAGATGACTTGTAGGGTGGTCTTTAGCACTGGTGTGATAAATCAAAACAGTTTCAAAGTATGGTTATAATAATGACTGGCGTATGGGAATGATATTATGTATTTTCCGCGGTTATTGGGATTTTATCAAATCCTACACCAATCGTGTTCAGAATTTGTACCCTCTCTGACGTAGGTACACGAAGGCAGAGTTTAATTTTCAATCATCAAAACACACGCACGCCAGTCTTCTATATAATATAGATTTAGACATAGAAACATATAGGTACCACGAAATGTCTAAAGTTGTATCCATAACAAATTACATGGCTGCCGAAAAAATATCAAATTGCATTGTCGTTAGTTATAATATTTTGTCAGGACTGCCAAAAACGAACGAATATTTTATGTAATGTAATATTATAATATACTCTTATTGTTATTAAGTTTATTTCCATTTAAAGTTACCGATTTCTTGGCAGTTCAGTTTTGCGATATTCGCACAGAGAAAAGAAAATCTCGCGCAAAAAGTAAATATTTTTTTTTTAAATACCGCCGTTTTGATAGTGCATAATAATAATTTCCTGGTAAAGTTTACTTTGTGCATATTCCATATAATATTGAAAACTTTTAAAGTTACACAGCAGAGTTTAAAAACACCGCACAGCCGCACAGGATCTGGCACAATAAAACAAACGGTATATTTTCATTTTTTTTTTTTTTTAATGGTTAAACGTTTAAAAACGAGTTAAGAGAAGGTTCTCGTTACATGGTCGATTTTTCTTCTCCACACACTGCAATAATATATAAATAATAATCGCAAGACAGATATTATAAAATGCATATTTTGTGTATATTAATTATGAACCAGTCACTACATAATATTTTACAAAGACGAGATAAAATCGATGGGGAAAGACACGTGCAGTCTTTAGAATATTATTGCGAGGAAATCAAAAGAGAATTTCACGTTAAGCGTTATACCACTAATTATCATATTGTTATTTACAAGTCTATCAAAGTGACTACTAATGATGTCACTGCTATACATGATGGCAGCAGCGTAGTTAACGAATGTAACAAAAAAAAAAAAAAAGAAGCGTCTTACGGATTTCAGATGATGGAAATCCGGCGAAAAGGCGCATGTCCATACGTCAAAAAATAAGCCACTTTTATAATATTAATGTACCTATACAATTATAATAATAATATGTAGTAATGCGTACGGCGGCCGTCGTCTGCAGCAGTCGTCTTTGAATGAGCGGCGTACGTAAACGCTTAAATAGTAATAATAATAATAATAATAAAATTATTATGTGTATTAATCGAGCGTTTCGATGTTCGGCGGGACACGGTCGGTTAATCTCTCTGGTGTATAATCCCGCCAGAATGTCGTCGTCGAGAACTCAACGGCGATAATTCCCGAGAAGAAAAAAAATCTCCAGCCCGTCACATATTATTATTACATAATCGTATTGCTACCATAACATAATAATAATATCATAATATATTATAATGTACAGGCTGCAATCCCCCGATCGGCCGCGCATATGGGGAAGGGTAAACTCCTGCAATTGTAGGTAATCTCCTGCATAGACATAGAGTCGACTCCTACAAAAGATAAGGTTGACTCCCACAAAAGACAAGGTTGACTCCTACGAACGATGGTAAAATAATAGGTGGTAAGTTTTTAAAAAAAATCAAATAAATTTTCTCAAAGGTGGACAAGTGAATACCACTTGTGGACCGCTGTCGTTTCCTCCTAGCATATATACAAATTATATAAATTATCAAATTTAATAATTTCCTCCATTTTAAATCGTTTAATTAATCATTTACCATACATTATTAAATATTAAAACCAAATGAATTATGTATATAGGTAAAAAAATCAAAATTATGTTAAAAAAGAGTAAAAAAAAATATGTCTTCGTATTTTCGGCATAAAAAATAAAATATCTGTCTTGCAATACATATTATACACAAATAAATTCAGCTACCTTTATAAATAAAAACTTAAACAATAATAAAATTAAAATAAATCATTAACCAAGTGTATGCAAATATATATGTATAATATATATTGTTATTTTCAAATTATCATTTTTAGCTTTTTGAGCTTTTCCAAAATCGTGTATTCAAATTTTCAAATAAAATGTTGGAGTGTTGGATATTACCCTATTTTTTTAGGTAAAAATATCCATGTAGGAGATAACACTATTTTTGATTTTCAGGTAAAAAGGTTTATCGGTGTAGGTCGTAGGAGTAGACATTTGGCCTCGAATATAGAAGAACGCGAACACGTTATACGGGCTTCGGGCTGTTTCGGTTCTAATCGAGTCGTTTTGTGAAGGTAAGTTTTAGAGGAGATAACTATATTATTATAACAGAACCTATCCGCCTAGGTATACGTGTCACGTCGAACCGTTTTAAAGCTGATATAATATTATATCGATGTGCGTGGAAAATAACAATAATTGTTGTCCAGTGCAATACACCAGCTGCAGTTGCCACGACATACACACACACACAACATAAAATTACATTTATTATCGAGGGAGCCATCTCTGCAGAAGGATCTCTCACGAAAAATACGATACGTACTGTGTCGTTTTTCGCACTCTCAGAATCCCGCGGGATAGGTAATATTAATTGTATTATTATTATTATGATTACCGGTATAATATGAGAAAAAAAAACGGCGCAATATTCAGACGGCGGCGCACTCCCGAACAATAATAATACCTATGCTGTGGACTTTGCGGGATGAATATAATAATATTATAATCCATATAATAAAATATATAATATAAGGTATGCGCGCATTATATAATATTGTGCAATATACATAGGAGGAACGGTTCTATTATAAGATATAGCCACCGAGCGGAAGTATGAATTCCAATCGACCGCTAACCGATGTGCGCGTATAGTCTGTGTAGGTAAAATAATATTATGCACATTTATATTTTATACGGGAAGGCATTTTCCCGTCTTCTCATTTAGCTCACCGCGGAAAACCCGGAAAATCACGGTGACCGCCCTGTGTAATATATATATTATTATATACGTATCGGCGGTCCTACCTCACGTCGTCATATTTTACTATACATAAAAATATAATTTGTTATATAAAGCGAAAGGATCCGACCCGTATCGTATTATAATAATATTTTTTACGTGCCTATACATGCGAGTTTTCCAGACGAAACTCCGTCGGCGTAGACACACTAAACATATGAATACACGCATGCTACCTATATAATATTATTACGAGGTATTTCCGCCGATATTAGAAAACCCACACAACACAAAGGCCGTAGCTGCGGACCACGTCGTCCGAATGAAATTAATAAAATACTCAAACTTACTTTTTTCCCCGTTTTCTTCTTTTTACAGATGTTTTATCGTTTCGTTCCGATTTCCCTGCAGACGCGCGTGCAGGACCATCGGCCCGGAAAACAGCTGAAAACTCGGGGAAAACGCACGTTACGTTTTCGTGTTTTCCAGTGCACACGAGAGCTGCTGACCGCCTAAGACTGTACATTTTAAATAATATTATGAAAGTCATAATGATCGCGTTATGCTTCACCGTCGTGTGCGGTTTGTAGACTTTGACCAACGTGTGAACGAACGCAGCCACAATACTGGGTGTCAATTTTATATATATAATATATATATTTGCGGTCGATCGTCTTCATACCAAATACCTATACACCTACCTACGTTTCAAATCAAATAAATTTGGCCGAAACGCGTTTCCTCTGGTGGTTTTTCTAAGATAATGATATCATCGTAAACGTAAACCACGGAGTTCCGTACGAGTTCTATTATAATATGTACATATATACTAGACAAAACCATGTATTGTTTTTATAATATATTAGGTGTGTTGAAGGTATACGATAAAATATATTGAAAACGGCCATGTCGAGCACCGTTTGACAGTTGAATTCGGTGCAGCATTTTGCCGTCGAAGTGTTGCGGGTGTACATTGTAAATTGTAATAAATTTACACTTTGAAAAGTTTGCGTATTGTTTGGAGTTTATTGGATTTCAGTATTTTACTATACTATTTTAAGATTTTTCAAGATAACTGATCTCCGTATTATACTATTGTCATACACATATTGTTATAATTTATTACACTCTTTTTATACTATGTTGATTCAGCAAATGCGTTTATATCTTAATAATCAATTACCGCGACTCTTAATGACTTTTAGTTTTATTATAATATGTTAAACAATGCACAACTATAATGCACGCGTCTACTGGTATTCAGATTCAGATAATAACTAACAATCCCAGAGGTATTATTTATACAAAAAGCTTTTATGTAATTCTGAGTTTTTTCAAGAATTAGGTAACTACTACTACTACAACACCGTATATACAGGCCCTTTCACGTCGTGTATATAATACTACCTCCATCAAATTCTTCAGATATTTACGTCTCCTTGTCTTATTTTTCTTTTGTGCGGTACATTTTTTAGTGAATCATTTTACCGTGCTTTTCATTTATCAACAACATCGGGACGGCCAAACAAACAAAAGATAATATACAGTACACGAATACAAAAAAAAAAAAAAAGGGAAAAAAATCGTAAACATCCATCGGTATTTCATCGTCCCGGGGCTAGCCAGATTGTATTCCTTATAATTAGAAGGAGTCTGACCCACAATACACGTATATCGTATCGAACTTTGTACGAGACTGAAGCGGTGAATGTAATTTTTATTCAATTAGGGAACTCATGTTGCCAAGAACTTTTCAATTCTATACCGACTCAAATGCGCCTAACATCGCTCCGCACAACAACAACACGTCAGAAGAATTACCTCAATAATATTTCATACAATTTTCGTCTTATTAGCTTTACACGAGCGACTATATGTTTGGCTGTCGTCTATAATTACCGGGGGACCGACACCTAAGGGCCGTAAGTTCTATCAATCGTCGGGAATTTAAACTTCAGTTGGTTTTAATCCATATAGCTAAACTAAGATTTTGTTTCAACGGTCTCTATAGTTACTTGGTAAACATAATATTATTATGATATTACGAAATGATTGACAGATACGGCGTCTATTGTACTATACTGTATAATAATAGGTTTTTTATAATTAGCTATGCGTATTTAATAATATAAATTATCAGTATCTAATTACCTATTATAACAGACCGTACATTTGTTATCTTTATTACGATATTGCAAAATATGGATTGGGTAGCTGTTAATTATCTTCCATTGTCAGTATTTATTTGCGCATTGTTTTTTTTTGTTAATTATTTTCGAATCGCAAGCGACCTTCATGTTTAGTTATTTTTTATTATCAATTAAGTGCTATTGATTTTTTTTTAAAGTCCCGTGTATATACAAATACACAATACGTCAAAACTATGTTTCAAGACGGGTCCGTGTTATGTCAAAAACACCACATAGGTACCATAGGTATAGAATATCATAAATATTATGTATCTTATCAATATAATTATTACCTATGTAACGATGTGATTTCAGCAATCGTTGTCTCGTTAACGGCTACACACTAGTTTTACTACACAAAAATAAAAATAAAATTACAGTCCACTTTGAGTTAAATGTTTTGTTCAATAATAAATATTTTTCACCATTATTGCAACCCTTCTCAAATTATTTTGCTTTTTTACACTCATTGTTAGTTTTATTTTTGATATAATTGAAAAGGGTTGTACGTGTGGCTTATTTTTTGCAATTTACCATTTACTAGTACCCACATAATATAAAAGCCAATTTACAATATGCTTGAGCTTTTTATAATATGTGCGCATCGTTTAATTTTGAAAAAAAATTGTTGATGGTATTATTTTATTAATATTGAAAAATCTATCACTTATTTATACTTAAGTGACCCATTAATGGACATAATTTTAAATAAAATATAAATATAATATATTAACAGTGTATCACTTGTTTCAAATTATTTAGGTAGTTGTTCCTAAACATTTGTTTTGAAAAACTACGTTGTACCTATTTATTATTATATACAATGTATTACTATGACGTAAAAGTGTTCAACACACAAACAATAACTAGGTATGGAAAAGATTCCCTCACTCTGTAATTATGCCACACCAAAAACTAAGCAAAGCGTTTATTTACAAAACGTGAATAGGACTTTTACCGTGTGTTCAGCTTTTAAGGTTAAAAGAATTATTTTGGCTGGATGACCTTCCGCTTTATTCATAGTTTTTCATCGGACAGAGGTACACATAATTTGATCGCGTTTATTTTATCGTCCTCTATTAAATGGTAATACAAGATCATCTAAACGACTTAATTCGTGTTAACCTTAAAAATTTATCACACGGTAGAGATAACCATGACCACAAATCGCTGTATTAAGTTTGTACCTATATATATATATATATATACTCACTTATTGTAAATAAATATTCTTCTTGATTTTTGCATTTCACTGCGGCACAATTTGTATATGATACCGGGTGAAGATGTACAATATTATACGTCAGTCATTGATTAATTTAAAATTTAATTATTTTGAAATGTTACATACAAATTAATAAATTTTAATGTTATTAGTGTTACAATATTATTTTTTTATTTAAGATAATAGCTTGCTTAAATATAATCAACTGTTAATTGTACCTATAATACAAAATATACTATACTTAAATGATGCGTACATTTAAAAGCTCAGTCAGATATGTAGGTTGGCTGTAACCAACATTTAGTGAATAAATGTCAATTTCAAAAAATAAGCCGTACAACCCATATCAATTATTTCAATGATAAATCCAACAATCTGTGTCAGCCGTGCATTTGATACTAACAGAAAACGTTGCATGAAAAAAAAAGGTTAGACGTGGGAAATAATCGTGAATTTAAAGTTTAAACGCAGAAACAAATCCAGCTGCGTCCAACATTTTCCATACATTACCACAAGCATTCCTTCGACCTCTACCAAATGGGACATGTCCCCCATGACTTTTCCCTACTTTAAATATCGTTATAGTTAGCGTATTATAATATACATCAACGAACTTAATTTTAAGTATTATAATAATTAATAAATAATGTTTATTTTATATTATACATCATGACTATAATTACCACGATTAAAGATATACATTCTACGACCAACGGAGCGCAAATTCCCCGTGAACATTGATGTTAAACAAATATTATGGATACAGCATATCTTCAGTAAATATTAACCATCAAACTACACTTTTTGGCCAATATAACGGAGAAACGACGGTTCTCTTTCAAACTGAGCGATAAAGGAACTAATATTTAAAAGAGATACAACGATATTTCGGTTAACAATGGTATCAGCTGGTTCGTGGATATTTGATATTAAATTAGTTATTATCGATGGCCGTGAAACAAAAACAGTCGTTTGTTCCTAACTACGTACATAGATTATCACAAAAAGATAATTACGTACACTTAACCGTGTAAAATCATGGTTATGGTCCACACTGACAGAGAAAATACAATCAAGGACCAAGGTTATATATTATGTTAAGTATCCATAGATATGAAATTCAAGATATCAACTTAGTTGAAAATTATATTAATGCATTTTCAAAAATTAACGGAAATTAAATTTATTGTTTTAATCTTTAAGTGGTTAAAACTAATCGTTTTTAAAGCATAATGTACAATGTGCGTATATTTTACGTTTTTAGATTCTGAGCGGAGCATAAGAATGTATTGACTTTACTATAAGATGTGTGTTTTTTTTTATGTTTGTCAGCAACATTTTGGATAGTAAAAATGTTCTGATTTTCGAGATCTTTTTTGATAGAAAAGTGAATCTAGTTGGTACTTTTGGGAGGTCAAAATTGAAAATTCCAAGTAGTTTTAGAAAGCATCAAGAAAAACAAAAAAAAAGCGTTTTACGCAAAACCAAATTCGATTAATTTTTTTAATGTTACTTAAAAATTAATAATCGTAGTCCTTTGAAAATTTCACCAAATATTTATATTAGTATTTTCCATAAATGGTGCCATTTTTGAAAACTCATAATTCTTTTAATGTGCTACATTTTTTACAAATTTTGATAAAAGACTCTCCACAAAATGTCCTACCTTAACCAATAAAATATATTTATCAGAAAGTAATATTAGTTTTTTATGAGCGTTTTACATTACGTTTACGACATTTGATATTCGGCTAAGATTTTGTTGTATTTATAAAACGAATAACCGTAACCTCTTAAAATGTTCACCAAATATTTATAATAGTATTTTCCATGTATGGCAAAATTTTCAAACAATTTTGACTCTTTATGAACTATTTGTAGCATTGATAAATTGTTTTTTACCTTTATCAAAATATGTATAGTGTAACTAATACAATGTAAAATTATAAATCTTTTCTTGTCTTGTAATAAATAATTACATTTTTTAATTCAGTGATTATTCTTTAGTAAGTATGAGGTTAGGTTACAATTGTAATAAGTGAGATCTACCTGTTTGAATATAAGTTAAAGCTACATAGTATTACTACAACGAAATTGTTATTATAAAGTATGCTAGGACTTCGCTAATAACCGCTCAGAATCGTTTTTCGTATACAATGGTTGATCATTGTATTTAAATATAACACATCCATTACAACTACAACTGTACAGCAAAGGAGTACCCTCTTTTTTGACGATTGCTCTTTAAAATCAAACGTATTTTGTATTTTAAGACAATTTTTGAGAGTATTTCACCAATTCCTGCTTTCAATGCATGAGCGTGTATAAAGACACCTATCGAAATTTCTTGAAAACAGTTTCACATACCTATACTCGCTTCACGTTTATTGAGTCTGTATTTTGTACAAACTATAATATTATTAACGGTGTGTCTGTGTACGTAGCTACATGTTAGTTATTTTAGTTATAACTTATAAGTTTAATATATGATCATAAGCTATGAACAAATAAAAAATAATAATACTATCAATATATCAATCCATAGATTTTCCTTTATTAATCATATAAAATCAATAAAACACAAATAACATAACTAATAACTAATAACTAATCTGAGATTTTTTTTTAACCGGACGATTCGGGCAAACCGTCGAAGAGAAACGCTGGTAGAAAATCAGGGAATGTCCGGCTTATATCGATATACTGCACTAAGGACGAGAGAGGACATTTTGCGGCGGACTGTCGGACCAGGACGCCGGGCGGCCACCGAGCCACCCCCTCGGGGGTTCTCGTCGGGCCGCGGCGACGACGCAAGGTGCACTACAACAAGTGGCCGACCCAAGCCGGCAGTACTTGGACGGAGCGAGAGGAGGATGCTCTGGTGATCGACGGCGATTACTATGGCAAGCAGCGGCGGCTGCAGCCTTCACGGGATCGGGAAGCGGCAAGCAGAGGACGAGTCTGGAAATCAGCCTTTGCCGGAGGACCACCACCACGGAAATACTGCCCGCAACCGGCCCGAGTGTTCGCTCTGAGATCAGGCCGGCGGTCGGCCGGTCGGTTTGGACTAGAAAGCTTCCGGCTGCAAATCGAGGTGCGGGCCGTGCGTGCCGGACCCGGAGACAGTGACATGAGGAGGAGGAGGAACATTTAGAAGTGACGGTGAAACTGATGGTATGGTAAGAAGTTCGACGATGATGGCAGTTCCGAGAGCGCAAGACATGGCTTCATGAATTCCGGCGAGCATATAATTTGAAAGCTCGCCGGTCAATCGTAGGTATGCTGAAATAGTAATTTTGCATATAGTTATTAACAATTTTGACTTTTTTCACGATTTTTTGACATATTGTTATAATATGGTACGTCTAATAAGTCGTAACACTCTTAGTTCATAAATACTGTATGCTTATAACTTACGTTATAATATATGTTGTCATTCTGTTCGGTAATTGGTAGTGTAATATTTGATTTGGCTTTTGATGTGATGTATAATATAATATGTCACGGAGTGGTTTGTTTTCGCACTTCTCTTGGAACTGCCACGTCGCTTCTTACCCCATTCAGTTTCACCGTCACTCCGTTTGTTCCTCCTCAACTTCGACTCTGTTGTCACCATCTCCCGGTCCCGACACCTGCAACTCTGGCACGCGCACCTCGATATCTGCAGCCTGGCTTTCTAGTCCCGTTCGCCCGGCCACTTGCCCGCCCGACCTAACACGGACTTCACATCGGGCCGGTTTCCCGGACAAGGGCAGCATTTCCTTGACCGCCTTCGATGGTCCTCCGGTGGTGGCTGATCTCCAAACTCGTCCTCGCCAATCCCGATCCTCTTCTGCGGCTGCTGCAAGTGCCGCCGCTGCACGCCATATTTTTATTTTTTTATCCATCTCCGCCGTCGAGCTCGCATCCTCCTCCTCCTCCGCCGCCGGCTGTTGGGCCGCATATCACGTTGTAGTGCACCAACCTCCAGCCGTCGTCGCGGCCCGACGAGAACGTGGCCCGGTCACCGCTGCAGAGGAGGCCGACCGCGTCCACTCGGGATCGGCCCCGTGGCGTCCCGGCCGACAGTCGCCGGTAGTCCTCTCTTTGTCCTCAGTGCAGTATGTCTCGTTATTGTATATAGGCGCCACTCCTGTAGTTCCACGGAACGGACATTCCCCGATGATTTTATTTAACTCAACCAGCGTTTCTCACCAAGTACGTCCTGTATTGTTTCGATCGGACGCCTATGGTCAGTATAAATAATTAATTTTACAAACTTAAATATAAACAAACATATATCGTTACCATGGTCCAAGATATTATTATTATTTATAACATTATGGCATTATTTTATATAATTATTATTTAGTTTTTGGCATTTAAAACGGAAAAGTGGTTTATTCAATAATAGCCAGATGTATAATAATATATAGTTGTGTATGTATACGATATTAATGTTATACCTACCTAATAAGTTATTAGTTTTAACTAATATCTGCAGATAACTAATATGATAATGACATGATCTAATATGATAAGCTCAACTAAGGAGATTGAAGTAGTGGGTTGGCTATGCACTCTCAAAAGTTACGCATAGCCTCCCTCCTAAATGCATTATTCTCTGAACTCGCATGATATTAAACTAAAATGGATAAATAAAAAATTAAATTTACTTGAAATTTGTTTTCATTGCCGGTGGTAAAACGTGGTTATAATTTATAAATATAGAATTTGATCGATATAATATAATGTATACGAGCGTGTATAAAAATAGCATGTATTTTTAAGCACATTAAAACGATTAGTAAAACAAAAAGGTCTTCTCGTTCAATATATTTTTTAAATTATATTAATAATATTAAACTAGTTATTACATAAATTATAAATTATAATTACATAGATATAGCAACAAATACCAACAATGAATGATGAATGGTATGATATAATAATATTCAGATAGATAGTTTTACCTATGACTGTTTAACATAAAAGTAAATATAATTATACAATACAATGTCCGCCTTGGGTTTTTGAATATGGACGCCCATGCAGTCCTTAATTATAAATTAATTCCAATAACGATGTTTCGAAAAATGTATTCATATTTTAATTTAACTATTATATTAGAATTAGAATTTTTACAAAATAATTGTTGAATTAAACATTTAATATAGTATTATGTATAAATTAAATTAGGTAACAATACGTACTCGTAATATTATTAAAATTAAAAACTAAGTTTAGCATTTATGTAATAACTAATAAGTTTCATCTGAAAACGGATCATATACATTTATTTTGTATACGACGGTGAGTTAATTAGCGATACAAAACGTGAATACTTCATTCGAAACTAGATTTGAAAATATTTATGGAATAAATAACTATTACTGTAATATGCTCTTAGTTAGTGAGTATCGATAACAAAAAAACAATAAGGTTACAACTAGGTTAATCAATGCAGCTATATAAGATGGGACAGAAAATACGTTCTTGAATGGTGATTGTGTGACGTGGCCACAATAGAACATCGACTAAAGTGCCTATGTAATATTTATTAATTAGGCGTTTATTCAAATACTTCTGATGTTATCATTGTATACAACGCATAATATTAAAATATTATATTATTGGTATTATCGATATTACAACATTGTGACAAAATTCAAAAAAATTATTGTTTCATGAAACAGTAACATTTTTTATGTGGAGCAGATGCCTTCGTTTTATGGCACATACTGTCAAATACAGTTGTATGTGTACCTAATTATTTAATGTTCTAGAATCCACTGATATAAATCAATATTAACAGCTGATAATGATGAATCACGGTTATATAAATTATATGGTGTTAAATGTAAAATCATATTTTATCATGGTTTACGAAGGTACAAATTCATCATAAACTGTGGCTGTACGAATATCTATATACGAATTCATAATACCTATTAACCGTAAAATAGTATAATATGATTATAAATGCAATGTAATACGTAATACCTAACTGTCATCACAAAAAATACTGACTTTTCTAAAATTTTTTTTTTTTTTTTTGAAGATACCTCAATGGTTACGATACATAGATTCCAAAAGTTTCACATATTCTCACTATCGATTGAAAATCGGACACAGATGGTACTTGGGTGTGACAATATTGCAAAATTCCCAATAGTTTTCGAGAAAGTTATAAAGAAACAGAAAAAAAGTCGAACGTGCCGGAAATGTATTACGCAATAGTTAGATATTTCGTGTTGGAAAAAAAATGTTTTGTAAAATAAAAGTGTGTAACATTTTATGTACCTATACTATAGTTTATGGGATTATTAGATACGTAGAAACTTTATAATATATAAGTGCTATTAACACAAAATATAGAACTAATTTGAGTTGACCATCAATTTTGATTGCACGTCGTCTGTCTGATAATCGTTTAAAAAACTAAAATTATATAACACACCACCACCTGCGTTTCAATAATTTTGAAAAATAAAACCTTTATGAAATAATAAACGTACAATAAAATTATAGGTGGATATACTTTAAGGCAGAAGTTTAACCGCTTATTATCCTCAACCCAGTACAGTAAGCTAGTTCCATCCATGGCCATAATCATATACATGTATTTTTAATATATAGCATCAGAACTGCGTCCGTTACTGCAGTTAACCATTTTGTCGTAGTAGACTAAATTATATTTTTCGTGTAATATCTATAATATAGTACTGAGGTGAATTTCTGAAAAAAAAACCAAATGCCCAGTTTTTATTGCAAGATCTACCATTAAGATAGTCTGATATTATATAACTCGGAAAATAAATTAAAATATACTTATAGTGGTATGCGTATTATGCTTATAATCGATATCGAACCAAACGGTTTTGTGATTAACCATCAATTAAAGTTTATAAATATCACATATATATGATAACATTCAATAAAATATATAATATTCATGAGGCCAGTCATCATGTTGTATTAATCGAAATGTTGAGCAGTGGTCAACAAAACAAAGCATATTAGGTGTGTTTAGCAGAGATGAGAATGCTAAGGTGTCTGTGTGGAGTGACTACGGAGGATAGAATGAGATGCGTATTTATTAGGGATAGTATTGGAGTGGCATCATAATTGTAGACAAAATTAGGGAAAATAGGTTAAAATTGTTTGGTCATGTTATATAAGAAGAAGTGACTCGGGATGCAGTGAGAGAGAGATTGCGAAAATGAATGTAGAAAGAAAGAGGGAGATGAGGGATGATTAAAGAAGAAATGGATATATAGAATGGAAAATGACACGAGTAAAGCTGATGTGAGTAAGGTCGAGGTAGGAAGACGGAGCCCTACAAAAGACAAGGGTATCCGACCCTACGATATAATATATAGTTGGGGGCCAAGGGCTTAGAAAAAAAGGAAGAGAATTGAATTCGTCAATACCATAGAATTGAAATAAAATGTTATTGAATAAAATAATGAATTTAAAACAATTAAAACTTAACTATGAGAAAACTAATTCGTGAAATACCACCTACATGATTAAAAATTCAATCTTGGTCCAATGTCCATAATGGTACATTTTATTTAGCTTTATTTTTATTAATGATGAAATATAATGAAATTTATAAATCATGTTATACAATCATTATAGATATGTTGAAAACTCCACGAATATAATATAAAAAAAAATGAAAATGTATGCATTTTAATTTATTGATAAAATCATCGTTTAACCATTTTTGTTTGTCAAGTATTCCTTGCAATAAGTTAACCATAAATTGTATTAACATTATAATATAGGCTTATATAGCCATACAAACTGAAAATGTTACGTTACATACATGATCACGTTAATAATATTGGAAAATTATTGGTTAGATAAGTACATCTTTTTTTGTAAAAAACTACGAAAAATCATATTTCTTGGAATTAAATGAGAATCGTTTTCAAAGCCAAAATATAACTTAAGTATGCACACGAACCAGCCAGCAACCGACCGGTATAATGGACTACCAACTCGCGAAGAATTTCGTTTTGTATAGTTTAATTTTAACCACCCATCATAAAAACGTCTCAAAGTTTAATTATAATAATGTTTACGGAGATAACATCAAATGGTTTAATTTTTCTGTTTTTAAAATATATTGCCAGAAACATGCGATTGCGCAGCGTTTGATTAATGCGTAGATCCAGCGAAAAAATGAATGTTGTACAAAAGTTTTAATTTTTTTCCTCGCCGCCGTACAATATAATAATAGTATTATTGCAATAAATTATGCACCTATGTGTACACGCTGTATTTTGTGGTCGGTTAATTAAACCACCGCATAATTGAATACTGTAGTAAGTGCTTATCAAATGGTAACTGGTACCCGCAGCAGTAAACTGTATGAGTGAAATAGCGGCAAAATTTACAATTATAATTTCCGTTGGTTTGGGCGAACGGATATATAGACCAACTAAGTACCTGCGCAATATTATTAAATATCACGAGCGAGCCTGAAAATTTACCGTAAAAGCTTCGACACTCGGAGCGACGGAGCCATCAGCCCCACACAATGTTATACCGACACGGAATAAAAATTAAAAAGTATAATTTGTAAAAAAAAAAAAAAACTGGTGTAGGTAGGACGCTGAAAAATATTATATTTTTTCCGACACACCTCGTGGAGGACTAATGTATTGCGAAAAGTGAAAAAATTATGGGCAATGTCACGCTTTCGATTCCGGCAATACCGTTTCGGGGGCCAATTGTCTGCCGTTCGTCGTAAGTATAATAATATAAAAAATATTATTACCACATTTTTTTGACACTGCTGTTACACTTTTGTTACACTTGTTTTCCCGTTCGGGATTTTACAAAGAACGACTGGCAACTAAACGCAAGACATATATACACTTGACCAGAATGACTTATCGTCACGTCATTTTCACGATAATGGCTAATTTCCTGTAATCCGAACCTCCCCCCCCCCCAAGGGCTGAGGAGATAATTATTATTCGCAGATATCTATATGGTACGCGTATGATCACACGGCGTCTTAGGTAGGCAATTTAAAGGTATTAAATATTGGCTATACGAAAATATGTGCTAATATTATTAGTACCTAATACCTATATTATTATAAATATACTTTGTTGTAATATTTCTTTGTCTATAGTGAAAAGATGCCATTTTCTAAGTTACTAATAACTATTACGATAAGCAATTATTTTTATTTTGTACATTATAATTGTAAATTAATTTAAAATGCGTTAAACAATAATCGTCCATAAAAACTACAAAGCATATTATATGCATTAAATAACCACTTATTGTACTGAATTTTAACTTAATCATTTTCATACGTCATCTATAACCTATAAAAGACGGATCGACATTTTACCACCAAATTACAGTCGTATATAATATAGGTACCCCCCCCCCCCCCCAATACCAGTTACCTGGAGTTAGGCAGAACAGGAACTAATGTTGCACATTATGTTACATTAATCCAAAAGATTATTAATTATTGAACACAGAATCACGGCTTGCGTAAAATATATTAACATAATTATACTCCCGTGTTATATGACAATACCTATATATTTAAATACTTAATTATAATAAATCAAATATTATCAAATAAAAAACTGTTTGAACTCTGAGCAAAACTGATATTTAAAATAATATTAGACATAAGAATCCGCTGATAGAAAATATCAAAAAAATACTTTAAGAAAAAAATATTTTATTTTTTTTTTTTGTTAATATTGTACTTACTGAAAATAATAGAAACAAATGAACCCTAATTTTATGTTTTGCCATTTTTTTATCAATTCATACTTAACTAGTTATATAATATAAGGTATGTTAAAAAAAAATCCACCTACTTTACAGTAGAACGACTTTCAAGGTTTTTTTTTTCTTATGTATAAATTATTATTTTATTATTATTAAAAAAGTATAATATATGCAAAAAAAAAATTCTGTGCGTCTATAATAATATGTAGATAACATATACCTACCGTTGCTGCCGAACTGCAACGTGGGCCTTAGTCATTATCGTGTTGATTAATGTCTGTCTGTTTTGCGTGGTGTATTCTTTGTTGGTCTTGATGGACTCTGATGTGATTTTATTTAGCGTGAATAGCTTTGTAACATAGTTTTTGGGGCTATCGTTAAATATAATATAATTCAAGTCGTATAAGACAATGTCTTAGTTTAGGGTAAGATCACCTACGACGTCTGCGTACAAAATGTCTGGATCTTATACTGCGCTGCGTGATTGGTTATAGAACTGAACACGGATTCAAATGTACAATCATACTCTTCATTCTGCAGAACGTCATACGGAAACGGTAAGTTGTAGAGCTTTGAAGGTCCTCGCAGGGATCGTTCTAAATAATTATCATTAATCCCCCTCCCCCCCCTTAAAATGTTTTCCCCACTGCCTGAAAGCTGGTGCAGAAATGTCACGACGAGTTCAGCTGGACGGAGGAAATAAACACAAAATAAAATAACGTTGTTTCGAACCGACCATGTTCATATAGGTCAATAGACGTGTACTCAAACAATCAGCGCGCGTATAGAGAATAATTTATCCCGTATCGACCAGGCCGGCGAAAAGGGTCGATTTCCATGAAAAATGGTCTCCTCAGCCGTCGCGTGTGCGACCGACCGAATCGAATATTCGCGTCCCATATCGTTTTTAAATCATAAAATATAAGATACATTTATGCCGGAGGTAGACCCACACGTACAGAACGTCGATATTACCTAACCTATATATGCGATGACGTTATGAAAATTTGCGGCGTTTCAAAATCATAATTTATTTTAATATCAAAACACGAAACCGTATAGATCGCGAACTACACCTCGAATATGAATTTGCATTCGCGAATGACCGCTCGATGGTAAAACGATGAGTACCGCGTGCGGTTACAGCGTGGTAACACACTGCGCATAACGTGCTTTACATAATATGTCATTACTATATTATCAACGTTCTCGGCGGAGGCACTCGAGAATTCGGAACGATATCCGCACCGATTTGTACGCAATACGCGTACGCATATGCGTGTTTAAGACGGCTGAAGTACAATAATAATAATAATAATAATATATTATACACACCGACCGCAGACACGTCTTGGTAAAAGTGGACCGAGCTGGTACATATACCTAACTATATTATATATATATATATAAGTAAACATGTTGTAGACGTGTACGGTTTTTTTCATTCGGTCACTGTCCGTTTTTCGGCGTTCGTCCTAGCCGTTTTTTTACATGGTCAATTTTTCCGATACGATTTTCTTCGATCGCCTCCTTGTTTTTATAAATAATTGGAACGGGAAAGCGGGGCAATAGTCCGTGTACATACGCCCTGTAAACTCTATACCTATTATAATATATAGCCAAGGTGGTGTGCCCGCAGCGATAATATTATTATTTTATACTCTCGGCAACCGCTGACGTACACTGTATAATAAATACCTACCCATTATAATATTAATACGACGGACGAAAATTATATTAAATAAAACGATGTCTTATCGAATTTTATGGGACGCCGCCGTTGCGCGTTACGACAAGACGTGAACTCCCTTGCAGAACGCTACTGCTGCAGCCGTGCAAAAATAATTTTTTTTTTAAACTTGTTTTCGACCTCATAATATACATAATATATTTAAACTAATTGTTTCGAATATCGTATCTCTCGAAACGTATTATTTATATACCTGACCTCCGCCACTGCACCATGTCTACTTCATTAGAAATTCAGGTACCCTAAGGTAACATGAAAAATTATTCACGAATGTAATTTAATTCTTTTTTTTTTCTTTTCTTTTTATTATTATTATTATTATGATACGGACAACGTCATCGTCGTAAACCCATTGAAGAGTTCAAAAAACCGGTAGCCAAAAATAATAACGATTATGTTGTTAGATATATTTACATAAACAACAGCTTAAAATAATAATATATTAATATTATGCACTATAATAATTATAATCGCTCATATTTATATATTGTGCTAAATTTAAAAGTTTCTCCAGACACTGGCACACTGCATTATATTATATTTTATATTCGTACAGCATAAGAGCCGTGTTACCTACGTCGAGGTTTCGCAAAATCTTATAAATATATGAATAAAACCAGACAAAATATTGTTGAGCTATAGTAATAATATTATAATATTAAAACGAGAATATCTTATGAGATTACCAATGAAATAACAATTTTTATGCATTTTAAGTGATACACGAAATATGCATTAATCTAATGATAGGTACTCATATAATAATTTAACTATACTGCAGGGTGATTCATTAAACTCACGCCCCTTTTCTTAAATAATTCAGTTATTCAAAATCTAATTTTTGGAATTATTAAAAATGCTTAAAAACCATATTTTCCAATTCTTGAGAATTTTTGCACTACTTAAGAAGTATCCAGTAAGTATGCGAACTTCTTTTTTTCAAATTACAATCTTATTAAATATTTAGTAGATAATTTTTGTGAAAATATTGACGTATCAAAATAAAAATAATTCGTACGAGTAATTTTTACATTATTTAACTTTGCGCACAAACATGTACTTAGGATAATAGGTAGGTCCATGATAACGGGTTTGTAATATGGGGGCTATGGTGATTTGAAAATTGTAGTGATTACTGATTAATATTAATCTATCGACATTAATAATTTGTAAAATGGCCCAAATATAATAAATACTAAACCCAATATTACATCTATTTATATTTTTGTTAAACTATTTTTAAAGATTATTAATTATTATCCTTATTAAAAAGTAAAAACATTTAATCAACCGATAAATTAATCGTTCGAATTTTGAATTAGGTACAAAAGTTTCCAAAAAATTATCCACTGAATAATTTTTAGTAAAAATTGACGTTCTTATTTGAAAAACAGAACACTCCTTAAGTAGTACAACAAAATTCCAGAATTTGAAAAAATGCTTTTTGAGCATATTTTAAAATTTTAAAAATCAAAATTTGAATAATTTCATTGTTAAATATTAACAAGGAGTTTAGCATGATTGATGAACCATTCTTTTTATAAAAATGAATGTTTCTTTGTCATTTTTGACTAAAAAACTACTGGACCTTTTTCAATGAAAGTTATATCAATAGATTCCTTAAACTTGGAAGGTGTTTATAGCTTATTTTTTCAAACCATAAATTATAGTGGTGGCTTTAGGGTGGCTTTCGCATGAAATTATTTTTGGCCCCAGAAATATTTAATATATTTTGACTATTTAAACTCTCACAGATAGTAAAACTAATATAATTAGTAGATATAACATACATTAAAATACATATTAGATAATATACATTTTTTACAAATGTATAAAAAAAATAATTTTAAATCTAAACAAATACTTAAGAACAAAATAGAATTAAAATGATTACTTTTATAATTCGCAATCATTATTTGCTTTTTAAATTCTGAACATAATTTTGATATATAAATGCGATATAACACATAAAGACGAATAACAATCTCAACGATATTGGATTTTCATCAGCTTTCAAGCATTCGTTGAATCTGTGTCCATTTTTTTCTGCTCATACAAAAAATATGTCCAGAATTAAGAAGTAGAAATTCATAAAATTAGTCATTGTAATTATGTCTGTAATATATATTTCGATTGAAGCAAAATAAAAAAAAAACGATAAAAAAAATTGATTCATTTTAACTTCGGCGAAGTCCGGTAATGTATGTAGAAAAGAAAATTCTGTCTGGCTGTAATTTGTATACGCACTTTCATTGTAAATTTACCTAAAATCTATATCCAAATAAATTAAAGGTACTCTAAACTTGAATACAGATTGCATTAATGAATATTATATTGGAGTATAATATAATTGATTCGATGAAAACCGTAATATTGAATTATTAATTTTTTTTTTCCTGGAAAAAAACAACTTTGTAAAAATCATGATTCGTATTCAGCCCACTATTTTACAATCGTCCTAGGTAATCAATTCACATTAAATATATTAAAATTAAAATACGTGTCCATCATATAAATGTATCATCGGAAATGATGATTAACTAATTTAACACGATGACGAGTAAAAATTAAATTGTATTAAAGTAGATATATATACATATTATTTTGTATAATTTGATCAGACGAGAAAAAAAACGAGAACGCCAATTAAAAATGGTGTTTGAACTTTACGGGGAGTTTTATTTATTATAATATACCTATAATGGTATATATACGACAGTCAGTTACGAACAATTTAAACTTATTATAATGTATAATTTCACAAATCTTGACAAATGCTAAAATAGTGAATTTACGAGCCTACCTATATTAAGTACGTCATGTATTAGGTGTAGCATATAATGTTTATAGTATTAGTTCAACCTAAGAGGTAAACGACCGCCTCCGAGTTTCTTAATGGGTTGTGGGTGCAGGGTAATGGCCAATAGGTCATCATTGAGTATTAACTTTAACTATATAGTATTTTAGTAATAACTAAACGTATAGTAGTCACAATTATGACAGCGAATGGGCCCTTATCGGGTTATTGATGCCGCAGGGTGGATTAAATGTTAGACTACAATATTATAGTGTTTGAAAAATGTCGCCACACTATGTGCATATTAATTTAATGTTATATCAAAATGACAGTGTCAATCAATCTTCATTCAGTTTAAAAATAAAATATTATTTCTCATTTAATAAAATCTAATAGTTATATAACCACCACTCGATATCCGTTTTTATTAGATAATCAGCTATACGTGTTTAATGTGTACAGTGTGCATTTTAATACAATAATAAGACTACTTATACTGTCAATCTCTGACGACCATTGGCTTTATTATAATATTATACTATGATGTTCTAACAACAGATTGACTCTTCGTAAAAACAAAATAATACATAAAAATAAATAATTAAAATACCTACCTATATAAAATTATTACACGCGGACATATTTATGTCAATCACGATTCACGACGTGGTAGATAGATACTATACAGGGTCCTCTGAAGAAATACCCATTAGCCGTAGAGGGGGACTCACCGCCCTGTCAAAACCCGGTTTTTGCCGTTTATAAACTAAAAAAATTACTAAAAATCGTGAGATTAATGAAAATAAAATGTCGAAAAGTCGAAATGTTCACCAAAATAAACTCTATAAAATGATCATTGATGGTTAAAATTAAATAGTTTCAAAAAAAAACATTTTACCAAAAATTTGTATTAAATTAAAACATAAAATACGTGTAGTCCTTGTCTATGTGAGTCTAATAAAAAAAAAAAAAAAAACAGATTTATAATATTATATTTACTATCTCAGGAGATATTGCAATGGATAAATCCTCGCGGGACACCCTTTATATGATATCATACGATATTACACGTGACGGAGCCACAGAGGTATGACCATAGGCATGACAGTGCTATAATTTTAGCAACGCTACAGTAGCGTTATACTTAATTTGCACCGATTAATATATAGCGTCGATACGCATTGACATAATATTATAGCAAAGAACTGAAATTTGAGGTTAGCGAAAATTTACATATTTCGAAACCTTTATCTTATTTTGTATATTATGACGAATTGAATTAACCTTTTACTTATTAAAGCAAAACATAGACACATATAAAATTATATTATATGGAGCTTTTAAAACTGTATGGAGACAGTAGTCCCCCCAGGAATTTCTCTCCACTTTGAGCCCTGGTCACATCCCGCCTAGCGACCATAATATAATATGTCACTTTTATCAATCAATGGTTAATGAGGCGCATTTTTGATTTTTACAGGAAATACATCAACACGTGATACATGGTTCATGAGGTACACGGAACAAGCCTGTCGTCTGAAAATAATCGAAAATAGTGCATTATAATAAATAAAAAATGAATAATATTACTCAATAACTGTATAGTATCGGGAAAAATTAAAAAAAATACGCATTAGCGATAGCGAGATACTTTTTTTGGAGAAATAGCTGTATCGTTAGAGTGCAACAAAAACAGTAACGCCCCGACCACTGGACATGACTGACAAAAACATTTAATTACACGCGTCGTTATTGATTTATAAGGACACACAATATATTGCATGTACACTATGCATGTTTAATATATAAATACATTTAAAACTAGAAATACATTTGAGACCTTCGAGTTTGATTAGACACTGTTTGGTTAAAAAACCCTATGCGCCAGTTCATCGAAAGCTCGTGTTTTAATATATTAAATGAAAAAAATCATATTTATTTCTGTTTTCAATACATAATTCTGCGAAGTTCATTCTCGGGAATTTCGAAATATCATTGTGCTAAGTACGATACTCAGTCGGCTTAAAAATATATGAATGGAAAAAACAACCGTGTCAAGTTCCTACATAATATTATAACATTATATAATAAATCGTGGGATAGCGACATTTCGGATGTTTTTGAGTGCCTCATATAATATAAACATAGATTGTATTCGTTATGCTAATCCGGTTCAACTGTCGAATAAAATATAAAAACGCTAATTATTTCAAAGTCTCGTTGGCCGAGGTCGAGTGTGCCACTATTATACTTAAACACGTACTTATAGTACCTATATATATATAAATATATACACACAGGTTTACAGGTCCTTAAACCTGATAAAAAGAAAAATGAAATGAAAAATGAAATAAAATCGTCACGTAAGCCCACTTGCGGCGGGGCCCACTCTCCAAGTCTGTTTTTGTCCGGCGGCAATTATTATTATTTTTTTGCACGTGCGTCGGAAAAGCGTATGGTCATTATGACCGGGTGGACCGAAGACGGACCTTATTATATAATATCTTTCGAGAATTTTCCGAAACACCCGGCGCGTCCGTCTGCGATTGCGAAGTTACAAAGTACAAACACTCACCAGCCCGCGCGGATACGTATATATAATATAAGTAACGTTGTTAAAACTTATACTGCTGCTGCAAGACTTGCGAGCGGCGGAAAAGCGTTTCTGAAATATCCCTTTTCAACTGCTATATATACTTACACCGCTCCTCCGGCCGCGGCGAAACAATAACAATAATATCGTTAACGACTAGTATTATTATTATTATTATTATATTTCCCGCGCCGCTCGTGTTTGACCGTAGGACAAATTGCACGTGCTTGTTTTAAAATTGAACGCAGGACGGCCGCAGAACTTTTTCGCCGACACTACCTATATATAATATTATTATTATTATATTATTCCCGGGCTGACGCGTTTGAAAAATCGTTCCGGAAATGAGTGTCGCGAAGACGTTTCTGAAACGTAATAATATCGTAGTCCTTGTTATTACTTAGTTATTACTATTATATCATTTATATATATATATATGTGTGTCATACATCTATCATCGTTTAAACAAATAAATGATAATTGTTTTATAACCTCGTCGTGACGAAAATATATTCAAGTTAGGGGGAGGGGGCGGTGCTGTACACGGGTCGTATTATGATACACCGTGAACAGTAATCCATTTAACGAAACCCTAAAATGTCCGTAAATATAGATGACTCCGCGGCGTCGAATAATATTTTTACAAAGTCTATATTATCGACGTTTTGCTACGCCTACAGCATATTCAATCGGATTCGTTCATTTTCAGGGAAATCGTGACGTATTATTGACGAGGTTTTCGTATTCAGTTTTTAAGGAAAACATAATATCATATAGGTAACCGTCTGATTCCCTGCTGACCACCTAAATACATACACTATTATACACTTCTGACGAACGTCTCCCGGGTTCCCGAGTACTATTAAGCATCAAGTTAAAAGAGAAAACTAAACTCGTGTTCGTATGATTTTAAACGTTGAACTCGCGTCTAACGTATATTATGATGAGTAAAATACGAGTATAATATAGTATAATATGATATAACGCGGTGTGTTTGAAACATACGACCGGTGCAGTATATCTACCACGGTGGTACGGGTATATCGTTTCTCTCCTACACCCCATCGCAATATGTCTACAAAAATAATATTATAATATAATATATATATATATTTTATCCACGCGCACGCGGCCGAGTCGCTCCTCCGTAAACAATAAAAATAATTACACGACATAATAAACCCCCCACCGCGGGTATAAGCGATTCTTGTCAAGTACTTTTGTATTTTTTTTTTTTTTGAAACGCATACCTATACACGCGCATACTATATTGCTATACGAACGTAGTTAATTTGAAATTATGTAGGCGCCTATATTCGTGTGTGTGTGTCTGATGCAGCTTATACACAGTTTTTCCATATTTTTGTGGTTACGCGCGATAATGAACACTATAATATGTAATAATAATAACCGACGATACCGAATCACGTCAGATTTGATGAAGGGTGAGAGTGATGGGGGGGGGGGGGGCTGGCGCGTATTATACGTGCCGTGTGGTACGTATTATTATAATATAGTTCGAAATGTGGTTATAATGTGTATACAGTATACACCGTCGAGACGGCGCTATTATCATAAATTTACTCGATGAAACCCAAAAATTATACGATTTTTATAATACAAAGTGGGTACACGATTAACTCGTAATAATATTACCTTTATACGAATAGCAGCGTATATTATGATACGAGGCTGTAATAGCAAACTAAAAAAAAGTTTCGAATCGTAAATGAAAAAAAAAAATAATAGAATTAAAATTAACGGTTTATGTGGACGGTTAGGCGGACGCAAACGATGTGCGTCCACTAAAAAGATGAAAAATTTAATACGCCGTCGCGGGCTGGGACTTATATTAAAAGCGAGACGATTACAACGGAATTCTCTACATCGATTTTCGATTTTCCTATTATTATTTTTTTTATGTCGTTCAGACATCAGTTGTACAGTGCGAGGTTTTGAATTCGGATGATAAATTTAAAATTTGAATACACATTTTGTACACACGGATACTATACCATCGCCCGTTGCGGTCGTCGTCGATGGGGAAATGCATTAGGCAGACTCTGCGTGTATGATATTATAACATAAATGTACAAACCAAATAATAATCAGTAATCACTATTAATAGTGTTGACCTGTAATAATTTAAACACGGTGTGACCACCGGGGTTGGCGTCGTCGGCGTTGTACCACGTCGCCGCATAATAATATAATGCGTAGCGCCGTACGTTATATTATTATAATAGCAATAACAATAATATATTATAATGCACATAATGCATTATTATAAATCCGTTTACGCCGATAGCTGTTCCGTCGGCCTGACATTAAATCATGTGATATTATTATTATATTATAATGCACACAGCACACGTAATATTATTGTTAGACTGCACTGACCGGCTGCTGCTGTTGTTGTGTACGCAAACAAAATAATATGAAATATCACTGCACCAGCACGATAATAATTGGCAACGGTCGACGATATAATCGCCTATGGTCTGCGTATAATAATAATAGCAATATTATACACAGTTGCATAAATACGCATGCGTTTACGGTGTATAGTATACGATTTTACAAATATTTAATTAATATTGACGCGACGTCTATTCGTGTGTCGCATGTATAACAATATAGTACGCTACATAATAATGCATAATCGTGTTCGAATATTTTATGTTATAATATCATCTACAACGATCATAATATCATCACGTTAAAAAAAGTGTGGTCTGTAAGATATAGGTAATTTTTTTTATCTAAAGATTATAGTGTATGATGATAAATAATTGTCATCCTCGGAATGGGACTATTGAAATCGGTGGAAGGAATTCGGCGATCATTTCACGAAACGATGATATTATTATAATATTATAATCCTCGTGTTTAACCCGATTTTGTGACAATTATGTACCATACGTATTGTAACTTAAAATATAATTATTACAGTTGATTTTATAAACTAATTGTCATTTAAATCTTTTTGTTTTCTCAAAATACTCCGAATTAACAACAAACCCTGGTTAGGTTGAGACCCTGGTCCAACTTCATGCACACTTGAAGTATGATAATTAGGTTGACTTGGTCCGGGGCTATAACAGTGTGAGATTTTCCTTGTATGGCTATATCCAATATTCGTCATACACAATTTGTGTTTCCTGACCCATATAGTTTTTGAATATATGTTTGACGAAACTCAATATAGATAAGCAGGACGACCACCCCCTATAGTGTGTCATTACACCATATTATTATACGTTATTAGTTATTATAATAACCATTTGATATAATATCAAACATTTTTTTATGTAAAAAGTAGGTAGGTACCTACACCACACACGACGGATATCTGTGTAGGTACCTATGGTATACAATTTAGTGTGTTGCGCGCACGTTTATATTAAATAATATATGACATTACGTACATTATACACAGTATAATATTATTATTATTTCGAGAACTTTATGCGCGTGCATACTGTACACAAGCATTTTTTTCAAAACGAGTTATTTTGGCTTTTTTTTTCTCGGTCGGTGATCCGTCTGCAGATCATAATATAATATACGCGACGGCGACGACGATACTATATAATATGACGTGAAAGATTAATCCGGTGTACCTACGGCAAATATTAATGCTCGCATAAACGGAAGCGCTCGTGAATACATTACGACACGGTAAAAATGCGTAAATTATGCAAATTAATATCACGTACGAGTCGGATGAGCCACGCAGCGATATGATATGTGTTACAAAAAAAAAAAAAAAAACCTAGTCTCGTGAGATCGCCGCCCTCGGCTTCGTGAATACGTTTAAAATAATATAATATGGTCCGATACGGCGTAAAGAGGAAATAATATGTTAGGTTTGGCATGCATTTCTCATAATATGTTATTGTATTATTTTATAAGACAGTATACACTCACACACACACACACACACACTCAACAACGATGGCGTATTTGAACCGGGAAAATAAATTGCCGATCGATTTATTATCGCGATCGAAATGGGGAGAATAGTAGCCCGCGAGAGTTCCCTGTGCGGGTAAATTCGATTAAAAATGAATAATATAATAAACCGGAAAAAAACCCCCCAAGAACGATTACGCGACGCGAAAGGAATTTCAATATCTCCGTGCGTATTCAAATTTTCTATGTCAACCATCTTTGTGCTCGCGAAATGCGAATACTCTGCGCCGTGCAAACGCGTTTTACTATTTGACAATTTCCACGTGCAAACATACACACACTTTGGTATTTATATAAGATGATGGTGGAAAAACTCGACCAGAACTCGCTATTGCCGGCGATTAAACGACGCGTTATTCTCATCGAAGTATTAAAATAATATGCTTGTCGCGAGCAGCACTGCAGTTGTTACGATGATTATAGTAATAATAATAATAATAATACGTTTTTAATTATTGCGAAACGATCTCCGACATCAAAGGGTGCTTGATGTATGTTTCGTCTTTCTTAGATACGCGGTGGTTCTCTATATACAATATATATATATTAAAATATACTAGTTTCGTTAACCCCTTTGTAACCGCTCTTTGGCGTATAAATTGTAAATAAATAAATATTATCTCGTGCTTATACTTAGTAATTGTGCAGTTCGTTTGCGCGCTACGCTGCTCCCGTTACATTCCATTTTCGTTATTCGTCGACAGTATTATTATTATTATTATTATAATATTATATACAGCAACCGTTTTACACGATCAGCGCGTAAATTGTATGTCAATTGCAAAACACAAAAACAAACAAATAAGAGAGATTGCGGAGTGGCGTTTATAAACGTTTTGTCTGGTGCACCCCTCCGATGCAATTCGTACGGTTTTGTTTTTTCTCGACTACCACGTGACAGCGGATGTCCGTCACAGTTTTTTATGCGTACGTGGCGTAATAATGCACAGTATATGTATATTATCGTATATTAAAACACTTTCTGTCGTCCCGTCCGCGTCTGCGCGAGGGAGAAATCGCGGATTTCGTGCCCCTTAAATATGCTGTGTTCGCAAATAATATTATAATTACTTGTACGCGTATATATTATTATAATATATGTTACGCGAAGAGGGAAAACACAAAAGCGAGTTTAAAAAAAAAAAACCTCTCCACGCGTCAAACGTTTAGGTATATGTAAGATCGTAAGACCGTTTGACGTATATGCGCGGCAAAGGATGTTGTAATTCTTCGAGCGTGTAGGTATAATAATATTATAAAAATGACATAATATTATATTATCATATATTATAATCATCATACCAAAGTTTTTTTTTCCCCTGTACGGTTCGAACGCCGCGTGTCATCGCAGTAGGTATAACATAATAATATCACTACATATTAGTATTGTGTACATAGTGATAGTGTATACAGCATAATATAATAATATAGCTCTACCCTTGGACGGAAAACCGCGGTGGTTCCGATCGAACCGACGAAAAGCATATTTTTCCTAGTGGACCGACGGCCGCCGCTACCGTCGTTGAAATGCCGACATTTCTAATGTCGTAATCGATTATAGCCGCCGGCGGAAAAGTCTGAAACGTCCGCAAATTCGGTAAAACCACGACGACGTCACTACGAAAAACAGCATAATAATGTGCATTATTACGACAGACAACTGGCACACCGAAACTAGTTTTGAAACTCGCGTGCGACGATTTAATATATTGGTGTGTACCGCCATCACATCCTCCGAGGAGGAGTCGGTCCTTTATTTTTTATGATATTATATTTTATGAAGTGATTTTTTTTTGCGCAGGGAAACGCGCGACGAGAACACGTCCGACCCGTCACGGGCCGTGTTGCACGCGTCGCGTCCTAAGTGGCCTCGTGGATTTTCGGATCACATACAACATATAGGTACGCGATCCCACACACGAAAACCGTGTAAAAGAGAATTACAAATTGGAATAAACACGAGGCATACGACACCAGAGCACTGCGACGACGACGAGCGACGGTATCGTACATTGTATACGATTATAATATGTATACATACCTACTCGTATATATATATATAGTATATACCATATGTATACCATGTGTATAATATAATACCGGTACGCGTCGAACTATGAAAAAAAAGAATAATAATGATTATAAAATAAAACAAACAACAATACCAATAAATATAAAGCGACTTAAAGCGAGAGCAAAAAAAAAAAAACGTGGGCAGACAAAACCGACGCGTCGACCCCCGCGGGACTCGCACGCTCACACACACATTGATAATATATTTTATACATATTGTAAATACACGTCAGCTGAAAAACCAGAACGTTTTATAGAATGGCTTTCCCCGCTCCTCTTCCTTATGGCCACAACAGCTCATCTCGTCTGGTCGGTCGCCCCACGACGACTACCCTTCACCGCCACCGCCATCGCAGCAGCACCGTCCACCACCGACACTTCCTCGTCCGGACCGAGCAAAGTCTTCGAATCTGATGACATAGGTATTATGGATAAGGAGCACCGCACCACCGAACATTAAACGAGGTTAATAACTTAGGTACTATAACAGAAAACAGATATTTATGTAAATTTACAAAATTATGATTCTTTTTAATGGTATGAACACTAATTTTCTCGAAGAGTTACGGTTCAGTCGTTTTTGGAAATCTTTTCGTTTCACGTAATTTTAAGTCATTACAAACCAACATTCTTCGAAAACTTCATGATATAATCGAAGGAAAAAAACTTTAATATTGGAAACACACGCCAATACGCACTTGGTCATTGATAATTAAGTAAGGTAGGCGCGCCTACTCGTCTGAAGCAAACATATTATTGACTCGTCATCAAATTTCGTTGATTTTTGCAATCAGTTTATTCGCTTAACTATAAAAACAACGATTTTACAGCTGTTTTTGACCCATGTTTGACCTATTATACACCTCTATATTTAATTTATAGAATGTAATAGTGAGCATAATATTTTTATTATATGTGAGTAATGTTTAAATATTATGTTGATACAAATTATGTAAATTTATAAACAAAAAAAACATTTTCCCATACACTCCAAACATGTCTTTTTTACATTTTCCTTATAAAAAATCACGCTGATAATATTGCACTCTACAATACGCTACACAAATATTAGTAATTTTACCAATATTACGGGTGCTTTACACATATTTAATATTTATAGGTAGGTTTTAGTATGATGTTCAAAATATCTATACTTAACTGCCTTGCAGATTTTTAAAATGTCAATTGCAATAATAGTTTTAATTTCGTTAAAATATTCTAAATATTTTCTAAAGCATAATACTTTTGGAAACAGTTTGAATATCGATCAAATGGTTGTTTTCTATGAACACTTTAAGTTTGGATGATTAATGTATCTATAGTGCCAACCACAATAATCTTACCCCTTGACTCGTTTAACCCTGAAATACTAGAAACTAGTCAAAAACATTATTGCACGCCTACTACCTAGGTATTATATATAATCTCTAAACCATGAATATTGACTAAAAAAGTTGGCGCTCTTCAATGATACCTACCTCCCGAATAGTCCTGCGTAACATAATTTTAATAAATATTATACGAGCATATTATTATTATTATTATTGCGTATTGAAATACAAGACATAGGAATTATAGTCCGGCAGAAATCAATTGTTGCAGTACATAATTATATTGGAAATTCGCCATTGTAACGGCCCCGCACATCCACGAAGTGAATTTTCGTGCACGCTGTACGCCATCCCGATGGAATTCCAAATTTGTTCAATACATACATGAATAGTTACCCACGCGTCGTCGAGAGCTTTTTTTTTCGTCGCCCGACCCCTTTTTCTTTATTTTCGCCTTTTTTATTATTCCGTTTGCCGGGGAATATATTCACGTTTGAATAATAATAAAAAAAAACACACGCATATACCATCCCCCACGGGCTCTCCTCCGAATTCTGCAGTGGGGTGACTATATGCGTGTCGTGTGTGTGTGTGTCGTGTACTTACGTATATGTGTAATGGGGTAAGCGAAGAATTCGGGAGACTCGCGCGCGTTGATATTGCATTTTACTATATACGCGCGACAATATGTGACCCGTTTTATATTTTATACGCGTATCTAAGTACGCCGTTTTCTATATTCGTGGAAAAAAGAAAAACGATTTATTTTCTTAAAAAGTACCATGAACCGCCACAAACTCTCGAGTCCAACACAATGCGAGAAAACTTCATCGTCCCGCGCGCATTATTGGTCTATATTATATGTGTTATAATACGGGTATGGGTCAAAACAATCGAACATTTAAATACAAGGTTCCTTATACGTTTTTATTATGGTAGTTGAAAAAATATTAAAATGATATAGGCACGATTTTTTATTATAATCGTTTAAAGTTCAAATTCTGACTAAATTCATCAAAATCTCGAAGATTTGTCAATTATTTTGTAGTTAAAAATATATGAAATGTTTAAATTGATTTATACAATTTTTATACCAATAAGGATAACAAAGTTAAAACAAACTTTCCACCTCCATGAATTTGGCAGCGCAACATTAGCAGAAATCGATCTAATCAATCCAACAAATTTGACAATTAACAAAATTTGTTGGACATTATTTTCACTGGCATAAAAATTTCTAGTTGCTTTGTTGGCGTCTGGTGAAAAGTTTCTGAAAGTTGTAAGGTTACTGGAAAATTATAATATTGTAAAATACAATAACTTAATAGCTAGCAGTGAATTATGTAAATGTTTTGGACGTAATATTAGTACGTCGGGAGCTGTGAGAGGGTTAAGGTCGGTAGGAGATTGTGCTACTTGTGTGGCAAACAACGAGGATGGTACGGCAATGAGATGAGCTCGACTGACTAGACTAGTAGGTAAAACTTAGTGGATTTTGACAGGCATCGATCCAAAAAATCTGTAAATATTCTGTGTTATTTATAACCTATTATTCAATGGTTCAGGTCACTGATCAAGTTTAGTAACCCTGAAGTGTTATCGTAAATATTTTCAAGATAAATGCTTAGTAATTTTTTCCATGAATTTTTATCTAAAATATAAAAATACTTATTTACAAAACACTAATTTATTCAATTGACAGGTATATTAAACAAAAAAATACTCAAACCTGATTATTCAATAATAATGTATTTTTAAAAGCATAACTACGGGTTTTAAAAAGTGACCTCAGTATCATATTTTGAAAAAGTTTTGAATGAAAACAAGATTAAGTGTACTCATACATAATATGTATATTATCGTTATTATTGACGCAAAAACCATATAGGTAGCTATACAAATTTAACTTTGAGCACTTGTAAAATATAAGTGATTATGTATCAAATAATCATATTATTATTACAGATTATCTTACCTAGTGTAAGCGTATGCTGATTGTGTTAGATATAGGTTGTTATGATTATTGCTATATATAATAAAATATAAATAGTTATATTACAATTACCACAATATCTAATACTTATAAATTATATCAACATTTTTATAATACAATATTGTTCTTATATTATTTATTATTTCTGCATAATATGAAACAAAGTTCAAGATTAATAAATAATATAATATTTATATACATATATACATATATACCTACAGTGGCAAATTAGTTTTGACAATATCGTTTGACCTTCTTTCAGCGTGACGATTTTTTTTTCACAAGACGCAGTTTTTAAAATATTAATGGAAATTATTACTATCACATTTTTTTTTTTGCAAGAATACCGAAACTACGAAGCTGAAGTGTTTAGAAATTCAATATGTATAAACTCGCGTTTCCAAACGAAAGAAGGACCTGAAAACTCTAAAATGTATTTTTTTTAAATGTAAAATAAAATTCTGACGCGAAAATCTCGCTCGTACAGTCACGACTATAGCTACGGTACTTCAGCTGACCTGCCTGAAGTCCTTTGCTACTCCTTCGGTTCCCAGCATCACATTTATACCTCCAAAGAATATTGTAGAAATACTCTATATGTTTTCAATATCGCACTGTGTAAATTTAATGATTATTATTCAGTTTATTTGTCCCGTACTCATATACATATACAGCATGCAGACATTTTAGGTACCTATATAATGTTATTGTTTTCCCTCGGTGATGACTTTTCGAATATTGCAATCGATATATTATACGAGTACCTATATAATGTGTCTGGTATAAAAAATATTAAAGGTATACGTAAAACTTAAAATTCTCCAAAAGTTATAGCCGCTCTCGGTTTTGATAAATTATATGTTTTGACAATAACTACGCAGCACTCTAATCGATTAATAATTTTACTAATACCAAAGAATTAAATAATATTCTAAGTGAATCCGAATCATCGCAGCTGTATATTATACATCATGCGCATATAAAATGTGCCTATAATATAATATGATGTACCTGTACGGAAAAAGGTAATTAGTTTACTGTCTTCTGCTTGGGTCATTAATTTTTACTACTTCACGAGCATCGCAATGTTATTGCGTTTACGTTATTATCCACGCGTACATAATATTACATTCGCTGTGTATAATTGAATTTAAAACGTAAAATTATATTTTACCAAGTCCCATACGAGTAGTAGTATTATAGGTGGTTAATAGGTATATACCTACATAACGCATATTATATTAAATATATAATATTGTGTATAGAAGTTGTGTACACAGTGCACGCACCGCAAGATGTGGAGGGAAAAAAATTGTAATTTCTGTGTTCTCAAAACCGGACGGCGTGTACCCACATCGTTATATTATTATAATATGCGCGAATATCATTAAAAAGCGTCATATTTCCCATTCGTCAAGATAATGTAATACTTTATATTTTATATTTATTATGTATACGGCGTGCTCGAGACGAATATATAACTGCTGCAGCGTATAATAATATATATCTACGCATAATATACAGTTTAATATATTAACGAATTTCACGTAGAGTTATGGCCGGCCGGCTCCGTGGGTCTCAATTATTATTGACGTATTTTCCGTGAAAAAAAATTGGCATTTATTTACTTTCGAACGACGGAATAAAATATAAATTGGCAATTATTTCGTGATGATAAAAACGTCAGATGACTTTAGCGAACGATTTTTTCGATCGTTTAAACAAAATGAAAAAAAAAACAACCATATTTCGTCTTCCACCGCGCATGTATATAATACCTAAGTAAATCGAAACCGATACATAAATTACGTTTTTCGCACAAACCACGTCTATATTATATACGTACTGCGCAGGTACATGTATAGGATATAATACACGCGCACGCTGCGCCGTCATATATATATATATATAGTGTATAAATACGTTTATTTTTATTTCTAAATATTAATATATGTACGGCGAACGAAAATTATTTTGAAACAACAAAAAAAAAAATAAAAACGGTGTAAATATTATAATATACGAAGTCGCGTGTAAACACACGAGTATAGTGATAATATGTTTTCGGCATAAATAATAAACACACACGTCGAGTGTGACGCAATAACTATATGTATAATATATAGTGTATATTATAATATAAAATATTAATTCGACTGCCCACCGAAGAAACGTTTTCATTATAAAAACAACAAAAAAAAATATCCAAAAAACTACGTTATTCACCGCGCCGATTATAACTGCACCGTTTTTAAACTGGTTCCGCTTAGGTCGATTAAATATGTATAACAATTTTATTATTACGCACACTATATATTCTATTATTATAGTATGCAATATTATAATTATTATTACTATAAATTTTTTTATTTGAATACGTTTCGCCGCTCGAAACCTTATACCGTCGTCGTCGTTGTCCGGGTAACCGATTCGGGCGGAGACATTTGCCAGGTGACCCTTTCCGCCGGGATCCTACACAATAATTATTTTAAGATGAAAGCACATACGCGCCACCACTCAAGTCGTTTTTTTTCGTCGAGCACATTGCATTATAATTTTTATTTTATATATATATAATGTAAAACTATACCATGTAGGCACATTGTGCATCACAATATAATGAATATACATATATACAATATTATGGTCATTCGAAAGATGAAAGACAAAGAACTCGGCGCCGACGAAAAGAGTCAATCGTATAATGATATATTTTGTACATTATATAATAATATATATTATATTATAGTGATGTGCGGTGTGTGAACTGCAGTGGATTTTTAGAAGGTTGGACTGCTGGTCAGACCCAATCGCGCGGGATGAGCGATGACGGTTCAAATAATCTATCTCGAATACGCGATTTTATTCTCGACAAAAGACATTTTACTTAAAAAATACCATCCTTATACGGTTTCGAGGTATGGAAGATTCGGGATTATCGCACAATGCCTAAATACTATGATATCTATTATATTTGTATCGTTCCCGCCGGTCTGTCGATTCTATAATATTGTTATCGATCGATATGTGTGTTCCCGTGATAAAACCGGTGCAGGCCGCATCAGTCGTATAATATATGAGTGCAGAGATTCGAAATTCCCTTTTCCCATCGTAAATGTGTGTGTGATTTAATCACATTTCGTTTGTCTGATTGTCGTCATTTGTTAAGACTATTGTTGTAACTTTACCCGAAATACAATACGTCAATATATATGTGCAACGCGATCGATTTATTTCCGAATTGATATATTGTACAGGCGATGGTGAGCTGTAAGCTCATGAAAAAATTTGAGTTAGTTAGGCTAAGTTACGCAATAAGTTTGTAATTAATAATTAACATGTAAAATATTCAACTCTTAAAGTTTTAAGTTAATATTATGTAGTCGCACATTATATAGTGATTGGGCGACTTTACATTTTTTTGTTCAATAATAACCAAACGTTTCTTTAGAAAAATATCTAGTAGCATGCTGCTAGGAACTTAATTTTAGTGTAATAGGATAGGTTAGGTTACATGGTTTTAACTGAATGTATTATTTTTCAAAAAATTAAATATCAACTGGCTACTTAGACTAGGTACTTATTTAAAATTATTAAATCAGCTAGAAAATTAAGCGACTAATTAGATTAAATATTTATAAAAATAAATAACTGACTAGGCATATCCACTACCTATTGTAATAGTGAATTCGCGCACCGTCCTCGGAAAGATCGACATCAGTACTTCGTATTTTCAACGTTCGCAATATGTAATATTATTTCGTTACATAGAATCATTTTTTAGTAGTCGGTTTGTATTATAATAACCATAAAATATAGATCCTTATAGGACGCGTATATGTACACGATATATTATGCGTTTTCATCGAGTCTATTTTCGTTTTAATCATATAATTTTATGTAAATCTCAGCCACGGAATAAATCATATAATATCACGCGTCGTTTTAGGTTGTGCGAAAACCAGTTATTAAACGCCATTTGCGTCGTGTATGCGTACCCCATCCAGCGGTTATAGCCGTCTCGACGTTTTCCAGAAGTTTCACTAGGTACCTATAGTGTTAGCTCGTAACACTTGTTCGAAATACATTTTTTATGCACTCGCGTAAAGCGAACGCCTTTTATGGTCGATAGTAGGTAGCCGGTACCGGCTATTTCGCTACAAGCGCAAGACGTGTACCCCGGCGGTTACAAATTAATAATTATCATCTTAAGTATAATATAATATATATATAATGTGAGAGGTAACATCTGTAGCACAGCACAACGACGGCGGCGGCGGCGGCACTAGTCGGAAAATCAATTCGAATTACTTACGCGCAGCCGGATGGCGAGATAAGTCACTTTAAATTATCGCGAGTTTCCGTAAAGGAAGCCGTGAAACATTACACACGGCAATAAAAACCTATACGACGCACACGCGTATTATTATAATAGTCGTCGGGTTTTAAATTGAGATATTTCACTCTCCGCCGCCACCGTCGCCGTCACCGAATCGAGCGGTCATCGTCGGTCGAACCGGGTAAATTAATTTCCATATACGTATTTATTTATTTTTTTTTCCATTTCTTTACGACGACGACGACGACCGACCGTAATATACTATTACGTTACAATATAATATTATATTATATAGCGTCCAGTCTGCCGCCGCTGCGCCCGAAGAGCCGCGCGCGCACAAAAATCATAACTCGGGAGCTTATACGCATAATATACAACCACGGTATGTGCTGCCAGGAGCGTTGTTATTAAATATATATATATATTGTGCGCCATAGATACGCGATGAGCACCGGTGCACAACGGCAGCAACAGCAGCATCATCCGTCGCGGAGAAGAGTCGCCGGCGTAATGAGAGAGGGAGAGAGAGACAGAGAGTTACTGCGTTGTACGACAGTTTAATGTAGTTTGGATAGGTGCGTATATTATTGTGTACACGTATAGATAATATACGGAGGTAGGCATATAATATATAATAATAATATTATTATATATTATGCACGTGTATATAGTATACGGAGAGACGAGTAGCGCGTAAACAATATTAACCGGAGTGACGTGGCAACAAAACGTCGTGGGTACTTATATCATGCGTAGTACCTATATATATTTATATGCATATTATATTTTACCATCCCGTCCGCCTATGTCTATACGGACTTAACGTACGCGTAATATACAGCAGACAGTGGTGCTTCTGCTGCTGCTGCTGTTGCTGCACCGTGTGATTTGTATATAGTACACCGCTCCGATGCTTTGATTAGTACATTATAATATTATTATATTTTACTTGAGTCTTTTATGGCGTGTATATATAATATAGTTGTGTGTGTGTGTGCACGTCGGCAGTTTCCCGGTGTATATAATAAGAAGATCGGTGGTTTTAAGACACATATTACTGCACTGTACAGATTGTATGCATGCTGTACAGGGTGCCTCTCCGTGTTTGACCTCGAACTCGCCAACTATGCCTATATGCTCGTACTATGACATCCTAAATAGTATACCAGCCTAAGCTTCGACGTACGACTAAATCTAAATAGATATAATAAATAATAGTTTAACTTTTTATACGTTTCCATATAAGTTAGCTCGGTCATAACGTGTGTTTAAAAGAGAGGCTTGTTTCAAGTACTTGGGTGATCGTAACTAACACAAGACAGTAACGGCCTTATAATGGATAAATCAATACAAGAATACAAAAGGGTAAATAGTGTTACATTGGACTTGGAAAGATACTAATCTGGAGATCAATATCGAATAAATCTAAAAATGCATATGTTTATTACGTTGATGCAGCCAATGCCTCAGAGACATGGCCACTTAGAAAACTTGAGGAATTAAGATTAAGTTTATTTGAAAGAAAGATCTTGAAAAAAATCTAATATAGCCCGTTTATCGACACTTGGAGAATAAAAAAGCACAATGAGTAACTAAATAAATACTTTTTCAAAGACCGCGCACATTATAAAATAAATTTCAAAAGGAAAGTAAATTTTCTAGGACAGGCTTTGAGGAAACAATGGTCATTACTCATTAGCAAGGACCACTATGGCTATAATTATAGTTATGGTTTTTAAAATCACTGCTTAATTCAACAACTATCAAACTAAAATTTATATTATTTTAATTTTTAATATTCTTCTTCACATTTTTTTTTTTAAATAAATATTTAAAATTAAAATTCGTATGCTAATTGTGGCTTTTATTATGAACGAAAACGTTATTATCACGTTGAAAACAATGATTTAAACTTTAAATATTATTTTACATCAAAGCATTTTCTGCTGCGGCAGATGTACGTAAATCATCAATCGAATAGCGAATTCTCAGCGAGTATACTAACATAGGTAAGTATACTATGTATTTTTATCGACGGAAAACCAACTAAAATAATGTGTTTCTATTAATATTGTGTATATAACAATAATAGTAATAATAAATAATCGTTTGTAGGAAATAAGACAACGCGCGTGCTGCAAAGTTTCGGAAAACAATTTCGCAAGAGAACTATCGAGATGCTGCAGGAGCCGAGATTTCCACGATGAAGTTTGTCAAAGTGAAATATTTTCAAAATTACCTGCGATAAGTATATAATAGATTAATATGTACCTATATTGTATATAATATATATATTATATATCTGCCTCTTATAGTCCCGCTAATAGTTATAGTTGATTTAACAATTCAACACGCATGCGCACACTATAACCCTTTTACCATTAGAATGTAAGACACCGACAGCGTATATGGTTTATCATAATATATTATAATATCATAATATTGTAATTACACCTAAATGTATATTAAAGCTTATAATATACAGTAGATAAGACTAGATTTCATCGGTAAATCCACCACATTCACTTGTACAGGTAAGGTAACTGATTATGATTTTGTGATTTACACAATACACTTGTAATCGCGTTCTCGTCGTTGTACGGGAAACGCCGCGGTATCGTACGCGCGTGCGCAACAAGAAACGATGGTTTCAGACTACTGCGCGAAAACTCACGGCGGACTTGTGCAAAATACTTCGTCTATAATATATGGGTATGACATAATACACCGCAAAGGCAATCATATTGAAAATGCCCAGAACCTCCATGTCGTTGTACCTCCACTGTCTTCGAGTTCGATAAAAAAATGTGTTTCACTTTACGCGCGCGCTCGCCGGCCCGAACCACGTCCAAGTCGTTAAAAACAAAACGTCACAGAAACGTTATACGACGAATCGCGTACGATTCCGATTGAGAAATCGGCCGGATGCGAATGGTAACCCCGAGTGCGGTCACTGCAATGACAATAGCCGCAGCGAAGAATTGATAATATTCTTAACCGCGTTCGGCATAAACGATGAGGAGGAAAAAAATCTTACCGTTCGGTGTGATATGCGCTCGGCTTACCGACTATTTGTTTTTTTTTCTTTTTTTAGAGTTTCCAATTAAGAATTACCATAATCAATAACCGTTTAATGTTTCAGTGCGTTTTCAACCAGTTCGAGATGTTATCTGCGGTAATAATTTCTCGGTCGCGCGCATCCCCACGTTTAACACGACTTGGTCTCGTGTATGTGTGTGTGTGTGTGTGTGTGTGTGTGTGTGTGTGTGTGTGTGTACACAATGTATACACGAGCTCGCGCCACGATGATGTACTAGTTCTCGATGTATGAAACTGTGAAATATTATTAATAAAGTGAAATTAAAAAACATAGAAAAAAAAAAACAAAACCGGTTTCTCGTACTTATATACACATAAACACTGTAGTTCTGGACGATTGTGTGTGTGCGCGTGATCGATGATTTACGGTTGGTAAAAATTCACGACACGACGACGAGGTTCATCGTGTGTACAAGAGGCGCTACGACGACGGCGAAGACTGTCCGAGTGGTGTACCTATTTATATATATATATACATGTATGTAGAGGATTAATTTTCAGAGGGTATGTAATGATTCGGACGCGGGAAACGCGTGATGTTTGATTTATGACTCGGTTATTGTAGTCTTACGACCTTTTATACATAATAATATCCTATATTCCTATATTATTATTATTTTATATTTTTTTATTTTTTTTTTTTTTTACGAGAATTATTCGATTCTCAACAGTCGCGCGTGGCCAACTGCAATGCGTTGGTTATGGGTTTAGTAATATTTTTCTTTATTAATCATATCCTATAATATTTTATAATGTCTGCTGTACGTAAATAACGTATGGCAAAGCCGGGCGATCGCAGACCGAAACAAGATTACACAAGGCGCCAATAACAAAAACCACACACTAGGGTTTTCAAAAAAAATATTAGGTCTGCCGTGAGTACTGTTTTTATACGGGTATATTATAATAATTATTACCGCCATGTGAATAAATAAGAAAATGGTCAATGGTTATAGCCTTACGTATTTTAAAGGTAAATTCGTCTATGTCTATAATATTGAACGATTTCAAATTTTTAAACAATACTAGCCCTCAGGTCTAGTCGGGAAAGACCCCCGGTATTAGCTAAAAGTGGATACAAATTTTAGAGACACAGTCGATTGAATTATAAAAGTCGCACTTGTAATGAACTAATGAAGATGATTTTGGTGGTCGGAAGTGGTTTGGTGATAATAACTTTTGATAAGGCCTGGCACGTAACATTTGAAAAATCGTAGTTGAACTTACTATACTCTGCAGAGTTCAGAGAGCCACTGCGGTCATTATGGTTTATAATATGATGTTTTACTATGCACACCGGTCTGAGATGGGTAAAAATCAAAATTAAGTTAATTTAAAACAAAAACCATTTCTATTATTAAGTTGTGCAAATATAATAACGAAAAGGATGTACATTTTAAAATTTAGGCGGGAGGCGAGTATAGGCGTATTTAATATTTATAAATGTTGATGGGTACTGATTAACCTAACCTCAGTGGCGTGCCCAGGAATTTTTAATGGAGGGGAGGGATACAAATACGTGTCACTCTGTAATATTTAATATTTTTTATCTAAAATTTAGTAAATACTAGCTGATATCAGAACGACAGCTATACGTTTCCACCATAGTTCCTGTGTTGTTTGTGTCGAGTTATGAGATATTTACGTCATATCACTTAGTAAATTACAGGACATATTATAAATCATACGTGCAGGTGTAGGTATCAGTATTATGTGGTCGTATATAGACAAACGTGATTAATATTAATATACTATATGTATACGTACCGTTTGGGTAAGCAAGAAGATTAATATTATAAAATGATTTATGGTACGCAGTATATTATTTTAGTAAAACATTTATTTACAAAAATGTATGAATGTAGAGCACGTATTTTAAAAATGGGCAAACAAATTTTAAAAACGTTTCTATAGACAGTTCGACAGCATCTCTCCTCTCTCAGCTATTTGACATTTAATTTCTCAATGTCAATACATAATTTTGTGTGCAATCTATATTAGCGTGAATCATGTGCGAAAATCGTTGAGTATTTTGAAAATGTTTTTTTTTCGTTTAATTATATTTAAATACTTCTCGCAATTAAGGTTAAAATAGGTTTGACATTCGGCTAATAACAGACTGTGCAAATTACCAACCCACCATTTTTTTTTTTTTTTTAAAATAATATTCTCACAGAAATTAATTATTTTACAGACTATAGTTTATATTATAAATTTATAAACTTCCCTGTGTCACCAGTGATTTACAGTATGACACTCTGCACCCCCTTCGAGAGCATGTGCAGTTGCAGTACCTCCTAACCTGTCTGGACACCACTGTAATAAGCTGTAACAATACAACAGTAAAATTCGAAATACTAAACGTACAATTTTGATATGATGTTATGCGTTAGTATAGGACGGAGACGCGTGCTCAGCGGCTCGGTATCGTCTTCTTAATTGCCTTTTCTTTTTAATTTTTCCAAAAGTCTGTTACAAATATTACAATGAACTTATATTCTATCCGCGCCATACGATTCATGGCTTAAGATTCAATAAAGGAATACCAACATATATATTATATACTTTTAGTACCCTACAAGATCGGTATCGTTATTTATCATACGCATACCTTATCGGCTTATCGTAGTATATCTTATCGAAATGCATAATTAAGTTGGACGTCTTGACATTTTCAAACCGACTATGTAACTTAATGTATTTTCACTATATAGTTTTAACGGTATAAAACGATAGAAAAATTATCTACCGAAAAGCACGCGCCATTGGCATACATAAATTATTAATGAAAATATAAAACATTGCTGCTGCTCGAAAGATCAAAGCGAATCGGAACAATCTATTATAGGGTCATTGGTGTATGCGCATTATATATATATATATATTTACGTGTATAATATTACGAGATAATGTGCTACGGATAAGAATCGAACCATAAATTATGCACGCGCGTACTCAGAGTTTTTTTTTTTTTTTGTTCTTCGAGTAGTAAGTAGCTCCCCGAGCACACCGAGAGATATCAATAACGGCGAAAGGGTGCGTGACGTCCAAACTATATTATATATTATTATTTATTATAATCTATATTATCATATATAAATGCGGCCGTTATATACATGACGGACCGTCTATAATATAAACGTTTAGAAAATGTTAATGTCCCATCACGAGCCGGTGCACGCGGAACTACCGACACCGCCGCCGCTCTACTACTATTATATACTAATAATACAATTATTATGATAATCTGCACCTGCGCTCATTGTTGTATTATGAACATTATAATAATATTATTATACAAACGATAAATGCCGTAATACACCACTGCAGCGGCGTAGGCTGCAGACAAGTAGTCGCTGCAAAGATGACTTCGGAAAAAGATCTAATCCGAATATCGCGGCCCGGTTAATATTTACCATTATAAGATTAGCTGGTTCATATAACTATAATAATACTATCGTCGTACGTTTAATCGTGACGGTTGAAAATCATTAAATCGACTACAAATTCAAATTTCTAAAAAAAAAATATCATATAAGTTTCTATCATTGTCGTCGCGTGGTCTCTATAACCACCAACCTTTAAGGTGCGTTCGCGTGAGTCCGTGAACGAATGTCGATCAGCATGAAATGCTACCCAAAGAATTAGGACGAGAATTCAGCGGATATCGAGGCCTCACTGACAAAGGTCTCACTAGAACAGTAGAACCACTGATATATAAAACCAACACTTAGTTCGTTCGCGGTCTGCGTGCATTATTTATAGGGTTTTTAATTTATAAAAACTTTTATAATTATAATACTACAATGTCGAACCATTTGTAAATTGTGCCGTTAGTAGAACACAAACCCGTCCGCGACCGCTTCGACCGTCCATAATATGGCAGAAAAAAACAATATATTATTATTTATTTCGTCAGAATTGCAATTTTTAAGTTTTACCAACGTCGCAGTGCAATGCAATCACATTTGGCGTCACACCGTCAATGTTATATTCTGTTATAGGTCCGTACAAAGTGGTTACACAATTCTGGCGAACTACATCGATCTCTGTATAATATATAATATTGTGTTACTTTGAGAGATACCCACCATTATTCGTCCACCGTCTGTGGAAATAGTACAAAACACAAATCATTATATTATATATTATATTATGTATAATATGGGTTGGGTACATATTATATTGGGCGAAAGTGAAATTCTCGACTGAATCGTGAGATTTCCCCGAACGGTACCTAAGTATAATCTCTCGCAAGTTTGGTGCCGCGGCTTGAACGACTTATAATTGTGATGTGGTGCGATATTACGACGACATTCCTCTTGTTTACAAACTTGTAAATGACTTCATTTCGAATAGTTCATCGAACTTTATAAATGATAATATGTATTCAATTTTAAGTTATAATCGTTATATTTCTCGTACTTGTCCACCGTATTCGCCATAGAAATACACATCGTGATCAACTGCTGTGACATACTAAACGATTTCAACAAATTAAATTTCGATATTATGTTTTTGATAGTGGGATAGGACTTCATAGTTTCTCTAAAGCGACATTATTTGTACGTTATGTGTACTATATATCTTTATTTTACGTCATATTTATCGTACAATAAATTGGTCAGTATAAAGACTTTGTTTAATAAAAAAAAAAAAAAAACTATTTAAACATTACTACATAACCTCATAATATCCTAACTCATAACATTAAATAGCACATTTTAAAACCGAGGTAAAAAAATGTTTTGTTTTACAAATTATACTATGTACTGTTTAGTATTTGAACCATCATAATATTGTTTAACGGTTACTTAAAATTATAATACATTTTAAAATGATAGTTGTGTTATAAGTTGTTATTTATTGGTTAATATTATTAAAGTTAGTCTATTTACTTATAAAAGGAAAATATGCAAATACTCAATACTGCAATGGATACAAGATACACACACCATTATTTTATTAAAATAGCATATAAATGAAAAGGTACCAAAATATTGATAAGTGATAAAACTATAAGCTAATTTAACCATTATAATCATTACTACGGTTATACCCAAACAACAAATATTGACGTTGATAAAATATAAATCGTTCATTATTACTGGTCACTATGTGCGTGATCACTAATCAATTCAAATCAATAATCATCTATAACAGAACAAATATAAAAAAAAATAATGTTTATTTTTCATAATTCTATTGAACTATTTCATGAAGAATGACATTTTCAAATTAAAAACTCAAACAATATGAATGGGTGTAAATCCATTAATTAATCGATGCATACTTTACACTTGTATAAACAATGTAAGATTATAGTGATAGGTAACAATTAGCGAATGAAATACAATGTATGTATACTAGTACATATAATACTACATAAATTAATAATTGAACAAGGAACTGATTTTCAGACTTTCGTCTTTATGCACGATTCACACTCAAATTGTTGTAGGGATTAATGTTTTATTATTATTATTATTATTATGTGCCCCGCGGACGTGATCTCCAAGTTTTAATCAAATACGGTGCGTGTGAAATATCATCGTATCACGACGTCTGCAGACGTCTCCCTCGTACATAGTTCATCCAGCACGACGGTGGAAGCTGCGGAACGGCCGACGGTGATTTCGTATTGAAAAAAAGTAAAATAAAATCTAAAAAAATGCGAGCAAAATTTTGTGTAGCTTCCAATAAACTTCAAACAAATCACTTTTTTTTAGCGGCAGTCGAAGGGACACGGCGACAGTGAAACGCAGACTTCACAATATATGCATACGTACGACGAGTTAAAAATAAAAAACAATCTATACGCAACAAATTGATCACAAATACTGCAATGTCGCGTGTTAAAACCATCGCGGTGTATCGAATAAGATTATTGTTATACTGTCGGTTGTTAAAAAAAAAAAAAAATGAAATTTTGGTAGACAACATTGATGCTAAATAATCGTACGACTATTGTTGTTAATATTTGCTAGTTGCTAGTAGGTAACCTATTTCTTAAATCAATTAATATGTGCGAATAATTTTGCAGTGCGTAAATCGAGTAATTTAAAATAATATGAATGATTGTTATTATATGCAGCAGGTTTGTAATATAATTAATATATTTTGTCTAAAGAGCGTTTAATTGTACACGAGATTAATGCGTACTATTTATTACGACGCAAAATTATAATAATTGCCATTCATCATGTAACAATCATGACTAATTGTATCTTGCCAATGTATGTAGGTACTACGTTTTATTCAAAATGGCATGTATACAAACTTAAGTCGAGAGTGCAATACTATTATCATTATAGCATTGCAGTCGGTGTCTTTTAATTTTTTCAATTAAAATTCTAGTCATATTAACTTTGTACAACTATTCACATTTAGTAGGCAAGTTGTTTAATTGTACATATTCTATTTTATATAGGCACCTAAGTATAAATGGCGACGCACCGTGATGTGATAATTCCGCTTATCCTGACATTGAATTGCAGGACTCGAATATAGAGAAGTTCTTTTAGCAGTAATTTGTAAAGTATTCTCTTTCAGTCTATTTTCACATTCACAGTTAACAACTTTTTTGCGTATTTTTAATTACTAAAAAAAAAAAATTGGTAGACGCTCTCTTTTAATATTTTAGAACAATCGTACCTAACACGAGTTTCATAAAATATTTATTAATATAATAGTTCACTAAAATGTAATGGACCAACCATGGGCCACTAAAATTGTGCAGTTAAATGTTTATAGATTTTTTTGGCAACTAACTATTAAGCTCTTAATATTATAATATTATAGTAAGTACGTGGAATTTTTTACGAGATATTTTTTGCACGACAGTAATAATTTTATTGAATCAAAACCGTCGAGGCATACCTAATGTATTATAATTGGCGCTTGGAGCCCTCGGTATTCCCGGTGCTAATTAAACGTCCACCGTATTAAAAAAGACTATTTAGTCTTTATGTACGCATAAATGCAAAATATATTATGTTCGTGTAAATATTCCGCCTTGATATAATGGTCAATGACACAAAACAAAAGTATATGACCGCCTAAAACGAGGATTACGTGACGATTTTAAACAAGACGTTTTTTTTTTTTCAACACGTAGGGAGGATTACAATGTGTCATCGCACTATTTTTTTTCTCACTCTATCTCCCTGACCTACGTGCAAGTGTGCAACATAGCAAATTTACATTCAACAGAATCAACATTTTTTCGTTCTGTACTTCTGTTTGTTGTTAGCTTTATAAGTATTAAAGTGAATCGACCTACTATCAGAGTATCGCAGACTTAAAGTTAAGAACATTATCTGTGTTCTTAAATTGGATTATTAAGGATATTTCAATTTTAATGATGGTCATGAGTATTTTTATATTATAATATTTTCCATGCTCATAACTAGCAAACAAACTGAAACACCGTAAAAATCTTTTGTGAGAACACGGATAAGATTCTTAAATTTGTTTAGGCCAATTCAATAATATAATACCAAAATTAACATCACAAGATCGATTCTACTGGACGCAAATTTGCTACGTTGTGCGCGGATCAGAAAGAGAAAAATAATGGTGCACCGACATCCCCTTACGAAATGCAAATAACATTATTCCATTTTAATAAACGTCCAACGTAGTAATTAAATATAGTTCAAGACTCCATTTCTATAAACCATTATTATTTTATTATTGATCTGGACCAGTGCTTGAATATACAAGTGTCGTGGGGAAGTATTAATTCATTTTTTTTTTTAATGTCTTAGCTGCGTACCTTTTATTATTTTTCTAAACGACACCCTCCGATAAGTCATGACTCATGAGCGGTGCACTGCACATTTCTGCATCGTTTAAATACTTTTTAATCACTGTGGGCAGAAGTCTTCTAATAGTATTTTAAGATATCAAAAGAAACGAATAATATACTTAGCACATTCGATTCGAAAATCAGCATATACGAAATCATACTAATGTATACTAAACAATAAACTCAAAAAACCACCAGTTGTTAACAATAGTTATTAACTGTTTAAGTGAAGAGGAAAAGATTTTTTCCAGCACGGACTATAGTTTTTTTTTTTTTTTTTTGAGGCACAAAAACTATTAAGTCGCACAAATTTGGCAAATAGTCACACAACTAAACTGCATAGTTATTATACATATTTGCAAAAAAATAATGTTTCTACGTGTATGACACTATGGTGTGTTGGAGTAACTTACGTACGAATACAGTACCAGCAAACGTATAAAGCACATCAACCACATCACTTGTACACGTGTAGGTATATTAAGTACCCATGTGACCATGTAAAATAATATTTTGTACAATAATTGAAGTGAGTTCCTGTGTGATCGCATTGGTGCTGACTGCAGGTAATCTCGTTGCTTATATTAACGGATTGGGAATGCATTGGCGTACAATTACATAACGAACATAGGCATGCGATGCTGTTATACATTTAGGCTTAAGGATTTCTAGCATTTACATGATTTTTATGATAGTTATTTAAACTAAAATAGCGATGGTAAAGAAAATTCTATTTGTTGCATAGAAAATCCGAAATTTTATCTTCCATGGTTTTAAATGCAAAATATAAATGTTCAAGCTTTTTAGGGATTTTTCTTAAACTATTCCGCAAAAAATAATGTAAATAAAAATCTCGACTTTCCACAAGATATAATATCTGTGCTGACAATTTTATATTATATTGACTAATGATTTCGTTTTTATTAAAGAATACGCGATGACATTATAATGTGAAATCGATTTAATAAAAAATAAAGAGAAAAATCAATGATACAAATAAATAAAATATAAAAATGGCCAACTATTTTTCGTTTATTTGTTGAAGCATAATATTATCTTCATGAATATATTTTGTACGTTTTTTATTAGTCCATAGTCTACAGCCTACTTATGATTATGATCAACTATTGTTTTAACATTTACATTTTAAATCCGTAATATTTATTGAATATTATTCGGTACACAGATATTCCGATAAAAGGTCCATTTAACATTGCGAATACAATAATGTGATTTGGTTCATGTTTTTGTATTTTAATAGAAAGCGAAATCACTAAAACTCGCCGTCGTATTATATTACACAGCATCGCGCCATATCGAATAGTAATAATAATATTAAGCTATTGTAATGTTATACGCACTACTAAATTCGTTCCATCCCTTGTGCGAAAAATATTCATGGCCACTGCGGCAGCACACGTCTTCCCGACATTTTCTCGCCCCTTTTTTCGCATGACATTTTTCTACATCGCAGATTCCGTTTTATACATATCATAAACGCTTTTCTCTCTCTCTCTCTCTCTCTCTCTCTCTCTCGTGTGTGTGTATGTGTGTGTGTTTATGTGTAATGCATACATCTGGCAGGTGTGCCGCCGTTGGCTTCCGGAGATTGGCGGAGGATATAGACGATGCGAGGTGTACCTAGCATTATAATGATAATATTATTTGCATAACTCGACGTCGCCGCCGCCACAGTGATGAGTGCGCGTGACAGACGACCAGATTAATGTTGATTTTATTCGTTTTACGATTATTGTTATTTTCGATGGTCTCGCTATATATAGACACATATTATATTATAATATATATTTTGTACGAGGCGAATGCGACGACGAATCTTTATTCGAAAATACGTCTTTTTTTTTGACAATCGAAATAACGCTCACAAAACGTCATAATATACAGGGGGGTCGCCGCGATGCGTTCACGCGTTATCCCGTGTTCGCCTCGGCGAAAACTCGGAAAAAATAAACAGTGTGCCACAAAAGTGTACCCACGACGACAATATAATATTGCTCTTTCGTGTATAATAATAGTAATGATAATAATAATAATAATGCGTTTGACGGCAGCACATTAGACGCGTGTGTACATCAACACGCCATTCCGTCGCGGCACAATAATAAATGTATAGCTTATTCGGATGGCACGCAAACGCGCGAAAGGTCTCCTCACATCGCACGTCGCATACGACGGATATACCGGAGGAGACCCGTCGGCGAACGGATATTTTGACGAAATTTAATTTAGAGGCTCATCATATAGTTTTTGTTTCTATATATTGCGCCTTCTCGCTCGTTTTCGTGTTTTCGTTTTTTGATTCCGCCAAACGCGCGCGTCTTTTAGCAGCCTTACAATATAATAATATTATTACGTCGAAAAATATCGGAGTGGGATTAATTAACGTTGTTTCAGCTCTGCTCTGCTCTACTTTTCCGAGAATTGACGTTTTGAATAAATTTTTCATTAAAATCAGTTAAAAGTTCTTAATTAAAAAAAAAAAAAACTTCCATCAAACAACTACAACATTCATAAATGTTTTAGTAGATTAAATTCGTTATTTCGAAAGCTATTCGACCGATTAAACCACGCCCCGGTAGGTTTATTGAGTATTACTATAACACAGTATATCGTAAATATTTACGAGACGCCATTGTAATAATGTACAAGGTGATCCATTTAAGTGACTACACTCGTTATTTTTTCAAAAAGTTTGAACTTTTTTGAAAATATTTTTTTTTACAAATAACAATATAATTGGAAAATCTAACGGTTTGATAGCTTCGAAAAAACGAGTATAGACACTCTACATTACCTTATTTGAATTGTTTGGTTTGAATTTATATTATTTTATTATAAGTACATATGTGCGGGGCTATAATAAAATTACACGTCTGGAACCGAACCGTAAAGAACCGGTGTTGGAACCGGAAACTTTTTGAAATTTAAATCGATATTTTTAGAGGTTTTTTAACAGGTTCTTTTATTGGTTTCAATAAAATAATAAATACTATAATAAAAATAAATTATTATTTGTTTTACAACGGTCGCTATTCTCGCTACGAAATTATAATAATATGTTAAGTGACAATGTAAATGATATTGATCTAAAACAACTCACAATTCATTTCAGACATATTTTATATCTTACAAAAAGAAAACATGGATGTATAAATTAAGTTTTGATTTAAAGGGCACAGCTATTTCAATTTTAAATTCTAGTTGTTCCAATGAATACAATTGGAACTTTTAAGGTATTGGAAAAAAACTTTTATTTTGAATCCTTAAACAAATGCGGTCCCAGTTCTTGTTTTCGTGGGTTTGTTGCAATGCGGGTCTGCTGCCTTTGGATATCGTTTTGTATTTATTCATTATAAATAATATAAATACAATATTTGAATAAACGTACATTTTCAATACGGCAATGAATGTTAAACAATTAATAATATACTAAACGACATGGAATACAACGAATTAAAATATTGTTAAACAAAAAAATCACTCAATAAACCTCCGACGATAAGTGATAACGTATAATATCAACGTCGGAGCAGATACGTCTATTTGACGTAGAACATAATAGTGTGACTTCTCACTGTTGTAGGTTATGCGGTTGATATTACGCTATCAATATTTATATGAATATAATATTCGCGAGTCGTTCTATCGCTGCAGGTCGATGCATACAAATTATAACGCCTTAGAACTGTGTAGGTATACTCTCAGCATTTCTGGTTAATTATATCATCATGAACTCGAGCCAAATGTTATATTTACCGGGATATGTATAAGCGCACGTAAACGTATCCGCGGACGATCTCCTAAAAATGTTATCTTTCCACGATTCAAATTCCGCATGAAACACTTAACGGGTGAATCTATAATAGGTAGGTACAGCGTAGTTGTTATTCAATAAGGCACGCGTACCTATTGTTTTAATGGCATAGGTAATATTATACTCAATATATATTATATCGTTGACTGTATAATATATAATACCTGGGGTACCTCAGGTATAATATGTGTCACATCGATTTAAAATCATCATTATTAGATATGTTATATATTATGTAGATCGTTGAACTGTTTTTTTTCGGTTAGTGTTATTTGGCATGCGCAGACGATATGCGCATCTGTATTGTAATGAGTCTGATTTATTTTACCGTATCAAAACGTATACACGGAACGAGACGAACATACGCGCTATAGAACGTGCCCATGTGTCGGAGGAGATTTACTAACCGAATAATAAAATATAAATATGTAGCGAAATATTATAATATAAACCGTTCGTTTCACGTGTCCAATTTGTTAGTAATAACTATTAGTTGTACATGTTTTGTACTTAATGAACACGAAATTCAATTAAATTAAAACCTCGGTACACACACACACACACACCCTAGATATTCCGTGCCAGGAAATTACCTGCCTATATGCAAACTCGTTCGTGTACATTCGCCCGACAGTATATTCATAAATTCTCATAGCGCACAGCGATTGCCATTAGTGAATATAAGCGTACCTACCTATAATAACACGCCTATATTATAATATGAAACGACTGTGTTCAACCTAATATTGTTACCGTGTGTGTACTACGAGCTAAAATAATGAAACAATTTTTATTGTATTATAATTTATAATAATAGTATTATATCATATATGTATAGTGTTACGTGTGTGCGCCGTAGTTGTACGTATATAGATGCGCGTTTTATCTCACCGCAAATTTGTGAATTTTTGGACGAAAATTGAATTCACAAGACCGCCGCCACCACCGCCTCCATCACCGCTTTGATGTTTCAAACGCGTCGTATATGGACGTAAACGTAAAATCTTGCCGTAGTAAAAATCAATAATAATAAAAAAAAAAGTACGAGGTAAATAAAATATAAGCTAAAAAAGGCGAACTTTATAGGCCTATTATACGTGGACAGGAATCAAACGCGTAAAAAATGTATAAAAAAAACTAAATAATTTTGGGTTCACCTTTAGTTTGCCGAAACGTCTTCGAAAGTCGCCGTCTCCGGTGTCTCCGCACCGACCACCATATGATTCTCCGGTAACATACAACATTGTAATTATTTCCTGATGCCCACCAGAATGGTCTTGCGAAATTAGTTTAAGCCGTTCCTATTGCATAATCAGAATTCCGCAATAACTCCTGCAGCAGACGACCTATACTGCAGTGTGAGAATGACGTAACTCCGAGGTAAACTAATTGTTTTAAATATATACCGATATTGAATAGACGATTATTTAAATGATTTTAAACAGTTCTTATTTATATAATATTCTGTATAAAAAATAGTTGGCGAGTATAATATATTGTTTTATATTATGAAATTTGAAAATCATAATATACGTTTTTTCGCGAACTGCGCAAGACGAGCAGTGCACAACTATAATACAGAAATGTTTGTGCCGGTATATTACAATATTACACGTATTAATAATATAACGTTATCATAGGCGTAGGGTGGGGAAAGATGGGGGGGGGGGTCTAAGAGTGCTATAGCCGCCTTGGAATTTTGTTAAGACCCCCCCTTTCATACATTTTTTTTTAGTTACATTTTTAGAATATATGTTGTTTACCAGAAACACAATAGGCTAAAGGCCCCCTACATAAATTCATCACGCTACATCACGCCTATGAATGTTATTATTATTATCAGTACGCGATTTTTATTATAATAATATATTATTTTTGTCCGTCTCGTCGCCATTATGTCACTCTATATTGAACGGGAGATAGGCCATCGTCATTATTATATTATATTCGTCGCCGAACGATACGCACACAAACGCACTCTCTTATAATAATTATAGTACGTAGGTAATTACCAATTAATTTAATATTGGTAAATTCTCCGTATCACGTCCATATTAATTATATTATTTCCATCGTTCGATCATGAATCCGAGTCCAACGGCCGCTTTATAATTTATGCGATAAATATAAATATATACAATAAATACTTGTGCATGGCGCATCAGTGACTCTAATTAACCAATAATACCAGTTCTTCGTTTTGTGTTTATATGAATAATTGTAATGGTAACTCGTCGAATGGCTCATCTGCTGCTCTACGGCTCTAATTAGTAAAAATGTAAAAATTATTTATTATATCATTAGTTAGGCTCGGATAGACGTACGATTTATTATTATATATTTTATACTAACAAGTGTGTGAACTGTCTGTTATTGATATTGGTACACGTAATATTTATATTTTATTTGTTCTGTGCAGAAGAATGCATTCGGGTTTTAGGCAGCATATTAATATTTTCTTTCTAGCTGCCGACTATGTGAGAAGTTACCAATAATAAGTTTTAATAAATACCGTTGTTTTTTATCTATATTATAATATTGTACAGTATTATTGAACTGGTGGGTCAGAAGGGCCATATTATTATTATTGTTGAGCCACAAAGCCAGGGTTAAGGTTCTTATTAATTTTAAAATATTTATTTGTTAAACATGTACTACGTTTTTATTGTTATATACAGCAACACTTACCCAAAATTCAACAAATTACAATACAAATACAAGAGCTATATTTATTAACCACGAGGTCATACCTACAACAGTTTTAAAGCAATCGACTTCTTGACATAAAATATGCAAATATATAAAAGGATTACATTGGATCACGCTGGTTTTTCCTATGTTTTCAAATTTAAAAGTTTGACGTTTGACAATTATAAATAAAATAAAACTTCAAACTTCAAACTGTATTATTTCAAATATTCAGGTTAATGAGATGCGTTACAAATAATAATTATCAATTATAATTTAAATAGAAACTCTATACAAACTTATATGCACTCACGACATATAAATGTATAAAGATATAAATATATAAATGCTCGGTTACACATTTTTTATACTATTGACACTAAAACGGAGTCATAAAATAAGATTTCAAAATTCAAATTATAAACAGAAAAAACAAAAACTGATTACATTCCCAATTAACAAAATACATGAAAATATGACGTTAGTTGTAATATGAAATGTCACGCAATCACAATGAGGTCAACAAAAGGTATGGGCCGAGAGTGTATATAATATTAATATATGCGTCAAGTGACCAACAGTTCGAGTGGCTATTATTCCATAAGATTCGAATGCTGGAGAGGCATTGCTGGTAAAAGTAGATAAGATATATTATTAATTATTGCCATTAATTATTACTATAGTATCACAGATTGAATATACTAGTATGTCGCTTGTCTAGTATCTGTGCTACTGTGCTAGTATTTACAGTACTTACTACCAGATTAACGTCGATTGCCTTGGAGCGACGAATTTTTCGAAGGCGTCAAATATTATCAACTTGGTGTTGGTATTTAATGTATACTTCATTTTTATAGGTAAATAATTAATTTGAATTTGTATGTTTACTTATTAGTAATTTAGGTACTGCACTCCTACTTCTAGTAGTTAATGTAAACTGGTATGAAAAATACTCTAATAGATGGGCGTCGATGTAATATGTGTTATGTATGAGCACATGTTCCAAAAAAAAAAAGAAAAATGCTAGGGATGTAATTTGGGGCCAAGATAAAATCATTGCCTTGAGGCTAATTTATACTTAATCCGGCCTAAAGTATTAATTAAAAGGTAGATGTACTAGGTAGAGGCACTAGCAGTATTTATAATCGATCAATTATAATATAATACCTATACAAAGCGATATTTTGTTTGTTATAAATTATAATATTGTATTGTATTATAATGAAGTATTGATACTCTTAATTCCTATGTGGGTTGGACGAGGGACAAATAATTATTAGTGATAACAATTCAAAGTGGCGTCATTTGGATCACGTGAGGTATACTTATAGGCACCTACTGGCTACTGGGCACTACCCAGTGTAACATTTGTTACATTATGTTCATTATAAACTAATGAGTAATGACTATACAAACACTATAGAATTGACCAACACAAAATATATGCACTCGCCCTTTTTGACGCCGTCCAAAATAATAATTATTTTATTTTATTTATAATAATTGCAGGCGTTGCGTAAGCCCAATATAATATTATACTTATTATTAAAATGACACACGGAGGTCAGTTCGACAGTCGGCATCAACACGAGCGAACTCGCCGATATAATTATTAATATCCGATGTAGTAAAATATACTATTTAAAATATATTAATAAATATTCTGGATTTGTTAACCAAACGCGTGTCTTTTTGTTGATGAAAACCGCTTGCACAAGTACTCAAACCTCCTGCAGCTACGGAAAACTTATCCATAAGGAATAGAAATCCTACTGTGGATAACTAATATCGAAATACGGTTCCTCGACTACGTTATGCCATACATTTCTATGATTAAAATAGTTCTGAATAATACAATTTTTTACTATACGGATACCCCCTGACCCGAACTCACAATCAATATAATATTACTATCGGTACCTTTATTAATTTTTAAAAATACGAATTTAATCGTTAGGTAATTGAAGTATTTAATAAACACTTGTTAAATTAAGTTGACAGGTCATCTATATGGATAGTTTTTGATAGCCTGCAGGTTATTACCAATTTGGTAATTTTTTATAATTGCAGTGTGCTCATAAAAGCGGCGTGCTTAAAGTTTTATATCATATTGTAATACATATAAATTGCATGTATTATATTAATTTTATATTGATATTCAAAAACAATTATCATAATTTATAACATATATTATATAGCTTACATTCTTAGATTAATAGTTATTAATAAATTATTATAATTTATAATTTGTAATTAATGTAATTATAGTAGAACAATGTGGGTTGTTTATTTTTAATTAATTTGATAATCGATTATATCAGTTACACTAAAATGGTGTGTCTATATTATTACGTTACGCATAATATTATGTCACACACACGCGAACGTCCAACGGTAACGAAATAACATCTGATGACAGTTGTAAATGCTCATTGCTATCGCCACTGCAGCAAAGGCACGGACACATTGAGGTCGTCGTCGACAATACGACACACGAGGGTGTAATATAAATAATTGGAAGACAATAACGTTCGTCGCGAATTGAGACCACGACGACGACAGGAGAGAGCACAACCCCGAAGACAACGACGAAGGAAGGAATGCCGGTAACGCACATTTAGGTATGTAAAAATTATATTATTATAATAATATTATAGTCAATTATAAAAATGTATGTCACAATATTAAAACTGCGTACCTACGCGCGACGGACGTTGACGAAATTATATTAGAACTGCACCGCGTGCGGTAGTTACGATGGTGGAAACGCTTAGACATTGTGCTAAAAACATGTATCGGGTTCATTGTATGGTATACGAATTTTTCGCTATAAATTGCTTCGCTAATTTAGACGATCGATGTACCTATCTATATCTGCTAATTTCCAAAAAAGTTAGAATTCAACGTTCTAAAATCGCGATGCCGGGCTGACAGATCTCGAACTGTCAACTGTGAATCATCAATAACTATTAACAAAGCGAACGTGTTATTGTTTGGTTATCAATCGGCGGTGGCTCGCCGGATAACACCGCGCGACAACCACGACGGTGGTGAATACCCATTACCCAGTGGCCAGTAATAACTTATAAGACTTCACGCACTTCACCGCGACCGACACCGACCGAGTGATCTGTTTGCGTATGTGTACACATCGACATCGTATGTATTTGGTGTAAGTAACTTTCAATTAGCAGCTACTGTGCTCGGGACATGACCTGGCAAATACTGATGAGCAACGTAGGTATAGGCTTGTGCATAATAGAATACGTTTTATTATGTTTTTAATTAGAGCAATTACGTGGTATATGTCTGAGATTAAACCACAGCCCTTATGGCTCAACATTAATAGTGAACCTGACTATAATAGTAAAATATTATATTATACACCTGTTAACTCACCAACAAAGACGGGCTGGCGTAGTCTTTTAAATTCTTCACAAAACACGGGTTACGGACACTATAAATAAAACACAAATATTATAATATACGTATGGAGAACTGAGAAGTGCACTCGTTGTAGATCAATAATGATTTAAAACGCACACACTTGCTCTAGTATTATAATGAATATAATGGTAAATTGTTCACCTAACTAATGGTATAACAAATAATAACACATTTTACTATATAAACACAGATGAAGAATACGTATTATTGGTTAATTAGAATCACTACGCTATGCACGAGTATTGCGGTAGTATAATATGCAGTAGTAGGTATTGTATAATATTATATTTATTTATCGCATAAATTATACAGACCCTGTTGGACTTGGATCGGACGACGGGAATAATAATTAATATCAACGTGAAACAGACGGAACATTTACAAATATTAAAATTAATAACTATCGATAGGGTGTGTTTGTGTGTAACGGTCGGCGACAAATTTAATATACCGATGGCCGATCTTCTGCTCAATAGAGGGACATGACAGCATGGCGGACATTATTAATATTATAATACAAATTGCGCACTGATGTTGATAACAATATTGATAATTATATTATAATACAAATCATGCACTGAAGTTGATAATATCAATGATAATTATGTATATTATAATTACAATATTGAGCCCTATGATACCGTCACAAACACTACGCAGTTTGAAGAGTTTGCGGAGGAACGTATAATAGTATATCATTGTCGTAACAAACCTATTATGATTTAACATTTTAGTTGTATTAATTCACATAATATTACACCTTGATGATAGGTATTTCGAGTTTTTCCCATGCTAGAGAAATATAGTATTCAAATATAACACTATTGGCATTAGTCCTCGTTAACGTATTATTTTAGAGTAAAAACATTGAACTTCATATTGAACCCAATGAACCACCCAAACTGCTCTTTTTTGAAGTATAACCAACTTTATAATGCGTCTTTAAATCATATTTGATTATCCACAGTAAACAAAAAAAAAATAATAATTGTATTAATAATATTATGATTATGGCTCACGAATAATTGATAGTATGACTGTCATTATAGCGTTAAAATAATTTTCAATAGTGTTAATATAAAATAAATTATATAATTCAGTTTTTACGTGAGTTATGATCATTTTCAATTTACGGTATATTATATTCGCAAAACTTGCCAAAAAATTAAAGTATTGGAAAAAACCCACACACAAACACAGATACCTAATGTTCTTACCATCGACTTTCATAATAAGTCGATTAATGAAGCTAAACGCAATCTGCTGATTGCCGAGCGTACATTAATAATTGCTATATGTTACGCCCTGGTAATTAGACGGAGACGAAAATTGCCCGTGTTACGTCCCCTTAAGTCTGAACTCTGAAGTATTTATAAAACGAATTCAAAATATGATGTCGGTTGAATAGCAGTGTGACGACGAGTGACGACTGTATAAAATATTTCTTTTCCATTCCAAGTTAATTTTAATGTTTAAATCAAACAAATAGCTGGTATACTTTTGTCAAAAAAAAAAATACCGACTGTCGACAGTCATTACGATGACGGCACGTCACGGATGCGCTACCTGACTTCCTTCCGACCCTAAGCGCATATAATATTATGTGCAGGCGTGCGAAAGAGATATTATGAAATCATGACGTTTTTCATGTACTGATAAAGAAAATTCAGATCGAAAATAACTCCTTAATATTATTATGGCGTACTTATAGCGTAATATATATAATGTTATTATATTATATTATGTAGATATGTTGAGCAGCAGTTTTTTCAACTAAGCAGATTTTATGTCCGTAGAACCAATTTTGGGAAGGAAAAAGCTGCAATATTGAGACGTCCGAGTTCCTTTTTAAGTCTTATTACAAGCATGTTTTATAATTTACACAACTATACAGCTCACGACGGCACTAAATAGAGGGATATATTTAACGGAATTTTGACGAACTCCATTTCCGATCGCGACGAGTAAATAAATTGCAAACGTCAAAAAAACCGAGCTTGCAGCGAGCCAAACTTTATTTATGTGGAGCTTATCCGCGTTTTGGTACAACTCATAAATATTACAATTACACATAGCACTTTGAACCGTTTCCGAGAAAACGAATTCGCGTTTCTTTGAGTTTTCATTAAGAATCTACTACGGCTTTTGACTTTATTCAAATCGATAACTAATTTCCGAGCACGAGAAAATTTATTGAACGCGATCAATAACAAAAGAAAAAAAAACCCATCTTAATGACGAATGAGAAAATTGAAACAACTCGAGCTCAAAGAAAATGCATACCGCCCCGCGAACGCGTGCGACCTCACGACGTCGGCGATGTTATGCTATTAACGAGTAACGATGGTACTAATGCCGCAGAGTATTTTCAAAATACGGTTGCCACAAAATAGAGGGGAAGTGGTGAGGGAGTGAATGAGAGATAGTGGAAGAGCGTGAGGGGAAGGAAAAACGTCATTATAAACTATAACTTAATTATGTACGATGACATAGTCGAGCGCTGTTTTCTAGAAAAATCGTGAGATGTCACGGATTTGATTCATAACTCACGACGGCGAGCGCCTTTGACGACGTCTTCTCCAATATTGTACTCCATATGAAATAGGTACATTGTATTATTACTATACGTATTATTATATATTTTATGTTGCGTAAATTTCGATCATACAAATATGAAATAAATTACAAAACTTATTTTTCATTCGCACTGCGGTCGAAAAAAAAGCATCGTTTGATGTCATCGTGAAAGCTGATTGTTGCGACGCGGCCTTTCCGGTCCTTGTTTGGATCGCAAAAAGTCTTCGTCTCTGCAGCCGCGGCGGCTATACGCGTCGCACACGTGATCCTTATAAATAGCTCGGCGGCTTTACCGTTCACGGCACACAACACTGCACAATAACATTGCATTATACAATTTATAATATTATAATGCACAGTCGGGCCGTAGCGGCAATTAGAGATGTGGAAGAGCGTGAGGGGGAGGAAAAGCGCGAGAAACGTCATTATAAACTATAACTTAACTATGTACGATGACAAAGTCACACGCTGTTTTCTAGAAAAATCTTGGGATGTCACGGATTTAATTTGTAACTCGCGACGGCGAGCGCCTGTGACGACGTCTTCTCCGATATTGTAATCCATATGTTATGAAATGTGTACACGTTATTATCATATATTTTATATTGCATAAATTTCGATTGCACGAATACAATAAAATCAAATAAATTACAAAACTTAATAATTTTCGTTCGCAAAAGAGCGCCGCCGTGTCCTCGCGAAAGCTGATCGTCGCGACGAGACCTCTCCGGTAGATACATCGGATCGCAAAAAATCGTCGTCTCCGGAGCCGCGGGGGCGACGCGTCGCACACGTGAACCTTATAAATAGCTCGACGAGTTCACGTCGTCATACAACACTGCACAACAATTACATTATATAATTTATATAATAATATATTATAATGCGCAGACCGGCAAAACGCTGCACGCGTCTCGTACGGATTTAGACGCGGGGAGGACGCGCATGCGCGTGCGTCTGTGACTACTACCGCGTTCCGCGCGATAATTTGTTTACCCCCGGAGGAGAAGGTCCTGGCCTGGTATATATTTTCTATGGTCCTGGCGCGGTTAGGTTATACTGCCTATGGTCTTCGAGACGTGTCTGCAGCGTGCGCCACACGATAGGCATATTATTATTATATATAAGAGCGAGTCGAGACGTTCATCTGCATTTGTCGCGGAGCATCGACAGCTGCAACTACTACTGTATAGAGAATACTGCCGCACTATACTACATTATGTGCATACACTACAGCGGTGATTGCTCGTTTCTATAAACGTCGTCGATGTAGTAGTCGTCGTCGTACAACGCCAGATCGACGACACGAGCCCACACACGAGCAAATAATAATAATATTCAGTTCTCCTAACCCATCATCAATAAACCGTCTGACGACGACGACGACGACGACGTTAGCCGTCTATTAGCTTATTACCGAAGACGGGGCAAAAAAAAAAAAAACGACGGTGAAAGACATAGTACGCGTATGATATTATTATTATTTTATTGTATAAATAAAAACCGTCTCGCGCGCCGCCGCCAGGACTGCAACAGCGCGCGCAGTCTGCATAATATATTTTTACTATTATCATATTATTACGTACCTATGCGTTATAATAATTTATAGTAACGCGATGGCTCGTCCGCGTGTCAAGATTACACAGATATTATGTACCTACGCATAATAATATTATTATAATGTCATGCCGAGGAGATGAAACGAAATTAATTCGGAGAAAATAAGATATATAATGCGATGCAGAAAACGGTCGACGTGCGTACGCCGGACGACTGACGAGTAAGTATATTTTATCATACCATATAATTATATTATCAATTATCACTCGTACAATTTATTATTATAAAATGTCGTGTTTCGAGATGGTTTTCGGAGAAGCTACCGCCGAACGGTCTGGTGCAATGATTATTATTTTCACATAAAATTATATTTTTCCCTTCGCATGATTTCCATTATCCACGCGTTACCTCTCTATGCCACTCGTCGCTCAGATTCGGTTAGGCTAAATTTCCGAAATGCATTCTACGAATTTGATTCCGTATAATATATACAGTAAAAACTTGACAGTCCGGTGAACGCGATGTCCAAACGGCAAACACTCCGAACTTACTATTGCAGAATGATTTGTATACGTACAAAATGTGTGTATTATAATAAGAATATATTATACCATGCATTATTATATTATGATAGATAATACAGTGGTCTGTATTCCACCTGTATTATTGGACCGTGTCTATTCTTCAAACTCTTTTTAAATTGTTTTAAATTAAAGTCGAGACCACTATTCAAAAAATATTTACTGATTTCTTTACAAATAAATAATTCAATCACAACAACTTACTCCCTGTTTGAACTTTTTAATCATATATCTAAATGCCACGTAAATGCGGTGTGATGTGTAACATGATGTAATGTCAATTCGAGAACCCTCGAAAAAACCTCTAGTAATTCGGATGACACTCGGTCTGGATTCATCCGGACTATCGACTGTCGAAGTATCATATTGAAATTATTGGTAATTGGTATCGATAATTGTTAATAATATTATTAGAGAGACATTCAGACATTTTTGGGTGAACAACAGACGTTAGCAAACGATTCGTTGTGATGTGGGTAGTCGCGCGTACCTACTGCGCACACACAATATTAATATATTATTTTTCTTTTCTAACACACGCTCGCGTTTTGTTGCAGTGAAATGTTTTTCTTAACAACTAAGTTCACTCGGCAGTTGAATTAAATAGATTTACAGTCATCGTATGGGGGCGTTCGACAAAGGAGTGGTGAATGGGTACACAACATCGCTATATAAGTAGTATAATATAAATGCATAATGATCATATATGCATATACTCTATATTATGATGTTGCATGTAAATATATAATATGCATTATGATATTATATATGATACGGGTGATTTCAATAGTGTTTTCGTACGCGCGTGGGGAATAATGTTACTATTATCATCACAACACGCGCACACGGAGGAATACAACAACAATAATAATGCAACATAAGTTTAGTTTATTATAAATAATATAACACGGCCATCGGGGCTTTTCTGATCTCTATACGAATTGTGAGTGTGTATACATTATTATAGTATTATACGATGATAATAATATTATAGTGAGTGTGCATAATATAATTTATACGTACAATACGTGTAACGTGCATGTGTGTGTGCGTAGTTTGGTAAATAGTACCATATAGTTTTGACAGGTAAATTTAGCAAACGGAGTAAACATGAAAAATGTGCATCGATATATACATACGTCGTCGGCGGCCACGGCTATAATGTTATAAACTACTGCGTGCGTCAACTCTACGTCCGATGTTTTGGTAAATAAAAGGTATCCGTACACGATGATATCATGCATAATATAGGTATAATGATATTGTGTATGCACAATAATAAACCGGACACGTTTGTTGTTATAGTAAAAGGCGGCGGGCACGACGCTTTTGGGGTGAAACTCCCCCAAAAACAGAGATAAGAGACTGAAATGTACACACTCACATATAATATTATGACGTTCCCCTCTATCTGAAAAGCGAGTAGGAGCTTAGCATCAGCACCCGCACACACACACACACACACACACGTGTACACGTGTTACGTATTATATAATATTAGGTCGTAGTGTTTATTTTTTAATATCGTGTGCACGCGAACCGCTTGCCGAGCGACATTTCAGACTTATATTATACTATATTATTATTATATACGTATTATAATTTATAATATATTAATATTATAATTTGCAATACGCGCTCGTGATGTCAAACAATCCCTTAGCACACGCCCGCTCGTTTATCAGCTAATCGAACAAAATGCGTCATTTACCATAACACTATAATGCTGTGATAATGTACCCCGTCGGATGTGACGTGTCGGCGTCGATAACCTTTTGAATCGCATAATTTGTAGGTACTACCATTGATTTTAAAATATTTTAAATTCAATGGTACCACATATTATTATTATTAGTAGTAGTAGAAGGAGTAGTATGATCATATTATAGTCATATTAATATATTATACCTACGCATGGTATTAAAAAAAAAGGGTAGGTACCTCACACGACTACGGAACGGATTCGATTCCCACCGTCGTTATTGTCACGAGCAAGCGGCGTATGCATCACGTGTGTAAGTTGTAGTAGGTCATAAATTTTATTAAATATAATAATTTATTATAATATTATAATAAATCCACTACGATTATATTGCCGACGAAACGACGTCGCCGGAGATTTAAAAGTCCCCGCAGTAAAAAACGTCAAACGCTTAATCCCTCCGGTCTTAGCACGGCCGTTTCGTGTCATAACATTTATGCATCATATGTTTTATTCGTCGTGTGTGTATGTAATTCGTTTTAAATGCGCACATGACGTGAGTTTTGCAAACATATTATTTTAATCGTTCGGAACGCTATAATGTGTGTAAATAGTGCGCGGTCGGTCAAAAATAGTTTACGATGCGATTCAATTCATAAGTTTTGGTCGAGTCGACGGTTTTTGTGGCGGGCACGCGCGTATTGTGTATAAACAAGGTTCCGTCATATTACGACAACTTACACTTATTATTAAAAGTCGAAAGTTTATGTACAATAGTAACAGCGAATGCGATCAACCGCCGCTCGTATTTACCTAACTAAAGGGCTAGGGACTTTTTTCCCTCAAAAACCTATAAATATTATAATGTGCACTATTTTTACATAAGAGTTACCAAATATTATAGTCTCAAAACATGCATTAACTTTTAATTTTATTTGAAACGTTTAAACGTATTTTAAAATATTGAAACGTAGTCGGGGGCACCTTGTGACGATATTAGTTATCCAGAGAAGGTAGAACTATTCCTTATGGATAAGTTTTCCGTAGGTGGGGGTTAGAGCACTGTGTATGAGGTATTTTATCAATAATAAGACACACTTGGTAAATGGTTTATAATTATTATAATAATTATTATATTTAAAATAGTACTGTACTGTTTAGGGAGGTGGCTGTAAATAAGTGTACATAAGTTAGTTCGTTCCTGTCGAACTAATTGCCGTGTGCCATTTTAATAATAAATAATAATTTTATATTTTTTGTATTGGTCAATATAATTATAATCCTATAATGTGTGATTACTGTTTAGTTTATCAAATATATACAAATATATGACGAATGTTACATTATATAATATTATGTATACTACTTATATACCTAGTTATAATTTATAAACATTAATTTTAGACTGAAAAATATGTCTCGATTTGTACGTTAGATTTATTTATAACAAACAATTAAATAATGTGTACTTTATTAATTATTTACATTCATATACATTAATATAGTAGAAATTAGATATGTGTGGAATGTGGATTGATTATTGACAATTATTATAATGTTATAAAAGTTACTTTTCAACCAATAATAGTTCTTAATTAATTAATTTTATTTATTTATTTTTAATTTAATTATTTTATAAATTCACTGAGGGGCTCTGCCCCTTGATCACCTGTAGCCTTCGTCCCCAGTCCGCTTTGCTCACCAACCTCCTGTTTTTTTTGGGGAGCTTAGATCTTAGAGCTAGAGCTTATAAATCTAATATAAAAATTTGAATTCGAAATAATGCAAACATTTATTAAAAATTATTGAAAAACATTTAAAAAATATATAAAAAATATATAATACACACATTACTGTAATCCTTCATTAAATATAGGTACAGTATTTTATAATTGATTTTTCTACAAATTTACACTCAATCCTGATTCCACCACGATTTTTACATAGTTAAAATGCAACGTATAGGTATCATAATATGATATTGACCATATAAATATTTTGTTGGAAAAAGATAATATTTATGTTTTTATTTATTTTATAATATTCATAAGTCATAACAATATTTCTTTATGGTATGGTTGCCATTGTAATTATTTGTCGAAACTTTTTTGTTTATTAGATAGATAAGTATTTATATCAAAAATGTGTATAAAATATTCATTTATATCTGAAAACTAGCCAAATATGCACTTATGAGCAATGAAAGAAAGCGCCAAAATAAATGCAAAATTAAATTAAAAATATAAATAATCCTTTTAGTGGTGAAAAACATTTGTATAAATTGTGAACCACTTAGGAAGCTATTTTTTCAACTATTATAGTTTATAACATAAAAATATGTTTTCTCCTAGCCATATAATTAAAACTTTAGAATTTTGTGACAAAAGTCTTACCGAGGAAAACAGATACACTCCAAGCTCGGTGTATATACTGTGGTGTACGGTTCATAATTCTTCTTGCCTGCAGGAACTTATAAATTATAATATATAAATAAACATTAATTTTTTTCGAGGGGACATAAATTTAGTTCATAACCGGCACTATACCACGTTTATATACATAATAATATAGTAGGTACCTATGTAGTGGTGACGGATGGCGATTCTTCGGGGTAACGATATTATAAATAGAGGTTTTGCGAGGAATACAAAACAGCAGTAAACTCATAACATATATTATATTATATTATGGGCTATGCGATAAAATTATCAGTACTTGCACTCGTGCGCAATATTATACTCTGTTGACCCATATAAACACGTAAAAACGTAAACTTTCTGTAGCTGGTATTTCGTAATATGTTCCCGGGGGTTCGTAAAAGAAGCGATTATTACGAATGAATTAGATTGAAACTAAACGTAGATTATTATTTAACATTAATATTTAATATCATAGTAAAATGCAATCAAAATTTAAAAACAATAATTTCTTAGAACATAATATATTATTAAAACATATTTAAAACCATAAAACTTTTACATCAAAACATATGATAATAACAGACTGCAATATGTATAGTACGGCTGATACAGAAAAACGGGAAAACATGGCCTGATTTAATATAATATGTATATAACGCGTACACGATACCTTCGTATAATATGTGTAAATGAGTATATAGGGGCCTTTAAATATATTATTATATTTTTCAAACATTGCAGGTTAACAGATTGCAAAGGCCAATTTACGGTCCGCCAAATATCTAAACGACTGTGGTGTTATATTATATATAATATAATATAATATATTATACGTATATTATTATTAAACTTTTTAATAAATATGTTTTAAAGTATATTGTACTATAGTTGTTGTAGGCGATAAGAAAAAAAAAACGCTGTTTTTTTTTAAAAAGTTTTGACAGTTTATAGCTTTCACTGGTGTTTGCGCGCTTGTAAAATATATACGGTCGAGAAAAAACTTTCCATCCGACTCGCGTTCGCCGAATAAATCGGAAAAAAATATTGTTTTGGCTTGCGTGCCTGATCCAGAACCATGAAGGAAAACGATTTTCACCGTATACGTTTGAAAAAAAATTGAATATAAAGAATGAGTATATATGTACAAATGTTCATACGTGTACATATAGTATATGTTCGCATATGACGGGCCATAATATATCCGACTGCAGGCGCGTACTTACGCTTTTCGCGTGTATAATACAACGCAGGGGAGTGAAAAATAGCGGAAAAGGGGAAAGTATGATATGTATATTGTTGCTATTATTATACATAAACGCGCGGGATATATCCCATATTGAATCGTGCACGATGATGTATAGATACACACATAATGGTATGTATACAGCGGAGTTAATCGACGACGGCAAAAATGTCAAACGAACTATACATTTATATTATTGTACTGTAATATAATATAATACCGTGGGATAAATGCACAACATGCTTAGCTAAAGCGTATATAAAAATATAAAAATATTATGCTGAACGAGTGAACGAGCTGATTTATTTGGAGACGAAAGTTATTAGCGTTACTCGATTGCGGTGTAATTACGTACAATAGGTACAATATACATTGTTACAACATTTAATGTATTATGAATATTGTTATCCTTCTCAGAAGAAGAACGTGTATATAAACAAAAATTAACAAATATATTGATATGCTCTTATCAATCAATCAATTATTGAGGTTCGTGCAATTTTCCTGTTACCCTCATAACTTTCACCCGGTAAGGTCGTCGTTGAGAGTTAAAAATCAAAATAATCAATAGTGTGGCACTTATATTAAGTTACGAACGCAAAGATGGAAAATGTAGGTTCTCATTTGAAAAACAGACGTTTGTAGTAATGCGTAGTTAAAAGTATACAGAGAGAGTAATTCAAAAATATCAAGAAAATATATGGACTAACGGCGTGTGTAGATATATTATTTGGTCATTTAGAAATTCTAAAAATCATAATTTGAATAAATTAATTATAAAAGAAGTACAAAACGGTGTGCTTGGTGATTCACGCCGTATACAATTTAAATTTTCTTAAAAATTCGCAATTAGATACTCTTCGAAATAACGAATGTCCGATGACATCATCCCTAGGCTGCAGTAGGTATGCCTTTAAGGGAGTTATAGGTATTACATTGCATGTACACACTATCGTCCATCGGTCGACTAGTCGGCAAAAGACCCTGCGCGGCCCTGTTGTAACTACACGCGTGTAAAGTGTGTCAAACCATATAACTCCTTAGCAAAATTTGCTTAATCGACGTGGCAGAGATATTTCGATATAAAATTATACAAAATCCTACATGTATATGCTTGTGCCCGATGACAGTAAGACACGACTATATAACATGTATAGGTCGTATTCGAAAAACGTGCATATATTTAGAAATTCAAAAAATCATAATTTGAATAAATTAAGCATAAAAGAAATAGAAAACGGGGCGCGCTTGGTGATTCGCGCCGTATATAATTTCAATTTTCTTAAAAATTCACAATTAGATACTCTTCGAAATAATAACAAATGTCCAATGATATCATCCCTGCTGCTGTAGGTATGTCTCTAACCTCTAAGCGAGTAGGTATTACATTGCGTGAAAAGGTATATACACCCGTTATCGGTCATCGAGCCGCAAACGAGCCCTGTCGTAACCGCAGTCGTGTAAATTGTGTCCAACCATATAACTCCTAAACAAGTCGACGTGGCCGAAACATTTCGATATAATATTACACAAAATCCTACTACACGTATATATGCGTATGCCCGCGATGACAGTAAAACACGACGGTATAATGTGTATAGGTCGTATTCGAAAAACGTGCAAACCCGACAAGACGGCGCAGCAGACATTCCCGAGTTAAAATATATTCTTTGGTGCCCGTTTTTTTTTTCCTTCTACAAGGACAACGGAAATCGTAAAATCCATATAGACTCCTCGCGCAAACGAATTAACACGTCCTCCCAGACGTTCGTCTCCCAAGACACGCATAAACAACGTTTAAATCGTTTCGTTATTTATGTGTGTGCGCGCCGTCGTGTACGTACATATTATATTGTTATAGCGCTATTATTTTATCTTATTTTTTATTAATCTTCCCGTTTTGTGTTTAAAATCTAATATTTTCGTGCGACCGAAATCGTATACGGGACGTGTTAATAGCCACAAAACCCGTCAAAAATGAAATAAAAACATGTCACAATAACACGTAACGACGTTCGCGACTTGCATGTGTAGGTACATTTTATTACACACACAATAATGTATTATAATAATATGTATTATTATACACAGAAACTGCGACTGTCGGATGGGAATAATTCCGGTTGAACACACCAAACTTTTTTGCTTTATTTTTTTTACAAGTACAACAAATCATAATGTTACCGAAATTTCAAACTCTTATTTAACACAGATTTTTCAATTTTAAACTTTCTATCTACACGGCTGCAAAGTTTATTTTTCATATTGTTAATATAGCCTCGCCTAAAATGGTTATTGCTCAACTTAAATATTTGCATTGTAATATAAATTATACATTTCGATTTTATTAAGATAGGAAATCATGTTTTTAGTATCAGCTGATAATGGACCATTTGCTTTGTTTAGTTGTCCATGATGTTAAGTTCATTTCAGGCTGCGATAAAATTTGGACGGTAAACGTTGTTTGTTGGTGCTTGCCGCAGTTATTTGTATTGCATGTTGGGACGAAGAAGAGTGAATATTTAAAGCGACAAATTCCTAATCGGCTGAATACCACCTCATATTTTTGATTTCAATTTATGCATTTAGGCCAGGGTTTAACATAGTGTGTTATTCTTTTAATTTATCTACCCTCGTCTTATATATATGTACAACAAGAGTGTTCCATGTACTCTTGCAGTATTTATTTATATTTATTTGTATATCTACTGTAGATTTTATTTTATACAATATAAACATATTATGTAATGTAGAAGATTACGATTTCGTTTGATAAAGTAAAAATCACAAGAGCTAATTAATTATGACATACCAACGGTATAAATATTTTATAACCATTAATATTAGTCGCAAGTTCATTCATCAAGTTTTAGACGACGGATATGGCTATCGGTAATTTTGTCTTTTGTAACAAGTTAGAATCCATCAAGGTTTTCTACTACTGACGATTATTATAACTTTTTGTTTCACAGAGATCGCAATGATTTAGATAGAAATGTTAGGATTTCAATTGAAATTCATCACTTCAATGGAAATGCTACAATTTTAAGTGGAGACAAACAAGTGTAGAGATTGTTCGAAGTTACAAAATCGTCAAAAACATGAGACTATTGTGACTTGTGAGGTGTTAAAAAGACGTTTTGATTTTTATAGTGATCTTCTATTGTTGGAAATGTCTTTTGTAGTATAGAATGTCGAGTGTTGTTTTCAAAAATATATATATAATATAAAAAAAACTATGCTCTATATATTACTATATCAGTTACAAGCGTGTGGTTATATGGGAGAAGAAAATGTAACAACTTTTTCAATAAAAATGTATCTGTATATAAAATAGTTCATCGATAAAAAGTCTTCTTAGTGAAGAAAAACTTACAAAAAATAAAATTATACAAAAAAAGCTCACTGCTATTGTTATAATTTCTAAACCTTTATAAAGTATGTTTTAATGCAAAATGTTTAATATACTGGGGAAAATAACATTAAATATTTTGTTCCATCAATAAAACTACATTCGTTATTATTGCCACGATAACGTGAGTGGTGAGTAAGTAAGTTCTTTTGATGTCGTGTTTAATTGTTGTGTCGATATCAAAGTAAATTTGTTTTGAGAAAATATAGTAGATAAGTACAGCAATGTACCTAAACGATCATATTCTATTGCGCACAATACGATATTTATATAGTATTGATTGGGTAAAATAAAAATATACCTAAATACGTTTTGACAATGAGAAATTAATACTCGAATACTTACACTGATAAGTATTATAATATCTGCGATGCAGTAATAATAATAATAACATACATTTATCAAGCATAAAATATAATGTTCCGTCCATACCTACTTCTTAGATCGCGGGTATATTACTATTATAATGATTGGTCGACCGTCGATGTCAAATTTTATTTCGAACAATTACTTTGTGTTGTATATATATTATATATATTACACATTATCACAGAAGCGCATCACTCCGATGGCGTTAAACTTTTGCACGGAGTCTCCAGAACGCTCGGAAGTTATCTCAAAGAAATATGTTACCTATAGTATATTAAACATTAATCCGTTGATATTACCTATCTATGTTATGAGTAGTGCATACAAATATGTGAGTTTTCGTATCCACCGGTTAATCCTATCAAATTCACAGTCAAAGCATTGGAATATAATGCAAATTCGGTATTGATCGGTCGATGCCTATATAGACGATCGGGTAGATCATGATGTACCACGGTTTGGCCGAGTCCCAAACGTAAATGTCATGCGATCAAACACGCAAGTCGTTTAACGACGATCCGTTGTAAAATAAGACCATAAGCCCGTAAGTATAATTTTTATTTGACAAGTCGAAAAGAATTATTATAAGTATATTATACTGTATATATTTTTCGTGGTGGTTGGGTGTTTGAAAAATGTCATTTAAATCGTGGCCAATGCGTGTTTAACTAAAAACAACATTGTGTTATTTACAACGCAAGAACATTTGTACAGTATTATATCCAGAGGTAAGTCATTCGTGAATTATTTCAGTTAATTATTCAATATATATATTATATTTTTTATCTTGATTGAATATTTATTAAGAGATACTCGTATTTTTTTTGTATCAATCTTCAATTTATTAATATTCAAAAATTTGAAATATTTTTCTACGACTATAGGTATATTATTAACAAAGATAACGAATTGTAGGCTATTCATAATATTAACTACAACAGAGTTCCAAAAATGAAAATAATATATAATATTCAAAGTGAGAAACATATTTAATACTAATATATCTATAAATCCCAGTTGGCGTTCATTAAATATCTATACATCAAAGGAGTTAACATGTAGCTAGCATTAACAGTTAACTATACCAATTATTTATTAATATAAATTAAAACTAAAAACCATTTCAAAATATTAAAGCCAATCAAGTCCGATGCATTGACGTAAGAATTCATAACTGTCGAAAACAAAGAGAAAATATCCATAAATTATTTTTAAAAAACCATATCTATATACATAGCAGTAAATAAATAATTTATAATAATATAATATATTTACTTAGATAATAATAATATCATAACGGTAGCGGAATTATTTCACTCGCTATTCCGGGTAGACATAGTATTGTTCTTACTTATATCATAGCATGTGACATTATGGCATGTAACAGATATACGAAACATCGATGTAGACTATTATTATAATTTACTATAAAAATTCTATAGCGACTGAATAAACCTAACTCTTATTAGTAGGTCGCGGAGATCCATGCCGTTCGGCCGTTTTCGATTTTCACGTTTTTGTAGCTAATTCCGCCCGAAAACGATTTAATAACATACTTACTATACATAATATATTACACTTATTGATTATATTATAATGTGTATAATCAATGGTAACGATAATATCATTATACGATAATATTTCGTTCATAGAAACTTAGTGCAGTGCGCAAACTTTGGATAATACACGCCGTGGCGGCGGTGCTCGATCGTAAACCAAAATGTGTACGTCCAAATATAAAACCGTAAAACGCGCCCTTCAACGTCGTTACACAATATCGTAGAGTGGTATAAGTGTATATATAGTACATCATGTATACTTATATGTACGCCGCGATTTATGTACACATAATAATATTATGATACCACGATATTATTATAGGTACAGGGTTTAATATTATTTTTATCGAGCAAATAAATTATAATACACCGTTATATATTATATCGTATGTCATTATATATATATACACACCACAGACGTGGGTCTTGCGGCGTGGAGTAGCGGGTCCGGGGTCGTCACAGCAGTTTTCGAGCTAATGATGATGGCGTATACGACGTCTGACAATAAAAACAAAACCAAAATAAACATAGCCCCATAGTTTTCTTCGACGTAAACGAACCCTCACGTGTGCACGCAAAGATGGATACGTATCGATGTGCGGTGGGTCGTTAGCGTGGCAATTGCGCGGGACGTCTTTTTATGTAGACAAAACTATAATTATATGCCGCACGACGAATACGATTACGTTCGAGATTATAATATTATATCGGACGAGTGTAGATCGGAAACCCGAAGTCGGCTACGACGTGAGATAATATTAATAATAATATTTGTTTTATTTATAAATTATATCGACTTCCTCGATTCAAGAAAACCACTTTTTGCTGACGCGATTTAAAATTATTCCGTATCGTTAATTCAACATATGATGTATCACTTTTACAAATAGATTTGATATTCTGTAGGACTATTTATTATAAGGAACTGTAAAGACTTCACTGATCCCATTGCTTTAAAAACATTATTTACTTCTTTAGTCAGAGCAAAACTATAGTATAACTCTGTGGTTTGGTCCACTTACATAAAATATCAAATTCACTCCTTGGATAATGTTCAAAATCGTTTCATACGTTTTTTAGCTTTCAAATGTAATATTATCCATGAGCCCCATTCTCCTTACCAGCCATTATAAAATTTGTTTCACATTGATTGAATCTCGGATAGAAGAAAAAAATTAGATTTAAAATGTTTATTTTAACTTGTAAACGGATACACTGATTGTCCAGAACTATAAATTAAACTTCCTCAACATAGAACTAGTTCTACTAATATTTTATTTATAGAGGTTCTCAAAGAACATATTCTTTATCTTTACCTATCAACATAATTATGTCACAAGCAAACGATACCAACATTGATTTATTTAATTTTACTCCCTTGGAATCTTTTAATAATATTATGTTAATAGATTTTTATGTTCTTAATGGATTTCTATTATTATTATTATTGTTTATTATTTGCATTGTTAATGTCATTGTCAATATTGTACTATTATATATATATTGTACTTGGATCTTACGATCCGTTAGAATTTAAATAAATAAATATAATATTGCGGAGGTGGGTAAATCGTGAAATTCGTCGCGTTTTTTTCCCTTTACTCCCACGGTCCGCAGGGTGTCCCTAGTGCTGCGGGGTCGCATATACAAACCCGGCGCAGACCGATGTCGGCCGCGACCCAAAGTAAATTTTATTTCGCGTGCAACGATCGCAACAGCAGCAGCAGCTGTTGAGAAGCGTTCGTATTTTTCAAATGGTGAAAAAAAATATTTCACTCCGCTCGGCGGTGTGCACGCCGCCGCAGTACTTAAGATGATAACGTGTCGGGGAGGACTCGGGAGGCGGGCTATTTTAAAAATATGTTATACAAAGTGTATAAAATGGATTCGTTTCCCGGCTCCCTGGGGAACGCAGTTACCGATGACAACGCGAATGACACACGTGTGCAACATAAAACGTCGTTTTAACGAGTAGTGTTCCAAATGGACCGTGTTAATGTGTAGTAACCTCGTGGCGAATAACCGTCTAAATACAATATTGTAATAACGACGAATCGGATTTGTATTCGGGGTTATGTTTACCCCGTGATTTTTTTTCAGAAATTACATTACCTATTCGTTTATATCAACATAATAACTATGTATACCCAAATGAAAAGTACTTATTTATTGATGTATAGACGTGTAAATTAAAATTCCATAATTTGTCAGTCGATTGGACTAAATCTAAAGTCGATTGGCTGCAGAATTGCACACGTTATTCCGTTAAAAATATTATGTTAGGTACATATTATTAGTATATAACAATAGTTCTCTATAAGTTATAATCAGTCGAACCAATCCTATCAAGACTATACCTTAATCGGATCATAAATAATATTCAAATTCTTGTATTGGATAATTAATTATCGCAAAAATGTCGGTTATCTAAGTCATTCAAAGATGGCCACAACTATTTATGCAGCATTGCTGCAGTATTGTAGTTATGATGCCAACACGGCAAACACTTCTCTAATGTCACCTGTACTATCTAGTAGATAACTGTGATTTATGACCTGCAATAATGGTGAATGACTGATCTACCTACACGGTCTGTGATACAGTGAAAAAGGAAAATAATAGTGGGAAAGTTGTGGCAGGTATCACATTTATTTATTTAATTCAATACTCAAAATAGGTAAATTACAAATAAAGAGAGTGAAAAAGTATCTCAAATGAAATCTAAATATGAGAAATTAAGAGCTAAATGGTTCATTGTTATGTTATGTTATACATATATATTTATATGCGACCAATTAAAGAGGATTCATTTACCGTATTTTTACTTATAATTATGCGGTTTCAGTAGTGATTAGCGCCAATTATGATTCCGACAATTTCACAGACGTTATATTATAAAAGTGTGAATTTCAAACACTCTACTCATAATAATTATATTATTCACTATAACAGGCTATATAATATAGTGACTATAGTGTTTTAGTTAAAATATAAATCGACACTGAATAACGAGTATCAGCATATCCCTGCAGCTGTCTGCCGTCTGTGGACATTATATTAATTTACATTTTACGATTGATCCATACAAATGACAGAATATTATGCAACTATTGTTAGTATTCTCGTCGATTACCAATCATGGTATATGGTATCCGTTGGTCAATAAAGATTAAACAAATAATCAAATACAAAATATTTGCCATGTTGATTTTCTGCAGACGACTGTTGATGAATATAATATTTATATAGGCAAATGCACATCGAATAATGCTCGAATGTAAAAAATAAAAATAGAATTTTAGGTTTGTCTGCGCATATGCCGTACACCATCACATGCCGAAAAAAACTAAATATCGGAATAGTTACTCAATTTTTTTCGTGTTTTTATCCCATTTTACTCAGGCCCGGATTAAGGGGAGGTCCAGAAGGAGCAAGGTCCAGAGGCCCATCGATGTTGGGGGCCCATTTTTATCCCCAAAATATTATTTTTTAATGCGTTCAAAACGGTTTTCAAAAAAGTGAAATCATTTTAGTAGGTATTAATATTGTACTAAGTTAAATTTTAAAGGGGGCCCACTAAGTGTATGGTGTCCCGGGGCCCAATTAATCTGTAATCCGGGCTTGATTGTACCATAATATTATGGTGGTATAATATTATCACTGACTGCAGTGTGTAGTAATAGGTATTCAAATATATTATCTCGCGTTGCCGAAAACCACGAAAAACTTAACGAAAAATGCATGTTCATTATATTACTACACAATAATGTACATAATATCTAAATTATTTTGAGACAGTAGCGTGTGTTCTAGTGGTGAAACGATTAATTAATGCACACGGTGTAAATAACGATGTATATAATTTGAAGCGATAAGTTTGCGTCTTTCTACATTATTCTCGCGTACCAAATAAATCGTTTCGATTCCGAATATCGTGTAACTCCATCGGTCCGTGGAGGAAAATAATACATTTTAACCGGACGGTGTGCGAGCCCGGTGTGTGTATATAATTACAAGCAATAATAATTATGCGTATAACATTATACCGAGTAGAACGAGTATAACATATATTTTGTGTGTAAACTCGATATTATTAAAAAAAATAATAAAAAACCATGTCGAGAGGGAATTTAATATCGCGAATTAATCGTAATTAATTTTTAGTACCTCTATACCAGAATACTATACTCCTCCTCGTACCGGCGTAATTCTAGTTTATAACAGAATTTTAATAGCCACATTATGTTATATTATATTATTATTATTACTCTAAGTAGCAACGTTCGACGTTTATATAATATAATTGATGTTAATTAGATTAAATTAAATTCTGAGGGAATTCACGAGAAACCCAAAATTCAGCGCATTCTCATCGACTTACAGGCCACAGCGCACTAAAGTCCTGTCGCGTTTTTTTACACCGGAATTAGGAAAACAATTATAAGCAAATTCAACGGTAAAAATACAAGGATTTATCACTACCATCTAACATGGATATTATACGAAATAATAATAATAATAATGTACAAGTACACGGAGGAAGTCTTCCGCGTAGATAAGTATATTGTATACCAGCGTTAGTAGTACCTACACCGGAAGTATAGTCGGTCGATAGTTTGACGTTATTATAATATTATACCTATATTAAAAATTGAAAAATAATCGTTTCGCCGGCACAAAATCGAATTATTAAAATAATAAATTAATAGATTATAAAATAATATCATAAGTGGTAGTTGGAAATGCGTTATGAAATTATAAGACTATGCCGATTTGACGGATAGTATAATTAAAATCAACCACTTTTATAACAAAATATTCTTTTATTTTATAATAGTCACAAACTTACGTATCCAAATTTTCGATATTGCGATGTTCTCGATTCATATTTCAGGTAGATATAACTCACGCCCGGTCACATCCGAGCGCACGCATGCGTGAGTCGCGAGGTTTATAATATTGTCAAATGTCAATATTGGTTGGACGCAAAAACCTTCCGAAACCAAAAAATTCACACTCGACGCCATTGCGTTCGATTTACAATACAATGTTATTATTGTAATTATCGTATAATATCATATTTGTCGCGAATCGTAGGTTACACATTTAATGTCTGTATAATATGCACAATACGCCTACGTAGCACTGCAAACGATTATAGGTACAATGTATAATAATATTATAATATATTTCACATAGGTGTCACATCATGTGTACACGGCACAGTGCTGGGTTGTACGTGATATTATGCACATCGTCCGCACCCGGCGGATTCTAGTGTAGATCCATGTGCGTGTGTAGACTAGGTGTACTTACGCATTATTCGAACCTTAATCCGAGCAGAGCGCGCGTGCTTGTGGGATTAGCGAACTGCTAAACATTCGAACGATCGTCGATTTATATAATAATAACATAATATTCATCATAATGCTAATTAATCTGCGGTGGGAAACTGCTGCAGGGTATCGTCGCTAAAGTTTGGCGACGGGGACACGGCCATGATCTGCGCACGGACGAACGCGAGCGGAGCTATTGATGCGTTTATATTTTATAGTTGGGGTGAAACGATTTTTTATCAGCTTCGTTATATTCACGCGAACAAAATGTGATTTCTGTTTCGCCAAAATTTAAAATTTTTGATTCTAGTTTTCACGATGATTAGTATAGGTAACTCGTGTGTGAACAATCTATATCGTGTGTTTAAAAGAATTCAAATTAACCGAAGGGAGGCTAATTTTTTTTTTTTTATCGGAAGAATTGGCCTCCCGAGCCCTCCTCAGCTGTAGCACTGCCAATGACGGAAAATACTGCTACAGAGTGTAGTTAAAGTGATTTTAATAGAAGTCCACGTGACCACGTCCAATAATATAATAACATGTTGTACGGTATGGTATGGCGTCAGTCAGCTGCGAAGGGTTCCGATTTACAGGCACCTGTATCATAATATTCACACCCTGCAATCGTTGATGACGTCGAAAATTGAAAATTAGTCGATTTCATTACAAATCGTGACGTACCAACAGGCATTATCGAGTTTACTGAAGATAATATTCCGTACGATTTCACGCGATATGTGTGGTCAACTGCGGCAAGCAACGTCACATCTTAAAGTGTATTTTAATAAAATAATTATAATGTAGAAAAATCGGAAACATTTTTAACAAACTGTTTAAAATATAATATATTTTATACCTAATATTGTATTTGTGAATCAGATGCCCGCAGGCAATCGTCTAATTTTTTAAGCATTTGAAAACCTGAGTATTTACTTTTTTATTTTATTTTTAATTTCACCGAGTTGCGCCAAAAATGTGAATAAAAGCGTTGAATTCAAATTTAAATATTATATAGAAATACTCAAAGTATCTGGACTTCAGATTTCGGGATAACAATTCTCGGATGGTCACGGTTTTCAACATAAATGTGTAGAATCGCCTGCAGGAATTTAGTATACTTATATACCGGCTATGTAGTTAAAATATTTCGATCCCTTCTGATCCTTTACTCGCGTGTCAGCTTAGGTTTACTGCAGTATATTAATAATTAATATCGTAATTCGTAAAATTCATTGTGGACACAACCCACGTGATTCGGTTTTGCGACACCAAATTTACGTGTTTACGTTGCATAAACATGTTAACAGAAATATTTAGGTGGATGTTTAGGTGGGTATCAATATTATTCTACCGCGTGTACACGAAATATTGTTGAACTAGATCCAACCACACGAAAACGTTGTATGTGCTAAGCACGTATATAAACACTGTAGTATACCAAAAGCTTATCACGGATACTTATCACAGCAAAGGGTTTTTATACACTTGCACGCGAGCGTATGTAGTGGAAACAATTGCAGGTAGGTATTAAACTTACGAATGTGGCACTGTATACTAATATGTTGGCCAACACAACGACTGATACCATTATTGTTAATTGCATCATATAAAGTTGCATCTCCTTTCACTCTTGTTTAAAATAATATTACGTTAGTTCCTTTATCGATCATAAGCTTCTGCGAGATCCGCATCGTTTCTCTCTCCGTCACGTTGGCCAAAAAAAATATAGTGTTTAGTGAAGATAGGAATCCATGTGTTTTATCTCAATGAGCGGAAACCGACCTTTTTGATACGTCCATGAGCGGGGGTAACCACGATATTTATATTTTCCGGAGGTCAGGCCCTAAATAAAAACAATGGCTACCGTTCGATGTTTTCTCCACGTCCACCACGCCATCCGATTCCCGACGATTAGAGGTACTTTGACTGACCGACCAGTGGCATTTCCCCGGCTGCCCTTTGGTAGTTCCGGCCCTGCAACCACTAAGTACCACAGTAACGGATCCAGGTGCAGTTAAATGGAGGAGGTGTGGATTACAATTTATTTATATGATATATCAGTAATATATTGTACCTATTTATAAGGGATTTATATCATGTGATATTTTATTGTCAGCAAACATGTTTAGCCATTATAATATTATAAATTTGCAACCATACCGTCCATACCCATAAACATCTATAATAGTCTATAAAATATTAGAACCACGTAAAAATAAATACGGCCCAGGGGCCTATAGCCTTGCTGTAATTCTTTTTTTCAATCTAGTTATCACGCGCACTGATAATGATGTAACGACGAACTGAATAGCACCGAGATCTTGTTCATTGGATTCACTTTTTCTTTGTTGAATTTGTTTTTCCCGGTAAACTAGATATATTATGTAACTAATAGGTTAATTCTATTGTGAAAAAAAATTACTCGTTTATAAGGACTGTCGATGAGTGGGGTGGTCTGGTGGTGAAAAAACAGCACCCGAGCACAACAAATCTGAATACGTCTTTGCACACATAATAATAATATATTGTACACATACGAATTTGGTCGTCGTCTACCTACCGTGAACCTCCCGTGCGGTAACAATACGCCCCGCATAATGCATTGATCCCTTTTCCGACACCCCACAAAGAGAGCGGCAGTGTGATTACGACGACCGAACAGTCAACTGCACGTGGTCCATATTACTGGAGGAGAGGCGGATTCAACACCAAACATATTATATCAGCACACGTCTTAATATCATAGCGAGGGCGGCCGGTTCGGAGACGTTTCAGCCATTTGTCTATTTATGACCGGGTAATATACAAAACTATATGCATACACCTACATAATACTATAATCAGTGATGAAACTATACGTAGATATTTATCGGCGGGAGTGCAAGTGTACATTACAATATTTAGTGAGGCTCGGTCAAAATTTAATTTTTAAGTAATATCAGTTGGGTTAAAAAAAAAAAAAACAGTTGGACGCGGTAAAAAATACGTGGGTAGATTAAATCGTAATATATATAATTTAAAATCAAACCGATCGGCCCGGTACGACTGAATGTCACCCCTTGCACCACCGGTAGTCGTTTTACTACTGATTATAATCATTGTTTAGTATTATAGTCCGCACGCATAACACACGAACGCGTTTTGTTTTGATTGCGACAGCCTATCGATTATAATTTTTTGTTTCTCATTATTATCCGCACAAACACACACACGCATATGATAACAAATTCACTTTAGAAGAATCCTTGTCCGCAGAACTGCCGTATACGAAACTGCACAATTTATAAATAATATAATATTGTGATGTACTCGACAATATTATATAATATATGAGCTACTATTATAGCTGAACACGCAATAATGATACAAACTATATAGGTACCACCTTTATGTTATAAATATACACTGCGACACGTACGACTGTATAATATACTATACAGTATTTGTACATCGACACGAGACCAATCGTTATCTCGCAGTATAGTTGTCAGTGGTTGTATATAGTGAGAGAAAAAGCAAATTATTATTCATATACAGCGAACGAGATGGCATATTATATTTTATATTCTAACGATTCAGCATCGAACCGTCACGGTGACAGTGTACGTGGTATGAAAACTATCACATCGCTAATGTCTTTACCGCGGGTACAAACCACAGAATATACGTAATAATTGTATTTAAAAAAAATATATAAACATTTTGTGGAAACATTATAATATAAGGTGCCTTTTAATATTACTTTCGCGTGAATGACATAAATAATTGCTATTTGCTGTACGATGTAAATGCAAGATTGTATTTGTTTAGGCTATAATATATTTGTAATGATATTATTATAACGATTCAAATTCCGAGAAATACGGTTTAGACTAAAATAAATAAGGAAATTTGTTTTAGTTTGTATGTTACAAAACCATAACAATTTTTGAATTATTTAATTTTGAAAGTTTGGACGAAGGATATTTTGAAAAAGATCAAATCCCATAGTAACATCCACTTGTCATATTATGAAATATGTATTCATTTGACTTTTGACCAGGTACCTAATGATAACTAATCGGTTCTATATTATGTTGTTGTTTTTATTTCGTATTAAAATGATATAATAAACTTCAAGTTTTAAATGTTATACAATATTTTAATATAAAACGGCACACATTGTGTTAATATCATATTAAATTGTGTACGTATTATGTATATGCACGTGTATGTGAAGTGGCGCCAGTATATTAATATGATTTTATTGTGTCCATAATAACGATATAATGATATAAAATCATCGTGAGATGAGGTCTTTTGATTGCTAGCGTGATGAAATGCGATTACAATAACACGACCTTTTTTTATGTGTAAACAGCGACCAGGTAAAATACGGGTCGAGCAATTGTAAGTGAATACTAAGCCGTGAACGTACCTATAAAATATGTATAGGGCGTGGGTCAGGTGTTGTAAGTGCGAAACTGCAGAGGATAAAACACAGGTAGATTTTCGTACGGTCGACGGCACTTAAAATATATAGTAAATCTCCATACGCTCAGGTATATACTATAAGTAAACCATGTATAATATTATAATATTATATATTATTGATGTACGCATCATAACGCATTTTTTACGAAAAAATATTTATTTTTGGCGTCGATATAACGAGGTAAAGCGCGTTTGGACCAATCGATGGATATTTAAAACTATATACAACTTGCGGTATAGCTAAAACGTGAATAGGTATGTAACTCTAAAACAACAACAACAATACACCGACATTTTAAGACATTTTACAATCACAATTTTACAACGCCACCACTGTTTGACAGTCCTAGGCCCTTGAGAAATGGAATGGCTAAATGCTGTTAGTATTAAAATATTAGAAATTGGGTTCATACGTTCATATACGCTTTATATCAACGTGTACAATATTTTGGTCTAAACAGGTAGTTTTTTTTATAAGATTAGTTAATAGTTTAAACAAGATCTCCTCATTAGGTTGTTGATATTATTATGCTGCACATCTTTCGCATAATCAATACTTGAAATTCATTCGTCGATGACTTATATTATCATCAATAATGACGTCTATACCGCTATTTAGTATTTACACCCGATCGCAGAAAGTAGATATAATATTCAATGGTGTCATGAAAAAATTATACGATCATAATAATTATGATATTAGCTGTATTGATGTTAACATATATTACAAAATACATTGCTGTGCCGCTTGTTTCTATAAATTTGTAATATAATAAAAGCGTCTACATTTTAATGTAAGTCAATATTTTCTTACTTTAAAATGTTTTTATTTAAAAAAAAAAAAAAAAAGAATAGATAATTGATTGTTCTGTATTTTAAGAATCACCCCGTGTAGGCTTTAATCGTCAGAAGATTACTATAAACTATTTTAAACAACTCCAATATATTATAATAACGTGTAATTTGTAAATAGTAAATGCCTACCATTAAAATCGTAATTAAATTTTGAACGTTTTTAAGCTGTTTGATTACTCCTGTCTCCGCTGGCTTATTAAATCTATTACTATTATATCCACGTTTTTTTTTTTTTTATTGCAAATTAAATAAATTCGTGAATAAGTTTAATTTTATTTCATTAAATTTCTATACATAGCTTCTTGACGGAATTCATTTTACTTACTCTTTTATAATATTTAACGAATTTCGTTGATTGTTCGGATGGTAATAATTAATCACTAAATTTATGACGTTTTCGAATCGTGTATCGAGCGAGCACGCGGAGTATAGCGCAGCCGGTTTTGCTTGTGTTTCGTGTGCGTTTCCAACAGCTATAATGTTTCCGCAGCTGTCTCACGTTTGGTTATTTATTTAAAAAACATGACGTCTTGCGCTCAATCCTACAGCAATAACTATTATCTCTTTACGGCTTTTTATTTTCAATAACAGTATCGACGACGATGATGGCCATGGAATTGCGTAATATTTAAAAACAAAAATTAACGTCTATTCGAATTCTTAGCGAAATCAGTCCGTCAATGTCATAATGTTTGTCCGACCACTATTTTGTTCGTTGCAAACCTAATCTAATATTTCAGAATTAATCTCCAAACTAGTAAGTATAGCGAATAGTATTTTTGTCGACCGATAGTTTCTAATTTTTTAAATATTCGTCGACGTACAAAATATTAGACCATATATATTATATGATAATTTATAATTATGCATACACCAGCTACCGTACGGACTCGAACTTTGATTCAGGCTTCTCCAGTCAGCCAGGGTTTTCTGATAACTTCAAATTTCTGAAACAAAAAATAAAATAAGTGATTGGAGCACATACACTTGTAACCAATTTATTGGTTTTATTTATAAATATCCTTATTAAAACTCAACATTTAAGATGAGAAACAAGTGTTGTTGTTCGATGCATCTCTGTGTACTCTCCAGACTCCAATCTATGTTACATTTCAAAAACAATATATAGAAACACACATTATACATAAATCGTATATGATATTAAAATCATTATTAAAATTACGAAGTAATAGGTACCTTGTAACTAGGAATCAGAATATCAACGGGCGTAACTATAGGCAATAGCTTGAGGAGGTGGGATGTGGTTAAGCCATCTAAAATTTTCAAATGTCCATCAAATATAAATTGGATATAATATAACTAATAAGTCATTAAAGTAAAAATTGTTTTCCTCGCTTATGGCAATTGCCAATTTATAACAGTTATATATTATAACCTTTATGTAACAACAGACAAGTATACGGATGATTGAAGTATTTTTTATTATCAGTTATCATATTCTTATCAAAACATAAATCAGAAAATATTATATATGTTTAATAGTTCTTCCCGTTCTATTTAGTTCAAGGAATTATGATTTCTGAGACATTAGTATCTACTCGAGTATCAAATTTAAGGTGTTATAATAATATATAGTGCATTATATTATATACTTTAATATAATATAGATGCTATACTATATATTTAGGTATTTTTAAATTTTCCTTTACACTTTTCCAGGCTTAGGACTGCAATAGTAGTATTTTTTAGTGGCGTGTGTTAGCAAGATTTTTATTGAGAAGCCTATATAATATAGTATAGACCATAATTTATTTTATTTACATTTACATCAATAAATAATATAAAATCTCGTTTACTAGGTATAATTATATCTCCCCTTAATTTAAGATTCAATGAATTTTCAAGCGATTTTTATCGTATATGGTTATACGATTTAAAATTTTCTTTACTGACTATAGAATTTTGGTAACTAAATCTAATCTCTGATATATTATTGGAGTAATACTCGGTAAAACTGAACGGAGGAATATATTGAACCTTCAATCTTGTGAACATAATATATTAAAATTTAAAAATCAGGCATGCAATTCTATTGCACACAATAAAAAATTGGCACACGATTCGACCAAAATTTGAGTTTTGTCATGTAATTTTGATGCAGCCATCTAATAATAATAATAAACTTTTAAACACGCCAGTACATATAAAATATAGGTATATAAAACTGCTAAAACATTTATATATTAATTTATATATATATATATTTATTACATATATTATATAGCATCTTATCTATTATTAATTATTATGTATAACACTTAAATTTTATACATGCATGCAGTTACATCGAAATAAATTTATTGCAAACGGCCCGAAAAAGGTGAAGTCACCAGTTCAAGGTACCAGAACCTAACCAAACTGCTATAACTTGCTAGAGTGCCTTAAACTAGCCACTTATAAATACATAAGATGGGTAGATGGGGTGGGGGAGAATATTTCATACAATTGAAGAAAGAAAAGTCATGAAGCCAACATAAAATTTGTCCTATTTGCCATTAAATTGTTTGATAATATTATTATCGGTTAGCCGTTAGATATGAACTTTAGTTTAAAACTACAAATACTTTTCACCAGTATCATCCTATATATATATTATGTATACGTATGTGACACCTTTTCCCGGCCCGTCTCCCTGCACAGGACGTGATGTCTTGCCGCTTGAAAACGTTTAAATGACTTCATGGCGTTCCATGAACGAATTCTTCACGGTAGATTAATTATTTAATTCGTTAAGAATTGTTTAACATTATCAAGTTCATTACAACTGTAGAAAATCGTACTCCGCCCACCGAACAACGCGTTATCGATCACACGTGAAAAAAAAATGAAAATTGAGTTACACCATCCACTCCAAGATAGGTAGGTATATAGTGATGTCGTTATAAGACCCATCATTCCGTCGACTCCGCGGCGTAAAAACCTACAGCGAAGAAAAGCGTAGTTCGAGACGATATTTCGCGTTTAAAATTTCATTTCGCGCTTACGGTGACGTTCTGAGAATTTATATCTGTCGTATAACGAATGGGATGTCTGCCTCGTGGCGCTGCAGCAGGGAGGGACAGGCGAATAGAGCGTTTTTTCTCGTTGTGTATGTGTGTGTGCCCTTCACGCGATTACCCGAAACAATGAAATAGCTTCAGCAGTCGTATAGTAGGACAAGAATATTATATTATTATGTTCCACTCGGATAAATCATTTCGTTTTCCGTCTCGTACTCTTCGTTTTCCCGTCCGAACAAACATCCATCTAGACGCGCCTGTAGTTGTAGTTCTAACCGAAAGACCGCACACGGTTATTTTTTTTTTTACACCGTACCTGTCTATATATATATATATATATTATTACCTGCCTACTTCGGTCTTCGATGACGGCCGCAGTTCCGCCGCGTAAATACTAAATACGGATTTCATCGGACGTCGTCGTCTCCGAGCTATTCGATTATGTGCGTTCTCCGAGAGAAATATATTTTATTTTACTGTCGCTCCAATACTCAGCTGTGCCTGAATGAGGAAAGAGAACGCCAGTATAAACTGAATATTATATCGATCGTAGTTGAACGCCGTCGATTGCGTCTGTTTCCGTTTATTGTTTACCGACCGCAAGCGCCGCACCATAAATGAATCGCACCGTTTCCACGTGTTATTATACGTGTACACAGGCATTAGGCACAATGAGTGTAGTTCGTAATTTAATGTTCAGTTAAAGTAAAAATTTTTTTAAAAATCGAGTTTCCACCATCAATCCACAATAATAACCTTTGAAATACCACTATTTCTCCGACTAAGACACAATATCAATAGCGCGTTGATCAAACAAAAAGCTATATTTACGCCGGATTAGAAAATCAAAATATTGTTTACCATATTTTCATATTTTCGGTAACATAAAATGCAATTAAGTTTTCATCATCCTATAAAATTCTAAAAAAAATTACTTAGTAACAGAGGCGTAATTTTCGAGATGCAATATATAGATGCTCCTTATATTTCACACAATATTTTGTTAATGAAGTTATTTTTTATGTTAAAACCGATCGTTCTTTGAATTTAATTTCTTCTATAGATATATTATTATTGAATAATTATTAGTATTGAACATTTTAAGCACTTCAATACTAACCATCATAAATTATCTCCTATAAATTTCCTTTTACTTAATTATTTTTGGCGTTACCTATTTGTTTTAATTGGTGTTAGAGAAAAAACGATTAATTATTGAAGTGTCGTAATGTTTTATAGAAACATTTTTAATTCTGAATGACTGAATGTACCTACTTATTTTGCTATAACGACTCTGATTAAGGTAGTATATTTGCATTTCACGCAAAGATCTGAAATGCCGCCCCTGTTTAAAGTCTTGCACAATATATTGCACTCAATACCGTAGCAATACTTGTGGTTAGTCGCTTAAACAATACCTGTATGCAGTTTTCAAATAGTGAGAGGGTGTGCAGAGGGATGTTGCGTCTTAATTATTATTTTTTTTTTTTGATTTGTGTTCCAGCCACCCTAATTATTTTATTTGACCGGGACGGAAAGACGCAACGGCACAGTCTAATGCTCTCATTAATTTTTCATCAAATGTGGATTTAAATTGTTGTCAATAAGTTCGTTGAAAAATTTAATAGATTTAATAATTGTTTTAAAATTTTTAGATCAGTTTATTTTATAACACGTGTGTAGACATTATTGTTCGACTATTCCATACATATAGACACGGTTCCCACGCGATAGGCACGTCGTTGCGGCGACCCACTCCGTCTGTTCAACGACCCTTCTCTCTAGCCGAATACAATAATAACTTTGTTATTATATTATGTTTACTGAAATTTTAATAAATGATAATATTGAATAACGGTGTTAATAGTTATTTTATTTTTTATCTGGTTTAATTATCAAATTGGAAATTTTATGTTTATGTTAAAATATATTTTTTTTTAAGTGACAACTTAAATGCAAGACACGAATTATATGTCTAATTTAAATAATAAATACATAAAGCCGGGCCTGCGTTCAATAACTTTGCATTCGGAATGCAGTTTTTAAATCGTCGGATCGAGTTCGCCTGCCAAATTTTTCTCGATTCGAGTGCACTGCCCGTGTGTCTAAACGCTGCATCACTCGCGTGTTCGGAATCGGTTTGCGAGAGACTCCACTCACTACTATACCCTCCTCCGTGGCAGAGTTGATGTATCGCGGACGTCACGAATTTGCTCTTAAACGAATGACGGTGGCGGCGGATTATGTGGACGACGTTCGAGATCGCGTCTCGTCGTGCGAATATTTCGGCTCGCGACACATTCGGCGCACACCGCTCGACGGAATACGCATTAACACCGGAAAGATATCGTTATATTATGCGGACAGAGGTCGTGTAATTCATCACCTATTGTACGAACGCACACCACGCACATCACGGGCACATATTGTTATAGTATAATGTAGGCGGTATGTATCGTACATAAAATATAAAACGGAGCTGAATACGCGCTGTGAAAACGTTCCGCAGCCGGTCGGCGGGCATCACCCGTCGAAATTCTTTGGCGTACAGGTACTACGCGCCGTTATGCAACATATTATTATCATTATTATATATATATACCTGCCTAATAACGCGCGTGTGTGCGGTTGGCAAAATTTTTCGATTCCCAGACTAAATTTAAAATATTTTTTTTTTTGCGAGCGCGGCGACAGCCGGTATAATATTTTTCCTTTACGCGTCGCCGACGTTCCGACTGCGCATAATGATGATAATAATAGTAATAATAATAACGACATTATACTAACGCACCGCGACGGAATCCCACGAGCATATTTTTATTATTATTATTATTATTGTTACGATCGTCATCGCTGCCGGTCGTCGTCGTCAGTTGTCTCCGCGGTTGCTGTTGGTCGTCGTCGTCGTCCTCCCTTCCTCCTCTTACCGCAGAAGAGACGATTTCCTCCCGTCGTCACCACACGACATTACGGTATTGTATATTTCTGGGGACGAGGGTTTTCACGGGAGGGCCGTGTGCGTCACAGGCGGCTAGACCTCTTCGTCGGATGTCGCGCATTGTCGCGGACGATATCAAAACCCGGACACGTAGGTAGAGGTAGGAGCGTGTCACGACGAGAAGCTTATAATATAATAATAATAATGTATAATATACGGAGATTGTAATCCGCCGCGGTAGATGTAAAGGAGAAGAGAAATAACCGAAACGGGAAAAACGCGTCTTAATTGTGAACGAGCCGAGCGGAGAACTGTCGCCGCCGGTTTTCGGCGGCGTAGGTATTCAAATTTTTCGGCTGACCGCGCGGACGGAATAACAAAATCCGCGAACAACAATGCGCGCCGAACTTAACATATAATAATAATAATAAAACTACTAACTGCAAGAACGACGTCGTATTATCGTGTACCGCCTCCTATTATGTACGACCGTGTGCCCGCGTACAAAGACGTCAAAGACCGAATCTAACCTATAACCTCTTTGTCTTCCGGGTTTTCGACGAGCCGACTCGGGAGATCGGAGTCCGCGATATGCACAAAGCGGGCTCACCACTCGCGTCATTAATATAATAATAATATGTATAATATTATTATTATATAATTATAATATTATGATGTGAGAAGCGGTAGTCGTGTCTGCGCAACGTTAAACGAACCGAAATCCCATAAAACAATCGACGTCCGCAGTGTATAATATACCCACTTATAATAACTATACGCTATTCAGCTATTGCCTATTGGATACTTTTTATGCATTTGTACAAACGTAAATAGTATGATCTGATTATTTCTCGCCCCACGTGGTATCATATTGGTATACCTTTTTTATTAAATCGATTGGTATATGGGGGTGAATTGTTTTCACGAGACTTGCCCCCATGCTGGATCGTTTATTCAAATAATCAAAAATATAGCAATAATGTTATGGCGCACATAGGGGACCGGAGACATAGGGAACGCTATAGTGAACAAGTTCAGATTCCAGAGCCTCCAGTGGGTGTACAAGGCGTTACACTATTTATTTATTATTTAAGTTTATTAGCTACTCTTTCTATTATGACGTCTTAGGCCGACCAGACCAGCTGTAGACTTCGCCTTCTAGGAAGTCCTCTTCACAATCCGGCCAGAACCCACCACATTGCTGGTTCTTCAGCAAATGGTTCCTCATCTATTTACCACCTATCTGGTCGTCTCCGATTCTTCTTTAAGTTTAAGTCAACCGTGGACTTTCAGACGATCCTGAACGAAATATCTGCCTAGTACAAAGCCGTGGTTTTCTCGTCCTAATATCGGTGTACTATCGACAACAATACTGCCGTCATAAGCCACTAAGCAGTAACTCCATTTTTGTCAAAATCGAGTTTTTGGTGTCTATCGATAGATATTTTAATTCTCTATCGATTCCCGTAATAAAATTTAAGGTTTTTCTTATTAGAAATCCATATAAATTGATAAGAACATAACAAGAAAGGCGGTATGTCCATGATTTCATTAAGATAAGAAGCAAATAAGCAGTATGTCCAAATACTAGAACAAAAAGCAGTAACTCCAGGGGTTACCCTGGAGTTACTGCTTTTTTCCTTAGTAATCGTTGTATTCAGAAAGCAGTATCTCCAACAAAATCCAAATTATTGGTGTAAACTTAACGTTGGTCCCAAAATAGAATTAAAATTTATCTTATAGGGCTGTAAAAAGAGAAACCATGGTCAGGAAGCAGTTATTATTTTAGACTGGCTATCATTGGCACCAAAAAAAATAAATAGGCAGTCCTACATTTCTTGCCCCTTTACAAAAATTATAGGTTCAGGAGGAATTAATTCTTTTTATATCATTGGAATATTATATGAAAATGTGTTCATAAAGTTATTTAAAATTGAAGATATTGACATGAGATGTTACCATATGTAGGTTTTAATAATAAATATATTTGAGTTAATCAAATATTAAAATAATGAAATATACATGTGATTACAACTTAATTAAATAAGATGTACAATTCTAGAACACATAAACATCACTTTATAAACACATGCCAATGATATCAGAAGCCATTAGGCAGTAACTCCAAATAAAAGTGTACTTACTGCTTTTCATCTTCTGACTAATATAAGTCAATAAGCAGTAAGTCCATTATAACCCATAAAAATGTATAAAAAACGTTTTTTTTTGTGTTCAGATAGATTCCTCATGAAAAATACAATAATATGAAATCTCTTTAATGTTTAAAATATTATTATTTTTACTCTACGGACTAATTTAGTGTTGAAAACTGTTTTATTGTTTCCTGAACATAACGATTTTTGGAGTTACTGCTTAGTGGCTTATGACGGCAGAATACTAAACATTGTGTACACGATTCGAAGAAAACATTTGTTGTGAAATATACGCGGGAATTTATAGATATATAATAATATTATAATGTACAATCGCATAATGTTATACACTTCCTACTATACCTACCTACATATATTATTATACATTATTAGTTTATTATTTTGGGTCCACCCCACACACGTTCGAGCCCATTATATTATACTCGAAGAATAAATAAAAACAAACATATTAATATTATAGGTATGCCATACGGTATACGACGGACGAATTAATATTCACGTCAAGTTTTTCCATACTATAATGTAATTTTCTGTTGTAATAATTACATTTCGGCACAAAATAAGTATGATATATTTACGAGAGTTTATTTGGGTGGAAACAAAAGCTCGTTTCAAACTCGGGCTGTTCTATTATGATGAAATATTGTATATTGTTCAAACGATTTATGAAAATGCATTACAAGAGGGATAATTTGTTCGTGTTCTGTTGCGTTGTTTTAGTATTGTCATATCAATACAAACGACAGTTGTACTTTGTACGACTCTACCAATGAATATTCATGACAACCGGTTAATATTCACGCTGGGATTCAGATAAAAAAAATTAGGTAAGCTTAATCTGAAATTAAAAATAAGAAAAGTTACATTTACGAAATAAAGTCGAATAACTGAAAATAACTTTGAATGTCTTTGGTTAATGTTTAAACTTTAGAAATGAAGTTTAAAAACAAAGTAAGCTTACAATGATACAATACCATTGATAACGATAGAATTGAGACTATACCTACTGCACAACATATAATATATCTATTATATATTATTATATACGTGCAGACAACATTATTCATGAAAAATACGATGGACGGTAAAATATTTAAATTTTTTTAATTGTTGTTATCATTATTCATATAAATTGTTCATGATAATATAATAAAAACCATAATTTATAATTGTATGTCAAAGTAATAATTTAATAATAATTTAATAATTAATTAATTTTTATATCCTAAACAAAATACATAAATCCGAATTTTAAAATATATTCTGAAAGATAAATCGTACTGCATTGTTTTATTTGTCTATTGAATGAACTCCATTCTCCAAAGTACACCTGTTTAGAGTTCAGCATACAGTTGAGATATAAATATTTAGTAATGAAATGAAAAAAAAAATATAGAAATTCTCAGTGATTCAATAAAAGTTCATTTTTTTCATGTGAGGATGGAATTTTTCTAAAAAAATATTTTGACTTAATATTATAATTTATGGAAAAAAAATTTTAATCTGCTAAATTAATTTAAAAAATATCATAAGTGTGATAGGATTAATTGTGAACAATCGGCCAGTTCGGTATCAATAAGTAACCTATAGAAATATTTCAGTACGACTGTGCTTGTATCTTATTCTTCTTTAAATTCATTATATTTACTTGCACGCTCTCTAACGTATAAAAATAATCGGATTTGTGTCGTAATATTATAATAATATACTGTGAACAAAATACAAACATATCGTAAATAATTGTAAGCATCGTAGTACGCCTAATGTTAATATTCACTCTAACAAAGCGCATTTACGGGCAATGAAAATGTTTTTATTTATTCCACACACGTTTATTATTGGCCGGTTAGTTTCTTAGGAAAAAAAAACAGTGACTCGTCATTCTCGTAACTTATTTTTTTATCTATATTCTATAATATATAATAATTGCAGTGTTACGAGCAAATGTCATGCCACGCAATATAATAAAAATAATATATTTTATACAGAATGATGCGATTATCGGGTATCACCATAGTTTTCTCAGCCGATATTTTTGATTTTCGAAGTAAAAATATTTCCTATTTTATAAAGTAGGTAACATCACGGAAGTCAGAAATTAATGATTATAGTATTATTAGTTATGACTATTATTATTATAATAATATTTGTTTAAAACCGTGTGTAAACAGTAACTAATGCGTATAAAACTATTAAAACCAACCATTTCAAAACAACTGAAAAAAGCCTGCAAGTTGTTTCAACAGTCAATTAAACCAGTTCTTAAGTTAATTAGAAAATTAACTTTTTAACTAGTTAAAGCCCACATTTGAAAATAATAATTATATAGATTAACGTAAAACGAGTGTAGCCGATCGAATGGATTGGCCTGTATAGACGTATAATGTTATTGTGTATAGAGGAGTTTTACACAACGTGTGTGCAATGTGCCAGTGTGTGTCGTAGTATGTAATATCAATTTAAAACCATCAGAAACATTGACCGGACGTATTTACACTCACACATTCACACACACACAATATATATATATATAAATAATATTTTATGCTCGGAAATGTGGATACGATTTTAACAAATCGATTACAACAGTCGTAATACGTACGCGGCGTCGGTGGCGGACAATGCAATTGAAAATTTACGACTGCGCACGTATAGACTGTCTGTATCAATAATAATAGTCGTACATTATTGTACAACATCATCGTCTCAATGCATACGAAACGCTCACGATGTTCCTCTTGTAAAAACAATATTGCGCTATTATCGTCGCATCCGCCACCGGCTGCGGCAGACTTCCGCTGCTGTTTTTCACGCGACTCGACGGCCATTTTCTATCGCGGTCGGCCAGTCGTCGTGGACGGCACGCGGATCGACGGAACGCGACACCCGACGGTTGTAATTGTTATTATAATATTTTATTATATACGGCATTTAAAAAAAAAAAAATAATAAAAAATAAACGTTATCGCCGGCTGAGTGTGGCGTACAATATAATACTTTTTACATCAGAATATTTAATATTAATAACATACCGCGTGTTATAGGTCGCGGATGCGTGTCACCCGCGTGCCTTGTCCGCGACATTATCGATAGTCTCTGTCCCCATCTCGCTCGTTTTCAGTCCGCGGACCACTATCGGCTCGCGCGTCGTATCGGCACACGGCGTATATAATATAACAATTAATATAAACGCCATCTCCGGTCCGCAGACTCCGCACTCGATCGCCGCCGTCACGAGCAGTAGTATAGACGTAACCTACCCGTTTACGTGTTCGATATATATAATTATATTGTTTTGGACGGTAATATATTATAAACGCGTTCGCCGGCCATATAATATAGGTGCTGCGCAAAAGGGACCGGCCGACGGAGATCATCACATGCTGCGAGCGCCAAACCGACACCTGTAGCGGTAACGCGACTTGCGAAAATATGATATTGTGCTGTGCACAATATCGTCGCGTAAACATATCAACATTGCACAGGTAACGTAGGTATAATATTATTATTGTATTATTTGAAACTGAGTGTAGTCATGCGAGCGCATCACATCGCCCCGGGCGCCACGCGATCTATCGGGTGGGGAGGGGGAGGGTTTTGTGCTGGAAATTCCAAGAGATAAACCCGCTCGTCATCGACGCCGGCTGCAGACGCGCGTCTCAACCGACGTCTGTGCGCGACTTATACGATATAAACATGTTAATATTCTTATAATAATATACGTACAACCGCCACCGCCGCCACCCGCGTTCCCGGTATCGCTATAATATGATATCATAATAGACACCTGTCGTGAATTTATCGGCGGCGGCGCCGTCGGGCAACGATATTCGCTGCACTCGGTCGCGTTCGTTTCGTACTCATCTCGACTCGCCCGTCTGTGCATAATAGTATTTTACGAGTGGACTGTTTTTTGCGTTTTGTTCACTCGGGTCGAAAAAAACATCGAAAAAAAGTCGTAAGTACATACGACGCATGTGATGTGTTCGCGCACACCATATGAGTCGGATTTTGCTCGAAACCACACGGATTACTGTAGCGTAGTATATTATTATTATTAGTAGTTTATTATTTTTTAATCAAATGCGAAAGAAACCCGAATCGATGAACCGCGTTCGACAAGTCTTAAAAATCGTTTTAATTTAATTTATCGTCTATTAAGCGTAGTATTATAGTGCGTACATATTATGCTTGTTGATTGACAATAACATGAAGGCAGGTCATAGGTTTGTACGAAATTTGAGCGTTGGCCTTAAATATAGGACGTATTATGTGCGTAGTCGTAAGTCGCTTTTCAGTGTGTACGCTCGTTGCAGTAACGAACTACAACATAATAAAATAAACACCAGCCGGTCTTAAGTATGTACACACGCCGTTTCGAAAAGGCAAGCACTGCACAAGGCGATGAGCGTAGAACATATTTTCGTGTTGTAAATGTTTTCTTTAATTATTACCCAACATGTTTAACTACACGCGCTTAGTGAACGGGAAAAGATAACAAAAAAAAATTATGCGGATCGTAAAAATTATTTCTGTACGACTATAATACTAAACTCACTTCAAATCTTGTATTATAATATACGGTAACGATTACTATAAAATATCAAAACCTCTCTCTCTCTCTGTCAGGTTGGAGAGATACACACACAAAGCTACACGATTGTGCTATAACATTATCATTTTACTGGAAAAATTAATCATGAAATTAATATTTTAATTTTTTATGTAAAACCTACATTATCGCAATATCGAATGCGTATAGGAGATGGCGGTTATACTGTAGTCACATATCCACATAGGTGCCTATATACATAACATAAAAATGCGCGTTACGACTACAGAGTTCAGTTGTATTTTTTTTTTTTTTGTATCTGTGATAATTAAACGGCTTTTGGAATCAAAAACTGCCAATATATAATTTAAATTTATGTTTAGGATTTCGTCAACTCCACAGCGATTTTCGACGACATATTATTATAATAATATTACATAATAGCATTATGAGTAAATAGCGTTAACGGATTTATGGACGACACGTTGTGTAGTAAAAATATGATCCATAGCTGTACGAACTTGAGCGGTGTTCTTTTACTCTATTTTTTTTTTTCGTACTCCCGAATATTAAAATTGTCTGAAAGGTTTAACGGCTGTGCACCCAAATATTGCTGCTGCGTTCTCTCGACGAATTACGTTAATTAAATTTGACAGTCGCATAATATTGTACAGAAACCTCATTAGGTCTTTACGGCTTTTCGAGCGCCTATGTACACACACACACACACACACATATATATATTTACGTGGCCTCAACACGCCCAATCCGAAGCTCGTAAGCGCAGCACTAATCTATAATATATATATATATTATTTAGGCTACACAGTATTATTATTATTATTATTATATTATTTTAACCGGTACTTTGGCCTGGACTGGATGAAGCCAAATAACGCGCAAAGTTCCGTCTTCGGCGGAGCGAAGAAACTTTTCGCCGATGTCACGCGTCCACCCGCGGATTAATACTGAAATCGTCTATAATATATACAATAGAAACACACACCGCATTAATCGGATTTCGAGTATTATGATGTATATATATTATATATATTGTGTTATATTTTGTCAAACATATAAGCCGCGAATTTGGGCGAGCGCGATGACATTTTTTAACGGGCGAAAAAATACCATAACGATGGTTGTGCCCTCGGCGACGACGTAATGACTAATAGACATAATGGCAATATAATCTACTCAATAATATAACTCAAAACACCACTTTATCATATTATTATAATATTATATTTATATCATTTTTTCGTCAGCAAGAAAACTATAAAGTCATTATTTCACAAATAACCAACTCGTGTGCGATAGTATTACAATAGATGTAAGTGCACGTGTTATAGGTATTATTATTATTATACTATTATAGGTATTGTTCGTATTCGTCGTACATATAATATAATTTAATTTCCTTTTGTTCGAAAAATATCATAAAATCGTCCTAATCGGTTTTACACGCCATATAATCGTTGTTTGAATGTTAAAAATTTAAAATGACCAAATTAAAATTCGTTACAAACATTCGTCGTTATAAAACCTAACCTAACTGATATAACACCTATTTATTGTTTTATTTTTAAATTAAATAATAAACCGTGTCAGAAAAACAATACTACTATAGTTATAATTGTACACGCTTAATTATCACACTTTATAAACAGTCTTGTACATATTTATTAAGCAACCGTTCCCGTCGAACTTGTATATGATATTTAAATATTTTACAAACAATAAGTTTTGTTAATAATATCTGATATGCAACGTTATAAAATATTTAATTTCAAATGTATGGGGACCAAATATTTTGAAGATATTTAGTGAAAAATAAGCTTTTAATATTCGACACGTGTTTTGAAAATATTCCAATTATATTTAATTTCAAATATACGGGACCGAATATTTTTCAGATTATTCAACAATATTTTATTTGCTAAAAAGAATAACTACGTTAAAAAACAATAACACATAATATAAGCGCATTATAAGATATTTCATTATTTTCATTAAATAATAATTTAACATAAACAGTTCAAAAAACTATAACTTCAATCATCGATACACTGAAAAAAGTTTTTATTGAGTGTATAAAAAAGCATAAACATAACCCATACATTTTTTTCAAATTTGATCATAAATGTCAAACTGTCATAAAAACTCGTTACAATGCATGAACACAAAACTAATTATACCTACTATACAGTTATATTTTATTAAACTTATAGTGTCGTACTTGCGATACGATATTGTTTTGCGGTTGCGGTCGCAGTTTCATTTTTTTTATTTTTAGTTGCTTGTCTGTAATTATTTTTTGAGTTGCATCAAAACTTTTGCTCGATTCAAGACAGTAACGTTGAACTATGCCAAATTTTTGGACAGGCTTATCATAGATTAAATACAAATGAATATTCAATAAATATTTTTTTATTAAGCATATACTACCGTAAGTATATTATATATTACCGCTGTCACAATTTTCGCGGACATGCGTCGAAACTATATAATCGTATAGTGCACAATGTGTACATATCTTATCATATTATTACTATATAAACTACTCGACTGTATTTATGTGTATATTGTTCTCATTGTGTATAATATGTGTTGTTAACAAAACAACGGACGTTTCGGCGGGCCCTTAATAATATATTACATTATTATATAGATATAGAGATTTATCGTTCGGAAACGTCTTGGCGTCCCGATATCGTCGGCCGGGGATCATGCCTTCAATGATGATAGTACCTATACAGTAATATGACCATCGCACGAAGAACTCGTCTCGATGCACATTGTATACGTATATGGTATCTTTTTGTGTCGTCTCTCCGGAAGTCGTTAAGCGCCCGTAGCGCCAGTGGGCTAAACGATAACGGGTCTTCGGCAAAAATTCGGAAAAGGTTCGGAAATCGTTAGATAGGGGGAAAAAATCACCGTCACTACTACACCCGCGCGCACCTCCATCCGCGGCGACGAAACAAAATAAAATAAGAAGTGTACTGCTATTATATATATATATATAGATTATAGTTGCATGCGGACGACCCGAAGAAGCAGAAAAGTTTTTTTCTCGGTAATGGGGGAAAAAAATAACTTGTCGGGGAGGAGAAAATATATATAATATATTATATTAAATAAACTCGCGCGTTTTAGTCCTCTGCAGCGCGGATCCGTCGTCCGATTTCGAATATAATTGATAGCTTTTTCCGGACTTTATTTCTTGCTGTGTATTAAATGTGCGCAGTGTGCAGCGCGAGTAGAGAGACTAGAGAGAAAAGAAAAAGTAAAATTTTTTACCATCGAACAATGACGGTTTTCCGATTTGAAAAAAAAATAATAATAACAATAAACGACACCCTCCACCACCGTCCACGTTTAATAATGACCCGGCGGTGTACGCGACTCTGCCTGCACCCATATACATAATATTATAATATATAGTTGGCGGAGAACACGAGGGCGATAATATTTTTGTAATCGACTTACGCACCCCCACCATCACCGGTGGCCAGTTTAGCATGACAATACTGACGTTAACGACGAATGACTGAATGAGACGCGATATTGAAAACTGACGTGACTCTATTGAAAACTGAACTGAATTTAATGAAAACTATATTATATATATATTATGCGTGCAATTTGTAATCGCATTACTCCAGTAGCCGTACAGTGCAGTATAATATATTTATAGGTATATACACGCGGTATATACCAATATAATATATTTGTATTTGGTAGGTACCTACTTGTACAGTGTACACTCTATAATTATTATTTATTACGAATAACGCTCGAGGAGACGTTTCAATGACGTGTTTTTATTTTCGCTTCGACGTGGAAGTGTATTTCCAAGTCCACAAGACTATATATTATTATTATATACAGCTGATTTCCCAAGAGTCATTTGGAAGGTAGACAATATTTGCTTGTCATTTGTTCTACTGTGGAAAAAAATGGAAAAAAAATAATTATAAAAATTACATTTTATACTCGTACAATATAATATAATACAAACGAGTACCTATATATACTACCTATACCTACGATATTTTTTGTTTGACTTGGATGCCCGCAATTCGAGTGACGAATAAAACTGCGAATTTCGAATAGGCAATATTATAAACCAAATGGCAAATTGAACCTCCATTTATGAACACCTAATGATTAAGGAATTTTCGATGGAATGGCAGTAAACTGGGAGCTTTGCCCTGTAATAGGAATTGAATTTATTACAGCGCCTAAAAATAAATCGATTTTGTTTATAGTAATTATCAACTAATAATTATAACTTTGAAAAAAGCAGGTTTTATGAAGAAAAAATTAGAAAACTTTAACACAATTTTTTTTAAAAACTTGAAGTTGTTGGACATTAAAAAATGTTCTTTACGTTTAAAATAATTTAAAGTATTAAATTAACACAATTATAAATAGAGACGAAGGAACAAGATGTTATTTTAAATGAAAATAACTTTTAGCAATTAATGAAGCTAAAATATATTATGATTTATGACCAACGAAGTATGGATTAACTATTGAAATTATAGCTTCAAATCTATAAAGCCAAAAATTAAATTCTGATTGCGCCATTATTTTCGGTATAAAACAATATGCTGGTTGGAGAAACAATCAAGAAAATAGAAATTTCATAAATTATATTTAGTATGCATCATTGTTCCCCTTAAAATGGCGTATTAAACGGTATTAACAATAAGAATATCTGTTCTAAAATTATATTATGAATTTGTGTAATAATTTTAGATTGTAAATAGAGCGATGAATATATTGATTCGTATCGATATATAGTTCGAATTTTCACAAAATACGTAAAAATCACGAAAATTTGCAAATTATTTTGGGTTAGAAATTCATAAAAACTTTAATTTTGGATTCTGAACGAAGCGATGAATGTATTGATTTTACAATAATGTGTATTTTTTTTTATCCTTTTTTGTGTCTGTCATCATCTTTTGAGATAGTAAAAGTGTTTGGATTTTCTTTAATAATAACTTTTCTGATAGGAAAGTGAATCTAGTTGGTACTTTGGGGGGTCAAAATTGAAAATTTCCCAGTAGTTTTCAAAAGCGCCGTGAAAAACAAAAGATAAAAGATTGAAAATTTAAAACAAGGCTCCACGTAAATAGGTTATATATAAATTACTTTTTTCACAATAATATCATCAAATATACTTGGTAATATCATAGGCTGACTGACCATTTTCGTTCAGAATCATTTTTCTTATACAATGATATTACATCATTGAATTCAAATTTAACAGCATTCATTACAGTGACCCACTTGTAACCTTCTGTACAGCAGAGCAACATCCACTTACCCACCTTTTTAAATTTATGTTTTGAAAATTTAATACAATATTCCTTATAAGTTTGTCTACCTTAACTTAAAAAAATGTCTACCGGAAAGTCAAATTCAATTTTTATGAGCGTTCGAAGTTCGAATAATTACAATATTGGATATTCATTAAATTTCTCATGTAACTTATTATTTTCTTATTTTGTTGTAATTCAAAAACAAATAACCTTAGTTACTTGAAATTTACAGTATGTGTTTATTTTATCAATTCCTATACTTGATACGATTTTTAAAATATTGTGACTCGTTTTTAGCTGTTTACGGACATTTTTAATTTTTAGTTTTTTTTTTTTATAAATGTCAATTAAATGTTGTTATTTTTGGGTCAAAAAGCGTGAAAATGTAAAACAAGGCTCCTGATATATTGTAACAATAGCATCAATTGAATAGTATTAAAAATATACACTGACACAACTTTTTTAATAAGCATTTTAAGTTCGAATTTCAACAAATTGTATCAAATTTAAAATTTAATTATGATTATGTAATTAAAAACTCATAAAATGTTCAACTTTTATAGCTAACATTTTTGTTTCAATAAAACACCAATTTTTTTTTTTTTTGGGGGGGGGGGTCTAAACTTTCAGTCTACTGCAATCACCTCTTGTTAGCGGACAAATTTTAATATCTAACGATCGTTATTTTATCACACATTCAAACGGTGCTGTGCCATTTTCGATCGTAGGACTTATTGACTGCGATACAATACATGACCTGTCGAGTGGCGACTGCAGTATCCGGCATTAATATAATTGCGGGGGACAATATTATAATGGTCCCGGTAAACCCGTTTTTGAATAGAACTACTGTGTCGGACTGCCATGACGAGTAGTCTCGAAAAGCATAACGAATATCGCTTTTAGCAGAGTGGAAATAATAACGCAATTTCGAGGGGTACAATTTTTTTTTATTATTATTATCATCACTGCACAAATATTATTATATTATAAATTTATGACTATACGTAAATTGCTGTGGTATAACTAAAGATCGCCGTTTGTCTCCGTAGATGCATCCTTAGAACTATATAACAATATAAGATCGTCATTTTCCAATCAGGGAAAATATTTTTGGATAGTCGTGAGATTTAATCGATTTAAATCTAATTGTTTCAGTGTAGAATTATCAAATAGACGGAATCTTTGTTCAAAATTAATTGTTATTGTTATACAGTTTTATATAAGTAACAAGAAATTACGTTATATCGTTCAATTTAATCATAATATATATTTTTAAATATCATTTCTATATTCTGCAGCCGTGAATTATGAATAATTATACTTTTATATTGTTCAGATAAAATGAACGGAGCCGGTGATGGTAGTACAAACAGTATTTTGTCATAAACTGGCAAATATATTTTGTTAAATGATTAATTATTAATTACATTTCTTGGAGGTGTAAAATACTCAATTGTAAGTACTTATCTGTGCGTATTTTCAGTAATAATCTAATATTATTTGTAATTTTTAACCTTATATTAAGTAGATTGCGTAGTATTTTGGAGAACTGACCAACTATTCCGAATTACTGATAAAAACCATTTGTAGTTCGTGATACTCGATAAACACGAATGTGATTATTTAATTTGTTAATAGTACCTATCCTAGTCAAATAAATCCTAAAAATAAATATTTATTAATCTTTTGTGGTCAATATAGAAAATTGGTGATCAATAAATTATATACGCCTTCATGGAGTTTTCAAACTTTTCAGTTCATAAATCAACACAAAATACATAAAATTAATAATTCAGATGTTAAGCTTTAACTATAAATCTTTTGAAATAAATTCTTTGTATACACAATACAATTAAATATATTTACTATAACTTTTTGAGATTACTTAAATCGCAGTTAATATTTAATTATTACATAAGAGTTACAAAGTTTTCAAATCTATCTCAAGTTTCCCAGTTCTGTGGTTTTCTATTTTGTATTGAAAGTTAACAAATTATTTATATTATATATTATGTATGTTTTGAGTGTATTGATTTATAGAACTTATAATTATATGTTTTATAATGAATTGATCAACGAGTATTTATTTATTTAAGTAACAGTCATAAAAGTTACAAATGTTGAAATGTAATACACACACATTTTAAACCCACAGGCTCAGAGAGCCCTTCCTGAGAGAAGAAGGGGCCTACACCTAACTAACAGCTATGGGGTTCTATTATGTTCATAATAAGTAGTAGATCTAAAAATATGGAATGGAACTAATTTGAGTGTAAAAGACGGAAAACGTGGAATGTGAGGGAACTTTGAGAATTACTTGAGATAAAAGAGGTGGATATTCGGTTTTAATGTTTAGAATATTTTTAGGAAACTTATACTCGAGCATGCACGTGGTCAGCCACAAAGTTTCTGCCCAAATTTTGTAACAACTAGGTTGGTTAATTTGTTTTTAATAGGTAGCTGGAAAGTTCGATTTGACTGTTGGAGCCTGAAGGTGGTATTGTGGGATCCCATAGAACAAAACCATATTCTAGAATCGGTCCTACAAGTACCTCTGCAATATAGTACTTTTAGGGAAGGCAACTTGAAGTCAAAAGTTTTGAGATAATTGCTGCAATTCTTTTCAATGGGCAGGTTGTGAGAAAGCGTGAGATTTAGCAGTAAATCCAGATCATGAACACATTTGGCTAAGGGCGAGATGGTATAATTGTTGTGAATGCCTATTCTTTAAAGTCATAATATAGTGGTATTAAGAAATATTAAAGGGGAGGCAACTAATATCTATAATAGAGATGTTTTAAATGATATGGTAGTAAAATAATTAATTTATACGGTTGAATAATTTCAAATTTATGAATATTTTGGCTCAATTGGTCTATTCCTTAATAGTTGATGGAAAGTTACGTCATTATTTCGTACTCGATAATGTATTGGTAATATTTGATTATTGTCTAGGTATAAAGTTTATGGTTTGCCTCTTGAACGTGTTGACAAAATTAATGATTTCTGTTTTCTATATACTTCATCATTAGACTTTCGACCTCACATTGATTTCATCACATGTAAAGCACTGCGTGTTTTGGGCTTCATTAGACGACACTCAAAGACACTCTTTTTACGATTTATTGTACTATTTTCTGGTCACCAAACTAAAAGAGATATAATACAAATTGATAAAGTATAGAATCGGTTCCTGAGTTTTGCTGGATGCTGTTAAATGTTGCGCATCTGAACCATAAAATATACAGGCCTTTAAATGAGGTACTTGGGTCTTGGTTTCAGGTATCAGATGCAAGGTCATCTTCTGTCATCGTATCTCTTCGGGGTTGATAGATAATCAAATTGACACATTGTGTTTATTAGAACTGCCCAGCATCCGTATTTCTAGCAATATCAAATCCGTTTTCTACATAACCACAAAATATTCAAAATCTATTGAATAATAGTGATATATAAGATTACATTAGAAGAAGTGTACAATTTATATTTAAAAATTTGTGCCATAACGTTCCGGCAGTTGCAATGCGTCACTGCGTCGTTTCACAAGTGTATATCCGCAAGATACGTTTTATTAACCACACAAAATAATTCAATTTATCTTCTGAAGGGTTCCTCCCAAACGCCATCGATGCAAACAATCTTTTTATTATTTTTACTTTGATTTATTTTGATATCACTAGGTCACACAACACACACACAGCTGCATACTGCAGTATAATAGCAGTTTTGCATACCACGTGGTGATAACTCATGGTACATATGCGGTATAACCTCAAATATTATGGTTCACGCGATTTACGAAATTTGTAAGGACGATTACGTCAGCGGAGCATATTATATCATAGATTTGCTGGGCAACGACGATAACGTTTCCGAAAGTTGTCAATATTGTTTTACCTGTGTACATTATTATTCTTATTAGGTACTTACTATGAACATGACTGCACAGAGTCGGCCTGGGTTAGTGCGGGCGCGCATGATGCCAAACCGTATTATAATCCGCATATAGGTCGAGGAGCACGCGTCGTCGTGGGCCCGGGAAAACAATTTATTTCGAAATACGTTTGAGAAAACATATTACACAACACGCTGCCTCCCCACCCCCTCACAACAACCCACCACCGACCCAAGACCGACACTCCACACCGACCTATCCACGCCGGCAAACAGGCCCCGGGACCGTATATTTCACCGACAACCGATTGGATAGTGCGCCTTTTCCCTATACTCGCTCACACACACACAGACACGACGGTTTTCTCTTTATTCACTTTTTTCTTTCTTCCTTTCTTTCTATTATTATTATTTTTTATATATATATATATATATTATTATTTTCTCCTCTACCACGTGCATATATATATATATATATATATATATATATCGGTTACTGCTGTTGCATATATATATATATATATATATACGTTTCACCACCGCCATGCGGCGATATATTTACGGCAGCTTTTCACGACCAGGCTTTTTTCTCTCCATAAATCTTTATTCTACATTTTCTCTGCCGAGTGCGCACGTGTGTGTGTGTGTGTGTGTGTGTGTGTGTGTGTGTGTGTGTGAGAGAGAGAGCGTGCGTGAGTGTGCTCTGTTTCTTTTTACCATGTTTATTTCGACGACGACGACCGCCACCGATACTCTAAGGAACCGCGGAACGTAGCGTAGAAGCTTTTTGATTATTAAAACCCGACGACGGGGCATGCGGCCGTTGGAAGTCCGCGATTTCTATGTATATAAGCCTTTGCCCAGATCGAAAGCCGTTTGAAATTTGTATACTTCACTGAAATCCTAGTCCTGATAGCCCGATAGTCCCGAGTACCTAAAATTAGTGATCGGAATTACAAATATAAATGTACCTGCAATAAAAAAAAAATCAGCATTACAAAAATACAATATTCAAATATTATAGAATTTTGTGAAAAATATAAAAAGATAACGATCTTATTTATTTGGAAAATTGTATAAATAAATTTTTTTTATCATTATTATATTATCATAAACGTTTTATTTTCTATTTTGTAGTTTATTCGATCATAATTTTATCCGACAAAGTACCTATTATATGTGCAAAGACGCGGGTCGCGTGTATGTATGATCATTTGAAATAAAAAAAAATGCTTAATAAAGAGAGCCTTTGCCACTTTCACCTTTCATAGTGCAGCGTTAATCAAAAAGTAGCACACTGTCGCGCGGTATTCCTTTAGGCAATAATATGACAAAAACCAGGAATTATAACTTTTTCAAACGAACACTTACTATAGGGTAATAATGAAATATATAATTTCCCAACTAAAATTCTTACAAGTACATACTCAATATAATATTATGTATTCTTCAAATTGTGCACGATTAATATAAAAAAAATTTCAACGAATGTAATAGTATAATCATATTAAAACTGAATTAATGTTATAGTTATAATATTATAATATCTATTGTCATAATTCAGATTTTTAAAAGTAAACGCATAATTTTTCCCGATCCTTAATTATATTATAGATGGTAATTTTTTTTTATTACGATTCACTAGCACCATGCAATAATTTAGACTTACATTTTTATCATTAATTCGTTCGTAAGTAAACTCAAAATTGTATTTATTTTACGTTTAATCTATACACACCCAAATCAGTCGTCGAACAAAGACAAACATTGTACCAATAGATATATTTTGCTATAACAATAATCGTTTACATGTTATATTACAATTACTATCTATAGTATAGTGATAATTTAGGAAAAATCAAATTAAAATCGAATTCGTTTATTTAGTGTAAAGTATAATATTAATTGTTCAATCGTTAGGGTTTAATTTTCCACAATCAAAACGAGAGTTTGGGAAGACTCGTCATTTTATTTTACACGTCTAATGGCAATGCAATTTATATGAATCGTTAAATTATACGTTACATCTCGATGAAGATAAATGTATACGGGACACCGTACAGTTTTTATGTACACAAAAATAACAGTTTGGAAAAATGTTATTATTTTTAAATAACGTAAGCTGTAAGTAAAATTTAATGAACGCGTTCAGTTTCGAAGAAAAGTTTAAAACAAAAACTTTCGTTGTTCCAGCTGCACTCGACAAACGACATTTTGTTGTTAAATCTGTATTTCATAACGAGTCAAATAACAAAATGACATGCTTTTGAATAATTTCATTAAAATTACGAATTGTTTCATGTGCACAGGTACCTGTGTCATGAATATAAATAAAGAAATATTATTTAGTGGATCAATTTACTTACCGGCTATACAGTTTACTGGCATACATTTTAAATGAGATATTTTATATTTCCATTAATATAAAACGATCATATTTTAACATTTATTATAATATGAGAAAAAATGGTAAAATAATTTAACGTTCCAAAAAAAAAAAAAAAATTTAAAAACAAGTAATTAAAAATAATAATTTATATACCAACCAAAATAAATAGATAACTTCGTTTTTAATTAGATTTTTATCTGGAAAGAATCATATTTTGTAAATAAGCTCTTTAAAATAATTAGGTACCTATTTAAAATATGTTCGTGGTATAAATGTACCTACCTTTTAATTAATATATTGCAATATCCTATCATACAATATGATTAAGTTTATTTTCACAGAAATAAATATGTTTCTGTGTAGGATTCAACTCGATTATTTACGGATAATTGTTTAAACTTATAGAGAAACTGTAATCCTCAAAGAAGTTAATCTAATTTAAGGTTGTTTTATGACCTGACTCGTTTACTTAAATGAATTTTCATCAAGTCAGTTTCTTCGAGTAAACGATCAAACTTTTTAGTTTTTATGTATATTAATAAAATTCAGTTGTATAAATAACAAAGTTTCTAAAACAAATTATCTTAACTGAATTGTATTATTAATAATATAGAGGTGGAAATGAGATTTAATATAACATATTATTTAATCGAATAAAAAACCTAAAGAAGTATCAATAATTTTCACAAATACAAAATTATAAAATACATTTTAGATTCTGAGCGAAGCGATGAATGTATTGATATTACAATGATGTGTGTTTTTTTATTTTTTTTTGTATCTGTCATCACCTTTTAGGACAGTAAAAGTGCTTGGATTTTCTTCAACAGTAACTTTTCTGATAGGAAAGTGAATCTAGTTGGTATTTTGGGGGTTCAAAAGCGCCGTGAAAAACAGAAGAAAAATTAAGAAAAAACGGGAATTTTTACGCAAAATCTTTTTTTCGAGAAAATCGATTTTGGTTTTTTTTGTAACTCTAAAACCAATGAACGTATATATATAAAATTTACACTGGTTGTTTATATTTGCAATTGCTATACACGATAAAATTTTAAAAATATTTTGATTTGTTTTGAACTGTTTAGGAACATTTTCAGTTTCCAATTTTATTAGTATTTTTTCTATAGATGTCAATAAAATTTTATTTGTGGGGTAAAAAAGCTTGAAAATTTAATACAAGGCTTCTACTATGTTTTTACAATGATATTTGAAAAATATTAAAAATCCTTAAACACAGTTTTTATTTATAAGCATTTAAAGTTCAAATCTTGACAAAATAAGAAAAAATCACGAAAATTAGCAAATTATTTTGAGTTGAGAATTCATACAATTTTTCTTTTTAAATCTAAAATTTGAAAATGTAATACAAGATTATCAATAAGTTTGTCTACCTTTATCAAAAAAAAATGTCTACAAGAAAGTCAAATTAAATTTTTATGAGCGTTTGAAATTCATATTTTTACATTTGATATTCACTCGATTTCTCATGTAACGATTTTCTTATTTTGTTGTAATTAAAAAACGTATGACTGTAGATACTTGAACATTTCACTGAATATTTGTATTAGCATTTTCTATACACGATAAAATTTTGAAAATAATTTGACTTTTTTTGAGTTGTTTACGGACATTGACAGTTTTCAATTTTTTTAGTTTTTTTTTTCTATAAATATCAATAAAATTGTATTTGTTGTTTAAAAAAGCGTAAAAATTTAATATAAGGCTCTTGATATATCGTTCTATTAGCAGTTGAAAAACATTAAAAATACATAGTCATATTTTTTTTTTATAAGCATTTAAAGTTCAAATTTTGACAAAATGTATCAAATTTATTATTTAACAATTATTTTGTAGTTAAGAATTTATAAAATGTTTAACTTTTATAACTACGGATTGAAAATTTAAAAAAATTAATTTGAAAATTTTCGACAAAGTTGGTCCAAATTTGAACTCTAAACGCTTATAAATATATTACTTTAAGGTATTTAAGATATTTATTAATTGGTCAACTAAACTTATTAAAAAGCTTGTATTAAAAAATTCAAGAATTTTGGCAAAGTGAAATCTTGATTGAAATCAGTATCTAAAATTTTAATAAAAATTTCAACAGAACTATTTTCTTATTGAGAAGTATACGTTATTGCGTTATTGAATAGTAAATATGACTTTATTCAATATATATTAATAATAAATAATTATTATGAAACAACATTTTTAACGTTATTGATAAAAATGATGACGTACAAACTATTGATATGTATAGAACATAATACATATTACATACCTAACTTATTAGCTTATAATTCTATATATTCGTAAATTTTTAGACGTATTTTATGTATAATATCGGTAAACAGCTTAGAAATAATTATGTCATTGTGAATTAACATGTATGTTATTATAAAATCATGAATAATATCTATTTAATTGAAAAATATTGATTTAACAGAAATCAATTCATATCGTTAACTTGAAATATGATGACATATTTTCGTCACAGGTTATTTTATTAAATGTTTCCCAATAATAATTATATGAAAACTAGAAATACAAAATTAACATAGGTCATTTATTTTTCAATACAATAAATAGTCGATATTTATACTCGATCCTTGATTTAATATTTAATTGATATAATAAAGCATACTAATTTTTTTTTTTCTAATCAAATCGATTAAGACAATTTAGATATCAATTATGTTTGTTTGAAAAACATCGTAATTTTTCAGTTTTACCATATTTTTAAGATATAAATCAAATACTATTATAGTTTTAGATAATATTTAAAAATTAATTATGGCATAATAATATATTAGGGAAAATATTATTGTGAATAGGATTGTATGGATAAATTTCAATTTCTAACAAAGGTATTATAAATAAACAATATTAAGTTAGTTATTCTTTAGAAGAAAATATAATGTAATACTCTTCAAGGAGTAATAATATAGGCAATATAAATGCCTAATTTTAATAATATTTTTTAACATTTCTTTAACAATATATTATTTTGAAAATTAAATTTCAATAATATGTTTGATTTAAATATCTATTGACATTAATTCTAATTACAACGCTATGCAAATTAATAGTGTCTAATTGCCAAGTATTATAAATAATATTTTGTTTCCCTTTAATTATTAATTGATTCAAATGCCAATTTTCGGAATTTTTAAATATTTTAATATTTTTAATTATTTAGATTTGTTATACCTTTTAAGAAGTATTCTGTGGTAGTGCAAACTTCTTTTTTATAAATCAGAATCAATCTGAACAATTTTTACAGTAAATATTTTTATGCAGATGATTTTTAGGAAAAAAATTGTATCTAAATACTAAATCAAAATTAGAACATGTAGTTTTTGAGTTAATTACTAAGTACTAAGTAGTAATTATTATACAAAGTATATTATAATATATTATTAAGGATAATATTCCTTAAAAATGAGGATTTATATAAATTACAAACTATAATTTTCAAATAATCATAGCCCACATATCTTTCAAATCTATTATCGTGGACTTAATATTCTTTTTACACAAACTTAACTCAACAACAAATATGTGTTCAAATGTCGATTTAGATAAATCAATATTTTCATATAATTTGATTAACAATTTCGACAAGAATAATGCAGGCACTCATTTGAAAAAAATGAATAAGTATCGTCATAGGATATTGCTTAAATGATATAAATAATTTATTATTTAAAAATATTATGGTCCTTAAGTTAATTTATAAACTCAAAAAATCATAATTTGGAGAAAAAAATAGGAGTCAAAAATATGCGGTGAATCACCCTGTATAGTGAAGCATGAAAGACGTGAAGAAGAAGTTAAACATTGGTTATACCTCATTAGTGAATTTAATTAAAAACCTAATGTACCTAACCATTATAATAACTCTCTATATTATTTTTTTTTCGGAAACTCGGTTTTGTTAATCTACATAACATTTTTTATATTTTTGTTAATCTCTTGCTTAAAACAATATGAAAATACGTATACGTTATTATATTATTACAAATGCATATTATGGTTACTTACATATTTTTTGAAATAAACTTTGATAATTTATTTTTCATGTAATTCCTGTTTAATGTTGGTTATTTTTTTTTTTTGATAACCAAAAACGCCTAAGTTTATTACCAATTAATAATTATAAATTGTAATATCTACTGACGGAATATAAATACTATCAAACATGGTTTCAACATGTTTATAATGTTTAACAATAATCAAAAAATCTGAAAGGTAAAGTCAATTCAGACAATTTATTTTCATATTACAAACGTTAAAAGCTTAAGGCCTATAATTTTCAAGAAGTATAAACTATTCACCATGCCTTCACAAACAAATCTTCTTTGATAGTCTTCCTTTCTCACTTTGTACAAATTTCTTTTCCATCTATCCTCTCTCTATTATCTCCTCCGATCCTAATATTCTATTTGATACAAGTTTGTTAACGTCATCAAAAAAACAATTTCCTTTATAACGATATCCTTATTTAAAATTGAATTTTTCTTGTCAATTTAATTAAAAATGCTTTATTTTAATTGTTTACAAAAATAAATAATTTTGTACAAATTCTGTATTACAGAGATTCAATAAAGTTATAAATAACAACTAAAAAAATTCTCTACGTATTTATTTATTTTAAATTTCTTTTAGCAACGACTAGTGTATTGCATACATTTAATAACATTTTACTTTTATTTTGAATTCACATTTAAAATATACCCAATAAAAGATTATGGTACTCATGCATATTATATATGCATTCAGATTTTTTTAATATTCCTATAAAAATTTCAGTAACTTAACCTAACACGGAGTCTACCTAATTAATTTTCAATCTAATTTTTTTTTATGTGTAATATATAGATGTAGATACATACAATAATATTTAAGATTCAATTATAGATAAGTTATGATAATATTTATAAAATCATTTTTTTATCAATAATATATGTAGAATAAAAAATCATCAAGACAGACACCTCTTATAACAGTGAATAAAAAATGGGGATATTATCCTTATTCCTTATCCAATATTGATTCTAATAGTAATAGCATTATAATTGACTTAGTAACGATAGTTTTGGCATTTTAATTTTCAATAGATATAATTAAACATTTTTGAAATATTTATCTACGTTCGAGTTAATATTATAGTTCACATTAATAAACTGAGATCGTTTACAGAAAATCTTCAAAATAATCTTAAGATAATTTATGTATTGTTCTGTTCACTTTTTATATCTTACTATATATTATAACTTCAGATAGGCAGTCATTTCATGTAGCGTTCTTATCGCATTGTATAATTGCTTGTTTATAAACATTATTTATTTTTTTTTTTTTAATTATTTATACTATCTTTTTAGTGTTGTTTTTATTTCTATTTTTAGTTTAAATTTGTTTTTTAAAATTTCATTTAAGAAATTAAAGATTTATATGACATTTGAGACTAGTTTAGTTTATTTTGTGATATTAAAATGAAAGCCGACTCGTACATCCGGATCAAAAATTCCTTGACGTGCTTGTCACATATTATTACACAATATAAACATTTAATGATATCGGTCCAGAAGGTAATATTATACATTAGAATAATAAATGTTCCTGAAAATTATTCTGGGAAACATCAAAAAGTTGTACTAAATATTAATATTCAATACCGTTTTTTGGAGCGACTATAAATATTGCATTCGTAGTATAAATTCATACTAATTAGTCTCTATCTATTTTTTAGTACCACCCTGCAAAAGATATTATGAGCTAATCTCAAAAAATTGATTTAATATAAAATTTAAATCATGGTTTATAAAAAAAATTTAATTGTTATACTTGCTGTCTGTGCGTGCTTTGGTGTACACGTGACATAAAGTCTTCTTATTAATACCTACTCAATAATTAGAAATATTGTGTCATCAATATAGATAGATAACTATGCATAGACACTATATATATAATACGTCATTATGACCACTAAAATGGTGAGTGAAATTTACACTTTATCCTATTCATTGAGCACAATTTAGTTCTAAAAAAAATCATCAAATATGAATGTGTCAATATAAAATAATATCATGTAGATGGTAGAGTTGAAATAAATTTTCCATTCATGTATAATGTCTATATTATAATGCACTTACATATCTGAAATAATTTTGTACGCTTTCAAATTCACTACAAGTATTTGAGCTGATAATAAAACTTACATAAGGTATTTGTTACTTTTAAATTATACTTAAATGATTTAACCATTGTTTTATGATATAAAATAAACAACAACATTTATCTGTGCTTCATGGCGTCTCGTAAGAAATTATTGCTAAGCAAGTATTTATTTAATCACGTATTCACGTGGATCTGACATGACAAATTGAACTTCAAAATATATAATTAGATTAGACATCGAGTTGGTAAACACTTATAAAATAGGTACTGTAGTAATTAATAGTCATTGTATCCCTTTCCATGATATATATTTAAGTGTATTGACAACAGGGATAAGGAATAAATGAAATAGGTACTTGGAATTATTTGAGAAGCTAACAAATGGTACATTATTAATACGAGTAACTACCAAATATTTAGAAAATAAATATATACAAATACGTACCTTCCTAACCTTCCGAATTAAAAAAATAAACAGCTTTTAAATAAATGTCTAAATGTTAAAACTATACAGGTCTGCCGGTCCGGCCTTGACATTAAGCATATAACTATATAAGTTAATAAGTGAGAAGATATATTTTGATAATAAAAATATCATCATTATTATTCAAATCACAAACAAAACTTATGCCAAACGCCAGTTAAAATAATTTTATAAATGATTTCGATGTAAAAGGGATATTAATCCCTAATCTTTTATTAAATTATCGTACTTAAAACTCCCATTATTTAATAAAAACAAATGAATAAATCTGTATTGCTCTTTTTTTTATGCGAACCGTTACAACAAAAATATATTATATTTTAATGGCTTATAAGTAATAATAGTTACCTATTGCGTTAATTAGTATATTTTATAAATTATAAATACGAATACAGCTGACGCGAAAATATCATTCCAATCGATTACGTGTTTCACATCAACAGTTTATCTAATTTCTGAAAGTATATGACTATGACGTAGACACGTTAGTAGTATAATAATACCTATAATTTGTTAAACACTGTTCGAAGTTACAGTAAACCGCGTATACAATAATAAATGTAAAATATAATATGTTATTGCAATAATATTTTTGTAGGAATATATGTATATTAACAAATTATGACATTAATACTCGACATATTTAATATAAGTAGGTGCACAATATTTTGTTACCAAGTACTTATTTATTATTTACGCTCTATTACTACCTATATAAATATAATAATTGCATAAATCATGAGATCACCGTCTGCGTTAGGAGTATACCTAACACTTATATAATATGGTCGTTGTATATTGTATTTTACTGCGCGTAAATCCAATTGTATATATCGTATCGTGTAATTGGCATTTACATGATGTTCATGTAACGTGACTCATAACGACTATAATCGGACAAATAGTACTCACCTGATATGAGTTTTTAAATCGAAACGGTTTGACGTGCGCGAAAACGAAAACGGTGCTTTTACAGCCGAAACGGTTTTCGTGCCCACTCGCGGACGTCACGTAAAACAATATATTTTGCAAAACCATTACACATCCCTATGACAATGTGCAGGCAGGACGAGGCTTTCTTCGAAGTAGATCATTCATAGTGGTCTGCGAACGTGTCCGCCATACATTATACTGCTGCAGACACGTCATAATGATAATAATATTATGATATTGATATACATTACAATACGGTAAATATGTACGACCTATATATGCGTGCACACACACACGCGCGCGGTCGATTAGTCTGGAGAAATATTATTAATCGTCTCCGTCCGGTGAAAAATCCTTAGGCACTGTCCGTGAGAAACCGAACAGAATTCCGCGGAGGCCGTGTAACGCGCGCGCGTTTAATAAACGTGGAAAAAACGCGCATAAAAAAAAAAACGATTATTATCGGGCGAGAGGATACCACGATAACCGTGTGCAGCGAGAGTGGTATCTGTTTGTGTGTGTGGTGTACAGGCATTCATATGCCAACGTCCTCGTTTGTGTGTGTGTGTGTGTGTGTGTGTGTGTATGTGTGTCTCGGACGGGAGCGATTTTCGAGCATTTTTTTTTTTCTTACCGCCCGCCTTCAATTTATTTCACATTATCTTAATGATACTGCCGACTCGGGCCCGAGAAGGTTTTGTGAGTTTTTTTTCTTCTCTTATTTTTCCCCGCTATGTTATTATTACGCCGGTGTCTGCTGCTGCTGCTGGCACCACCCCTCCCCCTAGCCCACCCCGCAAACCGGTTCACCATTATAGTCGGTCTCCACCCCGACGACGAGTGTCAAAGACTCGGTCGTCATTAGGCGCTACAAATGCGACGAACGTCGACGACGACGACGACGACGACGCGGACGTAGCCCTTAAAATATTTCCTTGTCGGGCGGACGGACGCACGAAAAAAGGCGGTCGACTAGAGTGGTATACGACGTAACCACGTAGGTATATAATGACGCGAAATCCGAAGAATTTACATAGGAATAGGAAAAATATTTTATACGTCACCGCCGGCAAATGGTTAGCGTAGACAAATTTATTAGTCACACATAATGTAATATTATTGTAGTGTGACGGAACGTAGTATAATATTATATTTGATGATTCGGACTTTCAAGCGAGTTTGACGATAAAGCTATTATGACAGAGAAGCTGTTACATTCGCGACTGTCTTCTTTCGGATAAGCTCGGTTTAGTTGATAAATTATACCTACAAAATATAATATATTAATTAATTAAAATGCTATGCACTTAGATGGAACTCAAAACTTTAATGTAGTTGTATTATGATTGTATATGTAAATGTCTTCCGCTTACCTATTATATAATATTAATATATATATATTTTTAAAAACAAACAATTGTCAACACTTATTCAATGGTATTGGTGTATTTTATATATTCGTATAGAAATATAATAGGTAAGTTATATATTGTTATGATTGATTTAGTTTTTTTAAAAAAGCCGGCCGACAGTTTCAATCATTCACTATCATAATATATAGTGTTATAATATTATACGGTTATAAATATCACACAAACGTATATAAAATACCTACTCATTATAATCATTCAGTAGGTAGTATAAAAATATGTCTTCAACAGTTTCTCGATTTTTTCGGTACAATTTTTTATATATTTTATTACAACAATATACAACGACTTCTCTGCCATATAATGGCATAATAATAAAATAAATTATTCGCAAATGTATATTTTATAGGTGTAGTTATACTCACGAGCACGACAGAACTGTAACGGTAAACTCGATTACGTCCCACGCCGTTTGGCGCAGGTGACAACACAACACGGTCGTTTCGTATACGAATCGTTTTTCTACATCCGAGTAAACGAATATTTATTCGATTTCAAGATACACCTTTTTGCCCACGTCCCGTCACGTTTTTTTTTTGACCCCGGGTGGTTTGTTGAAACAAAAATAAGTCCTGGGTCCCGGGCAAAAGAAGAGTGCTGCGAAACCCTCCACGAACCGTGTCCGCGCATGAAAATCGTTTTAAAAAAATAATAATACTTCTATATTATGTGTACCTACGCACGTGACGACGAATGGACGATTAATTATTATCCTCTTCATACTTTGGGACTAAACGTCTCGAATAACCGTAGGTACGTATGGTTACGACCTTCAACGGTGTAGGGTTAGGTTAGGTTAGGTTAGGTGCGAACGTTATGATATTGTAATATTATAAGTATGTTGGAATGTTTGTGTACCTACAAATATATACTATGAAAAACACTTAGCGAAACTTTGTTAGATGCCTATGGCTATAAATTATTGTGTGATAAAGAAATTAGTCACCGTTACATTATACATAAACAATTTTTTTCGATATTTGCTATAAATGTACACACAGCTATGTTGAAAAAAAACACGAAATCGTTAATGCATATACTTGAATACTTGATGTCTGATGATATATTATATTGGTATGCAAATAGTGTAAATAGAAAGAACACATTATATTAATATATTATTATAAAATTATATTTTTTTGTTCTACGAAAATATGTTTAATATAAAACCATATTTACATTTTATATATTTTATAGGAATAAAATATAATCAAAGACCCGGTTTGGAGATCACGAAAATTGTACACCATTATAGCATTTTTTATTCTATAAAAATATATCATAACTTTCAAGACAAATTGCTCATCTCCATAATTATGTATCTGCTGGGTCGTAAAATGTCATCGAGTCTAAAATTAAATAACATCATGTGTCTGAATGTTTGTGATTAATTGTCATTTCTACAACATACCATTTAATAATTCCATAAACCCCGTAGCTCACCATAATTTATTTCGTATAGGCGTATTACATTGCTAAAGGTCCACGGTCATTTATTATATTATTATTTATGATACAATTCCGTTATAAATAAAATAAAATTTGTCAATAAGTAATAACTCTGTTACAAATTAGAGGTATGTTGTATTATTATAGCGTTTTCACAATGCAATATTCGGAACATATTTTCTATATTCTATAGACTTTATTTTTAAATTCATTATTTTTAAGGCGGAAATAATAAACGTAAAAAAGGCCATGTAAAATGATTTTTCATAATAATTACGACCTCGTCTAATTAGAATTATCATTCAAATACCATGCCCGTTGTAATAAACCCGCGACTCGCTCACTTACTTAAACAATTTGGTTTCATAAACATTTTATTTCATTAACTTGATTATTACGAAGAAAGTTTTTCAGTCTCTGAAAAAAAAAATGTTTAAAATTAATAAGACGAAAAATACCACATTTCCATAACAACTTTGCAGCGACTTTTGGTGTATTATTACTTTTTTTAAATACAACAGTAGAAATACTGGGGTGGTTACTGGTTATCATTATTTATGTATATACTACCTATATAAATTATATATACAAAAAGGAAATGTTTCTTATGTTCATATAATAAAACAATGACCTTAAGAGCTGGAAAAAATACTGATGTGTAATGGTCGGCAGCAGCGCTAAAGTGTGTGGGGCACTATACCCAACTTTATATTGGTTTCCACAAAGTAGACTTTAGAAGACCACTTAAATGTCAGGGACGAAATTCGTGAGTTTACTCTAAAATGCTAAATCACGAATAACGACTAGTTTATTTTTAACCCGAGAAAGTGAAAACACATTTAGACTGCTGTTTTTTAATGTTTTATTTTTGTAGCTAACAAATCACCACCAGTTTTCTTACTTTATTATTTTTTTTTTTTTAGAATTTATTTCTGTTTATTATTTATTGTTATTACCTTTATATATCATTGTGCGTGAAAACGTATATTTGTCATAACTCTGTTGAAACAATACGACGTACTTAGAACATTATAATATTAGGCATAGTCATTAAATCATAAAAGACAAACACTCGTTTTCTCATATGTTTTTACGTTTTTAGAAATATTTTTTAAAATTAATTCTGATAATTACCAAACAACAGTTTTCCAAAAACTAAAATGATGTTTTTCTCTATTTTTCATTAGTAATTTTATGATTTTTAGCTTTTTGAAAACAGCACAAACTTTTTAATTTAATAATATATTGAAGCAGAACATTATTTTGAGAATTTAAATATAATATATAAAATCAAATTATGTACTGGTATATTTAATTAGTTACAAGTATTTAAACGTTTAGCGAAGTCAAATGCAAATAACGCCACAGGGTATTCTACAAAATATTAATTGTTTTCTATTTTATTCTCAGAAAAAATATATTCTTCTTTGAAATATAAAAACTAAGGAAGGATATTGACATTCAAAAAAGTAAAACTTCCAAATTATATCAATAAAAAATAGCTGAACATAATTTTTTCTCAAAAATGTTTTGTAAACTCTTCAAAGTTCAAATAATGTAAAAATGTATTTCCGAGAATATTAAGACCTTGAGAAGACGAGTACTTACTTTAAAACAATCGCCCTACGCATAATAATACCATAAGTAATCAGTTTGTTAAAAGACGTTTCTTTTAATCTTAAATCCACTGAATTATTTACTTATAAGTATAGCTATAGTTATTCACTTGTTTTATAAATAGTCGGTACCTAGGTATGAGTAATTAAAAAAAAAAAAATTGTGAAATAAATATTACTGACGTCTTCAGCCTTTAGGTATCTAAACATAAGTTTGATCCCCGCTGTGACCGTCCATCCATTAGTTATAATATGTATATATAGTTACGCTTGTTAGCGTTAATTTTTCCATTTTAATATTATTAGTACTTATTCATAATTCAAAACTATAAACTAGAATAATACATGCGACTAGAGAGTCCTATTAATATAAATATTTTACAGTTGAATAAATAAATAATAATTGTATAACGGTGCTATTCAAAGTAAATTCGTACGGCTAGTACGAGTATTTAATATAGATTTATACTAGGTAGCAAACGTTATAAAAAATAAGTACCAAAATGGCAAAATATAGAGGTTTCCAAATTCTTTTTAAATTGTATAATATGGAATAATATTATAGTTTATTGCGTTGTATTAAAATACGTTTAGAAACCGGGAATTTAGCATGCTCGCTGAGTGAGCTTTCCCAACTTGTTTTTTTTTTTAGCATGTCTTATGATAATTTATATAAAATATACCTTATAATGATATATTGTCGCATAATAGGTATACAGCATTGACGTCGATGTGTATATTCGGAATTACAAGACAATATATGAATGAACGCGTTCATTATTACGGATGAGGTTATTTTACAATGGGTTCATTAAAATATTATATATAATATTGACCCACAGTAACGGTATTATGTATAGTTTACGAACGGTGGGTACATATACATATTGTATTATGTATATAATATTGACTCAGAACAAATAGCGACGGCGTTTAATGCGTAAATTGCAACAATACGTGGGGGTGATCCGTCGTTAAAGGAATATTTACAATCAATAATAACAATCAATCGATAATACTGTGTGAGACGATTCGCTCGTTTGCATATGGCGCCACGCACTGAGCATAATATTATATGTATATACCTACTTAATGCTTATAAGTTATAACGGTAATATCGTTATGATTTTTACTCGGACGTTTTAAAACGTATTGTTCTGGACCGTTTTCGGACGGCTGTACAATATATAGCATAAATCATAATATTATGTGCCTACAACTACCTACCTACTCCGGTATACGGGGATTCTTTTATTCAGCGAGGAATTCAAAATTCACAAAAATCGCGACCGATTGTGCGGATGTGTCCCCATATGAGATAGGTAGGATTTATTCGAGGAAAACTTCTTAGGAAGAGGAAAACAAACGAATGCATACCTCACGATGTCTATTAATCATCACCCCTATATTATTTCCTTCTCACTCGTATATTATTTTCAACTACAGAAAACCACCTAAATTATATTAAAAATAAATCAGTGAATTTACCTTATTAATTTTATTCCACATAATATAATAGCACCACGAGGGGTGGTCCCTAGTTTACATAATGAAAACAAAAATTACCGAATAATATTATTTTTGTATATTTATACATATTTTAAAATAAATACAATTGATTTAATCAAATAAAATAAACCAATTCGTATATATGTTTATTGTTTGATAATGCGCATTATTAAAAATGTCTGGGGCGAGAGCAAAACGATAACGTGTCCGCTCCGGTAAAATATATCAGTGGGAAACACCCTCTTCACCACAATAATTACCCCACTGCAGCTGAGGTGCATAATGATAACATGGTAAGCTGTTGTAATACTCCAAATACCTAAGCATTCGGTTTTATTTCGCCCGTTGTCCTTTACCATCTGCACGCAGGTATAATACCGCGGTCGTGGTCACCGACGAAAATTACATGACATCCGACATTTTTCTGCACTTGCCGGGACAACCGCCGAATGCATAATTTAACGGAGGATCTCGTGTATATAACATAATAATATAGGCATACCACGAAATGTAATATAGGTGCATTATTATGTAGACCGGGGACATAAACTTATACCGTCTAACCACGTAATCTCTCGACAAAGTTAAACAACATCATGATATGCCGACTATATATTCACATGTGTATACCGACCAAATTTTTCGTTTTACATGCGCAAAACGATAACCACGAAAACGACAAGACCGTAGAACATTGTAGAGATCAGTACGATTAGCTTCTATATGACAGCCGTTCGATTTTCTTATACCAGCGTATATTATATGTACAATTTATATTATTATTATTATTATTATTATATATTACTGTGCTGTTACATACATATCGTAAAAAATAAAACCTTTGATCCCGAAACTTTTCATATTTAACCTTATCAGTAAAGTTAAAAGTTATTCGAGTTATTGTGGAAGTCCGTTGGAGCTATATTTTTTATCAAGTTTCATATTGTTATCACAAATTTCGCGAAACAGAGTATAAATGTGTAATAATAATAAACGTATGCACTACAACTTTCTGTAAAGGAAACGCATTGTTTCTTTCTGCCAGCAAGATAGTCACAAAAACTATGGTCGTTTTATGAACGGTTCACACTCGAAGATAATAATATAAATGCCAGACGTTTTCTTCTGATTTTGTTCGGTCGTAAACCTAAAAAAAAACAGTATCAATTTTAAATAACAATAATACGTTTCTATATAATAATATAATTTAATCGGTCATCGATATTGTTGAGTAACGTGAAACATCACTAGGAGAAGTGGAATTTTCGAATACCATTCAATCCGCATATATTATATGAAATAATACTTATGCGTAAACGTAGGAGGTATAAAGTGGGCAAGACGCATGCTCACATAACGGCTAACTTACTTCTAACATTTTAATAGTATTTGCAAGTTACTTTATAAATCTTGTTTGAAACTTAAAGTTACATAGGGTGACTCGATGGTCGATCCTTTAGTGAAGTTTTGGTGAAATGATTAGGTGACGATATCGAAGTATTACTCTTTGCGTAGGTAGTGGAATCGATAAATGTTGTCGTCAATGCAAAGATTTGCGAAACAAATCAATAGATAAGCAAAAATCCAGGGCCGTTCTGTTTCATTAGAAACAGATCCGAAAAATGTAATTAATAATAAATTGATTTCATAATGATTTGTAAGGTATTTAAAATTAATATACGTTATAATGGATTATTACATAAATAATGAGTATAGAACCAATCAGCTGTTGAAAATTAAAAATTGAAAATGCTCGTTAAATATTTGTTTGATAAAAACAATTTTCATTATAAATACCTATATGTACTTTTCTTACTAACGGGATAATATTACCATATTTTTATCGTTTTAAAAATGTTTCGAAACTACGTTAATAGCAAAATTTGATTAAAAACGTTTTCTGAATGACATTATACAATGGGTTCGTATTAAAATTGGTTTATCAGGCTTTTGCAGGGCGAGTGCTTAGGTAAACGAAAGGGAGGGGGTCGTGTGGAGCCCGAGGATATCGTAGCAATGAATCGAAACTGCTAGTGTCTACAACGGTTTAATAAAAGGAAATTGGGGTCACAAAAATGTCCAAGAACTATAAAATCTGATGACTAATCAATAACTGAATTTTTATGCGACCTACCGAACTGTATATACGAAATAATGATCGGATGGGATGAGAATAATAATATACGAGTAAGCAGTAGGAGGATGAGGTCAATGCGTACATACATAATGTATACGAACAAAAGATACACCAATGATATAATAAATGGACGACAATAATAATATCGTTATATTAACGAATCGAAAGTACAGAATAGTTTCTGAATACAAAATATCGAGAGCCAATAGAATATTCTTTAGTGGACTTTGAACTTTAGGTCACGGTGTGCACTGTGCATCACTTTCTGTTATGTACCTACACATTTAGAGTATTGGTTTGTTAGGTTATGTTTTTGAATCTCGGGCATTAGGTAGTTTATAAATACAATAAAGGCAGATGCTAATTAAAGACTTTCCAACGACGTTGTACAGGGATTATACTCGTGTAAATCAATTTTATGTCGATAAGGTAATTAATTTTAACTAGGCATTGAATAAATAAAATAAAATACCGAAAACATTATTCTCGTTTATTGAATGCATAAATGGTCAGAAATGGATATGCATGAACTGATTAAAGCGAAACTCACCACCCCCTCTTCTAAAAAAAAAAAAAAACAACACAATGATCAAACAATAATAATTTTAAATTAGTTATTAGTTATTATACGGTTTAACTAAATAATATACCTATTTTTATTTTTATTTTTTAATTGCTTCGGGAACTCGATTTTACGACCGGTTATACAAACATGTTGATGTCGTTTTGTCAATGCTTAAACGCATTTAATTAAAATAATTATTTTACCAACGGCGTTTCAGTGAAAATATAAATTGAAGAGTCACTGAAAGCCATTCATATTTATTCTAAAGTGTTTTCGTGATTAATGTCAGAAACTGGTTGCGGAGAATGTTTTGTTGACTAAATGCGGTGAAATATAGTTCCGACTTGGCCGTTTTTCATTCTCGTTTCGTTAATGGTTTTTTGTGTACCTATTTTGTACGTTTAATGCGATCTAATCTAGTGCCTACCTATTATTTTTGGACATAGCGTTACTCCTACATTTAAATCGCCGCCAACCGGAAAAATATAACATTATAATAATACTGCATAGGTATATTATTATATTATATCCGATACGTCGCCAGTCTATCCGGCCCGCCGTACAATCTATAGAGTTTTCCTTGACGTCACACTACATTGCCAAGTGATAATAAATCTAATCGTAACAAACCCGTGTCGACAATTTATTATAATAAAACACACATCGGTCGACCGCAGTAATAATAATTATTATTCGACTCGCCCGACAGAAAAATAAAAACAAATAAAACCGTGTTGATTGATTTCAAAACGGCGCTATTATCGTTTCGCTATTGCGTCACACGGACGTGAAAAGTTAATTATTGTGTAAAATTGTAATAAAAAAAAAAAAAAGAACAAAAATCAAATGCATTACAAACAATACAGTAAGTAAAATATCTTCGTTATACACACACACACACACACACACACACACACATACACACACACTCACAGAGATAGGTGTACCCTCTCACTATATGCAAATAACTGGAATAGTGTTGCGCGCGAGTATTTTCGATTCAGTAATTTCCATTATGTATTATTTAAATGGACGTCGAAGTTTTGTGAATACGTTGAACCCATCGGGAGACTCTGGCGCGAGAGAAACAAACATTCGATATAAGCTCTTTGCAGTTACACATTATTATTATTATTATTACTACACTAACGACGTGATACGAGCATAATATTAGTATAATATATATACACATGTACTGACTCGGATGTGTTGCGGAGGAGACTGTATAGGTAGAGGTATGGTTGCCTGATATTTCGGTGTAGGTATATAGTGTGTCTAACCTTGGCATGTGAGTAACTCGGCGTGAGGCCACCGCACAGCCACGAAATCCGTCTAACCGACACACAATGCCATTCAATTCAAAACACATAACATTATTTATCGTAAACTATACGGTTTTAAATTAATTGATTAGCTCGGATCGACCGGTACAATTAATAAAAAATAACGACGGCGGCACAGCCGCGGTTACACCGCACGCGAAGCGACCAATCGAATACCTATTTTATTGTACGCAGAGGTACCTATCTACTACGATATATAAGTTACGAATAATAATAATAATATAGTGATCGAATGTTTTCGATGCACCTCTATCCGTTTTTTTTTTAATGCGTATTATTATTGTCGACAACTAGCCCCGTGCACACGATTATTGAGAGTTACCTATCGATAAATATTAGTAATTACACGACTTGTACCCAGTTATAGAGTTTACTAGCTATTATATAATATATGTATACAAATACAAAAGAAACCAAATCTATTATAAATAAATTATAGTCTGTATTCATATACCTAACTTTACAGGGGGTTATAATTGAAAGCGCTATGGATTTGAAGGTATAGATTTCACCGAATAGTACATGCCTATCGTATACCAGTTTTCAACACGGATATTAATGTTAGTTATGTTATATCTGTTTTATATTTGGACGAAAATAGTTGTTGTGGCTCGTTATTATGAATAGTATTTTATTTAATAGTAAAATGAATGGTAGGTAATGGAAGTACCTACAGTAATAACTTAACTCTAAATTAAAAAAGGTATATAATATTGTAATAACAATAAATATTGTGCTGTTTATGGTACATCTCAATTACCATTGCATATAAATTGTCTACGAATAACAGTATATTTAAATATTAATAAGATTTAAACAATAATAATACAAAAAAATATATATGATTTGAAAAATGCCGACTCCGTTCATCCGTGGTGATGGGTGTTATGCCTTATATTATAATATAGTAATAACACAAATTACGTAAAAAGTAGGTCCTAACAGTTTGAACGAAATATTTGTCATTACTAATTATTATTATTTCGAATTTAATTTGTGATAATTATTTTCTATCACAATGATTTGCGATACGATCGATGTTTTATTTTGAAAGTCTTTATACATATTCTTGAACATGGTCAACCACGTAGTTTGTCGATGAAAGCTATTGTATATAGATAATTATCATGCTTAAAAAAAAAAATGGCATTTCAACGATAAAAACAACTTAGATCACTAAAAAGAAAATCTGAAACATTCCATCTTCTGTACAGCGTAATATACAATGGTCTGGTTTCATATTATATTATAACTTCTTTCATATTTTTTTGTTTTCCGTCCATAAAATATTATACACCAAACAAATTGGTTAGATTTCGGCATGCGACTATAACAACTGAAGTCAACGCGATGATATTGTACCAATGGACGACGAATAAAAGAAAACACGATCATAATATTAAATTTTGTTTCGTCTCTCTGGTCTCTATCCCTCTTCCTTTTTTTTAATCAAAGTTTAATATATATAATAATTATTTTTTTAATTTTTCGAACGCGCGGACGTGATAAATTACCCAGCAAGTTTCAATTCCCTCTCCGCGCGCAGTTCTCACTCAATCTCCGAATGTGCCAACGGCGTAAATCAACAGTTAATTACCCGCGTTGTTGTTTTTCCACGACTAACGGCAGCAACCCCGTTTTATGACGCCGTCTAATCCATCATGTCACGGGATATCCGTCTGCACCACTCGTCGCCACCGTCCTTTCACCCACCCCCCACAACCCCCGAATTATTACAAATGAAATTGTCCGTTCGAGTTAAGGGAGACGAACGAGACGAGTGACGCACGAGACGGTGTCTGCGTCCCGATGCCACTATAATTATACGGCCATTACTGTTATCGTAATAGTTAGTTTTTTAACGACAGCCTATATCATATTTTATGACAAATCGATGCGGTTAGTCCATCGGCGGGTGAGTTTTTTGTAAGACGCTCTCGCAAATAGGATGGAAATCAGACTGCCGTCGTCGCCGCCGAAACGTTGCGAGTTTCTAAAACGACAAGACGATCAAAAGAGATCAAGTGAGCACAAGTAAAGCCGGGTTCACACTACTACACCGTGTCGTGTGATTTCGTATTTTTGTGTTTATACCAAAATGCGATACCAACGATATGGACATCGTACCTGATGAAAACATAATATTATTTTATTTTAGTTATCACTTTTCCGCACGTGAATGTAACCACGCGGTCGATAGTCGAGTGTATTCAACTATGCGGTATCGTTTGGTAACTGTCGCGGTAACCGCGATTGTTTTACACGGTGTAGTGTGAACCCGGCTTTAGACCTCGCGTCGAATTAAACGGCTTGACAGGTAATAGGTATGCCGATGACGCCGGTTGACCGCGGTTGCAGTTTTATACTTTTGGTGCATGGACATACCTTTTTTATTTATACCTGTTATATAATATACCGTAAGGAATTATGTTTTTCGCCGTATATTATATTGTATGTAGGTATCTACACAAAAGATAACCGACTGTTGTACGCGGACCGTGAATTGTTCAAGTATAATGCGTACAAATCCATCTGTGAAATATGATGTGCTCTAAAAGGGAGAATCATATTATCGATACAGTAATCCGCTTTTGTAAACAACGTAATTTATCGTGTATTTCGTATTATGCAGTATGTACGCAAATAATATTTTGTTCGCTCGTAACGCGTTATGTTATAATATTATAATATATAGTGCAGTGGAATCGCGGGCAGACGTAGATTAATAATGCGACGTTTAAATGCACGTCAATTCATAAATCGCGCGAGTTTCATGGACATAATCATAATAATAATAATAGTAATGATAATAACAACAATGATAACAATAATATAAATAAAAACGAGCGAGAAAAAAACAAACCAAATAGATTGGTGCGGCGCCAGTTGTCCGCGTCCCGCGATCGATAGTGGCGACCACGATGAGTCAATTATTGCTTTCGAGTGGCAGAAGGCAGAACCCATGACATTTATGCGATGCCAATAAATTTGAGAGGTATATACGCGAATCGAGAGCGTACAACACACTATATTATATTTTGATCGATCGATCGATCTACGGAAAATCGCTGAGATTAAAGTCCGACAGTTGTAGGTCGTCACTATACTCATCGCCGCGTCGAAATCGAATGTCGTCGGATCAATTGATCGGAATAATCGGCTGAATCACGTGCACAGCTGATGTGGAGGAAACAATTCTGTCGGATAAAATATGAAGTCGGAGAATGAAAAAAAATACTAATAAACAATGATGATAACAGAATGGCGTACACGTTTCGTATTTTTTAATTTTTATTCCAATATGATTCCTGAGAAATTTATTGAATTAAATGTCCGTCGTCATGGAAATAATACGATTTCTCTAAAACAAAGATCGCGCTAGGCATTGTTTAAGTTTTCAATCGCACATCACCCATGGGCCATAAGGAATGCGATAATTAAAATACAATATTGGATTACAAACCGGAATTTAAAACTAATAATAATCGCAAAATTAATTCCTTGATAGAAATAAATAATAAATAAATTCAGTTAACCAGTGGCGTTTTAAATACTTGGGTAACCCCGGGGGCATGTGGATTTTTTAAATTTAATATAAACATAGGTAGATTCATCTATTATAACAACCCATTATACGTATGCGTATATTATTATTATATAAATTATAAATTATACTATATTATACGTACAATAATAATTATACTATAATGTATAAACCTACGCATGGTGCACACATTCTTATATTAGATATATTAAATATTTACTATTTACTTTGTGTTCTTTAAACATATCTGAGTGCATATGGTTATAATGTTCATGATTCAGAATCTTCTGGCACTTAGTACTCACCACTGCATCATCTGTCAACGAGTTACAGAACACTCTATACTAAGAAGATAAAATAGCAGTAAACTATACGTTTTGAATAAGAATTTTAATATTTGAAAGTCGAAACAGCAACGTATTATTTGTTACAGAAATAATAATATTATAGTTGTAGCATTAAACTAGAGACAAATCAATAATTTAAATTCATTTAGTGACTGGGTGTAATACATATCAATGTAATAGGTACTCGAACTCCTGTGATTATATAATATTTGAGGGATCAGTAGGTTGAAAAAAATATTTAAATTATATTATAATAAAATGCACGATAATAATATTGTAATGTAATACAATCTACAGAGGTATCCTTAACAATATCTGTATGGCATTTTTTATTTTTTTCCCACTTTAAATTGCATACCTACCTACTACCTAGTACATTTTATAACAAAAACCTGAGAGATTGGATACACTCGGATTTACGTATACAGATCATTATGTGGGAATCGAACCAGCAGTCTTGTGATAAATTACGAAATCCCCTTAATAAATTATTTAAACAAACGGAATAAATAAAAAGAAACTGAACTAAATTTCGACGGAGGAGGAGGAGGAGAAGGAGGAGGGAGACTGCAAACGCATAAAATAGAAATGTGTGACCATTTGCATTCATTTACATACACTCAGAGAGACGAATTGTTGTTGTGGAGACGGTAAATTGTACAGCGCAAAATCGTGTGCATGTTCGTGGTCAATTGTGCATTTGTGCTAACCTGCTGGACGAGTGCCAAATTAATTAAACTGACAACGAATTAGAATAAATCCATATTAAATGTGAGGTGGTAACAACGAAAGGAGGTAGCTGAGCGAATTCGAAACTTTTAACAATCTCAAAAGTTGTCGGATTATCATAAAATATATCGTGCAACGCGTATAACATATTGTATTATAAGCCTCCCTTAATATATAGGTTTTGTTTTAAAATCACAATAAGTTCATCGACTTTGCACGAATGGTCAATTATTATTTATCGTTTCATCGCGGTATAGTGATATGCAGCAGTCTTTTGTAGAATAATAATTATTGTGATATCGTAACCCCATACGGAGAGAAAAAAAATATATTCAATCGATGAATATAAATTTCCTTATCGCATAGTTCATTCGGAAGCGTGTTATTTAGATTGGTTTGTCGACTACGTCCTGTTATCTCGACGGGATTATCTAATTGGCTTTTAATATGTCACTCAGATCGAGTTGTGAGTTGTGACTATTAAAGTCTCCGATTGTCGATTGTACAGCGGGCCGGTATGGCGATTGTCGTTAGCAGAGAGAGAGAGGGTATTATCAAACCCATACACATTTTCTTCGGGCACGAAAAAAAAAAAAAACATAATGCTTCCAAACCGTAAATTATAACGTATACGACAACAATCATGGACCGAAAAACTAAAGACAACAAAACGTCTCCGGGACGACAATACGACGACGCTCTGTGTACACAGGTTATACGCGCGTTCGCTTATTAAATATATTATTATATTTAAATTATATGGTCCGAGAAGTAAAAGTCATCGCATGATGTCGCCGCGAACATGACTAAACGTGGGAGCGGAATCGTGTTTCCTTAATGGAAATTATAAGCGTACATACCTGGAAATTATGTATATCAGCACGTTAAATGAAAACAAAATGATACGTAAAGCGCATATAGTGGCTATATATATATGATTAAATGACTGTATATAGGTAGTTGGGTACGACGTGTGTAAGCGACCGTCATAATACATTGTGTGCATTGTTCGCCGAAATGCAAACGTATACGGCAAATTTTCTTTTTTCTTTTTTTTTATCGAAGATTATTTTACTGATTGGTATAAAATAAAGTCAAAGTTTGTTCAGTCGCTTATGGACTCGCCTAATTGTGTATACGATATGGAAAACAAACGGATTTTAATTTTGTGCTCAAAACCGTTTAACTATGGGGCAGCCATTATATTGTTATGGCCTGTTGTGTAGAATAGATTATTATCTAAACGTAAACTATCATAATTCTAGTTCATGAAAAAAAAAAATAATCATACTTAATAGTAAAGAAATTCAGTGTGTATATATAATACTTCGGTACTTATTAAACTGATATCATCATATAATAATCTAATGTTAGCTTATAATAATACACTAGGAACTTCTCGTCAGAAAATACGCAAAATCCACTCGCGGGTTTTTGGCCCGACGTTTTATACGACTGTAGTTTTATTGTTACGAGAACCGTATAATTACAATTAATTGTTTTATTCAGTCGTAATTCGTAACATCGAAAAGGCGGTCGGCCTAGGTATACATTTATGATAAAAGTGCGTACTTGCGCTACCACACTTGACGTTATTGTTAGTGTGCATGTTTTTTGTTTTTACGGCCACTTCGAATACGAATGGTATATAGGTACCTATCAAGATTAAAATAACCGTCGAATAAAATGATCCGCGCGATGACGGCTGAACGAAAATGAAGTTGTAACTTAAAAGCAATAATTGTAATTGTATTGTTTCGGATACAGACGTCATCCTTATACTCGTATAATGATAATTTAACGTTTATGGAATTTTTCTTTATGAGTTTATGACGTCAATGTGCAACGCGTCGGTGATGGCACCTAATTGGAAAGTATGATTTTCCTCTTTTAACTTAAACTTATACCAAGCTTAAAAATATAAGTAGGCAGTGAATATACCGGCAGAATTTTTTACCGAAATATATTGCGGCTATACAAGATATTATAGTCAAACAATCATTGTATTCGATAATCACGATTCGCGGAACCTGACATCGTAAAAAACCTATCGGGCACATCTGGCCATAAAAAATTTACATATTTCAGTAATATGATTAGAACGAATGCCAACGAATCGGTTAAAATTCATATTACGTGCAATGAACAATATAATATAATGATGAAAAATCGACCAGATGTCTTGAAAGTTGAAAGTTGAAATGCCTCGTAAATTTGACACTATATATATAGTATAAAGCATATTATAATATATACAGCTACAGGTAGGTATAAAGCTTAATCGGGTGGGTCTGAACCGCATTTCGCTATACCCCACCCACTCGATCGACTGACGTTCGGTGTATAGGTACGTACTACAAAAGCGAATTATTATCATCAAAGACAAAAACAAAAGTTGGGAGCAGGACGCGTATCTCTCGAGCACAGGATGAAAAGAAAACGCGACCCCTTGACGTTGTTTGAACGCGTGATACCGCGTTGTTGATAATAAAAAATAAATACGAAAAAAAAAAACATCAAACGGCGTGTACCTACCTACCTATTGTACCAGCCGAAAAACCGTTTTATAAGCGAGTGCATATATTTATATAATAATAATAATAATAGGTATACGCAGGAATTGTTCGGCGGCTTTGTTTAATTAACCCGGCGTGGCCGGCATCGCGTTTTAAAGGGATGACCCTGAACACAATTTATTGTTGTTGTTGTTATTATTATTATCATTATTGACCGTTTAAATTAAAAAAACGGAAAAAATACGATTACATAACAGTTGGGAAAAATTTCGCCAGTAGCATTTCGTCGGACATAGGTATATACTACAATACGGTGTGTATTTATTTTTTGTACCTACGATGATGACGCGCGTACAAGAGAGAAAGACAGATATGTATTATTATTATTATTATTATTATACACGAACATATGATAATCAAGAATTCCATTGTTCCGTCGGTCGTTAATTTTATACTGCATCAGTTATGCTTGAATCGGATAGGACAGACTACGAAAAGGAAAGAAAAAACCACCAAAGTTTTAAGTATGCGTTTATAGTTTCAACGAGTTTTGCGTGGATCAAAAAACGCCGAGCCAGACCGTGAAAAAACAATACGACGTATACACACGCACACAAGCGCGTACCTATATATTATATAAATGATTTTAGTACGGCAATATTAATTAATGTTTTCTTTTTGTTCCATTTCAATTAATGCTTATTGTTTGTTTGTTTTTTTGTTGGTCCGAAAATAAAATAAATATATACCTATTAAAATTGTGGCCATACATAATATATATATATATGATGTATATTGACCGTAAAAAATTCGTTTTATTGTTCCAGAAGCATTCTATCACAAAAACATATTATGCGATACGTAAAAAAACACGAATTCATGTAGCGTTAAAAACCAATAACAACGCTATTAGACATCAAAGGGTCATGATCGTTTTTCTTTATTGTAAGCTCTGTGGATATTAGGACATTTTTATCGAAACTCATATTTACTTGATGGCAATTTCATGTTTAAGTACTTATTAAACTGGTATATTATAGTAAATATTTAATCGTTTTCAAGTTTACCCATATTGGTTTTTTGAACAACCGAAAAGTATATGTAACAATTGTTACTAGTATATATAATTATATAAATGTATAATACTCTAATTAATATTTATTATTTTTTTTTTCCGTTACTTTAACAACTTTAATGACAGTTTATTTGTAATAATGACTGGCAGTTGTTCTAAAGTGATAATTAGTTGACATTGTACTTACTCTTTCATAACTTTTGATTTAGGCTATCGGCGTCAGTCTTATTTTCAAACCAAACCTATACATTAGTCAAAACGCTACACAAATTTATTCAACCGCGAAAACCTAAGATATAAAGGAAGCACACCATGTATTTTGTCCGTAAGTATTAAACATTAATTAATAAGTATTTATCGAAGTAATGCAACTAATATTTAGACTTCATAATTATTTTATTTAAAGTGATAAAATCATGTATTTTGGAAATCTTGTATTGAAAACAATAATTCATATTCCGTTATTATCAGGTCTGATTGCATCGTTTAAAGTTATTAAAGTACTAATAAATTATTAGTTTTTATAGGTACTTTATAGGTATTTTGATTTTTCTTTGATTCTGCTATCAATTTGAAGTTAACCAATTTTTGGTTGATATTATAATTTGTAACTGTTGTATTGATCTGTTTATTGTTATTATTAATTGTAGGTATCGCAATAACAATGTTAATCTGAATAGTGTTTTTTTTTAATATACTATTTTTCATTTTGACCTTATTCTTGAAACAAATAATAAATAATTAAATTAAGAAAATCAAAGATCATACACATACAAAACATTTATTTACAAGTAAGTTTTTATATTAGAACTTCAATCTCGGTCTTAATTATTAATGAGTTAAATAAATTTATGAATGCAGTATAATAAATTAATAAGTCATAACTTATAACACATAGTGTCGTGTTAAATGGTTTGTTAAGACTTGAAAGTCAAAGAGGGCGCATGACTTTGATTTTTAAGAGGTGGTTGGATTGGGAGGAGAGGGCAGATGGACAGGTGGAAAAATTTCTATATCTTTTAGAAAATGATTAGGGAAATAACAATTATTACTAATTGATTAAGTTTTTTATTAGGTGCCTGTACTATTATAATTATCAATTTTGTTCCATTACTTTCAACAGGTTGTACTTATAAATAATATATGAAATTTTATCAAAAATTTATTTTTAAATAAATTATTTAGCTCTAGTTTAAATGTATTACGATTATTTCAACTGTGACAAATTATGAATTTATTAAACTTTATCTGCCAGAATCCATAAAATAAAATATTTGTCAACGTAAAATTAAATATTTTTAGACTTCAATATAATGTTATAAATTATTATACCTAAAAGATATTACTGTTGGTACCTACTAAGCGCTTCGTGTCTTAGATTTTTGTAATTTCCAAAAAATATTTTCTGTAGAAAGTAATTTAATTACAGAAAAATACATTTCTTGGGGTTCCATTTTCTTAATCTACAAACTGCAATCCATTTAAAAACTGTATACCTAGAACGACATAAGATTCATCTTTCACACGGTAAATGGACATTCCCCCCCCAGCTGTTTTCGGTCTAGTAGGACATTTCCCCCCTGATATATTTTTAATGCGGACATTTCCCCCTCATTTTTTAAAGTTTATTATTGACTAATAATATTGAATTTAATAATACAGTATAATTAATTATTTAATATGAAATTATTTTTTTAAATAAAATATGAGATATCTAAAAAAAATTTTTTATTTTCATAAATATAATAGACTATATATATATATATATTATAAATGTATATGTTTGATCAACTAAACTTATTGAAACAATATAAATTTAAAACAAAATAAGTATAAAATAAAATATAATAAAAATGGTATACTTTGTAAAAAACATTTGATTTGTTAAAACTTAAAACTGGATATTTAACAATTTAATAATTGCTTTTGAATTTGATTCAAGTAGTTCAGTTGATCAAAAATATACGCCTATAATTTATTATATTCATGAAAATATTTGGAAATATTAGACAATAAGTAATTCATATTAAATCATAAAATAATATTATTAAATAGTAAACATTAAAAAAAATGGGGGAATTGGGATGAAAATGTCCATATTGAAAAATATATCGGGGGAGAAATGTCCGCGATTCTTTCACACATACCTAATATTTATAATGTACTTCTATCATTGTGTACGCAATATACGTAATATTATGTCTGACATTCTCCTGTTATCAAATTATAGTTTTAGTTATTATCATTCAATAGTAATAGTCATATTTTGTAGTAACTCTGAGAAACTAATATAATATAATGACGCATAATACAAAACTTCTTGAATAGAATATGATGAAACGCAATACACCTATATAATATATTATATTAGTAAATAGTGTTGTTATTTGTTATATTATATAATATAACGTTTCTCATATAAACTTAAAACGTAAAAGTCATTCGGTAATTTCACTGTTCAGTATATACACATATTTTTTCACGAGGTTAGTCGAAACTACTCATACGAATTTCATGAATATATATATATTATGACACGTGAAATATATTTCATCGTATTATTTCCTTTGGATTCAAAATAATATACCGTTTGGTGTATTATTCACGTAATACGATTTTAATTCGACACTCGTAATAGTAATTTGGTTTTTCACCGTAAACATTTTTGAAAAAGCACCGCATATGATATTACGGTTTCGACCGTAACTTTATGGTTACTATATATACCTGCATTCAATTACATAATCGATTCAACACACGAACATAAGTTTCGTGTGATACATATACCTTTAGTTTTGTGAGATGATCCCGATGGCACTCATCATCTGAGCATTTTTTTAATCAATTCGTGTACAGGAAATAATGTCGACTTTGGTGGCGGCGCGGGGCGTGGAGTACCTCGAACACTGCACCAGTCTGGGGGGAGGGTGTGAACGGTCAAAAACTCGAAACGTTCCGACCCGCGAGTTCGGAGATCTGACGGGAAACGCTAACGACTGTGAACTCTAATGATAATGACATTTTCGGTCCCATCATATAGGCCCTCGATCCGCGCTAATGGTGTTACAGAAGAGCCACATGTTATAAAATGTCCAAAACCCTTAGAAACGCCGCCGCCGCGTACTCGTAAAGCCATTATTATGATTATTATTATTGTTATTACGGTTGTATTTATAGTAAATTATTATTGTTGGCAGTAGCGTTTATGGAGAAAAAAGACAGATGTATACGCGAGTACACACATAATATATATAATAATATATAACGTATATATGTGCATATTGTTCGTATAAACGCACATACATGAGCACGAGAGTGTATATGTATATATATATGTAATGCGGACGCGCAATTACAATGTCATTAGCATTTGGCCACTGTTCATCATGATTTATACAACGAATTGTACAGCAGAACTGGCGTAACCCTAAAAAACATCGGGTTTAACGCGCCCGGCGGTCTTTAAATACGACAAAACGAGTTTCCGGGACGAATAACTCTAAGGACTTTTTTAATTCACAAATTGTTTAAGTCGTATTGTTCTAAAATTGAGTAACGCATATATATATACTTTTCCTTACCCCAGAAGAATTTTGACGCTTTTTATATTAGTATTTAATATCTATGTCTGTTCTTAAGAAATGCGATCGTTTACAACATTTGTTGATTAAAAATAGCATATGCCTATAATTATATTATTATACACCTCCTTTATACATAATTTATCTCATTGTTTTCCCGTCTTCCCGTTCTTCCGTCTTCAATAGTTCACTGCAGCAATTAACCGTCTCGATCCCTTAAAGTGAATAATTTCATTACTACTCAACCCCCGAAATAGGAATTTTATTGTTTCCTATTTTCCGTGTAACTATATAACTTATTGAAATGTTTTTAATGATACATTTAATGAATTGAAAATATTTACTCCTCCGGTTTTTGACGAGACTGTCGGCACTGAGCACAGAAAATAAACTTCCACCATATTATAAGCACCATATATATCGGACTGATGAAACGACTGGAGTTCTGAACTTACACCGTATGCGGTTGCAGATTGCTATCATCGGCATACGGAATGGAACAATAATATGACGTGCGGGAGGGATCGGTTTCGGACTAATCATCGGCATTTACATAAACGGACCGACGAAGACCTTTCGATAGTTTGCCGCCGATGGCGTCGTCGGTTGCGGTGGCAGTTGCAAAAGTCACGATGAACGATAAACGCAATATAATAGTAACTCCATTAATGCGACCCGTGGAGGAGCATTACGACGACGGTGCAGAGTTGAATAACGTCGTATACACCTCGTAGATGTACGCGTCGCCGCCGATTTCTCAGGATAATACGTTTTGGACTAGCGTCCTTATCATGGCATGAAGAGACGCATACCATGGGCTAAAGTGTAACTCCGGATGTCCCCGAAAGCCCCTCGGCCGATCACCATCGCGGGTATTTCTGCGGCACAGTGTCACTTCTATGTATTTTAGTACCACGAATGTCTCAAGATCGAACCACGGTTTCGGTGGATAGGTTTGTTGCATTTTTTTCTTATTTTTTTTCTTTTTTGTCCATATATAAGGATGTTTGATTTTGATTTTAACCGTCGGATTTTAATACGGTTAGATTAAGGGATGTTGTATCGATTTATTGTATAGTACCGCCGTAGGTTGAATCAAGTAAAAACGACAAACTTTGATACTTCAGAGTTAAATTATACACTTACTTACAAACCACAATGGGTCCGCTATCTACCGCAGGTGAATTGCCTAGGTACCTGATAATATACTGCTGCGAATCTCACGGACAACGCCGGTCGGGATGGCTATATAATTTACACTTATAATTTCCGCAGCGTGTATTATACCCAAAATGAGTTGAATAATCAGAATTTTTTCCCGGCAACGCCAGGTAATTCGGCTAGTAATTAATAAATTGCTGTATTCAGTACGGATAATAACTGCCTTGTATACCTATACAATAATATAACAATATAATAGTTACAAAAATGAAAATGTTCAACACTTTTGTTTGTACATTATTCCGCAGCAATTCCTTATTGATTCCACTTCATATTATAATTCAAAACAATTTAATAATTATAACACAATTATCAAGTTTATAATTTGTCTTATTCACACCTGCTTTTATTTTAAACATAATAAGTAGGTTTAATTCCTGAGAGTATTCATGAAACTTGCCCCTTACACCCACACACAAACATGTAGGTCGTTGATTACGCGTATTATTTTAACCGTACTACGCATGTTAATTATGTTTCCGTTTTGGTAGGTATTTTCTTACGTGCTGTAGGTACTGGAAATGTATACTTACTGACATCACGAATACACGAACGCCGTTTGCGATATTATATTATGATATATGCCAAACAGACAATATTATAAGGTTTATTGTTTATTGACTCCTCTGCAGAGCAATAAATTGTTGTTAACGATTATCACAAACTAGTATTTTATAAATTTTATTATATTTACTTGCCTTCGATTTAAGAATATTTTTGTATTACAATTGTATTAATATACAACTATGTAATAATATATTAATGTAATAACAATGTAATAATATAATAAAAATGTAATGATGTACCCGACCCCATGGTATCAACCTGTTGACGTAGACACCGTTTGTGTCGTAGATCCACTGTGGTAATCATCAGTATGTAGTAGCATTTACTAGCTGGTGACCTCCGCTAAGTCATTTTTTCCCTCTATCAATATTAACTAAAGTTACTGTGGTCTAATTGTAAGTATTTGTAACCTCAAACCAAGGGGAATGTTTATGTAAAAATATGCCTATAAATAATAATTACGAATTTACAAATGATGCTATGCTCTGTTGCTGTAATTTACATGAATAAGCGTTTTTTTTTAATAATATGTACTTATATGTTATTATAAAATATTACTTATTCAAGGAAAATTACAAATCTGGAGTTGGGCATGCTTGGTGAATCATCTTGTATATTATTATAAACTAGCCCTCCGGTCTATTCGGGGGAGACCTCCAAACCCCCAGTGTTAGCTAAAAGTGTTGGAAAAACAGTAGAATTATAAAAGTCGCACTTGCACTTATAATGAAGGTGATTTTGGTGGTCGGAGGTGATTTGGTAATAAGAATTTGTGATAAAGCCTGGCTCTTTAGCGGTCTCTCGTTCGCGGGATCAGCTAGTATATACATATATATATATATATAAATGAATGTTTTTCTGTCTGTCTGTCTATGTGTGTGTACTTTATGCATTCCTGAACCGTTCATCCGATTGCGATGAAATTTGGTACAGAGATAGATTAGATTTTTCTTCTTTATCTATACATACGTATGTATGTTTTTTTATTCGTTGGATTTTAGTACGGTTAGGATTTTGTATTCATTGAATGTAGGTTGAATTAAATAAAAACAACAAACTTTGATACTTTAGAGTTAAATTATTCACTTACGTACGAACCACGCAGGGTCTTCGATCCACCGCAGGTAGGTTCCTTACCCGATAATATAGGTACTGCTTGCGTAATCACTGCAAGCGAATCTCACGGACAACGCCGGTCGGTGGCTATACATTGAAATATAATATCATTATATTATGGTCACCGTCGTGGTTTTGGTATATAGGAACATGTAGGGCGAAAAGTTTATGCCGAACGGACGACTATTACACGCATGTGTGCTCGACTTTCCACGGACCCGAAAGTCGCTGTGTACACACCCAACAGACGGCGGTGGGGAAATCGCCGAGGGCCGCGGGACAGATGCTGTCGTCGTCGGTCGTGTTCGACAACAAGGCACGCACGACGATCGCGTATATTATGCATTTACTCGGCTTTTTACAAGCTCCTCCGACGCGGATGTGCTCAATATTATGCAAATATATAGTCGCGAGAGCTCAAAGTAACAACATGTCGTACGACTGGCGCGTATATATATAGGTACAATGTAAAACAGCAGTATATAATAATATTACAGATGGCGATTCACCAACCGCCTCTTCTTTTCGTCCTTTGAAGATAATCTGCATTTATTCAAATTACGATTACTGGTATTTTTTAGTTCATCCACATTTTCGGGTACTAAGATTTTTTTAGTATTGTCGCGGTACAACAACTTTTTTCATACGAGAACCGGCCTTTCCTCTCTTCCCTCAATATTGTTCTTTAGAAGATTTTTAAGATAATTTCCATATGAATGTATATCGAAATTTCAACAAGCATATACCTATCTAGTTTCCGAGTTATTGTATACTATATATGGGATGGGACTAAGAATAATATTGGAGATATACTATGTAATATTTAATCTATGTACTATTACTATACTCTTTACGAATTATAAAATGCCAATCTTTTAATTATTTATTTATTCACTGATTGATAATATATACGCACTACACTGGGCTCAGTACCTAAATAACACATAATAAATACAACATAATACATATTAACTATAGTCTGTCCAGCGAGAGAACGCGCCGCGCACCGACCAAAACTGGTTGCCCCACGCAACACCCTGCCATAGGAAAACCGGGTTCGATAGCAGCGAGACGCGGGGGGATGCGCAAAATCGGCGCGTTCTCTCGCTGGACAGAGTATAGTATTGATATAGAATGGTCATGATGATAAATTAAAATAAGTTTTAAATTAATAAAATATATATCTGATATTGTCAACATAAATTAAATAAAACGTTTTAACCTGGTTGTGTCATCATTAAATTATTAAAATAAATAATCTAATTTAATTTTTAATAATCCAATATTAATTACTATTATCTTCGAATCATCATAAGCAGCTCCCTTGTATATTTTAAACCTATCATACATGTGGGCATTAGTGTAGAAAAATTAATAATTTAGAAACAACTGGTTGTAATTTAAATTTATACACTTAAACATTTTCTGCAAATATGATTTGCTTAAGAATTTACAGGAAAAAATATGACTATCATTTTAAATAAATATGTTTGTATCAACACAAGACATTTTTTTTTTTATTGATCTTAATTCTTAAGCAACGGCCATTAGTATTTTGTAGTGAGGTTACGGTTGGTTGAGGAACACGTGTTTCATGTGAGGAGAGGATTTGTCACTAAAAATCCGGACTGTCACCCATCACAGAACTAGCGAAGAACACGTTAGTGACTGAGGCAATTCACCGAGACACTCCAGGCCCCTGGACATTCTTTAAATGACATATAAAATATGAGTATTTAAAATAATGGACTTAAGTGAACTAAAAATGTCAAAAATCAGAATATAGATAAATTCATTTAAAAAAAAAAAACATAATTTATTATAGTTGTAGAGCAAGGCTGGTTAATCACCATTTTATATTATTATACAAGTACGCGGAGGCGCTGCAGCTAGTTTCGCCGATTTCCACACACACAAACGTTGTCCGAACGTGAAATAAAATGTATTATTGTAATATGCGTTGGCGAAAATAAATATAATTGTAATTAAAATGGATTAAAAGGTCGTTGCATTTACTACACTACGATTGCCCATGTTGAGACGTTTGCGACCGAATAATATTCTGTAGTTTCGTTTTATAACAACGACCATTCGCACTCTTAAACATAATAATTTACGTCAGTAGTCGCAGTACCTAACTAGCTCTCATTACAATAACTATTCAGTCTTAGATTCGTATAATATAATATAATACGAGCTCTCAACATTTGCAGTAGGTTTCCAATATTTGATTTTATTGTTGTAAAAAAAAAAAAAAAAATGCTATTCTCTGATCGTCCATCGGTGTGGCCCGTCTGTGCGTATACAAAAGCGGAAACTTCGTGAAGTAAACATTTTATGTACTATGCGATTTGCTTTGCTCAATTGCTCATGACGTGCCAAAACGCCAAATGGAAAGTAATTCGTTCTATATCCAATGCTTTGACTAATTACCAATTAACATCAAAATATATCTGTATTGTAGCTAATATTATTGTGTCACGGCAGTAAGTTATGCTAATAATTATAGTACTTGTAAGTTGTATCTATACTGCTATGAAACTCAACTAAAATTAAACACACATACACCGTGCCAAATAAATATCGTTGAGTTTGAAAAGCGACACTAAATCGCACATAAATATCTCGCTCTGGATGCATGATGTGCATACGAGTTTGATAATCGGATTATGTCATGTAGATTGTAGGTATATTTAGATTCTTGTTGAATAATTCTTAATATTTTTTATCTAATATGCGTGTTCATTTGAGACGATAACGCAATACAACAATCATTTTTAATTATCTGTTTTGAATATTGCAAAAGTATAAATCTATTTTTATTTTCGCAAATAATCTTGATGGCCAATAAACTGACGATTAAATAATATTATGTAGTTATCGAAAAATAAGTTATTCAATATGATTATTATCATGGTTGATATTTCCCAAAGCCATCCCAACGTTCAAGAAAACGTTTTAGAAATTGGTTTTTAGAATTTGCAAATCATATTCTATTGATCGTTAGGATAAACCTGAGGGGGGTAGAAGAGTTGAATTATAATAATAGTTATACGGTACCATCATAGTGTCATGTGCATTGGTGATGGAGTTACGCAAAACGCGTGTCCAACTAAGCCACTGAATCATATCCCCATGTTTAGTAATTGTCACAGTTGTAACGTTATTTTAATCTACCTTTAAAGATATAAGTTAATATAGAATATCGTATTGAACTTAAATATTATACTCCAAGAGACTTGTATCTCAGTATACTTCAGATGTATGCTATACCGATTTAGCTATGTGCATTCAACCATGTGTGTTTATTCAATCCAGGCACTTGGTTGGAATAATCACGTTTCCGTTTAAAATATGACGCAATACTTAAACATTACATTTACATTTTACACTATGATATCACGTATACATACTTTAATGTGAATAGCATACTCGAGATACGAAATTGATTAATTGTGACTATATTGTACTATAACGTTTTGTGTCACATTAACTACCTACTAAATATTATTATTAACGTCGAGTTCCGTTTTTTTTTTTTTTTTAATTCCATAAAATATCTGTGAGTTCTTTTAAAATTGAACAGATTAACTAAACATAATAACTTATTGTCTGTCGTAACGTCTCGTTTCCACATAATTATATAGAATCACGAATATCTTATACATTCATTGTGTAAAGAAATATTAAAGATATTATATAAAATGTCGGACGTCCGAATATTTATTAAATATATACGCAACATTATGAAAATGAGAAATCATAACAATTGTGTATGTATTATTTAGGTGATATAAAATAATAAATTATATCTGCACCTGTGTGATCACTGTAGTCTGCAGTAATTACTGTAATTATGAGATACACTCTTGATACTGATACACTTCGAGTGGGACTATGGGAGTTTACCTTAAGCCTAAAAATGACCATTTCATATAGCTATTATCTATGGCGCTCAAAACGTTTAGAGTACATAATTTTCAGGATTGAGAGACCAATATTGCGATAAATAACAGCCATTGGTAATTTAAATTTAAAATATGGAAAAATAATATTTATTATTTTCTTAAGTTATTTTACATAAAACAAAAATATACGATAGTGAACACTTATTACAAAATGTAATAAAAATAAATAACAATTGTACAGTGTATCTACATATGCAATTATCATCAGCACTCCCCAATATTGTTATTGAAAATAGGCTGCAAATCAGCTATTAATATTTTAAATGCAATAATATTAGGTATTACTATTTTTCAAAATCATCAAAGATATAACTGGTCACTCAGCAATCAATTTATCAATATAAAGTACATTTTTTGTACGAAATCATTGTTCGATACACCTTCATTTTTGCCATCATACATCAGTGCAGTAGCACAATGTACAACAATGTTACGAATAGTGTTGTAATTATGTAATATACGTAATATTCATGCATGAATCAGTCCAAAACAATTCACTGAACATTCTGCTAAATACTAATTCATTCATACCGGTTAGACCTAAATGAATTGTTATTGAATATATGTCTAAGCTTTGATTAATATTCTGCGCCAAAATGAAGTGCTTGTATGAAGAGTGCAATATTCTGCTGAATACAAATGCGTTAATAGAGTAAACGCCAAATGAAAAGGGGTACACAATGAAATTGTATTTTCATAGCTCTTTGATACTTTGATTAATGATTTGGTATACCTACAGTTTACACATAATGTGACTTCCTGGTTTCGAAAACATAGGATAAAGGAGCATTTTGTTGAAAGTTCAATCATCTTGAAAATTGGCAAACAACCCATAAATACACCGTTGATGTCAGTGTAAAAATTAATAAATACCCGTGGATTTAAATGGTGTTAAAATCAAAATGTTTGATATCGATTTCAATACTTATATTAAAATGTGTACTTGTGCGTTGAAATTATTGTTTTCTATTTGAATGACATAAAAAATAGTATCCACGGCATTACACTTGAATTTCAATCGACTTTGGGAAGGTTACTGATATTAAAAATTAGAAATCGTAAAATTAAACCTTTAAATATGGGTATTTATAAAAACGGTCTTACAAGGATTTCTCTATATAGTTAAGACGGTAAGTCGACGGTTATCGGGCGTACGATAACCCCGCAGTTATTCCACGGGTACCTATACTCCTCTGGACTTCTATAAAGTTTCGAGGAGCACCAGTGTACGACAAAAACAATTACAATTTGCTTTTTGTTCAAGGTTCATGAGACCATCGCGTGTTATCAGACTACTCGAATTACTATATAATGTTACTCTTATATTGTATAGACACACACACACACACACATATACTGTCTAACTCTGAGCGGCGGTAGCCTATTAACGCCGCAAAAACACATATTCTGTACTGGTGGTAACTGGTAACTATATGACTACGGCTGCAGGCAAACGAGGCAAAACGACTGCCGTAGACACACATTTTTCGAAACGCTGTCGTTTGTACACAGAGCCGACCAAAGCTAAGTCTGCGCGCGTGACGACGCCTGCCGCAGTGTCACCTCCCGTGTGCGGCCTGTCGCACAAATAACCGATATTTTGTACCGCGGTCGCGCGTGTCAGCGGGTAAAACAATTGGCGCGACGACGTGTAGCAATAAATTCTTCGCGTCCCTAGCCGCAGTTATATAATATATTGTCACGAGTTTTAACGACGAGCACGGCGGCGGTAGAGTCGACGATGGCTTATCGACGACGAAAATTATTATTCCCGTGCAATTTGTTCCGGAACAATCGACCCCCAAGGCCCGAGAACAATATTACAGTATATATTATAAATTATAATATTATAGTGATTACCTGTGACTATAGATGACCGTACGTATCAGAGGAACTGCGCAAACATTACAGGTAATACAATAAATAGTGGTAAAGACCGCTTGTGTGTGTGTATATAAATTAGTCGATGCATCGGTGTGATCAGACGTAAACTGTTCGGTATACTATTCAATATCAATCGTCGTCATTGAAAACGATCCGAAATGGGATAAAACCGTCGATCGTACCCATTATAAAATATATACACTAAACGAGAAACGATCGAACCTCTAAACGCATTAGACACTGCGCACGCCGCGACGACTATTATTGTTCTTGACGATTTGATAGATAAAACGGATTTTGTAAGAGAACGAGAACTTTGCATGTCACAGCCTATTATAATTTATAACACCATACATAATGTATTATAATATAGTATTCTTATTCTTATTATATGGGTATATATATTTATAATTATATGATACACATACACTGCAGAGTCAATATTTTTAAGCCTATAATTACTATTGTTAGGTATTTGGGCGTTTTTTTACAAAATAAAATATAAGTTTTGAAAAGAGATACGATCTGAAGCTTCCGCATTGAGTCGAGTAACATATATTAAACGTGCCCGAGAAATTTGTCCGATAATATTAATATTCTTTTGATATCTCTGCAACGCTCGCAGTGTGCTATATCGTTTTGTATATTATTATTAAAACCACCGGGGAATGGATATTATGGATGCGGTGCTAAATATTATAATGCGTGGCTGTGTGTGTTTAAAGAAAACGGATTGAATTCATTACGGTCAACGGACTTGACGGTCGATTTTTAGTGTCTTTGGCCGACAAAACGACATTTCTGGCTAACTATACATATACGCACTACAATGCAGAGTACACAGGCAAAACACACGTCAACGACACACGCTTTGAAGATTTATGCTAATACAATAAACTAGTTTTAATTACATAGTTATCTGGCTGTGGTTCAAGTAGAATTCGCCGCATCTAGACACACGGCGGCGTGTTATGTTGGGACGTTTGAATGGGCGCCAAGAACAGGGGTAAATCGTCATTCTCCCTTTCGTTTGATGGACAACGTTATAACACCATAATAAATATCGATCGTTGTTGTACAAGATATTATTATTATAACTGCGAAAACGAGTGGCGCGTTTCCTCCGACGGTTGTTTTTCATCTTGTAAGCCGTCCCGAATCGCTGGTTTTCGTCGCGAAGATTATAAAGTTTTCCGACAACAGACACTTATATAATATACGCGAACAACTGCAGTAGGGTATAACGCGAATACGACAACTACCGATCCAATTATGATATTATTATACGTCACCGTTGATAGGTATATAATATTATAATATGCGCACGAGTGCTTGACAAACAATTTGAATGAATGTAGGATATTTTCTCCTCGAGTTTTGGAACATTTTCTGCGTGCATTTTGGACGTCATTTTCATTTAAGTATTAAGGCGCACCTACCTGCCTTATGGCTATAACATTAACAATCTGTATATAGTATATAATAAATAAAAGTCAAATACCACTCACTCTCTCACTCACCGATCGCTAGTTCCCAAAAACTACAAAGCGTATGAACAAGAAATTTGGATTAGTGGTTGGTTTAATGCTTTAGATGTCCAAGAAACGATTTTCTAAAATATGCATTTGAAAGAAGTGCTTAAACAAAGATTTTGTGGTTTACGATGGAAATTGGAAATTTTTTTACAGGTAAATGATTGCCATTGGTCACAGATTATAATAATTGTAATAGCAGAAATTGGTAGAAATTAGTATTCATTTTTTTTATTTAAATGGTTGCCATTGGTTACTTGGGCGAATGAGGTAAAGCGTAAATCAAACCGTCGTGTTTGTGGCATCGAATAAAAAAAACTATATTTCAAAACAAAATATATGAGAGTTTATTTATAAGATAATTATTCTACGTTTGTTACTCAAAAACTACTCAACTGATTTTGACTAAAATTTCAGAGATTCTTCTTAGAGTGATCAGGAAAGTTTAGGGAGTAGGTAGTATGAATCACGTTTAGAAATAAACCAAGAGCTATAATATCTGAATTGAGGTACAACCAAACCGAGATACACCGATGTATAGCCATGTTTTATATCCATTGATCATTTATTTCCAGGTTAAGTCGAGCTACGTAGGTAACTAGTATAATAATATAACTGCCAAAGTGTAAAAGTATGTGTAGTTATTAGTTTGAGTAAAAGAAAGAATAAAAACTGCGAAAGTATAAAAAAGTATAGATGCCTATGTATAATTATTAATTTAAATATATTGAACCAAAAGTTCTATAGGTACATATTTATATAATACATAAATAAGTAGGTGTTATATAATATTATATTCGTCATCTTTCCCCTCATGCTATTTTTATTAACAGAACGTTTATCATTTACCAAAACTATTGTAAACGAAATAGGTCTCTGATGAATTAGTATAGGTATTGAGTTGTTCTTTCAGAAAATTATAGTAAAGAAGTTGAAAAACCGACCGTGATCTGCTGATATTTTGCGTTTTGACACTAAAAAATTCCACTGAAATACGCTGTAAATGAAATTTTTATCGTAATTCACTTCAACGTCAATATATGACTATTTATACCATATAGAGTAACATATTATTCAAATCGCATGGAGGTATATGCGCGTTGGGACGTGCCGCTATCTGTGATGAACTTTGAGAAATCCTGAATTCGTCATCTTTCCCCAATCGTCATCTTACGCCTCTTTGCCCTATATTTTTATTTTATGTATTTGAATTACAATTATAATATCACATATTTCTTTAATTTTAATTTATTTTTCGATATTTTTTTTTATAACAATTATTTGTAGGTACCTACCTACGTATACTGCGCAAAATACTGCCAATATTGTGTAATATCTCAATATTTTTATATTATCCATTATAAATAAATACTAAATAATATTAGTAAAAAAAACGAAACAGTAACAAAATAGGTAGGTATACTCAACAGTAACTGTGTAGTACAAATTGTCGTAAAATGTAATTACTTATCGAATATCTCCAAAATTTGGTATAAACACTCAACCTCATTCGTATTATTAGTAGTTATCGTTGAGATGTCTTAATTATTATTTTGAGATATTTAGTAGTCAGGTGCCGTATTTATAGGTCCACATTTACAGCCCACAAATAACCGTACGTAAAATATATACACGAGGAGAAAATGATCCATAACGGGGAGGAAATGACTCTCACGAATAAAAATAGTTGGGAAGAAAATGCCCGTCAACCAATTGGTGTCCATATAAATTGTTTTAATGATTATACGCGCGCGCGGAGGTATTATTATAAAATCGAATATCTTATAAAATACTATTATCAATTATTACGAACACAATTGTTAGATACGAGTGGCTTGCGGCGTTATATATAATAATATGGAACGTTTGTTCAATAAACATTTCTTTAGCTTAGTATCGTACATAAATCACGTGATGGATTTAAGGGTAACTAGACGTTTATATTAAGCCCGGCTAATAAATTATCATGGGTCACGATCGAAACAACTCCATCGAACGGTTAATGAATTAATACAAAATAAATAATAATATTAATATATATCAGTTATGAGATTATGTCATATTTTATACATTTATTACTAACTTTTCGAGTTCCGACAGAAACATTATATTATGTTTGTATGTATCACTTTGAAAATTGTTTGGTTAAATAGTAGCTAAGTAAATTACTGTAATAGCTAAAAACTATATAATACCATACTTTAGAAGTTAATAGTTTAAGTTATATAAAAATATAAAATAGGTACAGTACAATATGGAAAGCTCTAAGTGACTGCATATTATAATTTATGACAATAGTGTCATAATAGTCCATCGAAATTTCGAAAATCTAAGTTGTATTTAAAATCGTGTGTGTTTTTCGAATAGTGCGTTTATAAATTAAATACTACCGGTAGTGATTCGTCAGAACTCGGAAGGGATTTTTATCGTCTACTAAAACCACGCATTCTATAAATATATTTATTCAATTAAGGTAATGCGTCTGAACTGAACTGTTAAAAAGCTTAAGCTCTTTACCGCTAAAACTCGTCACACAATACGCGTGTCTATCCTTTTTAGTTATTTTCATTAACTAACCGTTGAGAAAAAAAAATAACCGACAATGAACACTTACCTACTTCTATGCTTCCATTTACACCGTGGGTACTCCGTGACTGTCTCTATACATTTTCATCAAATACAATTTAGAAATTCATGTAGTACCGTAATTTAATTATCATGATTCATGGAGATAAGTTGATTGCGTGGTTCAAAAACTTTACTACAAGTTAACACACATAAATAATAATATTATTATGTACAACGCCTAACCGTGAGCCTAACAGAATATACGCAATATAATATTATTATTGTGTGTAGCAGCTCCGGAGCGGTTCGTGTTATCGTTTCTATTGTCATATACTCATATGCGTGGCCACTTTAGATAACCCAAAAATGGATTCGTAGGATTTTAAATTATTCTAGATAGTATAGATAGCTGCAGCGTATATCATATATTTATAAGTTTTTTGTGCGGTATACAATAGATTTAAATATAAAAACAATAGAAAAAGCGTTGATAAACACTAATACCTTGCGAGTTGCGATTCATAATATTATTGTTTCACTATGAACCGACCAGTTGAGTCATAGTTAGTCATAACATTTGACACACATCGTCCTACGGCAAGCTCAAGGCTGATTGTTTCGTGATTACGACTGGTCCGTTGAAACTTGAAATCGAGCTTATGAAAAAAGAAATATGTTAATACTATAACAAAAACTTTATCAACGCTGTTGAATAATTTTAAATACTCGTTGACAATTTTCTTACAAAAACGTAGTGAGAACAACAGAATGGTTTCTCCAGTGGGCACGGGAATAAAAACGAACGATTTGAATGTATAAAAAGTGACTGTGAATGTGTCTGAGACGAATAATAATAAAAATATAGTATAATATAAACTTAAATAACAACTTGTGTGTACGCGGCAGAAACCCTATATAGTCGTTAGAAAATCCACAGGACGTTCGTTCGACAATATTTCGTTAGTTACATTATCATCTTCGCAGTCCACACATAAGGATCGTACATAAATCAACCCCTCGACCCCATTGCGTTTCCCACACCCCGTCGAGGCGCTTTCTTATTCGTTGGTGGCGGCGGTGTGATTACTTTCTTTCCGCGAGACTGCGGCAAATATTCGTTATTTTCCTCAGAGAGGAGGTCTGATGCTATTGGCCTATATATATATACAATATATCAGTGTGTCCTTCCGTTGATGGTTTCATTTCGCTGAAAGCTTCCCCGCCACAAATCCTATCCCCCCCCCCGGTCTTCCTCTGACACTCTCAAACACACACACACACACTCACACACAACTCCTCATACTATGTGCTTTTGTATGTGTCACACGAGTACACGACGCACACAGACGTCGTTATTGGAAGGGGTAGTTTTATTGCTCACGTAGTTTTGATGCGTGCCACGAGTATACTCGTCATCGGTTCGTTTCACCCCATTTTACGAAATTTGCTCTTCGTCCTTATCAAATCAAAACGTACACGCTGCTATATCGCGTCACATATATTATTATACAATATATCTCATTGCCAAATATCAATCACAATAAAATTATCATCTTGTTACCTGAATTATATCATATATTATTTCTTGCTTTATCTTATTTTCTTTTCTTTGCATCGGTGATCACGTCTTCGCGAGCATCCAAATATAATATTTTAGATCATTAATCATTATATATATTTTAGATTCTGAGCGAAGCGATGAATGTATTGATTTGACAATGATGCGTGTTTTTTTTTTTTTTTTTTTGTGTCTGTCGTCACCTTTTAGGACAGTAAAAGTGCTTGGATTTTCTTCAACAGTAACTTTTCAGATAGGAAAGTGAATCTAGTTGGTACTTTGGGGGTCAAAAGTAAACATTTCTTAATAGTTTTCAAATGCGACTTGAAAAACAAAAGAAAAATTAAGGAAAAACGGGAATTTTTACGCAAAATCTGTTTTCAAAAAATCGACTTTGGTTTTTGGTGTAACTCTAAAACAAATGACCGTAGATACATGAAATTTTGACTGAATGTTTATATTAGCATTTCCTATACACCATAACATTTTCTAAATATTTTGACTTATTTTGAGCTGTTTACGGACATTGTCAGTTTCCATTTTTTTTAGTTTTTTTTTTCTATAAATATCAATAAAATTTTATCTGTTGTGTATTAAAAGGCTTGAAAATTTAATAGAAGACTCCTAAGTTATTTTTACAAAGGCAGATGAAAAAAATTAAAAATTCTTAGTCACAGATTTATTTATAAGCATTTAAAGTTCAAATATTGACAAAATACGGAAAAATCAAGAAAATTAGCAAATTTTTTTGAGTTGAGAATTCATAAAAATTTTTCTTTTTCAATCTAAGATTTGAAAATGTAATGAAAGATTATCAATAAGTTTGTCTACCTTTATCAAAAAAAAAAATGTCTACAAGAAAGTCAAATTAAATTTTTATGAGCGTTTGAAATTCATATTTTCACAACATTTGATATTCACTCGATATCTCTTGTAACGATTTTCTTATTTTGTTGTAATCAAAAACGTATGACTGTAGATACTTGAAAATTTCACTGAATATTTGTATTAGCATTTTCTATACACGATAAAATTTTGAAAATAATTTGACTTTTTTTGAGTTGTTTACGGACATTGACAGTTTTCAATTTTTTTAGTTTTTTTTTTTCTATAAATATCAATAAAATTTTATTTAAAATTTTATGTGAAAATTTAATATAAGGCTCCTGATATATCGTTCTAATAGCAGTTGAAAAACATTAAAAATACATAGGCACAATTTTTTTTTTAAGCATTTAAAGTTCAAATTTTGACAAAATTTATTAAATTTATAATTTAATAATTATTTTGTAGTTAAAAATTTATGAAATGTTTAACTTTTATAGCTAAGGATTGAAAATTGAAAACAAGGTTCCACGTAAATAGGTTATATATAAATTACTTTATTCACAATAATATCATCAAATATACTTGGTAATATCATAGGCTGACTGACCGTTTTCGTTCAGAATCGTTTTTCTTATACAATGATATTATATCGTTGAATTCAAATTTAACACCATCCATTACAGTGACCCACTTGTAACCTACTGTACAGCAGAGCGACATCCACTTACCCATCTTTTTTTTTTTTTTACATTTAGGAGTTGAGATTAGATTCTCTGTATCGCCGATAAAAGGTTTCCTCAGTCAGTGGCGTGGCGAATTTCATTAACTTATGAAGCACAATAATTGATATTAATAATTATACATACTTATATAAATAATTACGGATTTACTTTAATAGTAACTGAGAATGATTGGCTTGTCTTAGTGTGTACTTCATAAATTATTTATTATATGTCAAATGCCCATACTCTCTAGGGCACCCACCACCCTTTAAACTGAGGCACGTGCCTCAAATAAAGTCCTTTGTCACGCCACTGTCCTCAGTTGTGGTGACGAGACCAAAATTACTGCAAACAATTACAAAAAGTGTAGTCATAGTAATTTAGCGGAAAATTTTCTATTATTATTATTATAAATGTTCAAATCATCGTGAAATCCGTGAGAAGCAGCTTTTGTCATAATATAATTTATATGTATACCGTAGACACTCAGATCTCAATAATCGTCGTTGGTCGTCTCTCTTTTAATCGTTTTTAATAGTTATTGGAGTGACTCGCGAGTCTGATTCAAAATATTTGTATGGTTTCAATCACGCTAATTTTGTGTTTACGACCTTTGTCTAAGTTTAGAACCACTTCATCGTTCACGCATACGCGCAATCACCAACTTCCCGAAATGAACACATGTTAGTCTAGAGGGCGGAGATGATGAATAGGTCACTGAAAATGTGTGTATTATATTATTATATTTATACTGAATGCTGTCGTGAAACGTTGTGTGATAATATCTATTAATTATTTCTTATATCTGTTGCACGTGTCTCTCAAAATCTAAAAGTCACTTATTATTGTCTTGGTAAAATAATTACAAAAACATTCCAAGCTCGAAATTTCGGTCATCAGAACCAGATGTATCGCACACACGCGTTGAGAAGATAGGGTAGGTATATAAAAGCATCAATTCAATTAATGCTTTGATAATTTATAAGAGTTTTTATTATTTGACACCAAAATATATTAATATTGACGAGATTAAAATAATTTGGCATAAGTGGTGCCTATTAGCATTGATTCTAAATACTAGTATTTATAATCAATGCTATTAGCTATCGCCGATCTTAATAGCATACGGTTGTAGTTATGTCAGCTGATCGAATAGGTATACTATTCCAACAAAATATTGTAAATATTATTACTTACATCTAACTATTGTTTAATTATTATCTAATCGAATAGTACCTACCACGTAAAGACAATTAGGTATTTATGATAGCGTCTTTGCAGTGTGCATGTTTACAAGCTATTATTATGATCAGAAATATTTCTAATTTTAATTTAAGAAACTATTTTCTTGATTGGTGGCATTTTGAGACACGGGTTAAATGCGGTCGCAGATATATTTCAAGTGTGATGCTTAACTAATTTTAAGTGTAGGCACTTACTATAAAAATTATCAGCTATATTGTAATTGTTATCGCTATAATATGTGTTTGGATACTTAGGAATAATCAATATTTGCACTTTAGTGCAAAACTATTTAGCAACTATTTGTATTAATATTTAATGTATTAGGATGTGTATAATATGTAATAATTTCAAATTTTTTTATCATTTTTTTTTAACACAATATTATAACTTTGTACCCAATTACTTTCATGAAATTGAAGATAGCTAACATATTACCTATATTATTATTCATTATACAGACTTTTTTAAATCATAACTCATATCACTATGTGCTATATGCCTACCTATATTAATTATTATGTATAATAATTAATAACCAATAAGTAATAAGTTATTACTAATATAATACGATTATATTATCAATACAATATTTTTTTTAAGCATACTTATTAGGTACTCCTAACTCATTGCGTAAAAAAACTATAATGAAATGTTGAAGTTTATAATTATTGTATATGACAATATATTATTATGAAATAATATGACTATAAATTATATTACATATTAAAATTATATATATTTGTGATGTAAAGAATTTAAATAAAACATGCAATGCCTAAAAATATAAATAATTATATTTTATTTTTAAATTTATAGATACCAGCATATGAAAATTGTTCACTGACTCGCTGTATAACATTTATTTTACATATAATTATTATAAAATTAATGATTATATTTAATATGTATGATTAAATTATTATAAACTATTGTCATATCAATAAATTGATTTAAGTATTTAAGGTCGCATTATAGACAGTATTATAGTAGGTAACTTACAAAATAAACTACTCTATTATATTTTACAATAGTTATTTATACAACACACAAAAATACAGAAATAATTTTATATTAAAACTTTTTATGTTATTTGTATAGAAGTAGATAAAATCAAATTATTTCCATAGGTAGAAAATATAATTATATTATCAATTCCCAAACTAATAAATTTACCAAATAGTGCATAAAAAATAATTACAAATAATAAAATAAAAAATGAATTAAACCACTGATCATAACTAACGCAGCACGCAATAATAGTTATCGTATTTTAGTTTGTTTTTTTTTTAAGACTATATAATATAAATAAAGAGTTATAAATATTTATAAATATTATCAAGTAATAACTCAACGATAGTTACAATATACTTATACTTTATTAAAACCACGGGGAAAAAATGATGTTATCTGAAACCCATGAAATACTAGTTTTACTGTTCTGATAAATAAAGTAATTTCATTCACGCAGTTAAAAAAAAATAATAAGATTGATCACCCGTTAACATAAATAATAATAAAATAATTTAAACAAAGTGGAATACGGTACATTTCTATATACCTAGTTTTCAAATATTCATATAGTTACATATATCATATTTCAGTGGTTAGGTTTTCAGGTTTTTTGTTCACAAAATGAGTAATCCATATAGAATAAAAATATCATAGTTGTTGAAAAATTAAAGCTTTAACATTCGAGTTACGTGAAAAGAACATAACTATTAATTCGTACTCTATATCCTTATTGACAAAACACTGCAGCTGTAATTAACTACACCGGTCCGGTCTAATCTCTAGCTAGGTATCCATTTGTAAAGTTGTAGAGCGATGGAAAATGTTTCCAAAACATAATACACTACGTCAGGGGTCGGCAACCTTTTTGGTGTCAAGGGCCAAAAAATAAAAATAAATTTTTTTACGGGCCATAATTTGAATACACCTTATTTTATTTAAACGAAATATTGTAGTAATTTAAAATTTAATTTATTTAAGTACATCACTGTACCATAGAGTTACATGTACAAAAATTTGAAACACAGAATTGAGACGATTACACTTCACTAGAAAATCAATTCAGTAATACTAAGTCGTATTTTGTTTTGTATAATAAATTATTATCGATGTTTAACGAAACGTAGATAACGTGAACAATGTTTCTATACATAATATCTATTTTTGTTCAATAATTATATAACTAACTTTTCGTGAGAAATCCCAATTTTTATCAGCAAAGATAACGTGTTGTATAATATTTTTAAACTAACTATAAATTATTATCGCGGGCCGCATAAAATTGCTACGCGGGCCGCGGGTTGCGGACCCCTGCACTACGTCATACTACCTATATGGTTCGTTTTCTGTTATTAGACAATCTGAAATCAGAAAAAAAACTTGCTCGCAGGCTGCAGTGATATTATTCCGAAAAATTAAAAACTCTTTCTCTTTCCCATAGTACCTATATCGTTATTTTATTAGCTCCTACCAATTATATTATTATACCATCGTCTTAGCCGTATTCGAGATTTCATACACGCCGCGTAATATGATTTTCTGTCGTTTATTCGTATTCGGCCGACCACTCCAAGGTAGGTATTATAAGTAGAATGCAACTGGATTGCAACGACTTGGGCACGATCCGCCTGAACAGGCCGGTCTGGTGCAACGGTGACCTCCGCAGTGTTCCATTACGACGATCGCATGTCGGTCGGAAAATCCATTTCGCCGGTAAATCCGCGACGGTTTACGAGCGTACGTTTTCCAGTGCAGTCGCGTCTGTTTTCCTTCTGATCCGATAATATGGCTATTATTACGATTTTCACAGTCCAGTCGTGACTCCGGCGCGGTTGTTTAGGTACCCGCTGAAGCAATATTATACAAGATAGTCACTGCAGGGTCGCTTAGGCGGAATGCAACGACTTGGGCACGATCCGTCTGAACAGGCCGGTCTGGTGCAGCGGTGGCCTCCGCAGTGTTGTATTACGACGATCGCATGTCGGTCGGAAAATCCATTTCGCCGGCAAATCCGCGACGGTTTACGAGCGTACGTTTTCCAGTGCAGTCGGTTTTCTTTCTGCAGATCCGCGTATGCCATGATATTGCTGCCATTATTACGGTTTTCACAGACCATTTGACCTACACCTGCTGCAGCAATATTATACAGGATGGTCACTATATACAACTTTACTATATAAATACACACACCTACTTCGCGCGGTTTGTCCGACCGCAAACGTCTCTCCGCGCGATAATAAATAATAAGACCTACACGTCCGTCGGAGTTGACCGCGCACGTACCTATATATATATATAATATATGTATATAATATGTATATTGTATAAGCTGTGCGCCGACCGCTTCGATTTATCCCTATATATTATTATTATATTGGTTTCGAACTGTTTACACGGGGGACCGGCTCTACGTGTGTGGGCGACGACGAAAGTCTCCGAGCGCGTTAACAGCTGTAGAGGTAAATATTTATAGTACGACTCCGGATAGTCTCGTGTGAAGCCTATACAGCACCCTCTCGAGTAGCACCGTTTGGTGTGGTTCTTCTCCGGCGTGTTTGTGTATATTATTATCATGTGTATTTGGTTAAAAGCAACGAGATAGGGCTAACAGGGTCCCGGCAGTGTCGGGGGGGGGGGGGGAGAGCAGGGTGAAGGACGGCGTGCGCATTGTGTATATTATTATTATGTGTTTTGGTATGTCTGCGCGCGGAACACGACGGACGACGACGGTGACGGCCCAGTCAAAACACCACCAGGAGAGAATGAATTATGAGCTGACAAAAGATATATAATAATAATAATATATACAATATATTATATTATACTGCAGCAAGTACGGTTATTATTATTATTATTATTATACGAGTCGTACAACACTGTATACCATACGCATGCATTATATACACGTCCGCGCATTAAAACCCGAATAGATCATTCAACAAGTCCGGACACTGACTGCGTAAACATCGCATTAATTAAATTACATTATTTTTAGAGTTCTCGCAGGGCTGACGTGCGGCAGTGGTGCAAGGGGGGGGGGGGCACCGGATCTCATCTCGAGACGTTTTAAAGTCACGTGGAGCTCGCCGCCGTTGTGATCCACACGCGTATAATAATATTGTATAGATACGTGTATAATGGACTTTCGGCGGTCCTTTCCGATTCGTCTTGCCCTTCCGCCACGAGCACGTGCGTCCGAAGTAATAAACGCCGACGACTTGGCAAAGGCTGCTGCGCCGAGTGTACACGCCACATCAGTATTATTAAACATGACACAAAACAAACAACATTATGATAATAATATTATAATATAATATTATGTTATATTATTATAATAGACTGAAGTGAAAGAAAAACGTTCTTCGTCGTCGGCCGGCCGGAATTCGAAATATATATGTATACAAGGTGTAACAAAAAGTACTGACGAAAAAGAAAAAAAATTATGCCGCAAAAACGTATGACAAAAAATGTTAAAATTATATGATAAGTAAATAATTTAAGAAATATACTCATGTCAGCGAAATAAAAATACTCGACTTAGATAAATGTTTTTACTATCAAAATTCTTCTTATAATCAGATTCACAAATTGGCTATTTCGAACAAAAAAATTTAAATCAAATTTTAAATTTTTTATTTTCAGTGAAAAAAAATAAATTTTTGTATAATATTTTAAGTGTAACGCAAGTGACTATAAATTATATATATATAAAAAAAATTTTAATATTGATTGGAAAAAAATTTATTCCAAAAGTCAGTTCTATCTGTTACACCCTGTGTATCGCGCCGCTGTGAATAATAATATAATAGTATACAATATGTATCTATGTGTAGGCACCTATATACAATATAAAGATTCTGATACAAAGCTGTTGTAATTTATACGTACACACAATGTGCACACCTCCGTGTAATAACGTACACGGACGACAAAATGTTATTCGGTGACAAAACGACTGCGCTTATAGCGACGACGGCTTTTAATGTTCCGTTTTTCTTTTTTTTTTTTCCCTTTTCCGTCGTCACGTTAAAACTTATCGTCGACCCACGTAACACCCGTGTTAAGTTCACAGAAATATTGTCAACGAAATGTTGAATGTTGAACGCATTTAGTCACCTGACCGCCCACTACCTATAGAGGAGTTTTAATTGTTTTTTTTTTTTTTTTTTGTTACCTACGTTAATTTCGTACTTTTAAATCAGTAATGTGATCACAAAGCGAAACAATAAACATCATATTATATCCTTTTATAATATGGTACAATCATCCATCATAAAAAAACAATAACTTTGTATTATATTTATTATTTAAGATATGTTTTTTTTTACGTTTCGACGAACAATAATAAGATGAATAACCCATAAAGTCGTTTCACAAGCAAGTATATTGTTGTATTTAGATTTCAGTTGAATAATCTGAATACTTAATAGTTAATAAATTGTAAGATGATACTATACTATATAGAAATATTGTATCGAGCAACAAGTGTTTTTTTCCTATCGATTTAATCAAGCAAACACATTAGTTCTACATCAGTTTTATGTTTTACTACGGGAAGTTTATTGCTAATATCTATGTTATATATTATGTTATAATATGAAAATATATAAATTTATCTTCTTTTGAATATAAACATATTAAATTGTTTGAAATAATTTAATTGTTTCTGAATAACTTTAAGTATTAAATTAGTTATTAATTGTATTGTTCCTTAATTAAAAATAATACTGACTATATAAGATTCACACTATTTATATTAATACTTATGCCAAGTATAATGTATATGGATTTACTGTTGATATAATATCTTTGTAGTTTTATTGTTTATAAAAAAAAATGTTCTATTCACTAGTCAACTTGTAACTTGTCAAGTTATTGTTCATGTAGTATGTTCACACACAGGCACACAGACACAGCTATTATTAATGTATACTACTCGTCTTGAGTCTTGACAGATGGTTAGTTAATGGTATTAAATTTGTCACTAGAAACATAAATTAAATTAAATATATTACTAACAATTTATACAAATGTCGAAGTATCAAGTATGATTTGAATATGGTAAAAACGGGTCAAGTTAAACGTACAGAAATTATATTTTTCTTCGTTATTGATAAAATTATTTATTCTCGTACTTTGTCTTTCATTTTAATATGTGAATTATTACCTACATTATTTTTCTTACATTTTAGTTAAAACCTAAATAATAATAAAACACATAATTTGTATATGAACACTTGATGTGTAACTTGATTTTCCCTAAAATTGTTGAAATGTACGTTATACAACATACCTAACTAAATCTAATGTTACTACCTATATAGCTCCTATACTCACTCTACTTAGATTTTATAAAAATGTTAATTAAAAACAAAACAAACAATAACTAGGTACCTACCTATTAATGGACATATAATTTAAAAGGATATAGAGACATTTTTACGAAATATAAATCGATATGGGAATTATTTATAAATCAATAAAACTTAACTATTGCATGAATATATTTTTGGAAATGCAGATCATTTAATTACACGTTTGGAAGAAAAATGTAGGAACACAATATTCAAACTTTTATTAATATGTATAGATGTAAAATACTAGAATATTTAAAACACTATAGCAGATAGCAACTTGGCTAAAAAATGTTATGTTGTCGAAACATACGAATAATTTGTGGGTACAACACCAATAATATTATGATCAATGCAGTATGGTGAAATAATCACTTAGATGACCACACTAATAACAAAATAGTCCCTATGAAAGTAAAATAAACGAATTTTATGTTAACCAAATAAAATTATATTACTTTAGAGGTATTTACATTTATAATTAAATTATAATATAAAATAGTTTGCTGTTTGTAAGATTATAATATTCTATCTACCTCGTTATTTATGTTTGTTATACATCTATAAAAATATTATATGACTGCAGTAATTCGTAATTTTTATTGTACATTTATCTAGGACCCATAATAGAGCTTAGGTTGATTAGGATAATACGGTGGCATCAACCTTAAATGTTATATGATGCAACACCGTGCGTTATAATTTTACAAACTTACATTCGAAATAAGTTTATGCATTTAAAGGTGTTGGTGTTATGTATAATTTATTTAACACTAAATACTTTTATGATAGATAAAAATAGTTATAATTGTATTAAACCTATTAATACCTATGACGCGTAATATTTTTATAATATTATCATTGATTGTACATAATATTATTATTACACCTATTATAGTGGTATTGTACTGTTGTAGTATCGTGTAATACAATATTGTCAATTACACAACCTAAATTATATCAGTTATCAGTAACCAAGTTATTCACAAGATTATAGATATTTTATACCAATGTAAACTAAATTCTGTATATGAAATATTTATAACTGTGGTTACTCATACATTTATTATTGTTTTATTAATGGTTTCTTATAGCGGTTACATGTACCGATAAACCTTATAGGTAGTTAGGTACACGTTTCAGCTGTTGCGGATATAGACACTGGTCACTGGATACTGGATGGTCATCATGACCACTGTTCACACCAGGAGTTACACATTATTATAGTGGCCTGTAAAATATACGGCAGCATAATTTAATATTATAGTTTATATAATTTATATGATTTATGGGATTTAGGAAAACTATACAATTTTATTTCGTAACTATATTGAAACAAAATATTTCTACGATTTGTCGCAATTTCATTTAACTATTGTTATAACTTTTGGATCAGATTAGAATTTTTTTCATCATAATAAAATATAAAAAATATTAAAATGTCTACTGAGTAGGTACTGTTTGACAACTATTCATTACAATTTAATTTAATTTATTGAAAAGATACGTATATATTTTTATTTTTTTATATTAGTTAGGTACCTACTTGTTTTTGATTGTATCGTGCTATATTTTATTATTATTATTTATAGTAATTATTACAATATAATATTAACTTATTTTTCTATCATTTTGTTGACACTTGACATAGTTGATGAGATAATTAATTAGTAGTACATACAATATTACCCGATAAATCATCGAATATGATATACTAATCACAAATATATTTATATGATTTTAATCAACTTAACTTTAACGAACAGAATAGAGTCATCATCACGTTTTGTACAATTATTTTGAATTGTGGTTAATAATATTTAACAGATCATTATCATTAAAATCAAGATGTATGAACTGTGAATAAGGCATTTATTTTATGATTATCTAAAATTAATTCAAAAACCACTCAACAAAATAAATAATGTTTAATTTTTATTACAGGTAAAGTACACAAATATTAATATACAGTAAAACTCGCTTAAGACGCTCTTTAAGGGACCAGCTCTCTAAAACGTCTTATGCGGGAAAGCGTCTTATGCGGGAATGAAACAAAATGATGTGGTTGAAATATCGAGTTTATTTTTTTATTATTAAACATAATTTAATGAGAAATACACTTACTAAATCTCATAAGACGATGAAATACAGTAAAACTGTTATAATAAGTAATGATAAAATAGGTATAGCGATAAAATAAAACGATAAGAACACGTATAATACTAAAAATTCTATTTTTATTTTCACAAAACTACTAAAATTTATCGTAATCTGCTGAAAAAAAGAGCGTTTTACCCGATTAGACAGAGAAAAACTGAGCGTCTTAACAGGTGATTTTTACATTGACTAGTATAGGAAATGTCTAGGGACCGACTAAAAACAGCGTCTTATGCGGGAAAGCGTCTTAAGCGAGAGCGTCTTAAGCGAGTTTTACTGTACTTATTTTGCTACCTATACGGCTATACCTAACAATGCGATTCACAAGTATAATTATTATTCAATCCACTTGACAATCTTAGATAAAATATTTCACATCTACATATAATATAAAATGAAGAAACATCATGTTCCCATTTAATAGTATTCATCAAAGGTGCGTTGGTTATTTTCAATAGATTTTTGGTGATCAAGTACCTACCTAGGTTTGTTACTAGTTATTATATACGCAGAACTAAACATATTTCATCGTAGTTCAACAATGAGTGAGTTTTAATGATTTATTATTTTAAAATATATAATAGAATAAAATGTTTGAATGGTTCATTATTCTAGAATTTGTATTCATCCGTAATTAATATTACCTAAGTCTCATATTTTGTACTACTAGTTTTAATTAAGTTTTCATTAAATATTAATTATCACAACTTCTTATCCATAAAAGTTTTCCTAGTTATTTAAGCCATATATTATATAATAATTCACGGTAAGCCATCATAAAATATTTAAAAAAATCTTGTAACATCATTATCATAGTATAATACAATAACAGTGTTCCAGGTTTACTTTTTTCACTCATAATATTGTCTCCATTTGATTTTCACAAGTATATTTTGAGATGGCAGTATAGCAAGTGCAGTTAAATGTTCTTAAATGTAATTTGAAAATTAACCACATACTTGTTATGCTGTTTCAAAAAGAAGTTATATTGCAAAATATTTTTTGTTTGAAATAAATAAATATTTATTTGAAGCAATGATAAAATTAAATAACATAGATATAAATATCTTTTAATAGCTTCTGTCAAAGATAAAATACAATAATTTGTTATTCATATAGTTAAATGGTCTATTGAAAGTAAATAAATACTTACAAAAAATATGATAAAAAAATCTAAACAAAATAGTATTATAAGGCACATGTTAACTAATTATTTCTACAGTTTGTTTTTTTTATGACATTTTTTTTATAAACCTTCATGAAATTCAATACAATTTTCATTCAACCTTTTTATAAAAATTTAGGTATGCTAAATAATTTTAAATGTTTCAATAGGCAAAAAGAAGTTAAAGCTACTTCAAAGTTAAAACACATCAAGAGCACTTTTTTATCTAAAATAGAGGGAACATAAATAACAATGCAATTCAAAAATGTAGTTTTAATTTAATAATATGTTACACAGTGAAAGTTATTATTTTCTTAAAACGTAATAATGTCAAATTTCGATTAAATTGAATTATAATTCGGTTGAATTATTGGTCATCAAAATAGAATACGTATATTCAAAACGATATTATAGTATTATATTTTAATACCTACTTATTATGATATGATAAGGAATATGAACAATATATAAAGTGTGACACGTGATTAACAGTATTATGATATCAACACTTCACATATTATATCAATTGGACGTAGCTAAATTTGAAATCGACTACAAATATTGAGTAGTATATAACACACAGATATTCGGGAATGTGTTATAGTTCACACAACATTTTATTAGTGTACGCATAATGTCATGTTAGCACAGTGATTTGTCTGATTGCTCTTTTTTATTCGTTCGAAGATATTATACTGATTTTAAGTTTTAATTTATTAAACACAATGATCGTCAACGGGATCATAGGTAAATACACCGTTAACGATTGTCCAGACTTTTATTTTAAAACTAAACTATTTTATCGACGAATATGAATTTTTAAACGAAATACATATAAATATCATTTGAATCGAATCGAATTTTTCGTACAAACGTAGCGTTATACGCTGAAAAAAGATTCCCTTTAAACACGTGTGACAGCTGTGACATATTGTAAGACTTCCGTTTTTTTTTTACAGACGCCAAGACCGAGATGATGGATCGTCAACCGGAAATCAACACGCAGCGGGACGTGTACCAGGTGGACGCGTTGTCGGCCAACAACAACGCCCCGGCCATGCGGCCGGCCGCGAAGAAACCGCCCAAGAAAAAACGGAAGTGCATGGACTACGTGCGGAAGACGGTACCGTCCATTGACTGGCTGTTCCTCAACTACCGCTGGTCCGAGGACTTTGCGGAGGACACGATGGCCGGCATCGCGGTGGCCGTGTTGAACATCCCGCAGGGCATGGCCTACTCGATCCTCGGCAACGTCGAGCCGACCGTCGGCCTCTACATGGCCGTGTTCCCGGTGCTGGTGTACAGCCTGCTGGGAACGTCCCGTCACATATCGCTGGGCGTGCTGTCCGTCCTGTGCCTGATGACCGGCAAAGTGGTGACCATGTACGCGACCGACGACACCGGTGTGGACGCCGGCACCGGTTACACGGCCATCCAGGTGGCCACCGCCGTCACCATGGTGGCCGGGCTCGTGCAGCTGCTCATGTACGTGTTCCGGCTGGGGCTGCTGTGCACCGTGCTGTCGGAGACGCTGGTCAGCGGCTTCACCGCGTCCGTGGCCGTCATCGTGCTCACGTCACAGCTCAAGGAGCTGCTGGGCGTGGACGTGGCCCGGCGGGTGGGCATGATGCAGGTGCCACACACGTTCTACGATTTCGCCGACCGTTTCCACACCATCAACTGGATGACGACGGCCGTGTCCGTCACGACCATCGCCGTTCTGTTGGTGTACAACAAGTACCTAAAGGAGAGGATCAACAGCAAGCTGTGCATGCCACTGCCGATCGAACTGATCGTGACGATCGTTGCCACCGTGCTTTTCCAAGTGACCACAATCGCCCAGGACTATGACATGGTTCAGGTAAACACACAGATCATTCGCGTGGCTCTATAGTAATCGATTGTAATTATTAATAAGCCAACAGAGGTTCTAAATTTGATCTGATTATCGGTCAAAAGATCTACCTTATTTAATAGTTTTTAAAAAATATTTTATATTTAAATATTTATAATTGTCAAAGGATACCTATTACCTGGTAATAATATAAATATGAAACAGAAATTTTAAAATGTATCTATAGTCATAACTCATAAATATTACTTTCCTTAGAAAATCAGCAAAATAATATAGAAATCTGGGAATATTCTTGCGACCATCACATACTTCAAAGAATTCTTTAATTAATTTTTTTTCTCTTATCATTCAGCATGTATAATATAATCTTGGCCCACTTTACGCGTTGGTCGCATCAACAGCGATATATAATACCTATAAAATAATTAATTTTCCCAAATGACAAATTTAAAATATGCAAAAAAAATAAATAACAAACATGGCGTTGAACTTTTAAGGTGGCCAAGTTAAACTTACGTATCTAGAATACGCGACGCTTAAATGTGATGAATTTAAATTATTCAATCGTAATATTGCAGATGGGTGAAATCAAATCGGGCCTGCCGGCGTTCGAGGTGCCGCCCGTCAAACTGTTTTCGGCAGTGTTCATGGACGCATGCGTGATCGCACTGGTCGGTTACTCGATCACCATGTCGCTGGCGTTGCTCGTGTCGGAAAAACTGAAATACCCGTTGGACACCAACCAGGAGCTGCTGGCCCAGGGCCTGGGAAACGTGGTCGGGTCGTTCTTCTCGTGCCTGCCCAGCGGCGCGTCGCCGTCGCGTAGCGCCTCTCAGCAGACGGTCGGCGGCAAGACCCAGATGGCCAGCATCGTGTCCGCGGGCATCATAGTGGTCGTGCTGCTCTGGATAGGCGTCGTCTTCGAACCGCTGCCCAGGTGCGTGCTGTCCAGCATCATCGTGGTGGCGCTCAAGGGTCTCCTGCTGCAAGTGTTGGACTTCCCGGAGATATGGCGCAAGTCCAAGACCGACGGCGCCGTGTGGATAGTCACGTACTCCACCGTCATAGTGTTGGACATCGACACCGGGCTGCTGGTCGGCGTGGTCGTGTCGCTGCTGTTCGTGTTCGTCAAGGGGGTGCTGAACGAAGTGCACGTGCTCGGCCGGTTACCGGACACCGACCTGTACGTGAGACTGGACCTGTACGGCGACGCGGCCGAAGTGCCCGACGTCAAGATCGTGCGGTACGCCGGCAGCCTGAACGTGATCAACAGGTACATGTTCAAGAGGAAGCTGAACGATGTGACCAGGGCCGACCGCGACGACGCTTCCATGACCATGACCGTGACCGTGGTCGACGGCAAGCACTCGACCGGTGGCCGGCGACCCATGTGCGTTATCCTGGACATGGCGGCCCTGCAGTACGCCGACGCGGCCGGCGTGAAAATGCTGTCAGAGTCGATCGAATCGCTCGTGTCCGACGGGTTCGACGTATATCTGGCCGCCGTTCCCGACAGCTCGTTGGGTTATATCCGATGTAATAACGACGTGAAATCCGTGCGATTCTTCCCCACCGTACACGACGCGGTCGTCTTCCGCCAGTGCAGCAGCAAAAAAATCCAAGACTCGAAGTACGACTCACAACCGACCAAAACACCAAATGGACTGCAGTAAACGATTGAACGGCGTACTTTGCAAAGTGTATAGATATTTTTTTCCATTGAAAAAACATTTATTATTTTTTTTTGTGAAAAAAACTGTAATATTTAATCAACGTTAATGTTGTTATTGGTATAAAACAAAAAATATTTTTTTGTAATTGTAATCGACCATACAAGGTATTTAACCTTTTTTCGGTGCCATATACTCGTAACTAACTATTATTTTTTTTATAAATATCTATTAGTTAAGATAAAATATACAAAATATTATGTATTATTATATACTGTAGTATACAATTATTTTTTTACTTTATTATATTAGGCAATTGTTTTGTAATTATTGATATAAATATTTAATGTTAAATATTGCTATATATAGTTTAAGTTATAATGTATATTGTTATTTTTTTTAAATATACTGTTTTATAATTTGTATATTATAAGTACCCTGTAAAATTATTATTTCCAAACATCACAATAAATTATAAATAGTCTCTTACTTGAGAAATTATAAGTACGAGTTTATATTATTACCTATATTTCAATTTATGAGTTTTTTAAGTTGTAATTTGTAAACATATAGTTTATAATATAATATAACTGTATATTAATACATTTAAATAACAAAAAAGAGATTAATTATTAAGAATAAAGTTGTGAAATTCATTATTAATTAATGATAAATATATGTTATATATTTGTCATAACTCGTAACCACTTCGCGAAATCGATATTTTCATGAAAAATTACCATTTCATGTAATGGAAACGGACTTTCTACACAAATTCGAAAATATTTCACAAAATGGTCACTTTTTCATGAAGTGGTCACTCCAATTTTAATTTTTTTTCAGAACGTGGTCGTTCACTTAGTGTACCCAATGAAATACCACTTTTATGGCACACGTCAAGTTTGATTATAATTTATAAGTTTATAGTTTAAAATATTTATCATATACCTAGTTATTTATGAATTCTAAAATACTATAGGTACAATATTATAAAAACATAAATTTAATTTAAATTATAATGTATAGTATAATTATTATTTGAATAATAAGATATAAAATACATGAATAATGAATAAATATAATAATCCCGTCTTTTCTTAGCACCTCAGCTAAAAAAAAATATTATGAATTTATTAAATTTAAAAATAAATACAGTAAATAGTTAGATAAATTAAATAGTTCTTGTATAAGGATTAACATTTAATACACTATTATTAGTTATTAGTTACTAGAACAAGAGCGACGTGAAAGACCGATGGTGAAGACTGTTTCCACGACGCGAACGTTTGCAAAAAATTAATTATGTTTAATTTTGATTAATAATATGTGCCTAAATAATCAAAAATTGAGTTCGATGACCTACCCTATAGAATATTTAAAAAATCATCCATTTTAAATACATTACGTAGAGGTACTATTGTACTAACCTTTAGAATAGAATGTGATCGAATGATTCACACAGCAACTACATAATGTACACTGCTTTAACATTAAGGTGTTACCAGGATACTGATATGACCCATTATGCCCCATTATGTTCGTTAGTGTATAGGGCGATTACTCTACGCGATGCCATTATGACAGCAACTATCATATTATTATTGTCCTTATTGTCCTCACTGAGACAATCTCTTTACCCTATCATGCTATTAGAAATATTATGATTGTAACTTTCATGTTTACTATATAATTATTCAACAATCAAAGTGTGGATCCTGGGGCTATGATGATAATATGATGCCATGATGGTAAGTTCAGCTATTAGTTATATTCATTGGCGCAACTAGGGGGCTTAGCTCCTCCCTGGTTAATATTTAGCCCCCCACAAATATCCCTTATTGTTTTACATATAAGCCCCCTATGGGTTATTTTAAATAAATAGTTTTGTAAGCCCCCCCCCCCAGAATTTTAACCCTATAGTTGCGTTTATGGTTATATTGTTTATTTTTTGTGAAAAATATAGATTATTATTGTTGAATTTTATCGAATTAGTGTAGTATATTGCCGCTATGCATCCTTTAAGTATATATATGTATATTATATGTGAAATAATATGATTTAGTATTTGTAATGATAAACGAATTTTCTTTTATAAATATGAAAAACTATTATATTTTTAACCTTTTTCTAAAAAGACATTAAATTACTGACACCCTATTTTGGAATTTTGTATTTCTAACTACGTACGTATTTTGTTTGTAATTTATTTGAATTGTATGATAAGTTTCCAACATATATGACTCTTTCATTGTTTTGTATCAAGCAGGGGCTGTAGAAAGCCAAAGATCTCCAAAGATCCACCACAGTTGTAATTTTGCTATTTTTTTGAATTTATTTGATAGTTCCAGAATATTTATGATATTTTTACAGCTATACAGGGTTTCTTAAATTGTTTTATATTGTGGAGCTGTATAAATGATTTCCTAGCTTGCAGCCAGTTAATAATTGTAAATGTGAATAACAATAACATAATATTAAGTATTATATTTCCCAACAATCTTTCATATACCTAGGCTTTTACAACGACATGATAACACTTAAAGATTGACAGTTCAATCTGGACAGTCGTGCTCACCGGTTGTGTCTACTTCTTATCTACTATATATTACTAAAAATTATTACGCACACTATGGATTCTACCTCATTAGATGATATTAAATCTTCATTAGATGAACTTAAAGCCTCTCAAGGTAAGATAATCTCATCAATTAATATTTCAAATAATAACATTAAAGCCTTGAATAAAAAGTTTGACGATGTAATTAAAACTATATCTATTCTATCCGAGGAAAATAAGATGCTCAAAGAAAAAATGTCTGTTCTGGAAAATAAATATGATCTTTTAGAAAAAAAAATCTCTACCTCTCAATTTTCTACTGATGAAAACTTATTATCTGAAATAATGGAGAGACAATCACGCTCATGTAATTTAATTATTTTTAATTTACCTGAATCTAAGGAAGATTCCCAAACTAAAATAACTGATTATGATCAACTTGTAACCGTATTTAACACAATGGAAACAAATCCAACAAAATTTACCTGTCATCGTCTCGGAAAACCAAATTCAAATACTGAAAATAAGTCACGTCCTTTAAAAGTTGTATTATCTAATACCATTGAAGTTTTCACATTACTTCGTTCGCAAGCAAAATTACGTAATTCTCCAAATTGGTCTAATATTCGCCTGGCTTCCGATCGCACAACAATGCAACGTGATCATATGAGAAATTTACGTGAACAATTACAGAAACGAAGAGATAATGGCGAGAACGATCTAATTATTAAATACAATAAAGGCATTCCAAGTATAATTAACAAAAATAAAAATTTTTAAATAAATCCCAGTCAGATCTTAATATTTATTATCAGAATGCACGAAGTCTAAACAACAAACTCCCTAGTTTAAAACGACTAATACCAAATTCAATATATGACATATTTATTTTCACTGAAACTTGGCTTACTGATAACATTTCTACATCTGAACTGGGTTTTCATGGATATGAAGTTTACAGATATGACAGAAACTCACAAACCAGTTCTCTATCAAGAGGTGGTGGCGTTCTAATTGCTGTCCGTAATACATTAGTCTCAAAACCTATCTTGTTACATGAAAATAAAATTGAATTATTATTTGTTATTATTCGATTACCATATCGCTCTCTCATTATAAGCTCAGTTTATATTCCAATTCGATCTAATATTAATATTTTAATGACTATTTCAATTATGTAGAATTTGTATATAACAAACATCCTAATCATGATATTTTATTATTGGGTGATTATAATCTTCCCTCAGCCAATTATTCTAACATTGAGTTACACTTTAATGATAAATTATCTTATTTTAATTTTATTCAGTACAATCAGATTTTTAACTTAAATAATGTAATACTTGATTATATTATATCTAATTCAATATCCATAAACGTTGAAAAAATAATTTTCCTATTATTCCTGTTGACCCCCTCCATCCTCCAATAACTATAACTTATAATTATTTATTTTCTAGTGAATTAAAATTCAATGATTATGTTTTTAACTGGAATTTAGGCAATTACTTAGGTATTATAAATTATCTAGGTTCTATTAATTGGTTCAATTATTTTAATTCTAATTCAAATATTAATGATGATATTTCCTTTTTATATTTACATATTAATATTGCAATTAATCATTTTATCCCAAAACAACATAGACATAAATTAATTTATCCTATATGGTTTAGTAAGGAATTAAAAATCTTAATCAAACAAAAACAAATTGCTCATCTTGCTTATAAAACATTAAATTTACCCGAATCATATAATACTTTTTCTAATCTTCGAATTAAATGTAAAAATATCAGATACCGTGATTATAATGTATATATTAATAACACTCAAAACTCAGTTAAAATTAACCCAAAACATTTTTGGAAATTTTATAACTCACAAAAATCATCGTTACAGTTACCTGCAGTTATGTCATATCTGGATGAAGAAACCTCCTCTGGCTCCGAGATAGTCAATTTTTTTAAATCACACTTTTCAAACGTATATAAGCCAAACACATTAAATAGTTATAATATTTCCAATATCAGTAAATTAGATAACTCTTTATTCTGTGTTAACTCTATAAATATTTCAATAATGGATGTTTTTAATGAATTTTGGTGTACTAACCAAAATCAATCACTTGGTCCAGATGGTATCTCTGCAAAATTTTTAAAGGAATCGTCATTTATATTATCACCTATTATAACTTACTTATTTAACAAATCTCTAACGACTAGTATCTTTCCTGACAAATGGAAATTTTCATTTATTACACCAATTTTCAAAAAAGGTAATAAATCATTAGTTACTAATTATCGACCTATCTCTAAAATTTCAATTCTACCTAAAATATTTTCTAAATTAGTAAATAATAAAATTTTTCCATTATGTGAAAACCTTCTTTCAAATGAACAACATGGTTTTCGCCCAGGGCGTTCAACAATAACTAATCTTAGTATATTTAAACAATTAATTCTGTAATCTTTCAATAACAAATCTCAATTTGACGTTATTTATACGGACTTTGAAAAAGCCTTCGATAGAGTTAATCATTCTCTTCTAATAATAAAACTTAAAGCTTATGGTTTTTATGACCCACTTCTTTCATGGATTCATTCCTTCTTAACCAATCGCACTCAAGCCGTAAAATATGAAAATTATATTTCAGATCGAATTAATATTTTATCCGGCGTTCCTCAGGGTGATCACTTATCACCCTTACTATTCTCGATATTCATAAACGACATTAATAAAATTTTAAAACATTCAAGTTGTCTTTTACTTGCGGATGACACAAAAATATATAAAAATATTAAATGCACTAATGATGCATTAGAACTACAATGTGACTTAAACAGCCTTTATCAATGGTGTATTGAAAATGATATGTCTTTGAATATTGATAAATGTGCTATAGTCTCATTTTCTTTAAAAAAGAATACTTTACTTTTTGATTACACATTAAATGATTCATTCCTAACACGTAATTATGTAATTAAAGACTTAGGTGTTTTTTTCGATACAAAACTTTCATTCAATTTTCATGTTAATTATATAAGAAACAAATCCTACAAGAAACTTGGCTTAGTAAAACGTATGTGTAAAGATTTTTACGATGAATCAGCCCTAAAAATCTTGTACTTTACGCTAGTTCGTTCTAACTTTGACTATGCCTCTATAATTTGGCGTACTAATAATATTATCCAAAACCATAGTCTATCTACTGTACAGAATAACTTTTTAAGATACCTATCATATAAATATCATTATAAAAGAACTCCTCATTCTGGATATGAAACCGTTTGTAATCTCTTTAAAATAATGCCCCTAAATAAAAGATTTATTATCTTAAACTGTAAATTTTTATATAAACTATTACATAATATTATAGATTGTCCCGAAATAATCGAACGTTTAAATTTTAGAGTAAACCAATCTAATTCCAGAAATAATTCCACTTTTTATCTTTCCTCTTTCTCTTCAAACTATATGTTATATACCCCTGCAAATATACTTATGTCAGCAGGTAATTCAACTAAAGACTTAGATTTATTTAACACTACCTTATTTAATTTGTCTAATATCTGATCTAATCATCTCTTATCCTCTTCTATTTCTCTGCTTACTATATATCATATTTTCCCCTTTTTTATTTCTTCTACCTACATATTTTATGACCACTATACTATCAATATAATTATTTATTCATATTATGCTGCTTTTATATAATATCTTTAAGTTTAAATCGTTATTTGTATACATATACTTTTTTTTTTTTCTTTATTCTTTTGTTCTTTTCTCTATTTTGTTCTGTTTTATGTTATTTGTATTCACATTACTTTTAATAGTTGTAACCCATATTATGTGCACTTAACACAAACTGTCACTACAATATTTTTGTAATTGGAATTTATTTCCGTAAATAAATTATTATTATTATTATTATTATTATTATTATTAACATATAATCATGGGCGCCCATTGGGGGGGGGCAAGACAGGGCACTTGCCCCCCCCTGGAAAAAAAATTTATGAACTTGTAGCTCAATAAATATTACCACAGTATTACCTTATTACCGAGGAAATTTGTTGAAATCACTTTTAAGATATGAAATAAGTATAAAAATATAATCATTGTTATCGTATATTAACATCATAGATAGCCAGATAGGTCGTAGTCTGTAGTTCGTATAGGTACCTATACGTAAAATTATTTATCGCAGATAATTCGTAGATCAGTTGTTTGCAATTAAATGGGTAAAAGCTAATATCTCTGCATTTGGAGGTGATGATCAAAACATTACTATTTTTGGAGAGAGTGCAGGATCAGCATCTGTTCATTGTCACTTGCTGTCTCCTCAATCTTCAGGTTGATATTCATATTAATTGAATGTGTCTTGTTACAATCAGTGGCGGTCATGGGTGCCCGGAGGGGGATACGATGGGGCATTTGCCCCTCCTGGAGTTCAAATTTGTTGAAAATTTTAACTTAACTTTTTTTAATGTACTTTTTGGCGTTTAATTTTATTATGCCCCTCCCTGATAAATTTCTTGCGGGCGCCCATGCATATAATATTATAATTAAAATGAATACAGTCGATTTTAAATTATGATTAGATAGATAAATATGATGAATAAATTGGTTTAACAATAATTATGTGAATTTCGTTTTTTGTATCTTGCGTCACTTGTAGGAGCAGTAAAAATACTAATCTTTAACGGTGGTTTCTTTCTTCAACTTCAATCTGTAGTTCGTACCTCGAAGGGTTAAAAGTGAACAAGTCTTGACATTTCAAAATAATCGGTCATACCTATAATAGGCTATAAATAAATTAAATTAGGGTAAATGAGATTTTTTACTCAAAACCAGATTTTAACAAAATTTATAATCTTTTTTGATGGAATTCAACAAATTAATTAGTTTTTTTTCTATTTATGTTTAATACAATATTTGTTTATGAGAAAAAATCAAGGAAATTTAATAAAAATGTTACTCATTATTAATTGTTCTTACAGCAACTTAATAATACTAAATTATATACGTACCTACCTAGGTGGTAGGTACGTATTATTTTATAGTATGTACAATTGTTTTTTGTAGACATTTAAAGTTTAAATATTGAAAACATTAGATATTAAACAAAAATTAACGATTTTAGTTATTTTGTTGTAATGTGATTTTATTTGTTTATATAATATGCACAGTTGAAACTTTTCACCATTACGGATAATGTTTATTATTATTTAAACCTTAAGCCATGTATACCACAAAGCTATTAACATCGTTCTATGGTACGTTGGTATTTATTTAACTTACACGTAAATAACTGCTACCTAGTAATGTTATATGAAATTAAACTATACTAAACTATACTATATATAGTGCGATAATATTTGCGATTTGTTTTGGAAAAAATTAGTTCAAGTAGTTCAAACTACTGTTTTAGTAATATTTATTATATAGCATATATAGTATATACTCACATGTACCTATTATTATTATTGTCTATTATTTAAAATACCGAATCCTCAAAAATAGTACCACCGGCACCACGATGACAGTTATAATGATTCAAAATTAATATTATCATTTATAGCGAATAGAATGCCAGGAGTATAGAAATTTAATCAGGGTACCGAATAAATTGAAGAAATAACTGCAACAAAAGCAATTGAATGGATCAAGAACTTTGACGTGCGATTGTAATTTTATGATATATTTATAATAATTTTATAAATTAATTATTACCATTATATTTCGATACTACTGATTTTATGTGACGTCTACTTTTAGAGAATTTTCTATTTGTTATTTGTGTTATTATTAATATTATTATTTTATGTGGTTATAATAAATAATATTGTGATACCGCAGTTTCATTTAAATAAGCCATATACGAATAAATAAATAATTAACACCTTATAATTTCTAGTTTCTATTTTAATAAATGATGCAGATGAATAGCTGGTTTACAGCACGAATAAAAAAAAAAAAACTGTGTAAATTTCTGTGACTTTTAATTCCTCGGTCGATTGAATGCATAATATAGTAACTACGCTATTTTGCCTATGCAGAAAATTTAAATGTGCAAAAGAGGTGCTAAAGCCAATGACCACGGTGGACAGCACACGGCGGCGGGGTGTGGTGCAGTTGTACGGGACGCGGGTTCGGAGGCTGAGAGGTAAAAGGGCCTCCGTTGGTGAAATTAGAAAACAGTAATTTGTTTTGTTGTGCGCAGTAATAACTGTCGACGAAAGAGCGTTATAGGAATGCGGTTGCCTGCGTATATATGGCACGACCCCGTGTGTATGTGTGTTTTGCGCACGCATATATATGCAAAAACCTCCCCATAAATAAACGACCAGTATACCTATTAAACTTACTCTGGCAAAATGTTGGTAGCAAAAAAAAAAAATGCATACGTACATGTGTATGCGTGTGTCTCTATAGAAACTTTGGCACCCACATAAAGCTACCCGGAGTATTTTTTTTTTCCACGCGATATTTTTACAGAAACCGAGAAATATTTCTAGCAACGGCGTATACTCTGCAGTGTTTCACTGAACATTATTGCGCGATCCTTGTAAATTGACAACAAACATATTATTTTATCTAAGAAAACAAAACAGAATTCAATTAAATAAAATCCATTTTTACTTTTTTATCAATATAAATCATATAGAAATCAGTCAAGTGCAAATTGTATTTGCAATATTTTGCTTGAATAAAAGCTGTGAGAAAATTATTATACTCTTCAATAGTAAAATGTATATTTTCTATTAAAGAGGAAAAGTTATTACTTATTATATTTCATGAAATGTATCCATTTTTCTTAATATATTTTTAAAGTTAGTGATAAAAACTGGTACAGTAAATAATTTTTTTGAATCAAAATTTTGTATGACATTTAATACGAGCAACTAAGCAAGTGGCAACTCAAATATAAGTACTGTTTGTAGCTCTTTACTGATTTAATTTGAAACTTATTGAAACTTCCATGCATGCAAGAGGGAACGTTTTGCATATTAAAAAAATATGAGAAGAAATATATTGTAATTTGTAAGTTCTCAAAATGCGATGAACATATAATGATTTTATATAAATATTCAGGGTTTATAACATTTAAGTTGATTTATAGTTGCCTGAAATGATAATATTTTTTGTTTATGAAACAATAGGCTAAAAATGTAATTCATAATAAAAATAAAAAAATACTTTATTTTCCATATTTATAAGTTAAATTTCTATATCATAATTAACATAGTAAAATATTTTTTTCACTGTTCGAAAAATTTGTATTGGTTGTATTATTTATAACTGGCAGTATTCCAATTTCAATAAAACCAAAATCTTATATTTTATAAATTAAAGTTATTTAGATAATGACAAAATGAACTTTTTGTTTTAAATTTAACAGTTAAGACCAAAATCGCTGTTTTTTTTATTATAATTGAAATAAAAAATATGTGATTATATCACTCAAGTATAAAAAATGAACAGATAAAAGTTAGTTTAGTATATAGGGACGCTAAAGGCTGAAAGTCAGTACAAGGGAAATAAAAACTAAAAACAATTGTGGTTTAATAAATAAACGCAATACGACAGGAATGCTACAACAGTAGTACTGTTCTAAAAACAATACTGAATGACCTATGTGAATTTGCCTGCAACTTAGTCCTTTACAAATATTAAAACAAACGGAAACCGTAAAAGTCGTTTAATATATTTTACTGATTTCATATAACAGTAATATTATAATAATTTTTGTTTGTTTATTAAACGTTTCAACATAAGCATAATAAAATATTATGTTTGAATAAGTTTGTGACATTTAAGTTTAAATAATTTAATAATAGATATTTTATTAATAATTACAAAAAAATTAAATATTTTTTATTAAATAATTATGGTTAATGCAGATAAACTATAATTATAATGAATAACAAATTTTAGCTGAGTGATTTGTACACCAAGCTTTTGTTTAATTTTGTTTACTTTTGTTTACTTTTTTTATCCATAATTCTTGTATTGGTTTTCAACTGTCTATCCCGTTTTATATGTACTACAGTTTTTGTATTAGTTAAATGTGTCACTTAAGTTAAAACATATTAAATATATATAAAAATTAAAAACTATAGTGTATGTAATATTTTTTATTAATAATTTGAGTAATTTTTTTTACTAACCAGAAAAACTAGTTATTTATTTGTTTGTTTCAAGATTCCGTTACATTGGTGGTTTTTGACAACCAAGGTTCAGACGGTCAGTAATGACCATATTTTTGGAAGAAACAGCAGTCAATTGCGTACCAATTATCTTTATTCTGCGTCAGTTTCGACATATTGGTTCCTTAGTGTCAAGTGTCCACCGACATTGAATCTTATTTATTGGAACAAATATGTATTTAATACAAATTACAATTGATTAATTTCAATACAGTTATAGCTGTATATTCTACAAATCATATGCGCTGGTGAAATTCCAAAGCCGATATTAAATGTTTAAATTAAGTTCCGTGTTATCTTGAAAAACGACACAGACGACACATTTTTTTGAAAATATTTTGTGTTAAATAAAAAACTAAATGAGTGGTTTCCACTCACCACACATTTAGTTTTCGTTGAATGCATCAATAATTGCTATACCTTTTCAAAGTTTGTGACAATTTCTAAATTTAGATTTTCATTAAATTCTATATTATTTTCAACGGTAAATTCGATTAAAAGTCTTATCATTTTTACATTAACTTCTTCTGATTTTAAAGTCAATAGAAGCAAATTAAAGCAATTACAAGTGACACATAATTTGTAGCAATCCCTCGCTTTATTATGTATGTATAATGTATGTAGGTACAAGTTTAACATAATATATAATATAGTTGTTAAAATATATTTGGACATAGGTATACTTTAAAAATTCCATCTGTTATCCAACAGTGAATTTCTTGTAATAATGTACAATTTTCTTTAGTCGTAAGCATATTATAATTTCGTTTGTTTGTGGCTGTTTGTCATTTAAATATTCTTCAACATAATATATTATCTTGATAATATCTTTATTGTTATATGACATATGGGTTATAGGTGATTATAGGTATACCTATTCGTATATATTTGGGATTTAAAAAAAAAAAACAACTTCATTCCTGAGGCTTTTAAAATGAATCTCAGTGGCCAACACTAAATTATGACAATTTTAATTTAGCTCAACCGAAAATTAATAAAACTGTCGCTTAGCCCCTTTTGCCTTTACCAATCGTTATATTATGAAATTAATTAAGTCCAGACAGTTGACCGCTGACTGATTATGAATACTAGATGTATCACACAACGCCAAGTTATTATAATTATTATAAATTTAATAGTATCGATAAATCACTGCTTTCAAAAATGATTTTGTGTTATTAGTCAAACTTTGTATATTTAATTTGTATGTCCTATATATGATGTTTATAATATTAAAACTTGTTTGTCGTATAAAATTTGAATATAATAATTGAAATTGTAATGATTTTATTAAAAATAATTGAAATTTGGAAAAAAACGAATCATATAATACAGTTTAAAGTTTAAAATCAAAATGTTAACTTTTACAAGGTATAAATAAATGAAAGAATATTTGTTTAAATCATTTTATCATAAAATAATATAGGTACATTAAATAATTACATAAATAAGTCTAAGAATCTTTTAAAATACTACTTATATGTTATTTGTTATTACACTTAAGAGTTATTAGAGACACTATAAATCAATTAGTTTTCAATTGTATACACTTATACAATAATTTATACCAGATGTCTTAGTTACTTGATATAGCCTTAGAGCTATAATATTATACATTTATCATTATACTCTGAGGATAAATTGAAAAAAAAATGGTTTAAACGTTATCGTGCTGTACCTATAGTTTATTTATTAATCGAACGCATAGTTAATTATTTTTTTTATATTATTTAATAAAGTTTCTACGGTCAATCTATATTTAAGTACCTATACGTATATTGTATATAATTTATACTGTATATATTAAATATATAAGACTTTTTATTTAATCTAAGCTTATTTATTTCTAAGAACTATATTGTATTAATCATTATAAATCCATAAGCCGAAGTTTTAATTTGGTCATTACTTATTTATATTGAAAAAATATAAATTTATTTAGAAATTATGGAAAAATATGGAAAATTTTAATAAAATCCATAGTATTGGGTATGAAAAAGTAACATTATGAATATTATGTTACCTACAAATAATATTAATATTATAATAAGTTAGGTGGGTATATCAAAACTAGAAACCTCTTAATTAGCCCTTAATTATATTTAAGATTTATTTAAAATTTAAAAAAAAATAAAAAACTGATTATATTATATAGCAGGTATGATAGCCTAAATAAATTATATTTATGACTCATTGACAAACTCTATATTATTTACAGATATGTAATTAAGTGTTAACCGTTAGAATTAATACCAACAATCAAACTGTATAATGCCTCTCACACTAACTGTACTTAGGTACTCAACTGATTTAAAAATTAAAATAATAAAATTTCTTTAACAATAGGTATAATATATGCAAGGTGTTCAAAAAATTTAGAAACGCTTTAATTACTGCTTGCACATTTTTATACTTGGGTATCTACATATAGCGATAACAGATAACACTGCTGCACATTCATTAGGTAAAATATTTAATCATCCCGTCAATTATATCATAATATTATCGTTTAATGTTCCTAAAATTATTGGTCTAATGACCGTTTCTAAAATTTTTAACACCTTTATAAATGTTATTAGACTGAGTGATCGATTTTCAGCTACTATATGAACAATTTAAATTATTAGTTTGATATAGGTAGGTACTTAAACTCACCACGGTTAACGATAAAATTATCCCCTTTTAAGTGGTAGATAATAGAGTTATGACTATGTATTATTTACCCATGTAAATATCAGATTGTATACGTTACATAATATAAATGTCAATAAATTATAATATAATTATGTATCATCAAATTGTATTCATTGATTTATATTTATATTTTTCAATAAAAACAACGAATGTATGTTAAAAAACACATATACTTACCAAACATAATAATATTAAAACCGTTACACAAGTTTTCACTGGATTATGTTGGTGTGGTATGAAGTTTTTTTTACATAATATAAAACGCCCCTTTTCTATGTTTTTGTCACATAAGCAACTATACTCGGTGCGGTTTCCTTTGCAGTCGCTTTGTCTCGATTCTTGTGTTTAAGAAAATAATAATATTATATAATAATGAAAAAAAAATAGGGTGAAAACCCTTTCCGAGGACAGGTAATTACCTACTAGCGAACGATTTCGGGGGGGTCCCAAACAATCATGGATTATAATATCCATGTCCTTTTCATTCGTGCCAAAATCGGCTCTTGTGATCCTATTACCTATTATGCCTGGACGGTTGACGTTCCTATTATGGTGCAATGTTACCAAAAGAATATGGGGGGTCGTCGTCGCCGCCTAGTTTCGTATTACTCCACAAAAACCCGTAACCGGTTCAGTACTTTTTTTTTTTACTCTTTCCTCATCCGCATATGTGTGTATACCTATAATATATTATGTATATTATGTACGCATATCGAAGTAAAACTCATTGTCCGTTAAATTGTTTTTGACAAACTACATAATAGGGCGGTCGTTTGATAACTTCGTTGCCGAAACCGCAAAAATCGACATTGATCCCATGCGGTTTCCTTTCTGCCGCCAAACTGCGTGTATGTAGGCATCACAGTTATTTCTTTTAAAATTAACTTTTTTTAAGACAAACAAAATGTGGTGAAATTCCTGTCCACGCCCGTTAGATCGGCGACGCATTTATACTGTTTTCGTATCAATAGATTATGTTGTGGTAACTATATACGTATAATATAGTGTACACCTAAGTATATTATATCAATAAATTGCGAAAGCATTCACTGTACCCACCTTCATTAAATGACAGATTGAACTCCATGAACCATCACTATACACCCACTATAGTCCACATACAATAATAATATACGCACACGCACACACATACTCGTGTAAGTCTATTGTTCCTTGGCGCTACCATTCAATTAAATAAACACAACACAATAATATACTATCCACGTTGATGTTTTTATGGCTTAGTGTTCTCGATTTGTATTCCAATTAGAACAAGGAGTAAACTGTTGCGGACTTGTGGTAATTTTTTAACATTATAATATAGGCTCAAACGTTAACCTAAACCGAAACCTAACCGAACGCTGTTAAAATAGTATTTAATTTATTTCCAAGCGGAAAAAATGGAGAGAAATTAATATTTATCAAATATTTATCTGACACATGAATCAACTAAGTGTATATCATATTTATATCATTGTATAAAAAGATTTATGGTATTTGTACCTATAGTATACTATATATTATACTTTATTGCAACTTTTATAATTATTTTTATGGGCATAACTTATTTTTATTGTTTGTAAATTTTAAAATATATTTTTTTATTTATATTAATTAGTTATTAATCGAAAAAAAAGTAAACATATAGACATATAAACGTATGATATAAAAACAAATACATAATTTATTTAAATAATTTGTGACTAAACCATAATCAAACAGACAACAGTATAGTTTTAGGACCTTTATCCCATAAAAAAATGTAATTTTAACACATAATTTTATTAGTTCTGTAAGTTATTTTACATACATACCCTCCTGTAGGTTTTCAGGTTTTCTATTGGGTTAATCATAATATTCAATTACTGTTAATGAGACTTATATCAACAGTTGTACTGTGAGACGGTTGGATCTATTCTTTGTTTAGTTTAGGTACATTTTAATGTAAAATGATGTGTTTGGTTAGCGACATACCACCGATATTTTACTAATCAGTATAATATATTAAGCCCTGTGATAAACATCGAACGAATCTGAACTAATTTATAATAATATGATTATTGGTTATTATAAAATTATTACATTTCATCTTGAGGAGGACAAACGTATACTATTATTTACATAACACAATTATTAGAAAATGGGAGGAAAACAATGTATATTTCACGAGTTACTATTACATCGAATGTAGTGCGAGTCATTGATTATACATAAATGTTGTCGAAAAGTTATGAAAAGGAAATAATATTTGATTACGACGACATAATATTGTTGGAGAATATTTACATAATTACGTTTATAATGTATAGCCTGGGGCCCGGAAATACGTCCAATAAATACTTATGAGATATGAGTTTTTAAATAATTTATTCCATGTTTAAAATAAATGTGTACTTATTGTAATAAAAAGCACATACCACAATTATTTTTCGATTATTAAAAAAATATTTGTATTAACTAACGTTTTTAATCGTTTTTTTTTCTTCTAATCTCCATACATATGAAATTAATCATCTGCAACTTAATTATATATTATTTATTCATTTTAATAATAATGATGTTTATTCTAAAAGTATCATATTTCTTAATACGCCATTGAATTATATTATCTACCACTGTAGTGTTTGTAGACCATTGGAAACAATGGAAACACGTCATAAAAATATTCATATTTAAAAAAAAATTTAATTCAAACCTTGAAATGATTTATTGTTTAAATTTAAATTTTAAGAATATAATAAAATAATTATTTAAAGATAATTTACAAGTGTAACCATCTATAGTAATTAATAATAAAGTTTAAAAAAAAAATCAAAATATATTCCATTTAGTTAATATATTTGTAGGTACTTACCTATAGTCACATTTTACAAATAAATAGTTAAATAAATAATTTAAAACATAACATTTAAAATTTTTTTAATGAAAAACCATATTATACAAAATGATGCTCACTAAATTATAACTAAAACACTCCATGAATTACACTAACTTATCTAACAGCTCTATTATCATTTACTCGCAGATATTGTGTATGCCTCTTATTCACGTTATTACGTTAAAGTTATTTAAATTTCATGTTCATATTCTGACAAGTAGCAAAATTTTAACTTGTCTGTTAATCATGGTCGAGGATTATCATTGACGACACTGCAGTACGTGAGGTTAACCCACGTGGAAAAGTTATTGAATAAAATATGTCTTATTTTTCGACGTAAGAATATTTAATTATAATTTAATCACCGTTGTTTTATTGAGAAACCAAATATTATAATATCTGAACTTAAAATCCAGTATAATTAATTTGTATTTATTTTTCTGAGCGAAACATCATTGGCAATCAGCGATAATGACGAGTCGTCTGTTTTTCTATTGCAGTATAATATATTATTGGACAAATGTATATTTTATATACGCTATCAAGACATTCATCTGACAAGTTATTAAATAACTGGTATCGCTCGAGGGAAACTGATATTGTATAAAACATGAAGTGGCAATTATACAAACTAAGAAATATATTCACTGTTATTTATTAGTATTATTTACACTACAATTAACGAAAATTCAGAATATTAATTTATTTATTTAAAACTATTGGTATAACGTAATAAATAAAATACTCAACGTGCCACGGTGGTGGTCTCTTCTCAAAGCTTACATCACAGGGAACTGGAAATCCCGGTAGCCCATGCACTAAAGTATGGTTACAATAATATTGAATTAATTTAAGTGACTGCAATAGTTTGGTCCAAGCAAAAGAAAATATGATACCTATGTAAAATTAGTTGTTTAATCAAATAATATAGATAAATTACAGTAAACATTATAAATCTTCTTGAAATAGTTCTGCTCTAAAAGTGGTAGTGAGATAGGACTAACAATTATGAATTATTACAAAAACAAAATCGATTAAGAAAAAAATGCATATATTTAAGTATTCTGGATCTAAAAAAACTCAACTTTTCAAAATACCGACTGTTGATAGTAATATTATTATGCCTGGTCTTTCAAAGAGATAAATGAATCTTTTGTAACTTTCTTACTTCATAAAAAGTGTCCACTGAAACACTGACCGCAGAAAACATTATCACTTCTGACCATAATTTAAATTAAAAACATACATGGTAAGCGTATGCGTATTAATTAACGTGTACTTACCTATGTCTTATAGGCGCATTATCATCGATAATCAACAATTTATGTTTTTAAAGTATTATTGGTGTCTCAAGTATCTTACTAGGTATAAAAATAATGTGCATCGGCAGTAAAAAAAAAACGAGATAAGTAAAAACAAAAAAGAGAGGAGGGAGGTTCGCAGGCCGTTGTTGTAGATGTATGTTCAGTATTCACTAGGTACCTTAGCTGTATCGCAGACAACTGTTGTACCTACCTATAGTGTAATTTAACTGTTGTTATACCTACCTACATCCGACGGGTGGCAGAAGTAAAAAATAATGGCATGGTTAACTAAGTTATAAATCATTGTTTTTATTGTCCACCATCTCAAACATGTCGAGTTTATATACTCGTGTATCGGAATAATAAAAATAAATTTTATCCAGAGCTATTAAGTATTTACTATTTGAACTGAACGTGTTTGTACTTATATTTTTTCTTAGTTTTTATTATCATTTAAAAACAAATTATCGCTTTGTCTTTTTCTCTCTTACTTTATAATTAATAATTGTTGACTTCGAATGGCCACCGCTTGGATTATTCTAAAACATTTCATTTATTATTTTTTTTCTTTTCGTATTCGTATTTCATCTGTCTCTATCTTTCTTCTCTTTTACATATTCTATCTCATGGCTTTCGGGTATTTAGATTTCAATAAGTCTTGAACATAAATTATCATCAATACAAAACATAAAACATTATAATATATTATATTCGTGTCGGGTTTGCGCGCGAGCTGAACGTACAAGACTTCTGCAGGCTATTTGTTTATCATAAAGATGTAAAATATAATATTATTATTGTTCGCCGAAGCAATTTATAGCGCCGCAATTGATTTACTTCCGTGTTCATAATGGAATATCGTGGACCGTGGTGTAGTCCAATTAGGTACCTATTTATCATAATTTGTTGTTATATTATTATTATTATTGGAATATGACATAAAAAAATCGATTGTTAAAATGTATTATTGATTCAATAATTTGTACACCTAATTGTATAATATTAATAAGATACTTTATATCATTGATATAATTGAAAATTATATGATTATACTGATGTCTGATATAGAATACTGTTTTATTAAATGTATTTTTTAGATTCTGAGTGGAACGATGAATGTATTGATTTTACAATGATGAGTGTTTTTATATTTTTTTTATTTTTTTTTGTGTCTGTGTACACGATAAGTAGTCGAAATAATGCTTCGATTTTCAACTTCAGTATCTTTTTCGATTGGAAAGTGAATATCGTTGATGCATTGGGGATGTCAAAATTTAAAATTCCCAGTAATTTTCAAAAGCGCCAAGAAAAACAAAAGAAAAATTAAGGAAAAATGGGAATTTTTACACAAAATCGGTTTTCACAAAATTGAATTTGGTTTTTGTTGTAACTTTAAAACAAATGACCGTAGATACATGAAATTTTCACTGTTTGTTTATATTTTCATTTTCTATACACCATAACATTTTCCAAATATTTTGACTTGTTTTGAGCTGTTTACGGACATTGTCAGTTTCCATTTTCTTTTGTTTTTTTTTCTATAAATATCAATAAAATTTTATCTGTTGAGTAAAAAAGCTTGAAAATTTAATAGAAGGCTCCTAGGTTATTGTTTCAAAGGCAGATGAAAAAAATTGATGATAACTTCTTATTTAATTTAAATGTTACTATGAATATGAGAAAAATAACAATTTATATATACCTAATGTGTGTTATTTATTTTGAAGAGCGATTCTATGAGTTTTCAATTACTTTCAGTGTGGTATTTAATATTATATTACGATATTATAATATACTTTGATAGTTAAATATAACTTATCACACTGGTTTTATAAATTTTATTTCATAAATTTTTTTTAACTTGTTATCTTTGTCATCCAATTTCGGTAGCTAATTACAATAGTAATCTTCCCTGAAATAAATTATGTGTGTGCTAGATGTGATAGGGTTTTTTAATGGTTGAAATGTCGAATAGAACAATGTTATAAGTAAAATATTTTCAAAAAAATAATATAATATTCATCTTAGTACCATGATCCGATTTAACGATGCAATTTATTCTACATATCCTAGTATTTTATCTTATGCGGTTTTTCAGGGCAATTGATTTAGAGAAAAGTTGATATGAGTTGTTATTCTAAATACCTCCGATTTAACATTGTAAATAACTGGTTGTTTTAAATAAATTGTTATTACCAAGAACCAGTTTTGTTCCAAATACGATAAAAACGTTTAAATAAATATTTACACGAGCAAATTAATTAACCGATTGTGAATAATTATTCTAAGGAATATCTGAAACACAATATTCCACTCTAAAACACTAAGCATTATTAAAAATCAAAATTCTTTAAAACAAAAAAATAAATATCTTTCCAAAAAAACCACAATATTCCCGTAACCAGTCTATAATTTAATTAAATAAAACAATTATGTTGTAATGGATGGTTAGTGGGATCGTTGTAGCCTATATGTGATAAATACAAAACAATAAAATATATTACATTTCTTGGAGACACACAATCAAATAAATATAGTATATAATATATTTTTTTTATGAGAAATAAAATAAAATATATTTAATCATAAAATACTTATTGTATTTATATCTTCAAATTGCTGTTTCTTTTATGAAAATTTTAATTTTTCCTATACTAAAATAATATTAATACCTTCACGCAGAATGATAATTAGAAAATTGAGTGTGATGAATGGTTGCATTCTACCTATAACAAAATACTATAAAATTCACTTGTTGCGTAACTATCATATTTAATTGAAGATATTTATCATGAATAATTTATTGTGAGTATTATTTAAGGATATCCATTGCTACATATAATGTTTTTTTTTTAAATTGATTATTAAGTAACACTTTTCACCTAACAATATAATATACTATCACCCATATAATATCTTTATATGATATATAATATATTGTACAATTTTAAAACTGAGATTCATTGGTGTATATTGCTAATTATAAATTACTTGATACTATAGATATAGGTACCTGCAAACATTAATTGAAGCGTGGAAACTATAAAAATTTATTCGACTTCATTCAACATTTCAAAATCAGTCAAAATTAAATAAATAGTTAATACATCAAAATTATATTGATAATATTTTATTATTTCCGATAAAACTCGGTGTCCAAAAAACTAGGTGTCCTACTATGATTTGTAATATGTAACAAACTGAAGAATTTCGCAATTTATAAACAAAACATAGGAACGGATTAGTTGAACGGTATGATGATTGCTGTTTTTTAACTAAATATTCTATAGGTTGGACTAGAAGAATCGTAAATAATAATTCATCTTATCAATGACATTATGTTATATAGGTATTTATATAAGTAACAAAGCTAGTCGTTAGGCTTGTATGATAGCTTTTTTATCGACTACAAGAATGATTTTTCTGTGTAAGATGTAATTTTTATTACCTACAAATTAAATTCAAGCCGATTAAAATAAGAATTGTACATTAGACAGTAAAAATCAACTATATTTTACTAGCCAATATATTAAACGTATACCTACATTCAAATTGAAATTGAGTTTAATATTGAATGTTTCTTTAAAATACATTTTATAATTGTTATATATGTATATAATTTATATATTAGGTATTCATGATTACATATATTTCATATGATTTGTAGTATCATTAATATTTGACATTGGCTTAACATTTAACATGATTACGAGTAGTAAAAACTAAAAATATTCATACATTTATAACTAAGCCTATAAAAGTGTTAAAATAGGTTTTATTCTCTTTGGATTTAAATATACGCATATTGAATTGAAGTTGAGAATTTTTAAGAGACGTTGGAATATTTAAATGTTTAAGTTCAATAAATTAACAGCTAAAAAGCATATTTTGCATTTAATATACTTTTTCACACTTTATTTATTGTTGTACATGATTTATGAATATTTATTCATATTTAGTGTTCCAAGTTTTATAATTGTATACCATATAAAAAAAAATGTTCCTATTAAATATGCATTTATAAATCTATGAATATATAATTAAATAATATTTAAGTATTAAATATACCTACCTTAATAATTTATAAAGGTATATATGATTCTTTTTACTTTTTTCTTTACACCATTTTGAATTAAATTTATTACAGTAGGTCATCAAAACAAATAATGTGGTATGCTTCAAATTGTTTAAATTTTGTTTCAAAACATATACTAGCGTATAGTGTTTGAATCATAATAAATATATTTTTTTTAACAACTATGTTAAGTTTAATAGTTTTATAATCATATATTACTTGTCTTACTAAACTCAGTTTATTTCAAAACCCATAATTTCATTTAATTAATATTCGTAATTCGTGGATAAGTTACGCATGACATTAGGGTTGTACAATAAAACCTAATAATTTTAATGAAAATACACTCATATAATTCTTTTTTTTTTTATAAAGAATATTTACTATACAATATGTTCAAAAATAACACAATAAACAAATTAGATAATTTATGTATTAATCTTAATAATTTATATAGTTCGACCAGCAGTCTTACAAACTCACAGTTGTATACATACTATAAATAATACACTGATGAAAAAAATATATAGCTGGAATGCGAGTCTCGTGAGATATTTGTGGACAGTGGAAAACTACACTTCGCTAATCAAGACACGTTTTTTGATCGTGATCTCAAATTATTATTACATTTCACACTCGTTAGCTAATGCCTATGTGCACGAAATCAATATGTTTAAAAAAATCTCCTTTGTGTTAACCCCGTGAAAAAAATTGGGTGGTTTGGGTTTTTTTTTTATTTAATATCAAAATGTAATATTTTATTAAAATTTCCATTTAGAAATTAAAAGCAATAATATGATATAACAGAATAGAGAGATGCGGAATAAATAAAAAAATATACTGATAAACAAGTAGATATATTTTTTTTTAAAGTATGATTGTATTAGACATATATTTGGGGGAAGGGGGTCAGGATACAATGGACTGTTTCGCGGTAACTACGACATTAAACCAAGGGCAATATTTGGATTTTTGAAAAATATTACTCGACAATCATAATACTTGGAATGCAATAAATGTATATTGAAAAAATTTTAGAATTAAAAGTAGTGATTCGGTAAAATGGACGTGCATTTTTTGCTTGATAAAATACATTTAATATTTGTTCTCCGTAATTCTTTTTCAGTTTGAAACTTTGTTGGACAACCAAACACGGTTAAAAAGAAATATACAAAATTTGAATTGCAAATTCATGACCCCGAGGAGGAAATATTTAACCCGTCTGTTACCCAATCTAATACAGTAACAGTTACATTTTTCCACATCCCTGACCATGTTTTTCACCCACATTTATATTGCATTGTACGTTGGAAAAAAAAACAGAAAACGGGAATTGACATTTATTGTTATTTTAAAACTTTTAATTACTATTTCCCCTCTAATATTTATTATTTTTACGGTACAGCAATAAAAGTTTCGTGAAGAGCAACTGCTACCGTATGTGCGTTTGGTGTTAACGAGTATTTAGCGGTTGTTTAAAACGTGCAGTATAAAGAACAAAACGTTCGACTTTGTATACACATGGCATATTCGTTATTATATTTACTATATTGTAATCTCTAACATAATAATAAATAATAATAATAATAATACACGCAACGTGCACTTAAATACTACTCGATTTTTTAGTCCTGTCTGAGAGCATGTTAAAAACACCATAGAAATATAATTACTATATTTTCTTCTCGCCATCACAATATCATTCTCGTCTGTCAGTCGGTATACATGTTTGCCGTCATGATAGTTTTTCTCAACGTCCCACAATAAGACACAGCTCCTGAAAGATATTTGAATACATTTTCAGTAAAAATGCATCGCACCGTTTATTTATAGCCTATGATGTGACAGTGAAGTAACTACTACTGCGAAATCATTGATTATTATAATATCTATATTGATAGAATACAAATTATAATATATTAATACTATTAAGTCATCGGGCAATACTATGTTGTTATATTATACTTGGCATTTAACTGTCCACAAGCAAAAATCTTAAAATATAATATACAATGACACTCATAGAATTTATCTTTATACATTCAAATTACGTAAAGCGTCACATTTTTTGTTTAACATAAACAAAGATAACCTCTGTTTGTGGCCCGTGTGTGGGTTGTTAGATAGTCACATCGTGTAAATGAGTCGACTTAAATGATGGCATACAACTGCTTTTCGTCACCGTTGCATTACGGGAGAGCGCGTATAAATTTATGAGCACTTTGGAAAATGAAGAAAAAAACGGTTGAAGCCCAAAGATATATCACTGAGAACTTGGCCTTCGTAAAATAATGGGTATGAAAAATATTAGACACTGTCAACAAGTATATTATATAAATGGTTCCGGAACTTACATTACCGTTGAGTTAATGTGGTGTCTTCACACACGTCCAATAGTTATTGTAGATGGACCAATAATTGTATGCATTATTTTTATAAAATAGATTATAGAATATAATTTATTTTCTATAATATTATATTTTATTGCTTGTGATTTATAGAATTTTCTGCGCTGTACGTTTATTTTTGATTCAGACCAGAATGAGTAGCTTATACAAATATAATAATAATATATTGGTTCTATATTGATGAAAGATTTCCGGTTATTTGATTTATATTATTTTATTAAAAATTGCATAAATTCCAAAATTTGATGGTATGTCAGTGGTTTTGCCCACTATTATACGTCAAGATATGTCAGTTATTTTTTTATAAAATTTGAGATTCTATACTTTTAACTTTTTAAGACATTAAAATAAGATAAAGGTTTTCAACTTATAACTATATATTATTCTATACATTATTAAAAATGTTCAAACAATTTATTATACGCACGTTTGCAATTCAAATTAAGTTGACATTGTGTGTTTTCACAAATTCTGAATATTATTATATATTTTCTTTTAATATAATTTATAACATAAAATTGCTCATGCTATATTAATATAACTATATTCAATAAATGTTGATAATCGTAACTCATAAATTTTGTTTACGAGCACTTAAAACTTTAAAAACGTCCAATAAACAGTATACACTATATATAGTCAACTGAACTCTGTTTAGAATCGTTTTTAAAATATACGATGATTTATCATTACTTTAAAATGTATTATATCACACTACTAATCTTCGCCAAGCAGAGCGAAGTGAGACGAGTGCCCACACATGGTTTCTGTATCATATGTTACACATGTCCGCCTTTTCACTGTAATATATATTTGAAAATGAGAAAAATGCTTTTACAAAAATAACGAAATAAAATATAAATTTAAAAACATTTTCTTTCAATAAGGAATATTTTTATTGAAAGATAGATACTGTTATATGTTATTGAAATCAAAAAATTTAAATATAAACTTAACATAAACATTAAACAATAACTCATAAAATTTAATATTTTCCAAATATTTCAGGTCTTACATTTTAAAACAAATCAATTGTAAAATATTTTAATTACTTGCATACATTTACAATAACTTATAAGCTTTTTTTATAGAAAATTAATTAGTATCCAGCCAACAAATATTTATTATTACTTTTTAATTTTTATAATCAAAGAGTAATTTTAAGTTTCGAATTTTCGTCCAATGTTTATTTTGATTAATAATAGCAATTTGAACCATTCTTTTATCAAATAAGAACGCATACCATAACATTATCAAGCACGGCTTACCTCACAATAAAATAATGCGAGAAAATTAATTGGGTACAGAAATAAGGACATATTATAAATTTCACAATTTTTTTTTTGTGTGTTTCGACTTCTTATGCTTTTTCCAATTTTATTATTTGAATTATCTAAATAATATTTTTGAAAGTACGATGTGTGTTTAACTATCAATCTACATTTATATTTTGGACTAATAATAGTATTTTTTGCTCAAAAAAATGTATTTTATAAACAAAAAAATGTGTAAAAGCACATAATTAAGTAATAAAACTTTAAGAGTTCAATCTATTCTAAAACAAAATAACTTAAGTAAAAACTTTAAATCAGGTCAGCACATGATGGCTTGTAGCTATTTAAATTATTTGTTTTTAAAACTAGTGAGTAGAAATGTTAGAAATTCAATGATGAGATTGTAAACCATTTAACAAAGTGTTATTGAAAGTACGAAAATGAATCCACCAGAACAATTTTGTTAAACTGAAGACTGTAGAGTATGGACAGAGAAATCAGGATAAATAATTTATGATATAAAATATGGGTGAGAAAATTCTTTAAAGTGTACTGTATAATACTCATATGCTATAGAAAGTATGAAAACCCTATTATAATATACAATATACTTATTATGAAAACTCAATATGATCGGATAACTCGACGGCCAGAAAACTATAGTTGTAATATTTTATCTCGTTCTGACCGATAATTTTTGATACGACTAAGAAAATCTCCTAAAAATAATGTTTATTGGTCGTTTTGTATTGCGTAGGTTATAATATAAACGTATGTAATGTGTTGTTTTAACAATAGACGCGTAAATAAAAATGTAAGACTCGAAAAACTTTTTTGCGATGTTGCGCCGAGTTTTTACGATACCGGTTAATGATGACGTGCGCTAGTAGCTGAACTTGCGTACTTGGACTGAGATATTTGGGGTGGATTTTTGACTCTAAGGGTCTCGGAATATGCAGCAGTTTTCCGTCGCAGAACACTGCAGCTGCGCAGAATTTTCGAGATGACCTCGTGGTAAATCCGGGGAATCTCGATTATAAGAATAAGCGCACACGACGTCTAGTCCGGGCCTACGACAGAGCTGTTGTACACCTACACAACGCGTGTCCAGCTGGTTCCTATATAGTCATTGTCAGTAATATCTTCACTGCGGCAACGCATATGTAGTCCGTTGGGCCCCATCCAACGCGCACAATTTTAATCGGTAGCACGGTTCGACGTGACGTTAATCGCACGAGACTGCCATAACGACTGAATAAAAACGTAAAAATTGAAAAACTTTTTTGCGATGTTGCCTAGTTACGATACTGCGGGTAATGATGTGTGCTAGTATAACTAAACGCGTACTCGGGCTGAGAAAATACTATATCATATTTGGGGTGGTTTTAGACTTTAGGGGCCTGGGAATATGCAGTAGTTTTCACCAGTTGAAGAACACTGCAGCTGCGCAGAATTTTCGAGGTGACCTCATGCAGGTCAATCCGGGGTATCTCGATTATATAAGCGCACACGACGTCTAGTCCGTATAGGGTCTACGACAGAGCTGTACACCACCTACACAAAGCATATGTCCAGCTGGTTCCTATATAGTCATAACGCTGTCAGTATATCATTCACTGCGGCAACGTATATGCAGTAGTCCGTTGGGCCCCGTCCAACGCGCGCAATTTTAATCGGTGGCACGGGTCAACGCGACGTTAATCGCACGAGACTGCCAACGACGACAACTGCGTACTGCACATATTATTATAATAATAATAATATATAACAACGAGATCGAGAGCAGATGATGTTCGAGTTTTTTTTCCCCGTCCAGACATCTCTTCAAACCCTCCATCTCCGCATCGCCGACGTTTAGTTCTCGTGCGCCGCTCACCGCGGGGACGGCACTCGCAGAATATAATAATCCAATATAAACGTCGTACCTACGCCGTGCGCCAATAATTTACACGATTCGAGCGTGTGCAAGTCCATATATACCCGTCTTGAGAGATACTTGCGGTTTTTTTCCCGTTGGTTTTCTTCTCTCCGCCGGCAGTCGGCTACTCTCCTCCGCATCTCTACCGCAGTGTAAGTCGTCGCCGTTTTAAATACGATCCCGGACGACCATATAGGTACCTAGGTACAACACCCCCCCGTCGCTTTTGGCGCCCGACGACGACGACGGCGGCTGCGACCTCGTGCTGCAGTGTTCCGCACGCAAAGAAAATGTACGCACGCACAGCAGCCTTCAGTACCTAAGCTCCCATATTTATTACAATAATATTATATTATTATATGCACACGACACGACAACGCAACGGAAGCGCTGACGGCCTCACCCGCAGTGATATAAACGGCGAAACTGTGAACATTATTGCTCGTAAAAGTCTATTCGTGCCAGCCGTGCCGCAGAAATATTTCCGCGTAATCCGTAAATTGTTGCCGTGGTGTTATTTCTGCAGCTGACTCAATTCGACACTGTAATTTGCTCGGAACCTGCGGATTCTATATCGGTGACTAAAATGCATTATAATTCAATCGATAAATAATTAGGTGTATATGTTTATTTTGTGTAAATTAATCTTAAGAACAAATTTTCAAACGATGCCTGATCTATTTATCATAAGCATAATATACCGTCCACCAACTATTAGTATAGCTGTGTTTAAACGATGATTTGTTCGTACCAAATACGGTCCATTTTGAAAAATATTTGATTTGAAAATAGTGAGATGAAAGGTTTTAATTTGGACCTTTTAACAGCCATTCTATTATAATTTCTAAACTCGCGATAAATTGTTTTCACTTTTTTGCTTTTCTATACGATTCTTTAACAACTTTAAAAATGTTGTAATCTGAATAATTTTATATTTGATTTTAAATCCATAGAGATGGTTTATATATATATTATATAATATATATGTATGACCTTTTCATTTGGTAATTTCCTTAAATAAAACAAAAAGATTTAAGAAAATGTATGTAGAAAGCTATAGTTGTATTAATTAATAATTTAATTCCATTTTCTATTCAAACATTAAATAAAAATATTAAATAGCAGTATAGCACTAGCTTTATAGCATTTTTAGGGTTTATATTGATATAACTTCTATTATATATTATAATGTATTATACATAATTGTAACTATTTAGTGTATATTTCAATATTATGTACCTAATTATTATGGAAAATAAAAATGTGAGACCGTTATGTCGTTAATCATGGCGTCCAAGTTTTTATAAAGTTTATATTAAGGCAAACATAAATTATATAAATAATTATTAGTTTAAGTTTATAACTGAATACGAAAAGTTGGAAAATACTACTAACACTGTTCACTATAAATTATTTTATGAAGCTTAAAATAGTTTAAAAATTGTTCATCAAAATATTAGCTATGTCTGAAAAAAATCAAATAATATTATTATAGTTAGGTAGGTACATACCTAACTATTGTTTTTTTTTATTTATTATTTGTTATGAAAACTAAGTTTCAGCTTTCACAGAATATATTATTTATTTTATATATTATACATAGAAAATACGTTATAATGTTATATATTTAAAAGTGATATTTATTTTGTAATTCTGTACCAATTTGTATAAAGATTTTAGAATAATAAATTATATTTTATGCAAAGGAAATTATATCATAATAATTTATTTATTTAAAATGTTTATACCTATTATACCTTATACATTTGTTATTCATTTTTAAATTTAATAGTTAACATTCACAATGTCACATTGGTATAGGTAAGTTGATAATAAATAATTTATGAATAAATAAAAAATCGACTTATCAACTATAATATTTATTTCCAATAATAATAAATATAAAAATGAATTATCAGCTGTAGTATTTGCTTATTATGACTAATTAACACGAAAAGGTTTTTGAATCGAAATCTTAAAAACTGATATAAACTTACCTCTGTTATAGTATTAGTGTGGCAAGGGCGGGAAGTGAGATATTTCAGTCGTGGACGACGTGTGGGGCATGAGCAGTAGGCGAGGGCCGCATTTTGCCCAAGACTGAAATTGCCTTACCGCACGAGCCACACATACTATTTTTTGTCTCACCTCTGCATTCATCGATAACGGCAAATTTAATGTAGGGATCTATGCAACAACAACAATATTTCACGAAAGAAACGATTAGGTTTTATTTATTTTAAGCGTTGCGCATGGAGGTTATAATATGTAACCAAAAGTTTATGTCTTTTAAAGACCGACGACCGTGGTATAGATTTCAGTGTCTGTTTGCGCAGGGTATACGCCCGTGAAATGTGCGCGCAGCACTTTTGGGGATTTCCACTTAACCACCCGGCATTTTTTGGGATTTTCACTTTACCACCAGGAAATTTTTTGGGATTTCTATTTTACCACCCGGCACTATTAGGGATTCCCACTTTACCACCCGCTGGACGGAAAAAAGAACGCTTTCCAACGCATCAACCGCTATCGAAAACCAAACTTTCGGTGCAGACGTGACAAAAAATACGTTAGGAAGTCTCATGATCACTATGGTAGGTAGGTAGATACTCCAAGTATAAAGTGTTCATCGCCGTTATTTACATAAATCGAATAGGCCATCATCTGCTGGATGTTCAACATGGACATTATAAGTCCCTAAGACTTAGTTGAAGAACCGCCTGAATTCGATCGGTGATATCGTAACCTCTGTATTCCCGTTTTTTCTTGCCTGATTTTTCACGACTGATAGCCGTTCTTACTCGGTTTTGTTGTTGGTTTGATATCACTGCCTTTAATTTTCTTATTATCATATCATTGGTAAATAATTTTTAAAACTTGTAAAAGTCGTTATACTACTATAACGTATAGTAGTGACCATGTTATATTGACTATCCTTGCACTGGCTTAAAATTATAGAAAGGTAATTTTAATTCGCTTATGTTTAGATCATGTTTGGCCTCTGTATACAATATAATAATAACTATTGTAATATTGTTCTGTAATAAAAAATAATATTAACTCGGTCTGTTCATTTATTTCAAAGCAATCTGTAATCAAAAGATATTAAAATAATATCTGTTGGTGTAATCAAAGCATAGCAATGTATTTATTAAGTAAGTATAAGTGTATAATGTCCAATTTAAAGATAACAAAGCTAAAAAGCAGAATTAATTAATGTTTTGAAAATATATGTAAGTAAGTTATAATAGTCTAAAAGTCGTGTAATTAGTTATTTTGATAAAAATATTAGTATTAAAATATTATGTTAGTAAAATGTCAATGATTATGATAAAATATTTAATAAACTTTTAATACGAAACGTAATAATTTCACATGCGATGTCTCTTATTTTAGTAATCAAGCATTTCAATCGCGTGCCTAGTTAGTTTTATCATCTAAACCCTAAAGTTATAAATAGTACAACAACATAATAATAGATTACATCACAAAATATATAGTAGATGACATTTTTGCACAAATGAAAAATTGTTACACTAAATAAAACAAGTACAAATTTATCATAGGCATACGTATTTTAAAACAAACATAATATTTTGAAATACATTTTTATCTTGTACTTAAGTGATTCTTATGTTTTGTACAGATCTTTTATTTATTAACATCCAGTGGTGTAAGTATAGTTAACTTGCTACTTGCAAATAATGTTTTGAACTACTGTTTATTACCAATTGTGTTCATGAAAATCTTGAGCTTATAATATATTCACTATTAGAGTATCAGAGCCATTAATCGAAAATCAAAAAAGTTAACAACATATTAGATGGAAAATTAAAATTAATTTACAATAAATAAAGATTTTTGGTATTTTTCTTAATGTAAACTGTGCTATCATAATTAGTGCATCAATGAGCGAACACGCTGTTACGTGAACACAAATTAAAATTCATTGATATTAACTCATTGTATACGAAAAAAACAATTCTGATCGAAGACAGTCTGCCTATAATATAAGGTGCCTACTAAGGTAAGAAAAGGTTTTAATTTCAAATTTTTAATTTTGTCGCAACACGGCATTCGCATATTTTCAGCTTACTACAGCATTGAATTTTAGTGTGTTTCAGCCTCTGGAAAGGCGAGCTAAAAGCAGCTGGCGCTGAGGGATTTATATTTGTCACATAGCATTATAAATCCAAGAGGAGTAAAAATACATTAGTTTTAAACTTTTAAGATGATATCCTCCGATCCTTATTAAAAATCCAACACTGTCCTAATGTAATGACTATAACTATATTATTATTATTATTATTATACTTATCATATTTATATTATAGGTATTATATGATTATTTATTTATTATTATTTAGAGATTACCAAAGTCCTGTTTCTAAGTCTCCTACCACTCACTGTTCCTATTGAACCTCTTTAATCAACCTGTTTTAATTGTCGTGAAACTCATTCATAAACATTTTTTTATGGTCCTGGAACAAAGTGTTTATTTTGTGTGTGTGACGCCGGCTGGCGATAGTGGATGATGTGTTTGGTATGGAGATGAAATGGTGAGGGGACGACAATATTAAATAAATACATTTTACAAAATACTTAATACATAAAATCATCTTACTTGGTTTAGGCATCTATAGTTTAGCTTACTTATGCGCCGACCAAGACTTATATCAAAATAATTCCTTAGCATCACTTGGACTTAATAACTTTTCTATAAAGCTTGACGGGTGATGAAACATTATAGGTGCGTAAAAATATTTCAGTCTTCAGATGCCTATGTGGCCTGAGAGATTATAATCTTTAATTAATAATTGCATTCATTGTTGATGTGCGTGCGTCTATAAATCTAAAAAGTGTAATTGTTTTATTTTGAAAATAAAAAGAACTTATACTTTACCAACTAAAAGAAACTTAAAAAGTCAAAAAGAATATAGGAAAACTTTTAGAAAATAAAAATTATAACAGTAATTGGAAAAATATAAATATTATTAACGACAGTAAAAACTGATGTATTATAATATTATACAAATGTATTTGAACAAAATTAAAACGGTAATAATATTAATAAGAAAATGAATAACTAGGCAGCAATTATTATCTATTATTTATTATAATAATAAATATGAATAACTTGTTAGTGTACGTTTGTTTATATTATTGTGTTTGTGGCCAACACACGGTACAAAAAATTAATACCAAGTAGTTATAGCTCTCCACTAAGGCTGCCCCTGTTTACGTCCATAGTACATGTAATATTTAAAAACAAAACTACTTAACAAGAGATTAACGATCTAAGTTTTCTTGTTTAAAGCTATTCTAATTCTAGTTCAAATGAGTCAGAATTAAAAAGTACCTACTCAACTGAATAAAAAATACTGTAATGGCATTATTTATTAGGATATAATTGAGATAGGAGAAGTGGACCACATCATCCAGAAGTCAACTAGCAGTGATTTAAATAAATGCAATTTATTGCCCGAAAAATTATGTAGTAGTCACAATATTATTTATTATTTACTGTTACTGTTTCACAAAAATATTCCAAATATAGGTAGGTAGTACATAAATATACATTTGAAATTATCGTTAATAGGTATAAAGCGTTAAGGGGTAATTATACAGGAAATCTTTATAATTTGTGCACTCCTAAAAATATTGGTCTAGTTGCGCCTGTGGGGAACACTGCTATATTATAAAGGTCGACGGTCGGTTCGACGTTGCTGAGGATCGAGTAGGCCATATCCTGCGATATGTTCAACACGGCCTGGCCATCGTGTCCCCCGCGAAGTTCTTGGACCATACACTCGTTTTTTGCTGCCTTGTTTCTTCTTCAACCTGGTACACGTCCTGCAGCGTGTATATTTCCGACTGACGATGGCTTAGTACCTGAAAACAAATTATAACATAAACATCTAATAACCAATAAGTCACCGATGAAGCTTATTTTATTGCATATTTTTGGTTCCGCAAACTTGCCTAGTATATACTAACATTTTAAATTCAATTAATTTGGTTTTGGTTTTCATTTTTTTAATCTTAAATACTATTAAATAATTAATGTACTTATACATGAATATAAAATGTCTGTCGAGTAAAACAGTGTCTTTTTGATGTATTTCCTATTAAAATATAAGAACATGTTTTTTCGTAATATTTTAAATTGTAAGAACCATTGACTGAACTTTTTTTTGTCATAAAGTGTCCAGTAGATTTAGGTAAGAAAAACCTTTATGATAACTTTTTATTACACTCATTGCATTATTATTTGTACCTGTATGTGTATTAATACTTTGTGCTCTGTACTTCATAGGTAATGAAATTATATTATAAGTATAGTCATATTGGTTATACAATATAGACATTAAAAATAACATTATTTATCTATTTAAGTGGTTCTTGAGTTAATTTCAGGTTATTATAAAATAGTCGCATGCCTCGCATCTTAAATTTAATAAAAAGTAATGACTAATGTCTCTTTTAATTGTTAAGCTTTTTTAATTAATCATACAATAATAATTAAGCTAATAAATACGATCTACTCGGATTGTATTAGTTAGGTAATATTTCAGTGATTTTGATTTATATAATTTAAATATTTTTCTGATCTATTATTTACGTACGCTACTTAATATAATATAGACTATAACAATCAACGATAAAATATATTAGTTTGTTACCTGCATACTCCGCGTATTACCTACATACTTTCAGCCATTCGAACATAAAAAAAAATGATACATAGTGTAATTACATAGGAAATAGCCATTATAGGTATGATTTAGATAGATATTTGGTTGAATATCTCCAGACCAGTAAAAAATGTGTTGTCCTTCCACCAGTAACCGTCTATCATCCGATATTAGTCAAATTAGTCTTTAATATCGACATTTCTCTTTATCTTAATAGCTATAAGTGGCTAGGTATTAGTACGGTATAGTATACGTCAACTAATATTGTAGACAATGGGTAAACACAAAATACCTAGTTGAAATTATGTACGTATAACTATAATATTATCGAGTTAGCATTATATTATATTATACATTTATCTGAATGGCTATTCAGTTATCACTATTGCATTTGTATAAATGGCGTGTTGTGTCAAGTGCATATCTTACAATTTACGGACAAGTTATTGTCAACTTGTCACAGTATTTCAGACTATTTCTATTGTTTTAACGATAAGTTTTCGTCATACAAATTTAATGGCAGTATCGAATATTGTAGCAAATAACTTCAATAACATATTAAAATTATTTTTTATGATATGTTTAAATAAGTCTTTACTTGACAACTGACAACGATCAAGAGATAACGATTAAACTCAGATTAAAGTAATTTTATTTTGTATTTTTAAGAAACCGTCTTATTTTGTTGTGTTTATTTTCGCGGGGTTATACAATATGAATTATTAAGTGTGCTACTACTAATTGTAAACAATATAAAATTATCATTATCTAGTTTTTATTTGAAATGTTTGTTACAGTATTTCATTAATTCTTGTCTGAGCACGAATATTACGCGTGTAGTCACTTCGCCTGTCCTCACGGCAATGCATTTTATACGGTACGTTGGAAGGGCTATAACAAACAAGTGCTATGATTTATTTTATAAACATAAACACACTTGTATTTTTTTTATGAATTCTTAACAAATTAAGAATTAATGAATTTTGTAATCCTATAAACGTTTACGACATGGTAGCAATAATCATTTTTGTAGTTTTCTAGTTTTAAATATTCTAACAAACAATCGCCATTTTATGGAATATACACTTATTTTGTAAGCAAATGTTTTTTTAAAATTGCAAAAATATTATAGGTATCTATCCTTATTATATTATTATTATACCATTATGCTCTACAACATTTTACTATTAACAAAACAATTTTACATAAAATATAACCTTAAAATTGTTAGGAATTAGGTAGGTATCTACCAATCAAACTATTGCAAACGTAAAACATAATATATTTGAATATGATGGAAATTAGAAGAAGATAGCCAATATAGGTACATGTTCGTATAATACACATAACACATTCAACATAATATAAGAATGCATTGTACTCTTCTTGTAATGTATTTTATAATATATATATTTCTCACACAAATGTGTTTGAACTTTGAAGTGATTTAATGGATTGAAAACATTTTTTTGCTCACTATCATCATAATTCTATTGTAGTATTTTAAGTTTTTACTAAATAAAATTCATTCAAATTATTCAACAGAAATCTAAATTTTCATATCTAACAATATTTGCTTATGGATAACTGTCCAACTGTAAGGATTATTATTATAGTTTTTTAAAAGGAAAAAACATACTCCAAATATTCAGTATTTTACGTATATATTTTCTGTTGTAATGGATTATACCATTAGAATTTACATTATGTTTATTATTTACCATATTTTGTGATCTTAGCCATTTAACTTTAAAGTTTGACTTAATAACTTATAATATACAACTATTAACTATACAAGATGTATAATATAATATGTTTAAAAACGTACAAAATAAAGCAATAATTAAAACTCCTCTTGTGTGTGACTAAATGTATTCAAATTCAATGGACTCTGCAACTACTCAAGACGACAATAGGCTCGAGTACTCAACGCGTATATTATACTTGGATCAACGATTGGTAAGTTTTATTGCGACCAAAGAAAAAAAGAAACGTTTAAAAGCCATCGCTTTTCTGTGGTTGTTTGACAGATACCCTTATCTCCCAACATTTTGTCTTCGATGGTACTTATTATTACATGAAGTACTATATGTAGATTGTAGGAGTATTGTGTATTTGTATATACCCGTGACCTACGTATAAAATATTTAAATAGCTTCGTATCAGAATATTTTTATACTATCCACAGTGGTATACTTCAAATTCCCTTTAACTATTTAATCTATAATATACATTTATATTATTGAACACATTGAACAGTATTGACGTATTGTATACATTGTAATTTGTGAGTATATTATATAATATTATTATACTTCATACTATAGGTACTCGTACATGAAAACCACTCAATCGTCGGTGGATATTTTTTAGACCAGCGTTGGGTACTTTTTGTACCTCTACGAATAACGATTTGTATACTCTATGATTAACCAATTAATGTTGGTATGGTACTATAAAACTAGGTTACCTATTGGCTATTGTAAATTGTAATATTATATAATATGTGATAATATTATGTTACTTCGTCAAAGTTCATTGATAGAGCGGTCTCGCAGCAGCTGTAATATATATTTTCAATCGGGAAATTAGTCAAATGGACTTACCAAAATGGATGGGTTGTAGCTGACGTGTCGATAACTCAATACTGTAATAGACACGTCCAATGTCGGAGGTCGGTTAGAGAAGTTGATATTCTTGTTTGTATTTTTATTTTTTATTTCCTCTCCAGTCCCAACCTTTACCTCCCCGCGTCCCCCGCCCGATCACACTAAACAAACACCACATCGCTAGAATAATTTATTAATTATAGTATTATACTTTAAGGTTGAGGTATATTATAGAGATTGGTTTAAGGAAATAATTTATTCGGAGTTTTGTGTTAGCCGCACTCATGCGGGTCCCAAACCAATAAACCATTATAATACTGTAGCTATATACCCACTATAATACTGCTAACAACTAACTAAATACTAACTAGACCGGCCAGAGGGACAACGGCCGCGATATACAGTGGCATATTTACGATTATGACACGCGGGCACAGAAGTCGGCGTGCCGTTAGTATAATTCAAACAAGAAAAGTCAATTACCGAATGACGACGACGTGCGGTTGTTTGAACGTATATTAGTTGTATTTAAATTTTCGGTTCCGTTTGTGTGTAATAATAATACCTATATTTTGTATACAGATAAAAGATAGTTTGACACGCGAGCACATCGATAGTTGTTTTTACTTTTGTTACCTATTATACCTATAATATTATGTTCGGCCATATTTATTTTGTACTATTTATTGATATTATAGATAACTGTAAGAAGTACCTTTACCTTAGTCCTACATATATTATAATATTTACATTTTACAATCTAACGTTTAGAAACTAATAATAATATATTATAATACGCATAAGGTGAATATACTATATATTACTATATAGTATATAGGACTTAGGTACTATATATTATCAATATACTCGTATATATAGGCACGTTTATGGTAATTATTGATAGAGTATAGTGGTCGTCGCGCCCCGGGTTATCTGTCGGTAGGTACTCGGTTACTATGGAGTCTAATTAATACTTGCAATAAATAAGTTTTTAGCTCGATAACTTGTCAAAGAGTTAATAGTTTTTAATTAAAAAAAAAAAACAAAACATCTATTGATTAATGTCATATTCCTACCTAATAATATAATAGTCGTATACACGAGTATGAAGACATATTATTATTTTTATCTGGTACGAAACATTTTTTTTATAAACATACATACCAAACGATAAGGTCAAATATATCATTGACATGCAAAATATAATGTTTTCACCTTTATCATTTAAAATATATTATATACAATGTAATACCCTATTACTCATAACCTAAGTAAGATATATACCATATACGATATACGTACCTACACACAAAATACTTTCTTATAACCTAAACCTATACTGAAAATATAATATAGCTAAAAATTACAATGGTATATAGTTATAGGGAGGTACATTCTGTAAACGAACTTAATTTATAAATGGGTATAGTAGATAGTATTAAATTTTATCGGTAGGTACCTACTATACCTATACACTATTATACTAAAATAATCAATATACCTAGGTACAGTGAAATTAAATTTGTATGTATTGTTATTTAAATAATTTAATAACCTATATTAGTTTGTATTATAGATTTTACCTATTTAAGAAAGTTAAAAGTAAAAAAGTGGATAAGTGGATGTCGCTCTGCTGTACAGTAGGTTACAAGTAGGTCACTGTAATGGATGGTGTTAAATTTGAATTCAATGATATAATATTATTGTATAAGAAAAACGATTCTGAACGAAAACGGCGAGTCAGTCTATGACATTACTAAGTATTTTTGATGATATTATTGTGAATAAAGTAATTTATATACTTACACTACATTGATGATGACTCAACTGGAATATCATTTGAAATTGACAATAATGGACAATCTTCAACAACTTCATCATTATAATCAACATCAGCACTATTCAAATTGTTTGCTATAAAATAAAAAATATAGGTATACAAGCATTAATTAGGTAAATACTTTTAAATTTTAAACATAATAAATAATAACTAATAATTGATAAGGTATATATTAGATTGACAAATATGATAGATTATTTTATCTTAAAAATAAAAGTTTAATATAACAGATTTAATTAAATATGTTGGTTACCTATAAAAAATTATTTAATAATATCAAGCTAAATATGAATAGGTACCTACTTTTTCTGAATGTTTTAACTTTTACTTTTTAATAGAATAGCAGCATATAAGTTCAATATATTTAATGGGGGCAATTTAGAGTATTACTGAAGTACAATTTTTCAATTGTATGATTAGTTTATAATTTAATTTAACTTATATTCTATTACTTAAAAATAAAATATTTTAAGTGCAGATAAATGTATAAGGAATTACTTTTGAATTTTGATTTTTTGAATATAAAACATAATAATTAATAATTTATTATAAGTATATTAAATTGATTACCTAACATGTTACATGACATAATATTTAAATTAAAATCATAATACCATTAATACCTATGACATTAATTTTTAATCCTTAAAATCACAAAATTAAATTCTATTTATAATTTATCTATCATTTAGTACACTAATATTTTGTAATTTGTATTAAAATATTATTAATTATGGTATAGACTGTAGGCAGTAATTTTTTCCATAGTAATCAGAGGTAGGTTAGAAGGTACCTATGGATGTATGATGTGAATAGTGGATATCATATAATTATATTCATAGTTCAAAATATGCATTAAATAATAATTTAATATTTAAGTATATAAATATGTAACTTACCATGAGAAGATTTTTTCATTTGTAAAATGTTGCTTTTTACAGCCATAGAACACTTAACACAACTTCTAATGTGATTTTTTTGACGAGTTGCATTGGGAACTACAGTTCCCCAATTGCAATAATTGCAAATGTTTTTTGTAACTTTTTTGTTTCCTTCATTCATTGTCACTTGACGAAAACATTTGTGAATAAAACTTTTAACTTTACCCATATTAAGTTATAAATTATAAATTATAATATATTATATAACTATTAACTCATAAATTATAATAGATAATTTATTAACAAGTTAATCGTAATAACTTTATATATTTATACCTTATACGTTTTGTTTTTGTAACGCTAACGTCGCTACTCGCTAGCACAAACACACACAAGTCACAAATACTGAAATACCCAATGGCCAATGGTGTTATTGAATATGCGGTAGCGGTATTTCTATTTCCGTTATTGGCGAAGAAAATTTAGATATTATCATGATTTTATTTATACAATATTCTATATTTATACTTCATTAGCTGATATTGTCATATGGATGATAAATATGAAATCAGTGTGACCATATAATTATGACTTTATTATGGACATACCAAAAAACACAATATTTTGAAAAAAAAATATTTTTCAATATTTCAAGGAGGGTGAAAGTTTCAATTTTGAAATATTTCAAAGTGAAAATTTCATGTGAAATATTTCATGCTCATAACCCTATATCTAATTAAATAAAAATAAATTGTAAATTATTTAAGAATAAATTGATGGTTGTTTTACAAAAGCCTAACTGTTTTGATTTTTTCCAAATACGTTTACTCAGTCTGAGTTATAACTCATGTTTTATAAAACATTTATTCAACCAGTCCTAAGTCTTTGAATTGAAACGAATTAAATGAGACCTAAACAATGGTAATAGGTTGAGTGCAAAAAACGAAAATACTTTCATTTAGTATTTTCTTAGATTATTAAAAAAAAAAGTGGGTAAGTGGATGTCACTCTGCTGTACAGCAGGTTACAAATGGGTCACTGTAATGGATGGTGTTAAATTTGAATTCAATGATATAATATTATTGTATAAGAAAAACGATTCTGAACGAAAACGGCCAGTCAGTTTATGACATTACTAAGTATTTTTGATGATATTATTGCGAATAAAGTAATTTATGTATAACCTATTTACGTGGAACCTTGTTTTCAATTTTCAATCCTTAGCTATAAAAGTTGAACATTTTATACATTTTTAACTACAAAATAATTATTAAATTTTAAATTTGATAAATGTTGTCAAAATTTGAACTTGAAATGCTTATAAAAAAAAATTATGCCTATGTATTTTTAATATTTTTCAACTACTGTTGAGACAATATATTAGGAGCCTTGCATTAATTTTCATGCTTTTCTACTCTACAAATAAAATTTTATTGATAATTATAGAACAAAAACTAAAAAAATTGAAAACTGACAATGTCCGTAAACAGCTCAAAAAGAGACAATAATTGTTTTCAAAATTGTATCGTGTATAGAAAATGCTAATATAAACATACAGTGAAATTTTCAAGTATCTACAGTCATACGTTTTTTTAATTACAACAAAATAAGAGAATTGTTACACGAGAAATCGAGTGAATATCAAATGTAAAAATATGAATTTCAAACGCTCATAAAAATGTAATTTGACCTTCTTGTAGACATTTTTTTAACTTATGGATAATCTTGTATTACATTTTCAAATCTGAGATTGGTAAAGTGAGATAGATCTCCGAAACCGAAAAGCGAATTTTGTTGTTTTTGACTGAATTTTGTGAATCTAACATGACCCCTGACAATAAAATCCATTCTCCAGTTTCGGAAATCTACTTCACTAAATGAAAATCTAGCGAAAAATAACTCTTTTTTTTAACTGTGAAAAATTAATTAATTTTAATTCCACATTGTGTATCTACTCGATAATCCCTTTTTAATGAGTCAACCAATTTTCTATGTATCATAGTTTAGGAGAAAATTATTGAATACGCAACCGACAAATGGCGACAACCGTTGATTAAAGAATTGTATTTGTACCATAGAGTAATAAATTACTCTATGATTTGTACCGAAGGGTTTTTCTTTGACAGTAAAAGGTCTTTGCAAGAAATTTAAAGTTTCTTGAGTTTTTCCTCAAATGTATTAAACTTATTAAATGTTATACAAATAACTATGGTCAATGAACGAACCCAAAACGTTCGAGATCATAATGAATAAGAACTTAGTTGACGTTCAATTTCATTTATTGAAAATTGATATCGTTCGTGATGTCAAGTTCACACAATAGTATGAACGCGTTGTTTCCCATCACCGGTTATATGTATATTATGAAATCATTTTTTAACAAGTATTCGTTGCTGGTAAGTAGTACTTGAATTTAGTAACCTTCCGGCTTCCACACTACTAATGTCTAATATAATAGGACGTATATATTATTATAAAATACCTATTCATGGAAACTGAGGCTGATCCACCGTTTCCGCTCCGAATAGTTTTTCGTATGCACTGATAATTATCGATATACCTACCTAAAAGTGTCATTAAATTAAATGCAACGAAATGTCCATTACACAGCCTGATCTACTCGATGACTGAATGACGAGGTATACCTCGAAACCTACGACACCATATCATTATAATATCGACTTCCCCGGTTTCATTCCCCGCATTTCATTACCATAAATTCGTTCAAATGAGAAATGCAAATTATTTTCAGTACACCTATAGGCTACAACGGTAACTACCTGTAGAACGTCTGCCTGGATAATATTCTGTACAGTAATAATCGCCTACAATATTATCATATCACATCGATAGTGCCCATAATATTATAATTTGTATTAATCTGTGTCGTAGCCATGTGTAGGTATTAGGTAGAGAGCCTTTATAAATAACATTATATTTGTCATCTAGGCTCTCTAGTATTAGCCATTATAGGTATTTACCGTCTTAAAATGTTCAATATTGTTACCAAAAAGTAAAAACCGTATGGGTAATAAACTTTACTTTTTTGACGCGCCGTGTTCGTTTTGAAATACGGCGCGCCATCTGTCGGAAAAAAAGTGTTAGTTTTTACTTTAGTACCTCCGTAACAAAATAACCGCGGTACAATCGTTATAATATGGCAATAGTTTATAATCTCCTTCAATCGTGGTGACCGGTAATAAATCGTAGCCTATTAATTATTTTATTTATTTTGAGTATTATTACTCTAGGTATTAATTAATTAATTCTATGTAGTGAATCGTTGATGGTCGATCGATAAAAAGTTATGCACTGTTAATATATTTTAATAATATTTTATGTTTATAGGTACTATTGACTATTTAAGTATTATTAATTATATAACTAATATTATTTAATTTAATGATATAAAAATAATTTGAAGAAGACGTACCTCTAGAAATTTTAACCAGGTAGGTACGTGTTATCTCATCACGTTTTTCTTATCAACGTTCAACGCCATAACCGCAAAAATCGTGTTTACAAAACAGGCCTTCGAGCGGGCTATCAAGTTATTATTCAAGTATCAATGTTTTAACTGTCTTGACTTGTAACTTATTCAAACAATCATTCAACCGACAGAATTTTACCGGTAGACGAGAATTATTTTTCTACAGTATTAATTCGTTTTTTATTTATCCATTTATTCTAATAACTTTAATGTAGGTGGTCTTGTGGTCTTGTTTTATATGGTTGTGCGATTTGAACGAGAAATTTGTGGATGAACATAACATTCTTGTGTCACATAATGTAATACAATTTGTTGCAAGGTACTTATGTAAATTATTATTAAATATATTTTAAAAATAAAATAACTGGTCAAATATAAAAATATTTTATCCGATTCTACAATGGGTGGAGGTTGATGAGGGTGATTGAGGCCAAATCCCCATATTGTGCTTTACTTATTAGTTAATTGTTCATTTAAAATCATGTTAATAATTATCATATAAATAATATAAACTACAACATGGTTGGTATAAATTGTTGTTAACACGGTCTACAATCGTTTTATAAATTATTGTTAGTAATTGATTATGAATTATGATAGTCCACAGTGGTTATAACTTGTAATCAAAATAGACTTATAATTTGTACTAATTCCTTACTTTGTCTGATCAATAACACTTGAATAAATACAACTACAAAGACTTTTTAAATTTGAATTCAGATCTATGTTTTTGATTTAATTTGATTTAGTTATTTTGTAATTGATCATTTTTATACTAATTAGTAGGTATTTAATGTGAATTAAATTTCTTTGAAAAACTATTTTATTAATTTGATTGTTTAACCTGTTATTTTCAATCAATTTTTCTAATTAAACAACACCATTGTATTATAATATTAATTATTGTGTTTAAACTTAAAATCACTAATTAGTGATTATTTCTGTACAATTTACAAATAAAAGTTATAGATGATAATATTAGTTTGTTTATAGGTTTATCTCTCTAACTTACTGACCTAATTGCCCCTAAAATAATTAAATATGCCTACATTATTATTATTTTTAATTATTTATTACCATTACAAAAAAATTACTGTATATGCCTACCCTTAAAAAAAAGATTAGCTTACTACTGGGCCAAGAAATATTAACATATTAACAAATAAAAATCTTACTAATATCTCATATTATTGAGATACATTAAATTATAATCAAATTCGATATGAGCATACAATGTACAATTATCTATTAGGTGAGCTATTAATTATTATTGAGACAATGCGACTTAGCGTTCACTGTTTAATATAAATACATTTAAATAGGTACCATATTTATATTTATATAAGTTTATATGACAGTATTAATATAATTATAGATATAAGTAGTATATATTATATATCTTGTGGGTTACTTATTTGCAGTTAATTTAGTAGCTTTTTCCTTCCTTTATTGTTTTATTTATGTGTAATTTGTATTTGTTTCAGAATTTTTGTGGATGAATCATTTCTGAAGTTATAAATTTACAAATACAATTTTGTAATTTAATCTATTTTTAAACGAGGTAAGTTTAGTCTTCATACTCGTTTTAAATTTTTTGTTTTGACTTTTGTTAGATACCCATTTTAAAAATAAATACTCATACTTCAAAAATTGTATGATGATATTATTTTGTTTTACCTATAAAAAAATAAATTAAATAAATTCTGTTCCATGAGAGAACATGCTGGTTCTGTGCATCCCCCCGCATGACCCTATTATCGAAACCGATTACCCTATAACAGGGTTTTGTATGGAAAAACCAATTTTGGTCGGGCCACAGCATGTTCTCTCGTGGAATAGAGTATAGGTATGTTTTAAATTTAATTAATATGTACCTATTAGTAAATTATACAACAGTATAATATATATGTTTTATAGTAAGAATATAATAATTTATCATAGTAAATAAATATTTCATACCCTGTACTTTGTAAGTAATAACTTAGTACATCATTGAAGATACCCGTTTTTTTTTTCTTGTTCTTTGATTATATATTTAATTATAAAATGATTGTGTTATTTTTTTATTATACATAATATTTAATTATTTTTATTCAGGCAAATTAAAATGGCTTCATTCGATCTGAGAAGAGAACTTCATTCTAGAGGACCTCCAGTGAATTTGAATAAAAGTGTGTCCACGAAGAAACATACACTACACTTTGATGGTCGTTTTGTTAGCAAATCAGACCGATATCAGTTAGAATCGTATGGTCTATATACACCTAATCCTGTACTTGAAGGATTAAGTATATCGCATAAGAATAAATTAATATGGTCGGCTCGTTTATCGGATAGTCTATGGGCATGGTTTGTTTATGGCCGCAAACTTCTAGTATGGAATGCAGAAAACAATAAAGAAAATAAAACAAATCCTTGTTTTGAACTTGGATTACCAGCAAGTGAAGTGGCTCATCAAGCCGCTCTAGTTTGGGTTTTTGAACCTGAAATAGAAAAGTCGACATCTCATGCTTGTTGTATAGCTGTGTCTCCTGAAGGGTTGATACGTTTTTGGAGAGATGTCTATGACGAAGTTGAATATTTTGAATACAATACGGATTTGATGGGAAAAGAATGTGAATTCCTATATCAAGTTGACAGTTCAAGGTACATTTTGTTGACAACTACTGCTGATTTGGTCATGGTAACAATCAACATGGATAATGTTCGCCCTCAAATAAGTAGTAAAATATTGACTGAATCTACTGGTTGGCTGGGTAATATATCTATGAACATATCATCTCTTGTTTTTGGTTCAACTGGTCAACAGACTGACCCTAAAACCATATGTGGCTGCGTTTTAAAAAGTTCTTCTGATTATACTGAACGCATATATATAGTTACAACTAATGGTACAACCTTAACTAAGTGGAATGTTTCAAAACCAAATAGCGAGAAACAATTATTTGAAGTAAACTTGGCAAATTCTTTACAAGAAAAGTTTTCAATTATGATGTTTAATAGTGTTAGTACTGGGGATATGGATATGGAAATAATTGATATGAAACCAACTAATAATCGTAGTGAAGAGGTTATTGTTCTCATACACACTAAACCAAACCAAGCTTACAATTATTATATCCTAGCAACCATACAAATTCAAGATAGTAAGTGTCCGATAACTTCATTACATGTTCTTAATAATGTTGAAAATTCATACTTGAATGAATCTACACCTCAGCTACTGATTACTGAACAACAAGCATTTATTTTGTCTAAACATTATATCCTTGTTGTTACTTTTGAACCATTCCAAACCGATGTCATTGGTATTGATTGTGATTTAAAATTTGGTGGAGGTTCAGTGGTAAACAATTACGGTATGTTTTTCACTCAATCTCATTGTTTAACTGTAGTCACTAAAATTACTAACGTGGAATACGATTTCAACGAATCAAGAAGTGTTCTTCAATCTCCAGATTTAAATCAATCCATTGCTATAACTGCTGAAGTAGAAAGTGGTAGCAATGAAACTAGATTGAAATCCGCTTTTCTACAGTTTGTCAGCCGAAAAATAGACAATTGCAGAGCATTAGTGAAGCAAGCATGTCCAGAAGAATTGACTTCAACTGATGAATCTAGCCTAGATAAAACTGTATTTAAAGTTGGAGAAGATCTTGTTAATGATATACCCATCAATGATCCACGTTGGTTAGGTGTTCATGGTGAACCTACTATCAGATCATCATCAATGGTAATATTAAGTCATTTAGAAGAAAAACAGCAAGCAATTCATTGGTATCTTAAATTTTTACAAGAGCTTGGGTTATGGAATCGTATGAGGCAAATTAATAAATATGAAACTCAAGTCTATACAGGATGTGCTTTAAAAGATTTAAGTGAAAAATTACAAGCTACGTTAACATTTAGAAAAATTGAAGTTGAACATAGTGAATTATTAGATACATTAATAAAAGAAGCAGTCGAAAGCAATTGTGATAGTTATTCTTCACCACCAGGCCTTACACACATTGATAAGTTTTATAAACAAGTCAGTATGTCGCACATCCTTTTCCAGAGACTATGTATATACAGTGAAGAAATTTCTTCTACGAATCGTAGTGCTATAGATATTTGTTTAATTTTATGCAACGTCAATAGGATATTAGTGAAAGTACTTGGTGCTGTATTAGACTACAGAAGACAAAACATTGAATTTTTCCCTATTGACAAACAAAAACAATCTAAAATATCTTGGATTCTATGTGAAAATAATGAAGGCATATGTTCTGAGCTGATAAAACAAATAAATATTAGTCTTGAATTTGCGAGAAAGGCAAATATTACCAAAGAAGTTCGTTCAGAAATTTCTGATCAAGTTGCATTTTTAGTTGATGCTTTGCTATCCAGCTCTATTGATGTTCTTTCTGAAATAGACAGCAATTACACACAACTCAGGTATAAGCTACTTAAGAAACTTATGGACTTTAAAGAACACCACAAAGTAATTGAATTGGCTGAGAAATATTCAGACCATAGAGTTATAGTAGAGGTTTGTTCTGAAACAAATAATATTGATTTATTGTATAATTTTATGGACAAACTTAACGATCAAAATTTTCGTCAAACCGTGTTTTCTTGGTACTTAGAACAAGGTAAAATTGTAGAATTGTTACGTAATTTTTGTCGCAAACCTAAATATGAACATGACTTAGCATTAGCGTTGGAAACCTATCCAAATTATGGTTGGATAGCTGGAAGTCTTTATGAAAATATTAACCTAACATGTGAATCCCTAAAACAGTGTTGGTCTAAGGAGGAAACAAATGTGCTTAGAAAAAAATACCAATTGAATTTGTACAGAATGGCGGTTTTGGCAAAAAATGGGCCATTAACTAAGAACTCAGAGTTGGATCAAATAGATAGACATTTGGAAGTTATTGAACATCAGATAAATATTCCTGAGTGTGTCTTAGAATTATTGAATTTAGATTTGAATAATATGCGTGTGTTATCTCCTGAAGAAATTTTCAATTTATACTTGCACAAAAACAATAGTACCTTGGATGAAAATCAATGTTTACGTGCTTTGTCTGTGTTACAATTTGTTCAAAATAAAGAAGAATGTGAAGATCTCAGTCGCTATTTGTGGTGCGAAACAATATTAAGAGAAACGTTAAAATATCCACTTCATGACCAAGAGATTGGTGATCCTATTGAGTTTATACAAAATCTTTTATTCTTTAAGACCTTAAAACTCATGTACAACAAAGGCCTATTAGATATCTTACCATCTTTGGACTGGTTGTTGTTTGCTGATGAATTAGAAACTTTCCATTCAAATACTATGTGGCAGTTTGTTATGAAAATGGGATTTGAACATTGCTTAAAACCCGCTAGTGTTAGTATGGATTTTGAAACTTCACTTGTTCAGTAATTTATAAATATTGATTTAAAAATCTATTAATATTTTTTATTTTCTTATGTGTATTATTTTAATGTTACATACGTAATGTTTTTAACAATAAATAATAAATAATAAAAAAAATGTAAGTCTTTATTAAATACATTTAGTTTATTATTCTGATTGGTTACTCATGTATTATTTTAATTGTGTTCCTACAAACAAATATAATGTTATTGAATAGCCATTATTCTAGTTCAACGCTTAATAAATAATATTATGCTGTTGTATAAAATGTTAGTTATAGCAAACTTTTTTTAGAATTTAGTTACTACCCGAAAAAATTATGTATTCTAACTATATTAGTACTCACAGTAGGTTCTACAAATATAATTTTTATGGTTATTTTAAATAATTTGAGATTATTGTTACTACTTATGATTTTTATTAATTAATCATCAAAAAATAAAGAAAAAAAAAATAGCTTCTGCAAATAACAATATGCACGGTTAATAATTCACTAGGTATGTAATTTCATATTAAATATTGTAGGTAGGTAATATTATAATATTGAAAAAATAATAAATATAAACCTTTAATATAGCCATACAGGTGACTTCATTACAATATTTTACAGTATAAATTGTAATTTCTATTAAGAATAGTTGTACAATTATTTAATTGAAAATAAATTAAGAACGAAAATCAATAAACAATTGTTTTAAAAACACATCAAAAAAGAATTCAAATTACGATAAAATTATAAGTTACAAATTTTAGCATTTATTTAATATACAGTTAGTATATAATGCTACTGATCATCGTACCAGTTGTTTAATTTACTTTGGCTACCTATTACAATTATTTTTATTTGCTTTACAAAATAGATACAATAAATAATTGTTTAACACGGATGAGCATACGTTCACAAATCACAATCAATGAACAATAATGATCTTATACTACTTATAGTATGCTGATTTTTTTTTTCACCATAATTTTTTATTAGGCAATTTGTTTCAGTTATAGAACAATTAGCTTAATTTATATAATAGTATAGACAGGAAGAACAGCTGTCTCTGCAAGGCCAAATTTTTCCCTTTGAGTTTTGGTGGCAATTCGGAAGTTGTTGGTTTCTTTGTCGTCTTTGTGTCTTACGGGGTCCTGCAATAAATGAAGCAGCTTCGTGAAGATGGAACAGGGTGAGACTGATAATAATTTCACGAAGATCTATATTCACTTTCTGTAAAAAATATTACCTCTTTCAAAATACTGACTTGCGTTCAGTCACTTAAATACATATTGTACAAGCAACGCAAATTTTTAGTCTAATGGAAAATAATTATTCTGGCATCGTGCGGAAAGAGTTCTTAAATGAGAGAGTAGAATACAATAATATACGTTATTATAGGTAAGTACTGTTTGACATTCCGTTGACGTATGCCGTTTAGCTCCTCAAAGTTTCTGCGAAAGTAAACATGTTTTTTAAATATATAAGTATAGGTCCATTCACTGCATTTAAAAACTCTTCAAACGACGCGCCCTACACAGCAAGCACAAGCAAGCAATGCCGGACAAGAAAAAGAAATTGTCCGATTTCCGTGCAATCCAAAATAACCGTTGACCAACAGGCAACCCTCAGTTCTGGACATTCTCCAAAAACCAAAAGACGAAATCAAGCGGGAAGCAGTAATACCCCGGACCACGGCATATTCCGTGTATCCAACTATTCCGCCTTTATGATACGGAGTATCATTCTTACAAGGGAGGGATGGCTCCGGTACCTGTAATCGAACCCAGGTATCCTCAAGCGAACGGTTATCTCGAAAGATCACGTAAAACATGTAGCCATCTTCTTTTGATATTATTTTAATTCATATGTTTATTTGAAGTATAAAATGTGACTCATGTTGGAAGGGATTTAGACAAGGTGGATATATGGATATCAATCTTGGATTTAGAGCTTCATGAGAATTTCGTACAATCTCAGCATCCATTTCTATAACCTCCAAATTTTCAATAGGTTGAAGATTTTCAAACAAATCCAGGTCATTCGTGCAAAATACAGTGAACAAAAAACACTTGAATCAAGCAGCAGAGTAGCACAACAAAAGTCAACAGTTGATTGAGCATTACTGTTTTAGACTTTAGTAGGTACTAAGTCATAACATAACTAATATACCTAATATCATAGGACATAGAACAATACAGTGCATATAGAAATAATCAACTACGTAGTACATAATATTATCGAAATTTCAAAACGCATACAAGTTATGGTTATGGTAATGTGTCTGAATGTTTGATGTATAACACTATAATGTATATAAATAATTATAATAATAAATAATAGGTACCTAATTAATATCAGGCGCGTCACTGAGGGGGCGATTGAGTATTTCAATACCTACATAAAAATCAAATTTCGGACTACTTATATAGGATTTATATTTTATATAAAACTATTAAATTTAAAGTTTTTATGAGCGGAGTGGTACACGTAAAATGTTTTTCTAATATCTATTACTTCACAGTCCACTAAAACAATATATATGTACCTAGTACCCATATATATTTTACATACATATTGTATAATTTTACGATAATATATCCATCATTATTAAAGTTAACACGAAAATAACGAGACGCAATGATCACGATATTAGGCATAGATATAAGAAAAAAATGTGTGTAATATAATATATTAAAATAAGTATAATATTGATATAAATAATAGTATTATTAAAGTGTATTAGCATAAGTAATGGTAGGTACATAGTAAATAAATCGACCGCCATTATTAAGGCACTAATAGAGGCTTTTTAAAAGTTTTTAAAGAGCCTACCATTACAGCGTAAACGATTTTTCGTATACAAATAATATGATTCTACTACGATACACCACACGACCCGTTCGAAGTTTAAAATAGAATCCGGTGGTAGAATAAAATTCATTCGTATACAAATGTCGTTCAGGAATACGGTTTTATCAAAGTAGTATAAAAAATACAAATATTCAGTACGAATATCGGTTTCTACTGCTTTCGAGAATAGAGGCCCCCAGAGGCAGATGAAACATGAGAAGAGCAACTGGTGTACATTCTTGGTCATGAATCATGAAATCAAGACAAAAGAGAGTGTCAGTTCCGATTCAAAACTCTTTAGATTAGACATAAATAATAATTAATATTAAATGCATAATATAAATATTATGATTTATGTTAATGCTCGTGAGTATTGTTGTTATTCGTGATATCACAAAATAGAGATAAGATTACCTCAAGTTTTGTTTTTATTTTGATCATGGACCACGATTTTAGTCATTCATGAAAAATACATATCAAGAATCAAGATTGATATACCTTTCAATATTCTTTAGTCGTGATTCAGGATACAGAATAGTCATTATAATATAATTTAAGAGTATGATGAGTAGGTAACATGATCACTGTTATATAATGGTTATGACGTTATTATATAATAATAATATTATATTACCATTTCGTCCTTTTACTACCCTCTACCATCACCTTCTATCTAGATGGACACTGGACAGGTAGGTGTATAATAGTATTTGGTACTTGAATACCTAATAAGTATAACATAATGCTAATTGGGTACTAAGTGAATTTGTTCCAATTTAAATAAACAATACATCAGTCATAGATGCAGACAATTTTTGTTTTATACGGTAGGTATGTATTTTATTTTATTGTCAATCAAACATTTGTTTAATATGAATAAATAAGCTTTATATCAGTGTAAGTGATTCGGTTCACTCAGATACATTATATTTTTTTTGTATAAATCATATTTAAATACCTGATTGTACTTATAGTTTGTATTTTTTAGTAATTTCAAATTTTACAAGTATTTAAAGTGAAGATAAGTCTTCAAAAAAGGTACTAAAATAAAGTTCAGTATGATAGTATATATTATTAATAATAATTTAGTACCTAGGTATTAATTATACAAATATTATACACAAATACTCTTCGAGCTTGAACATATATTATGTATTTACTTATCATTGTATAGTAAATGTCTATGCAATGAAAACTAATTAATTATTAGCATAAAATAATGTTTGTACTCATGTTTTACAGCCATGGAAAGTTGGAAAAAAATTACATATGTGGTGGCCATTTTTATGTTTCTGATACAAACACGTCCACTAGAGCCATATTTAACAGCTTATTTCACTGGGCCAAATGGGAACATTTCTCTTTCAGAGGTACATACTAAGTAGTATTATTTTTTATTTTGGTTTCAAAATATTTCTTCTAATTCAAAAGTATTCATAAGTTAACTGTTTAAATAACAATTACATGTACATTATGAGGTAAGTATTAATAACTATGAATTGATGCGTGAACTTAGTTATAATTTAAAATGTAATGTTATTATGAGTTACCTACGTAACTGTTGTTGTAATTGACACAATTGTATTTTTGACTCGTGGGTGGAAGTTTGTATAATCTGAATATGTTATGTTACAGGTGGCCTACTCGTTGGAGTCCATTAGATCGTACTCTGCTCTTATAGCAACGTTGATAATGTTAATCATCTCAGACTATTTTCTATACAAGCCGGTGGTCATATTCTTAACATTTTGCTCATGTATCACTTATATTCTTATGGCGGGTTTACCAAGCTTAATACAACTAAAAGTTAGTGTTGTATTACATACATAATTTCAATAATGTTATTAAAGTATTTGTATAATAATAATTCCAGGTGTCTATGTTCTTCTATGGAACAGCATACTGTACAACAACAGTAGCTTCATGTTATTTATTTGCCTGTATCGAAGACACAAAACATTTTCAAAAGTCTGCCAGCATTGCGGCTGTTGGTTTGCAGCTAGGAAAATTCTTTGGAGACATCTCTGGGCAAATCATAGTCAGCTCAAGTGGTGGAAGCTATACATCACTGCCATACTGTAATGCATTTGGTTAGTATTTAACAATATAATATGTTTAATTATATTTTTTTTAAAACGTGTAAAAATCCTACCCAGTTTTCCATTGTGAAATGGCAGTTAGGTACTTCAATAATACACAATATTGAATTACCTAACACTTAATTTGTTGTACAAATTATATGGTAATAACATTCAGTGCTTAAATTGGGAAAAAATTAGAAGGGGGAAGCAAAGTATAAAAAAGTGTGTTTCTGATTATTTGAATTTCTTATTGATTAGGATATGATTAGTTATGGACACGCATAAATATATTCTATAGAGAATAGGGACTTCACCCCCTTCCCCTATGTCTATATTCAATTTTGAAATAATTTATGAACATTTCTCAAAATTATTTTCCTATTCAAAATTTATTTTTGCTTTTGGATAACTTATTAATTATAACCAATAAATTGAATTCTAAGTTTGAAATCCAATTCATTTAATTTAAAATTTTTCTGTCATACCTAATTGTGTTATTCAATTTAAATAAAAATGTACAGCTAACATATAATAATAATATTAAGTTGCAACATTTTTATTAAGTTTTATAAACTCAGTATTATATTATTCACTATCAGTTATTATACTATTATGCCATTGAAACTTCAATTATTAATCTAAATCCATTTCTTTATTTCAGCTATGTTCTTGGCTACAATTTGGGCTTTTGTATTTCCTCCTATTAAACCAAAGGATTCGTTGAACTCAAATTGTCCAGATGAAAAGACCATACTTCTCAGAAACAGTAAAAGAATTACATCTGACACTCATGAAATAAAATATTGTAGGTAATCATAAACAATAGAAATAAGGCACAATTTATAGAAACATGACAGTAATAAGTAATAAGCAATAATCAAACACTAATGTCTTGTTTGGATTTTATTGCTGGTATATTTACATTTTAAATCTCTAGGTATTAACAGGGTGGATAAAGATTATAAGATAGTAATTGTTTTAAATCAAATCTGGTTGGATTTTAAGACTTCACTCGCAAATAAAATTATACTAAAAAAATCTGTTTGGTATATATTTGGCATGGCGGCATATGTTCAGGTACCTATTTAAATGTTTAAAAATAAATTTACATTTAATGTATTATGTATGAAATATTGAAATTACAATGATTTAATAACTTAATATAATTATATGTATTTAAAAAGTAGTACATTTACAAACTATGTAATTTAACATGATATCTGGTATATATTGTAACTCTATTTGTTAATATTCATATTTATTTAAAAAATATATTTAGCTGATATCTAGCTTATACTAGCACATTATAATTTTTAATATTATATTAATTTGTTATAGTTAATGTATTGTAGAAGTATGATAGTATATGGTATAGCAATGTTACTCAACCTTTCTGTTATAGCGATTTAAAAATTTAATCTTAGTTGTATAGACTACTCCTCCCAAAAAAATAAAGCATGCCATTATATAGTAACATTAATAAAAACATTTTTTTGTTTTGAGTTAATAAGGCTTCAACATCTAAGGTCATTAGTCTCTAGGTTTTACATATAATCACATAATTTTATCACAATTTACAATAATCTTAATTCTATTTAATTCTATATTTCACATTGAACTTTTGGACAGAATTTATAATATAAATTGTCATAGAGGAACTTTGATAGATCTATGTCTGTGAAAAATGTGAAAATATTTCTTGAGTTTTCATCTCCAAATGCTTGTTTTATAGTGAGTAGGTTTTCAAGAATTCATCTAAAGCTGTTAAACTTGGGCATTTGAGTACGATATGTTTGATGTTCAAGTGTCTGTCGCATAGTTCGCAGGTTAGACGTTCTTCTTAGGTTATAAGATACCTACAGGTGTGTTAAACAAATAAACATTTTTATAAGTAATTTCATCATTTTAATGTAATGCATTACTGAATAATGAATACTTAATTATGTTAAAATATATAAAGATTATTTTTAAATTAAATATTTAGGCACACTTCAAAATAAAAATACAATTGATAATAATACAATTCATTCAGTTTTATATCTTATAATCTTGATGTACTGCTGATGTGTATGGGAAATCAACATATAAGCACCTATGACACAACGGTACCATTGATAATCATCAGCTAATTTAGCAATAGCCAATAAGACAACCTATTTCCCAATACCGAAATAAAATAAAACAAAAGTTACTATAAAATATATAATGGATACCTTTATCTAACACTTGTTATACTTCATATTATTACCATACGTATAGGTATCAAATAAAACATAATTTTACAACTAAAATTATTTTTATATATTTTATTAATTTTTATCTTATATAATAAAGATATTTTCTTATTATTAGTTTACAAACAGCGATTTATTGGTTAAGAAACGCTGTATTTTAGTTTATAATAGTATTTTAATATATTTTTTTTCATAGGTTTTAAATAATATGAACGTACTGTACTCATATGTTGTTAATAAACATGGAAATAATGATATCTTGTCAAATGGATTTGCTGAGTCAATGGTCACATTGTGCGGTTAGTATTATCAAATTTAATAATCAGTTACCTACATAATATATTAATATATTAATTTTGAGTTTTGACTAACTATCATTAATTTTATTGATATTATTACAAGGTAATGGGTTTTTTTTTTTGTCCCTTAAGTTTAGATTATGTTTATTATTTATAGCTCCAGTTTTGTAATAAAGATGACCTATAACTGTTTTGAACAATAGTACGTTTCACAACAACTGTAACTCGTCCCTAACGCACTTCGTGGTGATTTTTTTTAGGGTTTCTAAAACTAGCGCTTAATATGCGCTGCAAATTTAAAATTGTTATAAATATATTTTATACAGTGACACTAGTCAACACACTGCAAGTGTGCATAACGTCTTATACAATTAAAATACTCTTAAAATGACCAAAATTGATTAATTAAAAAAAAAAGGTATGAAATATTTCAAAATTAAAGTATACAATATATACAATAGTAGTTGATTAAACTACCATACATATTTAAGTATAAATAAAACAAACATGTTACATTGGATATTGTACTAACTATTATTATTTATTAATACATTTATGTCTTAGGTGCATTGGGTGCGTATCTAATTGGTAAATTGCAATTGGATTGGAATTACTATGGTGATATATTTACATCATTTTGCTCTATTTTGATGGGTGTTTTCATGATGTCTTGTTACTTTTATGAGCATATACAATTAATATATTTGTCATATATATTATATGGTCTAGTTAGTGAAGCAATATTAGTAATAACCTTGTGAGTATACAATTTAATAACTTAAAATTATCCAATAAATAAAATAGTAATACATGGTTTAAGTCAACTATGTCACTTTATTGTAGTTTATGGTGAAAAACAAAAATAACATTATGGAAATTAATCATTTATTGTTTATGGTTTGATGACTTTTTCTTCTGCAAATACTTTTTGAAATCAATAGTTATCCTGAAAAAAGTAGCCATTTCCAGGCAATTTGAATACTTAAGTAATTCGACCTAACATCCAACGCAAAGTTTATTTTACTGTTGATAAATTCAATACTGTTTATAAAGTTTAAATTTAAATAACAAATTTAAAAAATTGAAAATATGCATAGTTTTGGTGATTTTGATTAAAAAAAGTGTCTTGATTGAGGATTCTATACAATTATCTAATAAAAATAATATAACTTTTTATTAATTTTGTTTAATTTGTATTTTTGTTTGTATTTAGGTGTGAAATGGCAAATCATCTAAAGAGTCAATGTTATTCCCTTGTAATAGGGTTTAATTTATTAGGTTCCTTAGTTATGTCTGCCATTATGACGTTTTTCTTTGTTCAATTTAATTTTTTAGAAATTACTGTCCCTGGACGAGTAAGTAGAACACTTAATATTATACATTTATGTAACTTAAAATGTTGTACTAATGTAAGTAATTATTAATTTATTTTAGTTTTTGTTCATTGGTGGATTGTACAGTGTCCTCGGAACCATGTTTTTAATCATACACTTTTTCGACAGTGAAAAAGAAAATAATATATACTGACTGATATTTATAAATTATTTATTTATTTATATACAATATATACAGTGGCACAAATAGGGCTAAAATGTTGAGGGGGCTGTAGCCCCCACTTAATACTACATGAAAAGTTACCCTCGAGGGCAATGTCCATATTCCCTTCTAAATTAAAAAAATCATACAAAAAAAAATGAATATTTATTTATTCAAGTTTCATTTTTCACAATAATAATATACTGCCTGTGGTAGGTGATCGGAATAAAAACCCCAGATTTCAATATTACTCACAACCACATGAAAGTGATTGAGCAAATATTTTTTAAACACTAATAAGTAAAATTAGTAATTACCACATTGTTAATATTTAATATTTCATTACAAATATATAATTATAGTATATAGGTATACTTATATCATTAAAAAAATTAAAAATCAAGTAGTGACCAATCCATATTCAAAGCTTAAAATAAATACCTATTGAGTACAATTTAAATTACTTTTATATCTATATAATATATAAAAATGAATGTATGTGTGTCTGTGTGTCCATATTATTATGGAAACCATTTATATGTTATTTTGAAATTTCCGATGGATTTTTTATTATTTTTCATTTAGAGTTGGCATTTTTAATGGGCAACGAAGTGCACGGGATCAGCTAGTTTATATTATCATTTTCAAACATTAACAATAAGATTTTGTTTTATGTTATGTATAATTCTGTAAAAATGAAAGCCCTGAAATATAGTATTACGTTTCCTTATAAATTATAATACTTCAAAGTAAATGTAAATGTTAATAATAATAATTATTATTATTATTAGGAGTCATTTTTACAAGCTTTACTTATAGATCCAATATTTGAAAGATTATAAAATAAAAAATAAAAATATTTCAAATGATCGATACATCAAATAATACAAATAATTATCAAACAATAGTTAATGTACCCATTCTTTTAAAAGAACCATTAACATCATATGTTATTTCAAATTGTTATACAAAACAAATACAATTATTATTAATGTTTGAAAATTATTTATTATATATTAATTCAATGATAAATATTAAATAGGTATACTAATACAACTATACCTAGAGTATATTTGTAATTAAATATTAATAATGGAGTAATCACACTCATTAGATTTAAAAAAAATCTTTGATCAATCAATTGCATGTAGTTGTGAGTAATATTGTAGTCTGGGGATCCTTTTTCCTAGGGTTGGGATTTTTTTCCCGGATTGTTCATCGGGGGTTTTTTCAGGGATTTTTGTTTCGCAATTCACTATTTGTATATCATAGCTCAGTGCATATACTGTAAAATGATGTATAGTGATCTTACCAATATACTAACATAAATTGTTTCCTTAAAACAAATACAGGCATACAGCTAATAATTTTTACTATATTTATCATAGGCAATATAAGATAATTATAAACTTAAAGTAAAAATTAAATAATTAAATTTTTTTCCTAAAAAAAAATATTAGAAATACAATTTATCAAGGTTTATTAATATTTTAGGAAACAATTGAATAATTTATTTTTGTTGGGCTGAGCCCTCCAGCCCCTCTCCCTAGTTGTGCGCTTGAATATACATCATTACCTCAAGTATTTTTTATAGTTATTACTGGTTTATTTGAATTCATACACAAAATTATGAAAATAAACCCAAATCTGTGACTTTTAAGTATTTATTCAAATTGTATTGTCTGTCTTCAATATAACATTTTTAAATGAGTCATGAAATATTTTTTTTATTTTTTTTTTTTATTAATACATAATAATTATAAATTATTTCAAATGTATGTATAAACAAATGAATTATCTCAAACAACTCAAACTATTTTTGTCAAAGAAATTGACAATAATAAATGTAAAATAAAAGAACTGTAACAAAAATGTGCATACTCTGTCGAAATAAGTTTGGAAAAACTTGTTGTAGTTTGGAAAGTTGGAACTGTGGGACTGTTTTGATTTGCTGCAGTGTTCGACAACGTTGACGGTAGCAACAAGACTGCACATGCTCAAACCATGACACTTTTCCGTCGGGATTTCTTTCCTAACTTATTTGAAATAGTTGATATATACATATATGTATATTGAATAGTAAGAAACTTGTTGATTAGTTCGTTGATGATAATGATTTCACGGGCGACCGAAGTCCGCCGCCCCAGACCTCACGTTTTGGGTTGCAACTCCGTGAGCCGGACTCAGCCGCCGCTCTCGCGTTCCGTCCTTTAGGCTTCCTCTGCCTGCCTCACTCTCTCTTCCTCTTCTTAGAGTCAGGATCTCCTCCACCATCTTTTAAAAGATTTTGAACGTCTTATCTATCATTTAGCACCTAGGCTCTCGCTGGGTGGCCGGTCGGTAGGTTTTCAAAGGCTGGGTCACAGAGAATGGCCATAATAAGTGATTTTAGAACCTATTAACCTAACTTAACATCTTAAGTCCAGTTTAGTTCAAAATTGTAACCATTAATAAAATCTAAAATAATGTAATTTCACCAAGAGATTCACCACATACTTCTCGATCTATGTTTTAAATTTAATAAATATTTACTCGAATAATTATTTTTTAAATGCATTTAAAATTCAGACATTTGTTGATAAGTGTTGAAATGTCAAGTCTTTATATTTAGTACTAAATAGCTATAATAATTTGTATGATTCTGTAAATTGACCGTTTTTAGTTGAGCTCAATTATTATTAATACTATCATAGGTATTAATAAAATAAAAAGTTCAATATTCCATGTTCCAATATTTTGGTTTTTCCGAAATTGTTGAAAATCTATTGAAAGTTTCAAAAAATTACCTATTTAAAATACCAAGATGGGGTGATTTTTTATCTAAATGTAGATGAATTGTTCTTATCAATATATATCTATCCAATAATTTGCATACAGGATAAAAAAAAAGATGAAGAAATAAATATAATTGCAAAACCAATAAATAGATTCCTTCACTAGAAATTTAAAATTATAATTTAATGTAAATAATAATTTGCTGTAAATTTAATTTAAGTGTGTAAAATAATTATTATTTATATTAAATTATAATTTTAGATTCCTAGTGAAGGAATCTATCTATTGGTTTTGCAATTATATTTATTTTTTCATCTTTTTTTTTATCCTGTATGCAAATTATTGGATAGATATATACTGATAAGAAAAATTCATCTACACCGCTTTAGATAAAAAATCACCCCATCTTGGTATTTTAAATAGGTAATTTTTTGAAACTTTCAATAGATTTTCAACAATTTATTTTCAGGACTTTTTTTGGATAATATACCTAGTAGGTATACCTTGTGTAATTTATGTAATTTACTAATATTTTATAATGTTTTGGTTGCATGCTCAGCGGATTGGTCTGCTTCATCTTTAAGTGTTTTACTATATTCTTGTCAAAATGTATAGGAAAATTCTTCTATCCCCCCCCCCCACAAATACGCCACTGCTCTCATTCTTATATGTTTTACAAAAATTACCAAAAACCGTAAATTGGTATATATAGGTAGTTTGTGAATGATGGATGAGTATTACGTCATGTTTAATAAATATTTAAATTTTACGTAAATACGTAATAGGTATGTTAATCTTTAATTGTTAGTTGTCGGCAACATAATTGCTTTAATTATTGTTCAATAAGTAGGTAAATATGTAGTTTATCGGAGTAAAATTTAATATTAGTCATTAATATTTTTTTTCAAGAAAACGTTATCATCATAATAAATTCATTGTACCCTGTAAAATAGGTTACTATAACACTGTAAATAATAATTATTATGATTCAGTAGCGTATTTAGGAATATTTCATGGAGGGGGTCCTGCTAATTTTCCAAATATATTTAAGTGGGAGGCTTCGCTACAGAATATATTAACATATATATTAGATGTTTAGATAGATATTTATGGGGCCAATGGGGGTGGGGTGGTCCGGACCCCCAAAGACCTCCCACCCCGTGAATACGCCACTGTTATGATTCACCTCAGTAGCCAGTAAGAACTTACTTTATTACATACAAATTGTGAATTTAAATTTTAGTTGGTATAGTACTATGGTCGATCCATATTATTAGCTACCTATATATATATAGGTTATAATACCTGTATATACGAACATACCTAGTAACCTTTCTACTGAAGTCAAGTGAACACAAAGGGCGTTGTAGCTGTATTAGGTAGCAATTTATAGAAGATATATTAAGGGTTATTAGTTAGGTACATACTTTATAATATACTAAATTTGTTAAAAAAAATGAATTTATAGTAATTTGTTCACGTTCTTAGCGATGGAAAGCTGGAAAATAATTACGTATAATGTCGCGGTATTTATGTTTTTATTTGAAGTACGACCTCTTGAAACATATTTAACAGCCTATCTTACTGGACCAGATGGAAACGTTTCGCTTTCAGAGGTAACTATTATTATTTATTTATATATTACTTACAGATACACAGTTATACTTATACTGACATATTAACGTGTGCTTTGATTTAAGCCGAAACTTACAATAGGTGACGATGGTTGCTAATTGCAATTTACGTGTTTGATTTTACAGTATAGGTACCTATAATAGTTCTATAGTAAGTTAAGTACCTAAATACCTTATTTTCCTTGTGGAATCACTACAAGGGGACCGAACTGTTTTCACATTGCTTGGCCCTGGTAGGTATAGGTACCATCCCAGACAGCATTTTGTAATGATAATATTATAATATTATTATAATAACATTATACTAATATTATTTGTTATAGGTAATAATGTTATAATATTTAAAAAAAAAAATTGCCGTACGGGATGATATAAATATACATATCTATTATCTAACCTACCTATAGTTCTAACATTTTAATAGTAACTAATTATTATTTATTAGGTAGGTATGCGTATACTGTCCATCTACTTATTAGGCACTGAATTGACTATTAGTTATTTCATATTATAATATAAGCGTCAAGTCTACGATCAATGATTTTTGAATTAGATCAAATTAACTAAAATTGTTATTTATCATTTAAAATTTTAAATACTGAATTTTGTCGAAATTTCTGTAAGGATAAAATACTTATAAGGAACATGAAACCTATTATATTTTCAAGCTGAGCACTAGAAAATAATGTTTTTTATCAACATAAAATGAATTCAACCTAAAAAAATTAAAAATGTCTAAAAATCTAATTCCTAACCTATAAAAAATCAACATATTTTATACATTTTTATATTAACGTGTTTAGAAAAAAAGAAAATTTTACTAAAAATTATGTTAAAAATGTCATATTCCTACCTATATGGTAATTTATTTTTGTATTATAGCCATAAAAACCGATTTTGTCGAAACTGGCGATGGCGTTTCGGGAATATTCCGTTTCTCCAACATAATTTTTTTATTTTATCTCTATTATTTTCAAAAGTACTTTCTGAAACGTTTTACCTCCCCACTCCCACCAAAGTTCCAACTGCATTCAATTTGTTATAGAGAAACCACGTTAATATTAAAGATAGACATATTTGATCTTCTCCAAATAGTTCCGTCGTATAAAATAATAACTATTTTCATCGTAAAAAGTTTATAGTAATTGTTCCTCTAAAAATCTAAAATCTGTACAAATGGTAGACAGAATTCCGTTTTTTTTTCTTTGGTAGGTACATTAACGTACCAAAAAAAAAACCATCAAAATATAAACCAAATTTTAATATTTTAAAATATAATGCTATTATGTCGTATTTCATAAGACTTTAATTTCATAAGGTTTTAATTTACTAATTGAAAATGTAGATACATTTGATCAGGTGTCTTGTCCGTTATATATTATAACACCGTAACTCAATTTGTAAATATTAAAAAACTAAAAAGTATACAAAAACTATTTTAACCATGTTATACTATGTTTCGGCAGTACCTTACCAAATTTTTATTTTTTTACTTTATTTAACCTGCCTTTTAGTATAAAAATGTGAATGCACTTGTATAATGACACATTATTTTTTTCATCGTTCTTGTAAATTAACTATTTATCAAAACCAATTATTTAGGTTAACTAACCCATTGGAATGCACATTATCAATAATAATACTATTCATGACCTAAGCATTAAATTAGTTTGTTTTGTATTTTTAAAATAGTTTAATATTATACTTCAACCTTTTGTAGTATTTGACTTTTGTATGTATATTCTAGTTATTGCATTTTTAGTTTTTAAATATTGGAAGTTAAATAGTTAACTTTAATTAGCTCATACACTTCTACATCTAATATCTAATCAATTGGTATAAACAATTATGGTTAAGTGTAATTCTAAATTCGAATCTATTTAAATCAATTTGATTTATTTCTGAGTGTGATATAGGTACAGTGCATATATACCATAATTATTATTACGAACTAAAACATATTCTCAATTAAATAAACGTGACTAATATAATTCAAGAAATACTGTTTCAAGATTAAATTATCCAAGGAAATTGCATAATCAAACATAAACATTCATAAGGAAATATTCAAAGATCATTAAAATTATTCAACGGTTTTTAAAAAAAATATTTATTGATATAATACTATAAAATATGTAGACAGTAAAATATCTATATTTACACGATTGTGTATTTTATTGATACATTTATTTTATATAATATAAAATCTAATAATCAAACAGTCTGTGCAGTATGGTATAGGTAGCTTCTTGATTTTTTCTTATTTTATCATGTGAACAAATTATTTACCGTGTACATTGCACATTATTTATTTTATTGGTTACTACGTTATTATAAATATTTAAAGTTAAAATACAGTGTTAGGTTATAACATATTTTAAAAAAATTGTAGTATTTTTTTAGATAGAAAATTTGAAATCATTACAAAAAAATATTTTTGAAAAATTATTTATTTTTACCTACCTATTAATTTTATACTCCATAGCAGAATATTTTTCTAAGAACTTCAATAATTTATAAAAATAAACTTAAACATTTAAATACAATATAGTAATTAATCGTAAAAACTCAATATTTGTAATATATTGAACTTCACAGAAAATTGTTATAGGTACTACGGAATATGAAAAAATTGTATGCCGTTATTCATAAAGTAAAAACTTAAAAAATGATAACGATAAAAATAGAAAAAAATATTTTAAAAAAAAATATATTATAAAATATTATACTTCACATAAAAATTATGTTTTAAAAAACGTTCATACTTGTAAGATTATATAATAAATTACTGATTTATAGTCAATTTACAGTTTCTGGCAATATTATGCATAGGTACTGTACAGTGTACAGAAAAATCACAACATGATTATAAATTTATTACCTATAGATGTTTTGAATAGTAATGGTAGTAGTCTGTTGGTAACAATATATCAAAAAATAGTTAAAACAAACCGAAAAGTAGATGATAATGAGTCTTCAAATTTCAGTGAGATGCAGTACCTTCCGATGTACCTGATGAATTAAAAATATGAAAAAGAATTCAACAAATAATATTATACCAGGTGATTCATTTAGGTGTCTACACTCACTATAAAAATGTTTTTTTATATAATTTGATGTCATTTAAAAAGATAATTTCTGAAAAAAATAAATATTTTAACTATTTTTTATCATTATAATTTTTTAAGTTTTTCCTCTATGCATGACACCAAACATTTTTAATTACACCCCACAAAATATCGTACATTACTCTGTTCAACTAAACTTGTAAGTATTATAATTTATAACTAATGAACTACTTGTTCTAAATTTGATCTTTATAGATTGAAATACTCCAAATAATATTTTACTTCAGAATAAGAAACTAAAAATGGTGTCATTCAATAAAACTAAAAAAAATAGTGAAAAATATAATATTTTTTTTACAATTAAATGGATCACTCTGTATGTATTTATATATATTATATATGGGCATAATATGGTAAACTCGCATTAGATTTTCTAATAAATATAATGATCATTAGTCACTGAAACCTCAGTTTTTTTATTGGAGATAAATGTTGATTAAGTTAATCGTTTTAATGAAAATCATCATGCCAAGCGATTTTTTTTAACAGTTACCTACCTAATAATCATCATCTCGAAAAGTATTTTTTATTTACATATAAAAGTTTATGTTTTTGGAGAATTCAAATTTTGTAAAAAAAATATCTTGAAAGTCTAATACTCTTCGCCTAGTTCCTAGGTTTGATGTTCGCACCCCCTGTATGTATCCCATTATGTACTTACCAATGTTAAGTACATCATACATGCGGCTTTCTGTTAGTTTAGTTAATTAAAGGTAATGAAAATGTATTTTTATTTTATTAGGTACTTCAGATTATATATATTTCAGAGAATCGATTTAGTTTAAAATTTTAAGTGTTACGTTGTGAATTAAATAATTGTATTTTAAATATTAAAAATGATTTCTTACATTTTGTTATTGCTGAATGTATTAAATACTTTATGGTCAGATTATATTAAATTATGTTTTAGTAGTCCATATTTATATTTGTGTATAATAGTGTAAAAAATAATTATTTGCAATATTTATTATATTTATATAGGTAGGTACCTACATAATAGAGGTAGTATTAATAATGAAACGTATCGTAAGAATTATAATATAATATATTATATATTATTAAAATAACAGTAACAACAAATATTTCTAATCAAAATATGACCATGATCGAATGACCTATTATGACCACATAATTACAATGCAATTAAATTTTTTTAGAACTATTTTTTTTTATATAGTTAAAACTCAATTAAAAATATGTTTGTATAAATATATTTTATACTATTTTAAATTTTTAAGAAAAGGTAACATTTTTTTTTTTTAAAATGTACATTATTTATTATTAGTTATTACCATATTGCAGTTTTCATAAGAGAACTTCAATAGTTTTTTAGCCTTCCGTCTTACCTATATAAATATATAATACCTAGTAGATTGTAGTGATATGAAAAAAGATAATATATTTTCAACTTCCATTGACAAATATTTGAATAATAATGACATGATATAAATATTTTGATGCAAAACCATTAAATTATAAAAACAATAAACGCTATAGTTTTTAGAACCTTGAAAAATTGTGTAGGCACAAATTATATCTATTAGATAATGATATATTTATTATCTACTAAGATTGTTTAGGTTATCTAGGTATTATTTTTGTTTATCCATCAGTTTTCAGATAGTTAAAAACTAATAAATATTCTTCCTGTTTATTTATTTACATTATTGTAAGTACTTATTGAATTTGATTGTTTGACACAAGTATAGTATCGATGTCTTTGTGTACCAATCATTATAGTAAGTTATCCGTATCATCATACAGATAACCTAGTTAGGTAGGTACTAAGGTGAATACTTAATTTATATTAAATTGAAATACTAATTGGTTAATGCATATTTAATATGTTCTATTGATTCTAATCTTAACTGCTTACGAATACAAGTAATGCAATATAAATAAATAATAAAATATCAAAGTTCGTCGTTTAATAGAAGTGCAAATAATATTGTACTACCATGTAATACTATATCATAACACCAGTCACTAAATCCTAATGTACTATATTACACTTAATTGGTACCAAAATAATAATTTTAAAGTTAAAGGAACATCTCAATATTTTAAAAACTCGTTAATTAAATATCGCTTTGCTTTCAATACTTAATGTAGCTCTTAACTGTAGACTACAACTGTCTATTGACTGTAACTTATACACACTTACCGCTTACGTTTGATAGGCAACTGTACACCGTTAATTGATATTACCATACAATCTTTTACACTAGGTGGCTAATACTATGGAGTCAATCAGATCGTATTCAGCTCTCGCTGCAACTGTAATAATGTTATCCGTTTCCGAATACTTTTACAAACCGGCCATCATAGCCTATACGGTTTGTTCATTTATCGCCTATATCCTCATGTCAGGTTCGCCGAGTTTGATACATTTGCGGGTTAGTACCTATACCAATTAAGTATACAACATAATATAGAACCTAAATTATAGTACCTGGCAATTGTTACAGATAATACGACAAACGTAGATTTGTGTGTGTATTAACGACGTTGTCACTTGTCATTAGTTTTCAATGACAACAACCCTTAAATAATACTACTGCTATACCTACTACAGGTCGGTGTGGCTGGCATTGGTGCAACATCGAACGCCTACATATTGGGTTTCAGCTATTTGTACAGTCAAATCAGTGACAGGCAACAGTATCAAAAAGCGACCAGCATTATCTCAGTCAGCCTACAGCTAGGCATTTTCTGCGGTTCTGTACTTTCGCAAATAATTGTCAGCACGACTGGAGGAATTTATACAATTCTACCGTATTTCAATGCATCCGGTAATTATCCGTCTGTAGTACCTACTATTTTATTTAGTTGAATTCATGTAAGTTGTGATTGATTTTTATATTACCTATTCTACATTATAATATACTTGTCCCCGCGCGTTACATATACAATCACTAATAACATTTACAAATGAATTTCGAGAGCTAATGGTTCCTTAAACAATACTTAGTGGCCCATGGACCAATTTTTTAGGCAAATCGGTATTGGTCATCTTCTTTTTGGCATTTAACGTGCGTTAGATTGCATGCACAGTGCACATATTTTGGATTGGAACTATAAGCAGGTACGGGAAAACAAGGAAAACGGAAAAATTGAAACATAGTGAAGGCACTATAAAGCAGATTATTGCGGTGGACCATGGTATATTTGTATGCACAATGGACAGCCATTACTAACCAGTGGATCGGTTTACAACGTTTAGTACTTTAGTTGCCATGAAAGCGTTTTACAAAAATGATTATAGGTTAGGTTAACGTACCTATACGTAGGGCCGTCCTTAGGGGGGGGGGGGCGAGCAAGGCCCAGGCCCTGGGCCTCGTGCTCTCTGCTTACATTGGGTGGCCTCGCGTTTGAAAAGAAGTGGTAAAATTGGTTTAAAAATTAGTTTTAGCCCTAGACCTCGCAAATTCTAAATCTTATACGAACAAAATATGGACACCATCTTTCGAGAATTAATTTTAAGACATAATATTTTTAACCCTTGGGCTCTTAATAGAATTTAAAGTAATTACTGTTTTCGATAAAACAATTTTTTACTCATTTAAATCTCATGATATTTTCGCTGTTTCCTGGAAGAACCTGTAGGTATAATTATAATTTTTGTTATATTAAAGCCAAAAGACTAAAAGTAATAATTTGTTGTGTCCTAGGTATATCGGTTGTACATTTGTAATAGTATTTTTTTTTTTTTTTGGTAACGTAGGTATGAGTGCCACACGATACCGAATATCATGCATAAATGACAGAGGATAATAATATGAATGGTACCTATCATAATTATTATATTAACGGGTTTCGAAAATACATCCCATTTGGTATACTGCTATAAAGTCTCGTGTATTATACATCATATATTATATTTTTATGTGATTTATTCTCATTAGTTAATTCACGTAACATGAACTTTTAGCTGCTCTTTATTATTAAATACGCATTTGTTTATAATAAAAACATTTTTATTTGTTTTCAGCTATGTTTTTAGCTGTAATTTGCGCCTGTCTATTTCCGACGAAAAAAAAACATTCTTTTCGAATGGAGAATGTGCTTAATGAAAAAACCAGACTCCTCGAAAATGGCCTGAAAAATAAAATGGAAATTCGTGAAAAAAATATCGTAGGTAATCGTGTTTTTGTATAGAAAACCGGTGTTCATACCCAACACAAACCAACATAAGAAAATTACACCAGATAATGGTGCCTGAGTGCCTTAACTTGATTATGTAACTATTATTTCAATTTTTTTTTATCTAGTTTATAATGCAATCTATTAAGTACAACACTGCAATGGAAAATACCTTCAAAGGATTATTGTTCGACTTTAAAACTTCATACTCGAATACAGTCGTGCTAAAACGGTCTATTTGGTACATAATCAGTATGGGGTCACATTTGCAGGTATATAAAAGTACCTAATCGTAGTATAATTATGTATTAACATATTTTAAATAAATATACTATTTTACTAAGAATTAGGATGTATCAATAAATATAATTCAAAAACTGCATAGGGTATTATAAAATTTTATTAATTATTTATTTTTATTATTATTAAATATTAAAATAGGTTTTAATCAATGTAAAAAATAACTTAATACTGATAGTAAATAATAAACAATACAAAAACGAATAAATTACAAAAAAAACCACAGTAGAAAAGGCCATAAGGGATAATATAACCTATAGATTAGGTACCTTATACCAGGGCTTGAAACCGGTTACTGGTTTTTACCGAAAACCAATTTTTGACAATTTTTCAGCTAACATAAAACGTAATATGTTTTAACCGGTTAAGAACCGATTACCGGTATTTATAAATACTGACTACAGTTACGTATGAAATATAATAATATAATGTTTAATTTATTTTAGCTACATAAATGATTATACGCTCTTAGCTTCTAATGGTATAATAAATAATAACTTCCTAAAACTATTCTTAAATCATACTATTATATCTTCGTTTTTTTACCTAGTCAATTCTTGTAATAATAATTCAAATAATTCTACATTTCTATTTCCTACCTACCTATAACATAAAATATCGTTGGTTGGTAATGAGTAATGACGGTACTCGATAGTCGATAGTCCCGGTCTCTTTAATCGTATATTGTACTAGGAAATCTAAAAATAGGTTGATTCCTATAACAACACGAATATTGTATTAAGTATACGGGTACAAAGGTGTAGTACAATTTTTTTTAGAAAACCAGTATTCAATCGGTTACCGATAACCGACATTTTTTGGAAGTGGTTATCACTTAACGGTAACCTGTAATTTTGAATTTAGTACCGGTAATTGGTTACCGCTAACAGGACCGGTATGAAACTGGTAACCGGTCTAACCTAACCGATTAAATTAATAATGGTTTCAAGCCCTGCCTTATACCCACCCTTGATCCCTCCACATTAGAAAATCATTTATATTTAATTACTTAAGATGTACTAATGATACAGTTATTTTATTTAGCATTTTTTTATACTTATAATATTTAATAATAGTTTAATAAAATAGTTAAACAAAATAAAAAATACCTACAAAGGTATCATAACTTTTAAGTTATAAAATAGAGTAGGCCATGACAAGTACCTATATATAATGACCGTCATGGCATAACCATGGAATTGGCAATTTATTACCAAATTGAATTGTATATACCATACGCTTATCCTTAGATAATAATATAGTATATTATGATCTAAGCACTTATCCCTACACTTATGACTTTTATTTCATGCTTTATATCGAATTTTTGAGGGGACATATTGATTTTATTAGGTAATTCAGAACACTTGTTTCTATAAGATAATGCAAAAAAGTAGATTTTAATGAAAATGTCAGTTACGTGGTTCTGCCATGACGGTAACGAATTATATTGTATTAGGTACTATTCCGAATTCCCGCATTCTGGCATACAATTTTTTCATGATCATATAATAAACTTAAGTTTGTATTTATACCAATGTAAGGGAAATGGAAATCATATAATTTTGTGTAGGTACTTAAAAAAATAAAATATGCAAATCTGTAGCATGTATGTCTTCATTATTATTGATATTATAATATATTGTAGATTATAACTAACATGAATGTATTGTACACGTACATCGTCAATGAACCTGGTAATCATGATGTCTTGTTAAACGGATACGCGGAGGCAACAATTAGTTTGTGTGGTTTGTAATATTGTATTTTAGATTCTGAGCGGAGTAAGAAATGTAATGATTTTACAATGACGTATTTTTTTCTTTTGGAACAGTAAAAATGCTTCCAAACCAGTTTTTGAAAAAAATTCGATTTTATTTTTTATTGTAACTCTAAATCACCAAATAGATCCATGCCATATTCACATAATGTTTATAATATTAGCAATTTCTATGCACTATAAAAATTTTGAAATATTGCGATTCTTTTTGAGGCATAAGAAGATTTCGAATTTTATTAGTTTTTTATTTAATTAATGTCGATAAAAAATGTTTCGCTTCGTCAAAAAACTTGAAAATGTAATATAATGGTCATCACAAGTTTTTGTTAATGGAAATTAGAAAAATTTGAGCGTAAATCCACAATAATTTTTGTTACAAGAACCATGTTGATCGAACCCCTCTTCCCCCTAACCTCTAAAAATTTAGCTTGAATATTTTGGAATTTTCAAACGTTGATAATTCGGGATTTATTCGGAATTTAAATCAGAAATCTTAAAATATGGACTGACCGATATCAAATAAAAATTCTAACGAATTCAGATCAGTTTTTTGAAATATTATCGCATTATTAGATCAATCGGTAGGATGTAACAAAAAAAAAAAAAACGGGAGCGGCAAGTTGTAGTGACGGTTCGCGATAGATTGATTATAAATATCTTGCGTATATTGATATTTGATAATATAATTATTAATAATACATCACCACACTAAATGTATATTATGCATTTATAATTATTATAATTAATAACATATATATGTAACTAGCCGACCCGTCACAGCTCCGCCCGTGATTGGTTGATTATTTTGCCTCTGGACGATGAGATGTATAATTTTTTATTCAAATTTTATCGTTTAATGTGATCGGCAAGTATATATAAAAGTAGTTAATGAAAACGTATTTAAATTTTTCTACCGCTATTAATGATAAATATATTTTTATTAAAAATAGTTGATCCCGTGAACTTTGTTGCCGTTAAATTTACCAACTCTATATGACTCAAACTGTTCAATTTCTTATTTAATATTCACTGTATGGTGTTCAAAACTTATCTTAACTTTTCCGCTGCCCAGAACAATTCTGATTCGGAGCAGTATATTATCAGGTAGGCAATTTACCTACCGTAGATTGCGGACTCCGTGCTGATTGTACGTAAGTGTATGATAGAGTATCAAAGTCATACCAAGTTTGTCGTATTAACTTAATTCCACCTACGGTTGGTTAATATAATCAATTAATACAAAATCCTAACCTAATCTAAAATCCGATAAATAAAAAAATCAAATTTAATTACTTTAAATTAATCTATCTTCTTCCCAGTGGTCTAATCTACACACATTCATTTTTATACCTATATATATATATATTGACGAAAAATATTAATACAAATCAACAAACATTTCCGATTAACCAATAGCAACCAATATATAATACACTATTATTATTTTAATCTGCAACAATAAACTCCTTTTTTATTATTTAGTTTATTTTTTTTCTCGAGGTTTTTCGAAAATGTTTTTCATAAAAACCTTGTTCTGGCATTTACGAACACAACAAAAAAAGAATCAGCCAAATCGGTTCAGCAGTTTTCTCGGTTAGCGCGGTCATAGAAAATCCCTTACAATTTTATATAATAGTATAGATAAGTATTAAGTATATAATACTGGCTGATCCCGCTGGCACTTCGTTGCCCGTTAAATGTACCAATTCTATATGACTCAAACTTTGTTCAATTCGTTATTTAATATTCGGTGTATGGTGTTCAACATTTATTTTAACTTTTCTGTTGCCAGGAATAAAAATTAGCAGCAGTATATTATCAGGTAGGCAATCTACCTGCGGTAGATCGCAGACCCCGTGCTGTTTATACGTAAGTGTATGATTTAACTCTAAAGTAACAAAATTGTACCAAGTTTGTCATTTTTACTTAATTCCACCTACGGAGGATTAATTTAATCAATTAATACAAAAGCCTAACGCAGCCGTACTAAAATCCGATAAATAAAAAAAAACAAATTTAACACTTTTTAAATTAGCCTATCTTCTTCCCAGAGGTCTAATATACACACAAAAATAATATTTTTATCTATACTAATATATAAAATGATAGCGTTTGTTTGCATGTTCGGGGTGAACTCCGAAACTACTGAACCGATTTCGAAAATACAAAACTACATTCTTTGTGAGTGTCAAAGGCTAATTTAAAAAGGGAAGTGATCACCCCTAGTAGGTACTCAAACAGGAATTTTGATATTTACGATAGAGATTTTTGTTTTTTAATGGTGGCTATGGGTTATATATATATATATAGATACAAATAAGTGTATAGACGTTGTCGTTGTCTTTGGCCATGTCGCCAGGTATGCACTTAAGAGACCATAACTCCAGAATCACTTATCGCACAGCGTACAAACTTCACAGAGACCATCTACATGTCAATTTTAATATGCCCTGAAATTTTTATCGAAATCGGTTTGATAGATCTTGAGTTATAAAATGTATTCAAAATGTACACTTATTTATATATATATATATATATATATATAGGTATACAAGTATTGAATTGTACGTAGTTGATATATTTTAGATTTTAGATTTCAGTGTCTGTTTGTGCAGGGTGTACGCGCGTGAAATGTGCGCGCAGCACTTTTTAGGGATTCCCACTTTACCGCCCGCTGGACGGAAAAAGAACGCTTTCCAACGCTTCAACCGCTATTGATAACCAAACTTTCGATGCATATTTTGTCACGCCTGACCTATGATATAATATCTTACTCCGTGGTTACATCTTGTATACATATTATAATCTCCTTGCATAACCCGTAAACATTTTTTTTCTTAAAATTGTTTTCGTAGAATAATTTGATTGTTACATATATCCCTACTTAGTGCAACTTTACCTTCGCCATGATTACATTTTTTTGTGCGTCGCGTTTGGTATAGACTAGGTAACAGAAAACGGGTATTACGCGAGGATTTGAAGCAGCGTTACAAGAACTGCATATTATAGATTTATAATTATTATAATTTATGAATTATAACAATTTTGTGACTTTGACATCAATTTTAATGATAAGAAATCGGAAAATTTTAAAACTTTCCTTCCTTTCCATGATACAATTTAAAAATATTTTGACTCGTTTTGAATTATTTATAGACATTTGGAATTTTCAAGTTTTTTATTCTATAAATTTTAATACAATTTTAATCGTTGACTCAAAAAGCTTGAAATTTAATACAAGGTTCTTTATTTGTAGTTATAATAGCAGTTGAGAAATATTAAGGTCCATAGCTATGATTTTTTTTCATAAGTATTTAAATTTCAAATATTGACAAAATGTATCAAAATACGGAAATTTTCAAATTATGTTAAATTTTTATTCCTAAGGATTAAAAAAATTTAAAACAAGGATTTTCATTAATAGTTCATACTGTAACAAACAAATCAAAATATATATAAACACGGTTATCTTTTATATGCATTTTCAGTCCACATTTGGATAACGGTTTTAGTTATTTTTTTGTAATTGAAAAATATTATTCATGGGTATATAAAACTTATAGAATATCTTATTGTTTTTTATAGTTTATCCACACAATTACATTTTCAAATGTAATTTTTTGGCAAAAATGAATTTAACTGACTGTTGTACATGTACTAAATAATGCCTAATAGTAAAATAAATTACATAAATCACAATGTTATCATAAAATATACTTAGTAATATAGAAAAGACTGTATTCGCTCAGAATCGTTTTTCGTAACAATGATTTCATATCATTTGATTCAAATTTAACACATCTATTACAGTGACTCTATAGAAACCACCTTTATCATAAATAAGTCGATACAAAAATAAAAAGAGTCAACATTTAAATATATTTACAAATAAACTAAAAAATAGCCAAAATATTTTGAAAGTTATATAATATCATGATTAGAAAATGATGATATAAATATTTGGTTAAAATATCAAGACTCTTCGTTTGTTCATTTTTAAATTAAAATCGATTTTGTCAAACACTTGTTTTGAGTAGGTTAAGGGGGCTGGGGGGCTAGAGCGTGATTCATTTTGGTCGAAAACCTAGCTCACGACTCCAATCACCAATATTTAATTCAACCAATATAACGTTCTGATATTAATTTTGAAAGCAGGTTTGAATTCGTCACTAAATTATCTATGCTTAGACAATTTCATTTTTTTTATTTTTATTTTTTTTTACTTAGAAATTTACTAACAAAAAGAGTAAAAATAGATCATATTTATAATTCAAATTTAAATACATTTATATAAAATATGAATAATGTACGATAGTTAAAACATAGTAAATTTATAGGAGAATTCAAATCTGCTTTCAAAATTTAAATCGGAAAATCCTACTGAGCGTACTAATTGAAGTTACTGCAGTATTTGTTGGAAAAAAATGTTTGTAATTGTATAAAGTAATAATATGTGGTGACATGTGTATGCGCGTAGGTAAAATGACAGCCGTATATGCGGTCACTACGATGCCCCTATACAATGTGATCGGTAATACGAATTATACACACTAATGTTCATTTACTTTCAACACATTCACAAGACCCATATAAACTGAAATATAAAATGTCTAGTTTTTACTCCTAGAATGCATACGTTCCAGCCCCCTTAAGTATACATTCCCGTTTTGTAATAATTGTATTTCCTTGTTTCCCCTATTATTTAGAAAAGTACTACGTATTTTTGATACTCTTTTTCCCCGCAAGTACCAACTAGATCAAATTTGCTACAAGAAACCATATTCAAAATTGAAAATCAAAGCATTTTTACTGCTTTTAAAGTCAAACACATACAAAAAACACACATTATATTATTATCATTGTAAAACCAATACCTATTTATTTCAACGCTCAGATCCTAAAGTGTAAATATCTATGTATGTACCTATACATGGTGTATTTCACGATTGTATTGGCAATTTACCCAGGATTTATCTATTAATTAATTTTTTTATGTATAAATATTGCGTTTGCAGGAGCTGTGGGTGCCTATCTAATAGGAAAGGTGCAGTTAGATTGGACTTATTACGGTGATGCCGTTACAGCGATTTGCTCTTCTATTATGGGCATTCTTATGATATCATGTTATTATCACGACCATTTGTTTTTGATATATTTATCGTATATTTTATACGGTATAGTTAGTCAAATGGTATTTGTCTCAAATTTGTAAGTATAAAATATTCAAATCTGTGTATTATACACTTTTGAAAATATCAAATAAAACAGTTACCTAGGTATCATAATTAATTTTAAAGGTTGACCCGCTTCATACTCATCTTTAAACTTATTGCCTACTAAATAATATTTAATTTTTTTCAAGCTCCGAAATTGCAAAACGACTGAAGAATCAGTGTTATTCTCTGGTATATGGAGTTAATTTATTTGGGTCCTTATTAATATCCACCTTCATGACAATATTTTTCGTCCAAATGAATTTCTTGGATATTTCTATTCCTGGTCGGGTAAGTTAAAACTTCAATTATATGTTACGAGTTACGACTTATGTTATAAACTTAAATATATATTTTAATATATTGCATATTATTCTTATTATAACACAATATTTATAGGTACCACTTCTTGTTTTTCAGTTTTTATTCATTGGTGGTTTAGACGTCTCTCTTGGAATAGGATTCTTATTTTTATCGTATCTCAAAATGACCAGGCCTCGATGATGAACTACACTATTTGACAATGTTATAATCTGAATCATTACTGTGTTTAATAATATAGTTCAATGAAGAAAGGTATTCAATAGCATAAAATACGTATATTGTAATTAATTGTAAAACATTAGTTGCAAGACTTTTTACTCATAAATTAGTGTGATAATATTTATCTTAATAATAATATGAGTAAAATAAATTGTGTTTGACTTATATATGTATTGTATGTGATTTGTGAAAAACTAAAATAACTTGACGTATTTTGATAATATTAGGTAAGTACACTTTTAGTGATGTTTTCATTAATGTGACAATAAAAAGTTTTAATTTTTAATTAATTCATACCATCCATGCCAATTCAACCACGACAAAGGGACTTATACCAGAATGCTTATAGTTTCTGTAGCGGAAACATTTTTAAAATTTTCCCAGTACCTACTTATGCATAGTGGGTATAACTTTTAAAAATGTGTCTAAAAATTGAATTCTGATGCAAAAAAAACGGCCACTACTAATGGTTTGTGTTTATTATAGACATATTACTGTGTGTAAAAAATATTTCATCACCTAATATAAAAATGTATTATAAAGACTGAAGAGTGGTTCTTTTAACAAATACATAATGCCGGTAGGTTACAAGTGGGTTATTGTAATGAATGATGTTAAATTTGAATTCAATGATATAGGTAATATCATTGTATAAAAAAACGGTTCTGAGCGAAGACGGTCTATGATACTGCCACAAAGTATATTTTATGATATTATTGTGAATAAAGTAATTTTTATATAACCTTTTTACGTGGAACCCTGATTTAAATTTTCAATCCTTAGCTATAAAAGTTGAACATTTTATAAATTTTTAACTACAAAATAATTATAAAATTTTAATAAATATGATAAATTTTGCCAACATTCAAACTTTAAATGCTTATAAAAAAAAATTGTGCTCATGTATTTTTAATGTTTTTCAACTACTATAGTAAAAATATATCAGGAGCCTTGTATTAAATTTCCACGCATTTTTACCCAACAAATAATATTTTATTAACAATTATCGGATTTTGCGTAAAAATTCCCGTTTTTCTGTAATTTTATTTGTTTTTCTTGGCGCTTCTGAAAACTACTGGGAATTTTTCTTAGTCAATGCACCAACTAGCACTTTCCCGTCGAACAAGATACTGAAGTTGAAATTCGAAGCATTTTTATTGTCCCAAAAAGTGATGACAGACCAAAAAAAAAAATTAAAAAAAAGAAGAACACACATTATTGTATAATAATTAATACATTCTTTCACTCCACTCAGAATCTAAAACCATTCGTTTGGTATATAAAAAGGTTAATATGTTTGAAAAAAATAAAGATACCTCTAAATGTCAAAAACTAAAATAGAAAAGTTAAAAAGAAAGTTTCATTTAGAGTCATTCTGTATACATTGATGAAGTTAATTAACACACCTTGGAATGTTTTTTCAGAGAGAGATAAAAGAGAGTTGATAAAAGGTCAAAAGCCTACTCCTCACTGCCAAGAAATACACCACTGATTAATTTACAATTACGTTATACGAGTACATAATAAATTGTTAAGATAAAATTGACTTGATTGTATTAAAATGTGTTAGATATTTGTCAATAAATATATTTCCGATACCTAAGTAACAACAATATTAACATCTGCTATTTAGCTAAAATCGATGTAACATTGTAACATATCAGTGAGCGAAAATTATTTTGAAAATAGATGTTTTATAAATATAATGTATAATAATATACACTTAAAAATGTATAAAACTGATTTTGGATTGCCGGTATTAAATATCAATCAACGTGTTTTGTTAGTAAAAATGGAAACTGTTGTTCATTATAGTAATAAAAAAATGCTTTAAAACATGTTAGTAGTTTTAAATGTTTGTGCTTAAATACATTTATATACTTTTTTTATTGCAAGGTAGGTAGTGACAGTAATATAGGTTACAAACCAAGATGTAAATATTAGAAAGACTTGATGTGAAATTTGGTATTGAGTAAAAAGTTCAACACAATATACAACAATATTTAAAATTGATAAACAAAAATAACAACGTAATTATCATGTGAACTTTTAAATTTTCCTAGTTTATCTATCGATTTTTGCTAAGTAATCACATAGTATACTAAGTATTTGATTTATTGTGCAAAATACTTAAGTAATAATTAATAGGTAATGGTAATGATTTATATTATTTTGATAGTTTTCTGTTTACATATATAGTCTATATCAATGGTTCTTAACCTTTTTAAGGCTTCCATCCCCCTGAGAATTAAAATATTTTATATCCCTCCCCTATATGAAATAAGTGGGGGGAGTAAATTAATTGAAAAATAAAATAAAAATTCAAAAGACCATTGAAAAAATAATATATTGGAATGATGTTGTTTATTTAAAAATTACAAAAAGTGACGATTAAGAAATAAGCTAGAATGAACTAGTTTATTTATGTTAGTGTTCAATGCTAGTGAGACAAAGGTGAAAGTCTCCTCTCTTAACAATGTCGAGTCAATTTTTCTTTTTTATAGTTGGATCCGTCACAGCACTGAATCCTCGCTCATCGAGATATGATGTGCAAATAATTTTTGGATGATAGTCCACAGACCAGAGTATAAGTGACAGATGTCAGCTTGTAGCCGAAAATCTGTGTCCGTAAGCCAAGCCCGGATTAAGAATCAATTGGGCCCTGGGACACCATACACTTAGTGGGCCCCCTTTCAACTTTAACTTAAAAATAATTTTATCATTATACATATTAACGACTTTATATTATTGACTATTTTATAATTTTTCACTAAACAAAAAATACACAGGATATATCTCATGTCATTGTACGATTTTTTTTGACAATTTATTATGGATCGATAATATGGAATTTCGTTAAAATAAAAAAAGACGAGTTTCTCTATTTTTAACAGGCATTTTTTTATAAAATTTTCAAAATTTTTAAACACACAGTTGTACCAATAGTAAAATCGACTTTATTTTTTCAAATGGTAACCACCATATTTTTTTATGGTTTCTGGTAAAGTTTTTTTCCTGAATATTTTGACAGTAAAATGATCAATTTTGGTTCACTAGGTTATTAACTATGGTCCTCTAAATGTTAGTATAATATGCATAGTAATTTTAACTGAAATACCTCATTTATTAGGGCTAAATATTTATTTCTTTTAATTACCTTTTTATATACTTAAATAATTAAATCAGTAATCTAAAATACTCAAAAAAAAAAAACACACAAACAAAATTGTTGGCAAACATAGTTCATTCTTTATAGTAATTTTTCGTGATATAAAATTGAGAACATATTATTTTATAATTATTAATAATAATTTACCTACCTATACTTACATAATTTTTTTTTTAAACTGTATTGGGCACGTTAAAAAAATATATTTTGGGGATAAATTTGGGCCCGTGACTGTGCCCCCCCCCCCTTAATCCGGACTTGCCGTAAGCTGAATTTCAACTTTTTAATAACTATATAAGTATACCTAATAAGTATAGGCCATAGCTGGTAATAAGATAATAAAATAATAGGTGAATTTGGGCTACGGCTTTATAGATCTACATCCATGAAACTAATGTATACGTCTATATAGATTCCACCGAAATTATCTTTTTCCCTTTAAGATATTTATCGATTGCGAAAACAAATCACAGAAAAGCAATCATGCGTCGTTCATCGTAAGACGTATAGTATATATTAGTATCTATATTTCAGTTGAATAAAGTAATATGGTAAAATTCAGTCGTAATGTAAATATATATTCAATGCCCAGGGGGGGGGGGAGATGGTGATATCGCTCACGTTGAGAACCACTGGTCTATACTAAAGAGTAAAGACCGGATTTATATTCTCTTAAAATACCCAAAATATAATGCTAATATTCTCTAAAAAACCTTCAAATATTCTCGTTATATTCTCTCAAAAATTTAAAAAAATATGCAAAAATACACAATAATATGGAAAAATAATCAATAAACATCATTATATGCTTTAATATGCATTTTAAACATTTTTTTTCAACATTATTTTAATAGTGAGGTATTAACCAGAACAATTTAGAAGCGACACTTGAATAGCTGATCGGGTTTGTGTATTCCTTTAGCATGAAGTATTGAACCCAAAAAATTGTACCGTATCCGTAATCTGATAAAATGATGGTAACGTGTCTCTATTTGTTACGAAATTATAAAAAAAAACGAAAACAATCCATTTATTTATTCCAGTGATCACGGGCGACGACCTTTTTAATTTATTCAAAGTTTTTTATGGATGGTATTGTCAGTTTCAGTATAATGCTATACATTTTGCTATGAAATATGAGTTAAATATTATACCTAATATTGTTATTTGACATTTTTCAAATAGTTTATTATATTGATATGAAATATTTAATTGATGACGTATACCACGCGCCCCCGGAGACCGTCTTCGAGGCCACAGTCACCCGACTTGGCCATAACACACAGTGTCTGAGCCCTGGTATTAATCACGATTTAAGATATTATCTAGGTAAAGTTGCGTATTTAATATTTGATAAACGTTGATCTTATCAGTAAGAAAACTACTGCCGGCATTGCGGGTTAGCCACTATATTGTTTAGTGAATGGCACGGCAATTTAATATGGTAAAGCGCTATTATAACATTGCAAGGTTTATACATGATATATACAACGACTAGATAGCCGTCTTTGTACTACAGTTGTGACCACGATTAAAGATAGTGTGGTTGCCCAACGAATCTAGAAAGGTGTCTACCGAAATGAATCTCCATCATCAGTATTAAACAGCTGGAGACTTACGCACTAGCGCTTATTTGTTCTAGTGACTATACATGTAATTACCTTTCAAATGTAAATTGTAGTTCTGTGATATATTAGCGCCAGTGATTAAGTCTCCAGCTGTTTAATTTGACTTTAATACTGATTATAGAGATTCATTTCGGTAGACACTTTCCAAGTATGGGAATCATGGGTCGATGGGCAACCATGCTATCTATAGCCGTGGCTGTGACCAATATTGAAATCGGTTGCCATTTATAAAGCAGGCAATGTTTACATTTGTTTTACATTTATTTATATACATATATATTTATCTACACATAATAACCGTGGTAATATTATTTTGTAAACACTGCCTGCTTTGTAAATGGCGGCCGACTTCGATGACAAGAAGGAGACGGCTATCTAGTTGTTGTATATATCTATAGGTTTATAGGACGGACATTGATAAGATATCATAGTCCGTGGTTTATAGATAAACCTTGTTAACACTGCGTGTTTTCTTTTTACCAAAATGATGAAAAAATAAATAAATTGTAAATGTTTTAAACATTTTTTTCTGGGTACCGTAATATTAAAATTAATAATAGATACAGATTTTTTCTCACAATTTACGAAATATTCCAAAATATGCTAAATGAGTTAAACATTTTCTAACCCATGAAATATTTTTAAATATGCAAATAAAAACTCTTTGTTACGCATTCAGATTTGAACATGTTTTACTCTCATAAGACTGCATAATATGTACAGTAACGATACGTAAAAACCTGTAAATCAGGTTTTTACTAATGTTTAAACACCGTTGCTATAGTTTATAACAAATATATTTGAAGTCAGAAGTATATAATATGAATATGTAACTTCTAGTAAACTATAAAATATGCATTTTTTTTTATCAAATAAAATAACATTAGGTCATTAAAGATTATTAAATTATCTAATTAATGTAGCTTGATATCGAGTGTTGTATCATATAATTATTTATTCTTGAAACAGATTAACTTAAAGCTTGTTACATAGTGATCGTCAATGTGATACATAGGTAGTTCAGAACGTATAATAAATAAAATATAATACCTAGGTATATATATTTTATAAAAAGTATAAGATTTCATTTTATATTTTAAAATAAAACAAAATATGATAAAATTATTAATAATGATAAAACAACGTTTTCAGTTATGAAAGAATGGCAAAAAACTACATACATGGTTGCAATTTATATGTTTTTTTTGGAACTTCGGCCATTAGAACCATTTATGACGGCTTATTTAACAGGACCAGATGCAGACTTGTCTCTTAACGAGGTAATGACAGTTATATAATATTAAACCACTAAACGTTTTTTGACTTATTGTATTTGCACAAATGTAACACTTACTTATCTGACTGATCATTGGCTGAGTAATGGTTGACTAGTTATTAATTTATTGTCTACCAAACCTAATATAAACACCAGGTTTGTTGAAATAAAAATAATACTATTACTTGACTTTTTAAATAAATTGTTTATGGATACCTGTTTAACGCAGCCATATCACAGAATGCACAGCAACTAACAATTGTCGGCAACTTAAAAGATTTATCTGTTTTTATAAATTACATTATATATTATTAGCTACCTACATAATTATGTTCAGACATTTATTATAATAAATATAAGTTATTATTATTATTTACTATCATGGGTTGGCCATCACGACCTCTAGTCAAGCCATATTATATCATATTGAAATACTAAATATTAAATAATATGATTATTTACGACCTCTTTGAATTTTTAGATTGTATAAAAAAAAACTTCAATAAGATTAAAATTGTTCATAGTGTATACATCTTTCTTCTCCTTTCTCTTAATATATATAAATTAATGTTTTTTTTGTCTGATCGTCATATTTTATAGATTCAAAAATTATTGGACCGTTTTTAATAAAATGTACATCAATAGATTCATTGAAAAATTCATATTTTCGTTTTTCAGACGAACGTTTTGCCAGCTCCCCCCCCCCCCCAATCTAAAAACAAACTATACCGATATTTAGCACGTAATTCGCACGACCTTCCTTCCCCTCGAAAAATAAAAAATTCATGGGGGGGGGGAGGGCTGGCAAAACGTTTTATAAAAAAAATTTATTTGACTGTTTAACATTTTTATTAATTGTATTTATTAATCATTAAAAACTAAATAATAATAATTAATAAATATAGTTCAGAAAATTATAATTAAAATTATAATTATAAAGTCCCTCAGAAAAATTATTTTATTTTTTTTTATAACTTTTACAAATTATATATTTCATAAATCAGTATTATAAATTATTTTTGAGTTAGGTTTTATTGATAAATAATTCATAACGTTGTTGAAAAAAAATAATTTAAAAAAAAATGCCCATCGGGAGATCGGATTTTCCGGTAAATGGATGAATTTGAAAAATTCAAAATTGGTGTTGCAAATTGTTGCAAATCAGTAGCAAAATATTGGCACTGGTCAAGTCGATATCTTAAAGTGGGGATACCAACTTCACACTACAATGCATGTATTAAATTAGAATTAAATGTTATATAATTGTAATTTGTATACAAAAAATGGTTCTGAGCTCAGTTAGCATGGAATATTTTATATTATATTAAATATTAAATTAATATAATAGGATAAATGTATTATTATTTATATAGTGTATTATTGATATAAGCTTATGAATTTTAAATCAATACCATGTCATCAAGTGTCATTGAAATTTAGTGTAAAAAAAAATAACAATATATGTAAAAGTTATAAGTCTCTTATAATAAAATAACTAAATTTGTAATTCTTAATTTTGTTCTAATTTGAAGTTCAAGTGTTTTTTTTTTGATGTCGAATTTTGGTGGTTATTGTATTGACAATTCAGACATTTTATATTCTGAGCGGTGCACGATGAATGTATTGATTAATGATTTTAAGTATTGTTATTGTATTTTAGAGAGATCATTTTTCGATTTTCTCAATATAATTATGTATCTTTTTAGACATTTTTAGGTGGTTTTTCTCGTGGCGTTAGATAACTATTGAGAAAATCTAAATGACCTTTCTTATTTAATAAAAAATCCTTATCAGTTATCAGTTACTCATTTATATTTAATTTTAACTAATGCCTAATAAAAACATCGAAACTATTCATACTGTTACACCGCGTAACTCAAAAGTTAATGACAATTAAAATTTGCATAGATATTATGATAATTAAATATTAATTATGGTGTGATAAATGCATTGTTTTAAATAATAATTAAATCAATAATACGAATTATTGTAAAATATAATTTTTTAGGATATCATTATATCCTAAATGAAAGAATACATAGAATAATAGACCGTCACCGCACAGAATCGTTTTATGTATACAATTTTATTATATCATTGAATTCAAATTAAAAATATCCTTAAGAGAGACCCACTTGACCAACTTGTATAGCAGAGAGGTGCCTACTTGTCTATCTATTTTTAACTTTTAAAGTTTTAACCCTCCAAAATACTAATTAAATCCACTTTCTTACCAGAAAAAGTAATTAGAGACAATATACTTAAACATAATATTCTATCAAAATAAATTCCCCGGCCAAGGTATAGGTATAAATTATATTGTTATGAAAATTAAAACAATAGTATAATAAATTTAAATTTGTTGTACAAAACTGATAATTTCAGCTATATATAGAATAAATCAATTTTTGAATTTATAAAAGGCCTAACTTGAATAGTGTCATAGTTATATCAAAAAACCAACCTGTCATTAATAATATTAATACCATAATCGTTTATTTCTGCATGCAATTGGTTCACGTAAGAAAAAAATGTTACTTATTAAGTAGCATCCGCCGCAGGTTGATTGTTCATCTCGGCTTCATTTATCCCCGGGGAACGCCGGGACCTACAGCTAGAAGTAAATAAACAAAATAAGTTAGACATTTTTAAATTTTAAACATAAAAAAAACATCAAAAACTTGGTTGTTTTTTAAATAAAATGTTGGACAATTTAAGGAGATTCGATACCGTGATTTTCTGTGTTTGTCTAACACGCACGTGACTTATTAGGTATGGACGTGTTTTTGCCAAACATACAAATTGATCTAATGAAGCGATAAGAATTCTAAAAACAGATTTGAAATTGTCGTCAAGTCTACTTGAAATCGATTTCCCACATTTCTGTTAGTATCCACCAAATTCCTAAAAATGTCATATTAAAAAAGAGTATTTAAAAGTTGTTGTATTTCAATTTTTGAGAAGTTAAAAATCAAAAAATCATAAATGTGGAAAAGTTCATTTCAAGAAGACTTGACGAAAAATTCAAAACTGTTTTTATAATTCTAATCGCTTCATTAGATCAATTGGTATGTTTGGCAAAGAATCCGTCTAAAATCCTATGTCACGCGTGTGTTAGAAAAAAAACAGAAAATCACGGTATCGAATCCCCTTAAAGCTATTTTATTTTATGCTAGCTGTATTAACTGACTTTATCCGGGTTGAAATTATTATATTTATCTATTATTACCTTCCGTTTTAGTGCAAATACAACGCAAATACAATTACAATGATTAGTTACATGATTTTCTGTAAATCTGTAATATCTGTATAAATACAATATAATTCTTAGCTTTGAAGTTTTAACGATTCGATGAAACGTTCACATAGTCTGATTATAATTTACCTATCTCGTAGACCTCTCTCGAATTTAATGATCTTGAAGTCTTCAGCCATTATCGCAAAACTAATTGGTACATTGATCGCCCCCGCTTATTATGTTACATTTTTACAGGTAGCCACCGTGATTGAGTACCTCAAAACATATTCAGCGCTATTAATATCAGTGTTAATGTTTATGACTGCTGACTACTTTCTGTACAAGCCAAACATTATACTTTTGACCGTTTGTCCATGTGTCTCCTATTTCCTCATGACTGGTGCACCCAGTGTTGGGCAGCTGAGGGTTAGTACGATTAATTATTCCATAGATAATAGTACCTATACCTACTAGATCATAATTAAATTTGTTTTAATGATGCTCTACAATATTGTTTTTTTTTTTTATGTTAAACTGTGTGTAGCTGTCCTCGTGCGGTATCGGGGCAATATATAGCGGTAATATGATAGCATTCTGTTATTTGTATGCCAAAATCGGGGACGTAGAAAAATTTCAGATGGCCACTGGTATTGTTTCGGCAGCCATACAACTTGGTAAAGTTGTCGGAGATTTCTTAGCACAGACCATAGTCAACGTGACCGGAGGGATTTATACTCTCCTGCCATACTGCAACGTGTTCAGTAATCAGACGATTTATAATATGTTATAAATATTATGTATAATTATTTTTATTTGCAGACACGATACAAGATTAATTTAACTATTTAAAAACGTACAGTTGTTTTATAAATATTTATATTTATAATTATTAATTTATAACCCAAGTACATTTAAAATTCAAAATCCTAACCATAAGCCATAAGTTAATTTATTGAATTGCGGCTTGTGATATAAATTAATCGGGGAAACCGGGAGTTCTTATTTCAAACCTGCGGGTACTAATCACTCCCAAAAACTTCAAAATGTGCATCCATGATTTTAATGTTTATTCGAATCAATAAGTTTAATAATAATTTTCCAAAATTTAAAAATCGTAAATAAATGTTTTTAACTATTCACACAGGTATTTAAAGTTTTATACATTCATGTGTTTGCATAAAATATAAAGGTGAATCCCATTTATTTGTTTCAAGGTTTGTTGTTAGCTACAATCGTGGCTTGTCTGTTTACATCTATCGAACAGAATAATGATAGGCTAAATTCAAAAGGGCCATGCGAAGATTCGTCACTTCTTAAACACGGTGTAGAGAGCAGAACGAAACATTTTAAACAAAATAAAAGTAAGTATAGATTCGTAAATAACATTAACTCTTTGTTTCTTATTATAATTCACTATGTTTACTTAATAATTTAGCTACCTAATTATGTCATTTGAAGTAGATAATGTAGATTTAAATGTGTTATATTTTGGTACTTTCTTTTGTTTAGATACAATCGAGTTCGATGAAGAATATAAAACAGTGGTATTTTTCTCGAAAGAAATATGGATGAACTTCAAATCTTCATATTCAAATCCAGTTGTACTGAAAAAAAGTTTATGGTATATAGTGGGTATGGCAGCGTACACTCTGGTAAATCAATTTTTAAAATGTATTGTGCTTATTTAATTATTTATAATATTGACGAAATAGATTACATTATTGACACTTAGACAGAACTGTCTCTGCTTGTTGGACCTCCTTGTTCAGCATATTTTCCTGATTTCGTGTTGTAGCTTAATGGGAAAATGGCAAGTATAGTAATTCAACATGTACAAATATAATAATACAAATAAGTTAGGTTGTTGCCGTTATTTTGTTTTGTTTTTTTCACTTTATTTTACTTTATTTTTTATCCAACAGTGATGATTTATATTATTATTATTATTTAGTATAAATAGTATTATTACTATATATTAATATGTAGTATTTACACAGAATAAATTAAGTTATTTTTATTTCATTTGTTTCGTGGTAAATCTGGTATTTATAATAAAATATACTATAAATTATTATATGATGTAGGTACCTTGGTATACTTTGGTACCCAACCTCAGTACCTATGTATGTTTAATGTGTAGGAAAAAATGGGTTGTAATGTAAATGTTATTTCTTCGGAATTTGAATGTTTAGTAAATGTGTATTGTATTTAATGTTACAGGTTTTAGCTAACATAAACGTTTTGTACTCGTACGTAGTCGATCAACCAGGAAATCACGATGTCTTGTCAAATGGACTTGCCGAAGCAATGACTACGTTATGTGGTTAGTATTTCCCAATATTTTATAATCAAATAATAATTATTATTTATAGGAAAAAAATAATAGTTAACAATATTACAATTTTTCTGAAATACAATAAATTAGTGTTATCATAATTCTTTCAATATGGTTTTGTCGATTTCCGTCAGAATGACGAATCTTATAAATACATTTTACAGGAGCTGCGAGTTCGTATCTAATTGGAAAAGTACAATGTGATTGGACGCGCTATGGTGATATGTTCACGGCATTTTGCTCTATTGTCATGGGAGTGCTAATAATGTCATGTTACTTTTATAATGAACTCATTTTTATATATTTGTCATACATATTATTTGGTCTAGTGTGTCAAATGCATTTTGTCATAATCTTGTGAGTAAAATATATTTTGAATAGTCCGATAGTTGGGGATGGGATACAGCCATACAGGGTATAATATTATATTCTAACATAATAATATTATTACCTATTTAAATATTTATTTTTTGGGGGATTAAAACAAAACTATTTAATTCGAGTGTGCCTTGGCAGCATCGTTCTCTATGTTCCAAATGGTATACACTGTTGATGTATTTAAAAATATAATTTTTTTGAATTGCCTAATACTAAGTAGTAAGTTAACTTTTACTATAATTTGATACTTAAAACAAGCAATATCGATATAAATGGGCAATACGGAATTTTGGCGTCTATTAATATAAATATCGCAATGTTAGCGACAGTTTATTTTTTAATATAAATGCATCAGGTCCAGTAATTAGTATACCTAAGTACTTCATTTATTTCAAATTTTTTCAACCTTTGTATAATATCGAATAGTTTCAGTGTATCAATTTTTTTTACCAATTTCAAAATCTATTTCTAAAAAAAAATTCTAAATTCTATTATATTCTTATTGAACATGCTAATAGGGTAATCGATATACTTTTTTTAACCTTGATATACTGAGTGTTCAAAATATTAATATAAATGAAATTTATTTGTTTCTGTACTTTTAGCACCGAAATTGCAAAACATCTAAAGAGGCAGTGTTATTCTTTAGTAATAGAATTCAATTATTTTGGATCTTTAACGGTGGTCACTATTATGACATTAGTTATTATTCAATATAATTTCATGAATATAACTATTCCCGGGAGGGTGAGTCAAAAACTTTATATTTTATATTATTATTTACATATTTTCTTAAAAAAATATTAAATTAATTTTAGGTGGTACATATATCAGTAATTAACCTTTTTAACTATAATATATTTTATTTTGTTTCAGTTTTTATTCATTGGTGGCTTATTTTTCATGCTAGGTATCATATTCACGTTTATTTGTATACTTGAGATTAGAAAAAATAAAACAATATACAGACTATAATAGTAAGATTTATTTTTTAGATTTTAATTTGAAGTAATAAATTAATTAAACCATATGGTTAAAGCTGCTAGAACTAGAAGTTCTAATTTAAAAAAGTGGATGTCATTCTGCTGTTTAGTAGGTTACAAGTGGGTCACTGTAACGGATAGTGTTAAATTTGAATTCAATGATATAATATCATAGTATAAGAAAAACGATTCTGAGCGAAAACGGACAGTCAACCTATGATATTACTAAGTATATTTGATGATATTACTGTGAGTAAAGTAATTTATATATTTACCTATTAACGCGAAAACTTATTTTACATTTTAAAACTTAACTATAAAAGATGAAAATGTTATAAATTTTTAACTACAAAATAATTATTAAATTTTAAATTTAATAAATGTTGTTAAAATTCGAAATTTAAATACTTATAAATAAAAATTGTGTCTATATATTTTTTATATTTTTCAACTGATATTGCAATAATATATTAGGAGCTTTGCATTAAATGTTCACGCTTTTTACTCAACAAATACAATTTTATTGATATTTATGAAAAAAAAACTAATTAAATTGGAAACTGAAAATGTTCCTAAACAGTTCAAAGAAATCAAAATATTTTGAAAATTTTATCGTGTATAGAAAATGCAAATATAAACGACCAGTGAAAATTTCATGTATATACGTTCATTTGTTTCAGAGTTATACCAAAATCCAAAATCGATTTTGGGGAAAACTTATTTTGCGTAAAAATTCCCGTTTTTCCTTAATTTTTATGTTGTTTTTCCCGGCCCTTTTAAAAACTATTGTGAATTTTAAAATTTGACTTTCTGAATGCACCAATTAGATCCACTTTCCCATCGAACAAGATACTGTCGAAGAAAATCGAAGCGGTTTTACTGCCCCAAACCGTGATGATAGACACAAAAAAAAAATTAAAGAAAAACACACATCATTGTAAAATCAATACATTTATCGTTTCACTCAGAATCTAAAATAGACAAGTGCTTTCATGGTTTTCAATAAAACATGGGTTTTACTTATATATACCTAATAATAAACTAGGTACTAAAATATGCCCTACGAATAAAATGCATGTAGACTGTAGACTTCAGTGTAGAGACTTCTTTGTTGACATATAATAAAAATAATTCGCGGGACAACATTGACTATTGTATTTAATATTTATTATCTAGGTATATTATACATTATTAAAACTATTTATTTATTATATGTATCCACTATAAGTTCACTAAATTTTAATTACATACCTATAACTTATATGAAAATATTGTGGAATGATATTTATTTCAAATCAAAACATCTATAATCTTTTTAACGACATTTAAAATAGGAATATTATTTATTGTCGGTTGTCGACAAGTGGAAAACATTTAAAACAATTTTTGTCTTAAGAGCGAAGACTTGAAATTTTGTTTACAAATATACAGCACTTGTCTTCTGTAAGAATAAATAATTTTTAAGATATTAATTGTATTTAATTTCACTTTTATGATGTTATATTCGCTCAACCCGTCCAGACGATAACTGCAACGCCATCTACCGCTTTCGTTTTGAACCTTTCCGTGACCTAGCCGCTAGATAGTGCTGTCGTATAGGTTTTTGTTTTAATGTAACAATGTATTTTTATTGGCATCAAGATTTTTTTTATACTAACTAGATTACATTTTCTACCAGAAACCACCCTTAGATATTTGATTGGTGCATGTTTTCACTTCTTAGTTCCAAAATGTTTTGACAGATTAAAAAAAGAAAAACAACAATTTCAAATCCAATATTTTCATAACACCGCTCAGAATCTAAAATGTAATTACAAAATATGTATTATTTGATTAAAATGTTTGAAAAAAAATTAAATTGATGGATGCATTTTCAATAAATATTATAGTTAAGACAATTTGATACGAACAACACGTACTATACTAAGTAGGTATCTACCCATAATAATATTAAACTTTACGGAGGGAAATTCAGAAAGTTAAGTGGTTTTAGTAAATATATATATATACCTACCTAACCTAACCCTTAATAATAATAATATTAAATTGTTGTTTTTATGAAACTGATATAGACATTGATTGTTCTGAATAATTTTTTTATAAACATGGATCATTATAGTGGTTTTTTGTACTTATTTTATATTGTAATGTAAACTTTGTGCATAGCCTTTGGTTTTAATTTTATCTGATAATAACATTACCCAAGTAAAGTTACATTTTAAATAATAGCTAGAATTATTGTCACACGTTAATCATACAATATTTTATTACGTATTTTGTTATCAAAAATTAATATGCTGTATCAAACAATATAATATTAACAAAACGATTTAACAAGCTCAATAAATCATAATATCTACATTATTTTGTATTTAGAATTATCAAAAGTTCATCAGTGACATTAAAATGCTGTTTAAAATAACAATTAAATTAGTTTAGTCATTACAAAAATATAGGTAATTAGGTAATTAATTATAATTGCTCTTAAATAATACAGTGTCATAAAATATGTTTGATTAACTATGCAGTTTATTGTACAGAAATATCTAATTTTTATTGTTGAGATTTATTAATTATACTGTACAATTTCCATAATTGTTATTATGATTTGTAGCCTTGTAGGTAATAATATCTTAATTTAAAGTTTACTTAAGTACGTATGTTAGCGACACTTAAATTTGTGTTCAAGAAATAATATTTTTATCAAAATAAAAAAATTAAAGTATTCGTCAAAAATATAATAATATCATACTTGTACCCATTATATAACTTATTAGTTATATCATGTTTGTACCTATAATTAGTGACTTTTCATTCAGTACATTTTTGTTTCATTAATTTTAATTGTTCAACATTCCATCAAGTCTTATCACTTTATTCTATTATAGTTTAACACGATGCATTTAGTTTAAATGTTTACAGATTTATTCACATAATATGTTAGTTTTTTCATATTTTATATTCTGAACGGAGCGAGGAACCTAGTGAATTCACCATGGTGTTTATTTTCTTTTTTTTTTTTATATCCTGTATACAAAATTTCTACCTGCTTCGATTTCAATATATAGTACCTTATCTTTTAGCAAATTGGATGAATATGGTACTTTAGACAGGTAATTTTTCGAATTTCTCAATAGTTATTTAATGCTACGGAAAAAACTACTGACAAATTACGAAAAACCGCTTAAAATGGGATTTTAATTTCTGACGCATTGTTTATCACCGTAGCAACGAATAAAAAATTATAAATTATAATATTAATTTAACTTAAAGGTTATAATAAATAATAAAAAGGTGGGTAAGTGGATATCGCTCTGCTGTACAGTAGGTTACAAGTGGGTCACTGTAATGTATGGTGTTAAATTTGAATTCAATGATATAATATCATTGTATAAGAAAAACGATTCTGAGCGAAAACGGTCAGTCAGCCTAATGATATTACTAAGTATATTTGATGATATTATTGTGAATAAAGTAATTTATATATTTAATTATTTACGTGAAACCTTGTTTTAAACTTTCAATCCTTAGCTACAAAAGTTGAACATTTTATAAATTTTTAACTACAAAATAATTATTAAATTTTAAATTTGATAAATTTTGTCGAAATTTGAACTTTAAACGCTTATAAAAAAAAATTGTGTTTTTGATATTTTCAACTGCTATTGTAATAATTTATCAGGAGCCTTGCATTAAATTTTCACACTTTTTTACCCAACAAATAAAGTTTAATTGACATTCATAGAAAAAAAGACTAATAAAATTGGAAACTGAAAATGTTCCTAAACAGTTCAAAACAAATCAAAATATTTTGAAAATTTTATCGTGTATAGATAACACGTTATAAGTTGATCATTGTGTTCCACATTATTTTTAATTTAATGGTATAACAATTGGTGATCTCATCATTTATATTATATACAAGTATAATAAGAAGATTTTTTTTTTTGTGTTCAAAAGACGCCATAAATTGTTTGTTAAAAACCATTTTGCGTGGCAAGAGCCACATTGGCTTTGTTAAAAAACCAAATTTCGACCATAAAAAGGAAAGAACTTTGACTGTGGAATATTTTCATTGTTTTTTTTAATCACTAATATAGAAAAGTTAAAATTATTTTATAATCTGTTGTTTTTAGGTTTTTCAAACTAAAATAATTTTTTTTCAACCGTGATTTAAAAAACATAAAAGTAATTTTGCTCAGTACAAGTTTTTCTATTTTTAAAGTAAAAATTTGGTTTCTTATCTATACACTATAATTCTATATCTATAGTTTTCTTGGTACTATCTCATGCAAAAGCATTTGTATGTATAATTTCGTATATTACACATCAACAAATATCATCGACAAGTACTTTGGTTTTTTTTATTATTTTTATTTACTGTAGGTACTGGACCTCTTTAAAATCAAAAAAAAACTTCAAAAACTCATTTTCCCCTTAATTATTCGAGAAAACAACAATAATATAAATATTAAATATAACACAAATATATTATGAAATCAGTAACTCAACATAATTATTTGTCTATATCTAACACTTATAAGATCTACTAGAATAATAAAATAATTCAACTGTATGTTTAAATCATGGAGTTATAAAAATTATTCTTATTGCGCTATGGTTTAAATACTCCTCTCGTTCTGTATAATCTAAATACCATAAATATTATAAATATTTTCCCATTTCTTTATCGGTGTACTTATTTCCTATAATCTTTTTGCATTGTATCAGCACTATTTCATCAATAATTGTTCCCATTATTATTGAAATCTTCGGAATATTGTTTTGGATAACTATTAGGTACCGTAATGGAGAGGAGAAATAATTATAATTAGTACTATTTAATAATTAATAGTAGTAAGTAATTTTGGGTTTACCTTAACGGCTTAATGACTAAACTCAAAACGAAAATGTTTTCCTGTTTCTTAAAAAACCGTGGTGAAGGCCATTTTATAGAGGTAATTTTTGTAAATAATTTAAAAATTATATACTCTTGATTAAATATTTAAATATTAATACAATAGTATATTTAATAATTTCATCAGTTATTCAAGTAGGTATTTTGGTATAATATATAAATACCTATGTATAAATAGCTATGTGAGTTCTGAAGTTTCAGCAGGAAGTGCACAAGCACGGCGATGGTGAAACCGCCGAGACACTGCGACTCTGCATACAATGAAGAAAAACGTTTGACGCAATCGACCTATAACGTTAAATAGCGTAGTGATATATTATTGTTTCTACAGTGGGTTCACCGTCAAGCCGCCCAGGAATTGTATATTCCCAAAACGATGTACAGGAATAGACTGGCGATCGCCATTCTTTGCAGCAGCCCCCTCGGGACGTGCTGCGGTTATCCTGGAGCTGTGTAATCCGTGGTTTATTTACTCTTGGTGGTCAAACGTATATAATATATGGGTACTAACCCGAACAGCGATGCTATAATATTACCAGACAGGGGTAGGGATATAGGTAATGCGCTAAAAAAACGTTAAAAGGTATGATGCACTTAAATCGTAATAAGAGTGATATGCAATTCAAACATATTATATGCCATTGAAATGCCACCATTGAATTATGCGATCATCGACAAGTTTGAACTCATTTAAATAATATGATTTCGCATTTTAGATTCTGAGCGGAGCGAGGAAGTTAGTGGTTTTACTATGGTGTTCATCATTTTTTATTTTTTATCTTGTATACAAAATTTCTACCTTATCTTTTTGAAAATTGGATCAAGATGGTACTTTAAAAAGGTCATTTTTTGATTTTCTTAATAGTTATTTAATACCGCGGGAAAAACTACCGACAAATTACGAAAAACCGCTAAAAATGGGATTTTAATTTCTAACGCTTTGTGTATCACCATAGAAACGAATAAAAATTATAATAATATTAAAATATCAATTTAACTTACAGGGTATAATAAATAATAATAATATTAAATATCCAGACTGACAAACCGTCTCCGCTCAGAATCGTTTTTCTTATACAATGATATGATATCATTGAGTTCAAGTTTAATACAATCCATTATACATTGACTCACTTGTAATACCTACTGTATAGCAGAGCGACATTTACTTACCCGCTTTTTTTTCTTCTATAGTTTGAATTGACTCAAGTGGAAAAAATTGGAATTTTTTTGTTAAAATTTTAAATAATATTTTATTTCCAATGATACAGGTATATTTTTTACACAAAACAATTTATTAAAAAATTTCGAAAAATGTTGAATATATTATTATATTTTTATATCACGTTAAAAACTGAAGTCTTAGTTTGTTAGTTTTATCCAAAAATCGTATTTTATTTTTATTACCTATATAGTACCTATATTAGCCGTTATATACTTATATATACGTATATAGTTATAGAATTTAATATGGATTAAAAATGTACAAATATTCACATTAAAATAACTAAAATTTGCAAAAACATAAACCTACTTAGGATTTTTGAATACAAATTTTTTTTATTTAATTGTTTGTCTTTTATTTTACTTTTCGAACGAATATGCGAATAGCCTTTATTATTATATACTCCCGGACCGTCAACCACGCCCCGATATCACTGAGTCAATTTAGTAGATACATATACCTTTAGTATTTTAATCTAACAGACTTGAACAGGCACATCCAGCCGATCTTTTCATTCCACCACACCAATCTGAACGACTGACTGGGTGGGATGAAATCGGTCGTAGCGCGTCGTCAAGACTGCGCCAGAGTACGATATAATATTATTATCTTCGTATTATTTACGTGACTGTATAGTTTACCCTGTTGGAAAAGTCTGGGCACGCCTGCACTATATTATATAAATGTCAGTGTTGTAAAGTATTTGAGTAAAAGTATGCAAATTACTTTTGTTGGTATCGATTACTTTTTTGATGATATTTTTATCATCCATAAAGTATATTTTTAAATACTTATTACCGGTATTGAAATAAATTTATATTTTTGGATGATTTAGTTTATTTTATTAGTAATGATATTTCGTCAATTGTTATCTCAAATTTTAAATGTATCCCTACGTAAAGTATAGTTGTTAGTTATAAAAATAATTTACCTACATAAGTGAATATAATTGTAAACATAATTTTGAAGTAATACCTATGTACAATCACTTCTGATTGATTGAGGTAAGACATTTTTAAAATACCTATGTTTCTTTTACAATATGAGTGAATAAAAATTCTAAGAACGTGTTAGTAAAAAAAAAAAATTACATCACTAGGCAAAGGTAATAATTGTAAGATCTATAATAACTATATTTAAATGGTAAAATGATTTAGTGTCTATTAATTATCTGCCCCATGTTGATCTCGCAGTGGACACATTACTAAGTAAGTAATAATAAGTATTGTGAATAGTGATACTGGGACGGTATAGTTAGAGAGACTGCCATAATTAAAATATATTATTCTATATCACACTAAAATATCGTAATATCAAGATAATAAGTTTTAATATATTATATTATGCAGACAGCAGATTTCATCGCTAAACCTCTGTTTGGATCGTTGTGAAGGTTGGTGTTACTTATTGAACGACCAAAAACTATTTTGAAAACAATGATTTTTTGCCAAACTTTTTACATTATGAACAATTGTAGACGGCAAAGAGATTTTGTTTATGTCTTTTGGCGTTTTGTTACCTTAAGGAATAATTTTATCTTTTATTCTTATTCGCGTATACCTAACATTTGAAATACATTCTGCGCGTTTTCTACAGTTTTATGATGAAACATAAATTTACGCAGCAAACGTTCGCAACGACGACGGTTTTTAAGACAATATAACGTTCGGTTACTCCCATGTTGTAATTATAATTATTATTATTACATATAAATATATGATACCTCTTGTTGATTTTGAAAAATGTTTGTGAATCTGAATAAGAAAAATAGATATAAGATCTATCGGGTTCAATAATTTTAGGATGTACACAAATCTGTAGTGTAATAAGTTCATTACAAATTTATTTTTCCATAACGATTGTTCTTCTTTACGTAAACCGCAATAACATTTGGTAGAAAAAATCGCGCGATCAGTAAATTTTAGTGTTTGAGTTCAATCACTTTATAGGTATGTTATTATTGTGTTAACTTAAACGTGTGCCCGTACCTAATTCCCGTTTATTTGCATTCAGCTACCTGCACTTGATTTTAACTGTCATTTTGTAATTTTATGTTTCCGCTGATATAAGAATAATATTATATTTTTATAATGCGATAAAGTCAATATGCATGAGTTTTCAGTGTTTTAACTGCTCGAACATACACCATGAAATGTCATGAAAATGTACTTAATCTAGGCAATCGTAAGAAGTACGGTATTTCAAATTGCTATTCAGAGAAATAAGCGTCTTGACTGTAAGATTTTGTTGTTGAAATATTTTTATTTTTTTTATCCGTCTAGCTAGGTAATAGCTCGGGTGATAAAAAACAAAACAAAACTGTGATTACCTATTTTCTCTAGAAAAATATAAACTGATTTCAAGACCGTTACTAAAAGTTTCTAAAAGGTCCCTATGGTACATTAGGTATACAATATATGTTATTATACGTGTTATAATATAAGCATGTTTATATAAATTTAGAATATTTGACTATTTTAATTAACATTTTTAGTAGACGATGCGTACATATACATGCATATATAGTGACTATTATTATACCACAAAAAAGTATTTAATCAAAAATACAAAATGTGTGTTCTGTAGCATAGTTTAAATGAGATATCTCGTGGATCATAAACATAATACAATATTATTCATCATAATTGTAAATACAATATACACAATAATGCAAACTATATGTTGTGTAAAACGTTTACGCTATCATAATAAATTATTGAAAAACAAATTCAACGAACGTATCTGAATAACAATGACATGTCAGTATGATATAATGTTAAGCCAATAACGAAAGTTTATCACAATTTTCGACGATTTGTCTGCCTGCCGGAAACAGCATATAATTCTCTTTTTGTTTTCCGAAAAATTCTTTTGATGATTTCTTTTTATCATAATATGAACCTAAAAAAAATATTGTATAATCATTAATTATATGGATAATTATGAGAAAGAAATTCAAACTAAAAATTCGGTATTATTCAGAACATTTAAAATCCAGGTGTTGCGGTTTGGTTATATAATAATTAATCTATATTTTTAAATATAAAATATATTATAATAGAGACTATTATAATGTCAATTAATACGTATCTTAAAATCATTATATAGTCATGGAAAAACATACCTTTATTGAATTTGTTCCAATTTTTTTCTAAAAGATATTTCAACCTCAGACATGGTACAAAAAATGTATAGACTATGGTTAAAAGTTAAAACTTAATATTATTTGATAATGACGATTTGTCTGCTTAAAACATTTATTTAAGTAATGCTGTTTATTTTTAAAATATTATTACTGTTGTTAAGTTAAGTATTTTGGTATTTATGGTGGAGTAAAATGTGGTTTGGCTTGTGGGCAACCACACTCTATCGGCGAACGAAGTTGCGATAATCTAAAAATATGTAATGATTATGATTAATATTGAACACTGCTGTAATGTACCTATTTTGCCTATATAATACGCCGGGCAACACTTTATGCTTACACAAAATGCAGGTAGGTACATATTAATATAGGTATTATTATATTATGCAATATAATTTTATAATATTATATTATTATTATATTTTTTATACCTACAGCTCATTTTTTTTTATTATTTACTAAGATTTTCAGCGTAGAATATACATGTAGATTATATTTAAGTATTAAATATTTTACAATAATTATAATATATTTTATTTTATTTTTTATTATAATATAATCATAAACTTCTATCAAATAGGTTATCGATCGTTATGAAGACTTACCTAATCCAGAAGATCTAAGAAAGAAGACTGTAAGAACTAAAAAGTCTAGATCAAAGATTCAAACTCCGTTTTTAAATTCTGAATATTTTCAGAAACGGATTTTGAATTATGATTAAATTTATAATTATAAATAATGACTAATATTGCGCATCAGCTGTTACATCATCCGCCGTATAACATATTACTAAAGAATTTGTTTAACTGCATCATTATAAATATTGTAATAATAAGCATTCATACATGTGTGTGTGATTTGATTTTATCGTTTCTATTCACAGAGAAAAAATTAAAAGGTTGGTTAATCTTTATAATATGAAATTTTGGCAGGGTTTTTATGAAAATATCCCGCTGTGCACCGCAACTCCGCATAACTATTCAAAACAGCAAAATATTTAGATTTGTAAGTTCTAATTTTCTTGGTCATAACTCATAGGTATCTAGTATTATTTACCAAATGTACAAATCATAGATTTTATTTAAATAATAAAAAAACTTTTAGTTTTGTCTTCTTGATATTAAGATATCAATATTGATCATTATAACTAAAAACCAAATTTTAATAAATAATAAATTATCGTACCCATATAATAATAAATTAACAAATATAGACACTTTCAGATTTACACAAGCGACAAAAATCTCGATGCCATGTATATGAGTGTTTGAAAAATCTACAATTCGTAACTGGGTCACATAGTTACCACTTGTCAATATTCATTTCTGGTATTCATCACGAATAATTTTTCATTCCCGCGGTCAACCTGTTAAAACGTATTTCCGTTAATTATTCTACCTGTATTAATTATTATCCGATAAATTATTATGTCCGATATCAATATTCCGTCGAAGAGCGAAACAATGCTACTGGTTTTCAACGACCTGCGAAAAAATACACCGAAATCTTTAGCTGAAAGCTGGTATTTGAAAAGTTTACGTGTGCATAAAAGATATGTATCTATGTCGAACATGTCCATAATGGATACATATTTCTCAGCCAAAGCGACAGAGATCGGGTGGCAATCAACGCCTAATCTGAAGTTTCGGCAGGTGGCCAGTGATGTACGGAGACCGGAATCTTCGGAACAATGTGCTTCCAAGAGTCTACTGGACGGCCGCAGCAGGCTGTGTATCTCCACGCGAATTTACCTGTACGTCTAAATTTAGCTGGCGATACACCAGCTGCAGAAATTGGGTGGCGATCAATGCCAAATCTAAAGTTTATTCAGGTCGCCAGCGATGTACGGGGACCGGAATCGCTGGAATATCATGATTCCATGATCCCCGTGTGTCCAAATTTAGATGGTGATGCTCCAGAATCGCTCCAGAGTCCACATCGTTCGTTTTGGCGCCGGACGAAGAAATTCGTCAAGCGGTTGCTTTGTTGCTGTGGTTTTATTGACATGATAGATCAATAATGTAAATTATAGAGTTAAAACGGTTTCTAAACTTCCCCTCCCCTCCCCTCCCACCGTTATCTCACTCCCATGTTCGCTGGTACTATTGTGTCCGGATAGGATTCTGAAACCGTTTATCATGTTCTCCATTGTCGTTTGTACCAAGTTAGTGTAGGTTTGCCTCATGTTTTTCATGTACTGTACGTCTGTACCACTGTCGCGGCTCTTCGCCACCTGTTTTGTGCCGTTCGTATGTCTTAGAGCTGTATAGTGTATATACCTTCTAACTTTGCTTTTGCATCGAAATAATTTCATATTGTATACCTAATTATATTCTGTGCAATGATTTAATAATGTAATAATGCAATAATGTAATAATGTATTAATGTAGTCACGATGTAACGATGTAATAATGTAATAAAAATGTAACAATATATTAATTTAATAACAATGTAATCTATACTATTATATAAAGAGGAGGTGTTAGTTACCGTTGTTGAGCGTAATCTCTGGAACTACTGAACCGATTTCGAAAATTCTCTCACCAAGAGAAAGCCACATTCTTTGTGAGTGTCATAGGCTAATTTAAAAAGGGAATTGATCACCCCCGGTAGGTGCTCAAACAAGAATTTTGAGATTTACGATGGAAATTTTTGTTTATCAATGGTTGCTATGGGTTATATGAGTTGAAAATAATATTTATTAATTATTTTTTTTTTTAATTTGAATATTAATGGAGCGTCTCAATCAGTCGATGTTACGATCAGACGTGTACCATCCACTTGCGTGACGCCATCGCTATTCGCCAACATTGGTCGTTTGACCATTCTCTCAGATACTCATGTTGGAAGTCCACGCATAATGCATTCAGTCGCGAGTTGTAACGGGAGCAAGACTATGATCGAGATGAGCTCGCTAAAAGAGTCGAACAAATATGCCGAAAAAAAGAGCCAAACATCATTTTCCTTTCTTGTTCAACATTATCACAAATCAGTGGAAAACTATAGCAATAATGATCGCATATTTTATCTTGATGGTATTAAGAGTAATTCTCAATATTTTATTACCAATATATATGGTTCATACATCTTAAATTCCATAAATTAAAAATATGAATGCAATCGTATCTAACAATTAATCTTATCTATTCTTTTCTAAAATTATGATTGTATTTTTTCTAAAAAAAATTTAACTCTCCTCCTCCTCCTCCTCCCAATTTCACATTTCTAGATCTGTGCCTTAACGTCGTATTATATTTAAAACTTATACAGAAATATTTTCTTTTTTTTTTTCATTAAATAGTCGACCACAGTCAGACAAACACGCCGTTAATTACATCGCTTTCAACCATAAACGCGTTATGATATAAAATATACCAAGATAAATCCATTTTATAGTTATCAATGAAACTCCACTACGGTATTATGTAAAGGACGTGGTTCACACGTCTGTGTATATAAATATAATATATTATCACGCACTGTCATATTATATAATATAAAGTTATGACAGAAAACCGCTGATAAACGATAATAATTTCACTCCTTTACAAATGGCGAGGGTGGCACAATATTCTCATTATACTTAACGATCAGCAGTTACCTGCCGTAGTTGTACGAGACAGCTATCTAAGTATTTAATATATATTGTATCTATTATATGCGTGCCTTTAGTTGTTCAACATTAATTTTAACAAAGTTTTCTAGATTTAAAACAATATAGATAAAAAAATTTAAATAATATCTTAGTACGACGCAAAAATCGTTTGGTATGATATCAGTACATCGTGAATAAAATATATAAATATATATTATGATAGAAATTAGAATTAATATTAATAACACAACTGTGATTATGACAATATGGCATGTAATTTTTTAGAAAATATTGCAAAAAACTTCATGGATAGAAAATGTCGTGAAAAATATTAATATGTTTAATTTTTACTAATTTAGAATAATTTGTTAGTACTTTAGTAGTTTAGTATATAGTATTAGTAGGTAACATAAACATGTGTGTCTCTCTGTCGTTTCAATGTCATATTCTAATATTCTATTGATTTTAGGTGGAACAAAATAAAACAGTAATATATATATATATATTATGTATACAGGAATTGTGCGAGCGTATCTAATTGACAAAGTGAGATTAGATTGGAATTATTACGTTATTGGTATTGTGCTTACAGCGGTTTGCTTCACAGAACACGAGTGGGTGTTTTTGTAGTGTATAATATCGTCCACATAATGTGAACGAACGTTCGATTTTCGTACATTTGTCCCATACAGTTTTAGTGAATTATTCAGTGAAGTTTGATATTATGCATGGTTGATCACAACTCAATCAACATAATTAAACATCATAAAAATATAATACACGTCTAATAATGTTATGCATGACTTACTTCATTAAAAAACTTAATTTTGGTATTTTGATATTATATAAAATTATATTAATAAATTATAATTATTTATTATAATTAACTAATAATAATTATTTCTTATTTATAGGTTCTAACAGAAAATTTTAAATATAAAAGATCACTCAATGTTCGTAAATAATACAATTTCAATTCCGTTATTCTTATATATTTTATATCTTATATTTTTTATTTTCATAATATACATATATTGTGTTTATTCATTTTGATTTTATATAAAAATTAATTTGATATTTTATTCACTCTTTTTTTTATAAAATTTAAAAAAAAAGTAATGAACCAAAATTAAGTAAAACTAATTACTTTTCAAACTTTCAGTTTTATAATATAAATTAAGAAACACAATCATTTGGTTTTATAAAATCCTCAATTAATTTGAATTTATATGCTAAAATAATTTTTTTTACGTTTGAGTGATAATGATATTTTTATACTCTCGGAAACTTTTGGCAACTATACTAATCACGACAGAAAAAACCCAACAAACTTACAGCGTTTAAAATTAGTTTAAATTTATTTAATAATAATTAGTCTAAAAACTATACAATTTTGATTTTTAAATTAAAATAGTGAATCGAATAAAAACGAAATAAATGACATACCTTAATTATACGATAAGTATTATAGCACAATGTTTATTATTAAAGTGTTATAATCTATAAAAAATTTATATTGAAATTTATTGACGATCATATTATTAATATAATATAATCATGTTCATACCTTATTGTTACATAGAATTTGCCATTTGGTTTGTATATTTGTCATACGTATACAACATATTATAATTTATTAGATGCCTTAGAAGTTCAAATTACTTGGTATTCATTTACAAATTATGGCCAAGAGTGGTTGTATGATTTATGGGTATAAATTATTACTATTGTTTCTTTATCATAGACATTATGTTACGTGTAAACGTATATGTAGTTTTAAGGATTAAATAATAAATTAGATATTTTACCGAGGTTGATGTGGAATAAGTAAACCAACTGTTGAGTTACCTAGCAACTATAGCATTAGATTAGCTTACATTTTTTGATCATATTTGAATTTTCCTGCTTTAATAAAAATATGTAATATTTTGTAGGTAACTTTAAAGTTATTTTTGATTTTTGTCAAGTACGTACTTAAATGAAAATTTTGTTTTTACATTGTTATAAAATATTCACTATATTGCATCAGTGTTCGATCGGAGACAAGCTTTATCGGCAGCATTGCAGCAGTACACTAAAAGTAAAATTATCAATCATTAGCCTTAACTTTACGTTTTATAACAGCCATATTTTATGCATAACTAGCGAATAGAGTACACTATATATACTCGATTTCGGTAAACCAAGGTTACTTAATAATATTAGTTCAATACTTAATTTTCTTATTTGATTGTCAAGAATGTCAACAAATAATGTATATCTCCGAGTTATAACTTATGTTATAATGATTAAAACGCAGTTTTTGGATTTTAGCGGAAAAGAGAATAGCTAATCATTTTGATCGTTTAAATACAGTGAATAAAATATAATTAGTGCAACAAAATACTGAAACTATAAAGATGCACAATGCTCGTACTATAATGCTCTATATAGACTAATACCAGCCACCAGGGGTCTCCAACCTACGGCCCGCGGGTTGAATCCGCCCCCCCCCCAATATTTTTTCACTGGCCCGCCAAGCTAATTAATGTTTTGAAAAAAATATATTTATTATATTTTTTTCTTTTGGTGTTATTTGTAACATCTTATAATAGTAATTTATACCTATATACTGAGTAGTAACACTAATTAATAATAGAAAAACTCGTTATTAAATAAAAAAAGTATATAAACAATCATTAATTTTTCTAAATAAATCTTATCTATTCTTCAATTTATCAACCACTCTATTCCTTTAAAAATGTTGGGCCTCGATGCCAAAGCGTATCTCAAATTTGGCCCGCCGTAAAAATAGGTTGGAGACCCCTGGTCTATACAACTCCAAGTATATTCGTGATTTTATTTATTTATTTTTATTTTTTTTATTTTGTTAATTCAAAAGGGCAAAGCCCAATAACAATTTTAAATCAAACATAATAATAAAATAATTTAACAGATAGAAAGAAAAAGTGAACAGAGTGAGATTAATTAAGATTAATAATGACGGTAATTAACATAAATATGGTTTATAATATTGATAAATAATTCACATGCAATAATTATTTATATAATTATAAAAAGACTCAATAGAGTTAAAATTAAATAAATCGACCTGTGTATCATTAGGTAATCTCATAATTTTATTCTATTAATAGGAACATTAATTGTTAAGTAATTAGTTCTATGTAATTGCGTATAAAAAGTATTAGTAGATCTTGTTGGACATCGAGGGGCATAGAAATTAAGATAGTTTAGTAATTTACTAGAATTAATGATACCGTTTACCACTTCATAAATAGGAACTTTAAATCTATTATATTTCTCCTGGTTGCAAGACTATTCATATTTAAAGTGTCTAATAAAGGCTTATATTATTATGGTGTATGACGTTGACGCGGGGTATTGCGCTTGTAAGATAAAAAGCGAAGGAAGCGATTTTGTATACCTTTAAGGCATTGGATATGGGTATTTACAGAGGGTGACCAGATAATCGAATTATATTCTAGAATAGAACGTACTAGTGAAAAATATAGTGCCTTAAGAGTAAAGGGATTAGTAAAATCTTTACATATCTTACTAATAAATCCTAGTATAGATGACGATTTTTTAGAAATAGTCAGATAATGTTAATTGAAAGTAAGATTAGAACTAAACGTAATATCTAAATCTAGATTTTCAACCACCCAATTAAGTAGAACATTATCTAAATAATAATTATGAAAAACTGGATTGCGAGACCTGGAGAAAGTCATTACTTTACATTTATCGGCATTTAGCATTAATTTGTTTTTTTTACACTAAATTGATAAGCGATTTAAGTCGTTTTGTAACAATGCAGAATCTGAGGATGACTTTATTACTCGAAATAATTTCAAATCATGGGCAAATAGTAGTATTTGAGAGTCATTAAAATGTAAATCATTAAGGTTATTTTGTTAGGTAATTTTTTATTTTTGTCTTTGGTTCCAAAATTACAAAACAGTTAAAAAGTAAAACTTATTCTCTTGTACAATATGGTCATTGTTCACCATTATGGCATTATCTAATCATTACTATATTTTTTTATTAAATTCAATTTGTTGGATGTTACAACTATCGGGAGGGTCGTTATATAATAACATCTTATTTTTTACGTTAGATTACATAATATGCGTTCAGAATTTGTGTATAGGTACAGTAATTATATTATTTCATTTCAGTTTTTAAGCATTTGTGTTTTGTTTGCTATCCTTGAAATTGTAATCCTGTAAGTTAATTTAAAGAGCGTCATTATAACATTGACAACAATGCTTTGTTTACATAGGTTTTGTGTTAACTCTACGGCTTTTTAATTTTAATGGTATAAAAATTGAAATACTATGTAGGTACCTCGTACTACCTATGCATAATAATAGAATGTACCTAAATAGTACATATATTATGATCACAGATTTACTAAGTTAAAAAAAATGTTACGTACAATTTAATATGTTTGTACTAAATAACTTGAATAGGAATAATTTAAGTAATTAATTTAATATTTTTACTATCACGACGTTTCGATACTAAATTAAATATATTTTTTTAAAGGTACCTATAAGACATGAATACACGATGCACCGATTTTATTTGTTCTTGTTTATAGTTGATAATTAAATGATGATTAAATGTTGCATGTGTGCATTTAATCTGTTACACTAAATTACGAGAGGATACATTTGATATATTTGAACGAATATTTCGGATAACTGTTTCGTTTTTGGTTTTATTAATTCACTAAATACGTCTGATTCTACCTATACTAGAAGTAAAGTTTAAAACGTACACCATTTGTCTTACTTAATTTGATCAATTAGTTTGAAGAAGATAAGTGTATCTGGAGGAAATTTGTAGACAGATCAGTTGGGTCCATTTTATTCTAGTGATAAAGTATGTGATGTCCACACGATGCTATTTAGAAATATAGGTATATACCTAATTCGTACTCCCATTAAATTAAATTTAATAATATTACATTATTACTAACACAAATAAAGGTACTTTTTTTAATTTAAAAATATTGTTCATATTGTGTTTTACTTTTATATATTATATTATTATGCACGATCTTATCAGTGGTACACGCAGGGGTTAGCATATAAGGGTTCTTACTTTCCCCCAAAATGTCATCCCTAAAAAAAATGTCTTTACCATTATAATAAATACACAGAGTAGAATAATACATTTTTATTAATTTTTTAATAGATATGAAATACATTTTAAAATGTTGATAAAATTGTGAATCTTAATTTTATTTTTTTTTTTAGCTGATATCTATAGGATTAAGGAAAATTGCTAGATGTGTACGATATTCGTTTTATCGATGTATAGATGACATATTTTTTTTTCATCTAACGTTTTTATTTAAATATTTAAAGATTTTTATTGACATCATAATTTAGCTGGTAGCTAATTGTATGAATATGATGTACCTCAAATTAATATCCGTGCAACATAAGGTTTAGTTAAATATAACAAGTGGCGAAACTCTATTTGCAGTTTAGTTATAAATTAGTAAACATTATGTACAGAAAGTTTGACGTCTAACTTTTAGTCGAATTCACCTGTTGTGTTTTAGAATGTCTTGTAAATCTTTGCATGGAGCTCGTTTAAAATATCACAACATGTTCGAAATTCCGACATGTTAATACCTCATTAATTTTCCACTACCATTGTAAATATTTATTTTTGTGTTTGATTTTGGAATCATTTTAATTTAATTGGAAGTGGAATACTTTTTGCAAAATATGTGTGATGATTTCAAAAAGTTTAATCAATAGTTATGATAATATTTTAGAAATTAGAAATGCTTAAATTTGGATATGGATAATCATGCAAATTATGCAGTAAGCATGGATAAAATCTCACCCCACTTCTGTTTATGAAATATTATAAATGTTCATAATAAATGTGAATACCTAAAGAAAATTCCTTTAGTGTTTGATGCTTATTAATCACATTTTTCAAGACATTTTGTGTCCGCAGAATATGTAGTTGAAATTTAAAGTTGTATACTTGCAGTCGATTATAAATATTTAGGTATATTCTTTATTATATGCAATAATATATATTTAATTGACACTAAAATTGACTAAAAAAAAATGCATGTCCTACTTTAAAACAATACATTGTCCATATATGATTTGTATTAGTTATTGTATACATATTATTAGGAAAATTAAAAAATTAGTTGCAGCATAATTTATTATTATTGCTCTGGATAAAAACACACAATGATTGCTAGTTGCAATGAACAAAAATCTAATTAGAGTATAAATTGCTTTTTTTTCTCTTTGTACATTCTTAATTGATAAAAACGTGATTCGTCAAGGATAAAAGAATCGCAGTGTATAAGATAAACAACTATGTGTCCCTATGTAAGAACCCATTCAATTTACTAACAGTTTTCAAAAAAATTTAATTATACGATGCAATTACTTTCTTATAGGTACGTTTGAAATCAATACATTTCCAAAAATAACTTATTGTTTTCTTTGTAAATATTAAACAAAAAATAATCCATTACTCTTAAGTAAAAAAAATAGGTTAGTTATAATATAATATTTTTATAAAAATTGTGTTCAATACATATATTATAATTTGTTTTCACTGAACAAGTAAACTGTCAAGGTAAAGACAATTTAGCTTTAAATTAAAATAATATATAAATATATATATGTATAGTTTGAGATCTTTTATTGTACTATTTTTATTAAATACTTAACTAACTAACCAATATTAAGTACCTACACACTTTTATAACTCTTAAGCACAATATACTGTAACAAATTAACAATATAAATTAATGTATACATTTTACTATGAGATGGCATACCAGTAAATTTAAATTTAAATTATGATAAATTAATTTTTAAATTTAATTCGTACATTATTTTTACACTAACTTTTGTAGGTAAAACGTTCCACTGGTACTAGTTTATCGATGAAAAAAAAAAACGTGACATTTTATCACAATATGTAAATTGATTTATAGATTTGTTGGCTAATTACTGTTCTCTAATTCTCTTTGAATAATGTAATATTGTCACGTATATTATAGTTGACCTACTTCTGGATGATCAATTGCTTAGATGAGATGGCAATATATTCTGTTTGAAGGACAATTTTATCTTGTTATAAATTATAATGTATTATTATTGTACCTAGTGCTACTAGCTCCAATCAAGAAAGTTCTGTAAATGTATTATAAAATACATACAGACCTGCTACACTATTACCTATACTACACAGGCATCTATCATATCATTATTGTATGGTTATTGAGAGTCACTAATATTGTGTATTGTGGTTTATTTATAATTTATTAACCTCTAGCACGTAAATACGATAGTGAGTATACATTTTACACGATACACGATTTTTGAGTATGTACAATATTAAATTACTTACCTACGTTTTTTCTTTTAATTCTTGTTGGCAGGCAGATACCAACGTATTATCAAGCGTGTTGTATCGTTTTCTAGGTTGAAACTATTTCGTTCGTTTGATCGTCTAGTTAGACCCTTAACGTTTTATCAACGAGCAACCTTATTCGGTCGGTTTTCGCTTTAACCATCCCTCTATATCGCACTGATATATAGTTTCCGGCTGCACTCAGCAAGGACCACAGTTAAGAAATTCTAATTTCCTCGACGCTGAAGTGGTAGACACGTGGTCAACGCGAAGTGGACGGTTTCGTTGAAACGGATATTGAATAATCTAACCTAACCTAACCCACAATGTAGGTAGGTAGGTACATAAAATGTAATATAACGCGGGCATGCGTATATATTGTATCGTACACGGGTATATTTAAAGGTTTTTTTGTCATTTGATTAAACATGTTATAATGTTACGGTATAACAGCTATGCAGATACGAAATTAACTGCGAATGCTTTTATTTATTTTTGTTTTAATTTCACGTGCGTGACATATTATTATCGGTCACACTCGCGAATAAATTGTATTAATTGGTTTTAATAACGACGAGGCGTGTAATTGGATATCATTCTGCGGTTCGCATTGCGCGATATATTTGCATTAAAAACAAATCGCTTGTAAACGATTTTGAAGTTTGCCAACATATTGTCACGACGATTTGCCCCGCGCGAGCGAACGGCGCATCGGGGGAGGGGGTTAAAAAAAAAAAAAATAGTAATAACACAAATGCTCTACCGTGGCAATATACATATACGAAACCCATTGCGGTGACCGTACACGTCGTATTTATACCGTTTGTTGTCTGTAGTTGTAGTGTGCATCGTTACAAACGGTGTATATATATATTATTATCATATAATATAGCTGGGGCGCCGCCGACTCGCTATGCGACATTGCGCGATACTTGACGTGCCAATTAACGAGTAAACGGTATCACATACGAACACGGCAATTGTGCGTGTAATCCAAATAAATTACGTTCTCGTTATACGCGAATCAACGGAATTAAATTACCAGTCGTTTATAATAATACTGGCGCTGCAGGTTAAGGTTTATACGCCGGTGACGTATGCATTATACTTGCTGGAGGGTCGAGGTGCAATGCGTTACAGCAGCACAGAGTTTTCATCTCTGCACATTCGCACACGCGGACTGAACTACTACACGCCACTTAAAAATAAAATTTTAAATGAATTAAAATCGAATTCGGTCATCCGTTTACATTCGATTATATAAACGCGAATGAAATATACGAGACTGCCGGCGGTAATTCGTATATTATTATAATTATTATAATTATCGATCGTATTATTATAACACCGTCATTATATTATTATCGCGTGTACGTTAACGTTTACTGCAGGACACAAAATATTTTCATTTCGGTAATTTATCGGGTGGGTTTGTGGATCACCAGCTCTGGATCGTCACATAATGTCCATGTGATTTATATGTGATTATATTTTACAAACTTTGTTTATTTATCTGTCATCGTGTTTGTCCTCGTTCGGGTGCCTATATGTTATACTTAACTGTACAGTTTTTACACTGGACACAGGTCATGACTACATATATATATTATAATATGATGTTCGTTTCTTTTGTCCGACAAATTAATGTTAAAATATAATAGTATGCGAAATAAACGTAAATAAATGAACAACTATATTGAGAAGGCTCGATTCTCTCTTATTGTTACGTCTAGTTACATCTCAATTTTCATAATACATAAGTATCTTATGGCTTGACGGTGATGGTGGTATTATTTTCGAGTACACGCCGTAAATATTTTTGATTGAGGCGACTTTCGCTCAATATTATCTGAAAAATTTCAAAATCTATTAAGGGTGGTTCAAAATTGAAATACGAAAAACATAATATGACCCGTGCAGTGGGGATTGATAAATTAGGGTTATATTTATAAGTATAAGTTATTATACATGTATATGATGCGCGCGTAATGCATACGGACTCGGACTTTAAAATCCTAGTAGAGAAATAATCTATTATATTATTATAATATTATGGTATTATATTAATGCGTGCGTGACGATGGAATAATATTATCAGTGACTTTTTGATTAGAGAGCTGAAGAGAGAAAGAGAGAGAGAGAGAGAGAGAGATACGGTGACTTAGGTACGTATTGAATAAAAGTCTATACATATAGCCACATAATTCCGCATCGCATTCCAAGTAAAAAATATAAAAAACCAGATTTTGCGTCCATATTTATACAGATTTCATGGCGTTTATTACTATCATACAGTTTTATTAGATATAGAGTGATCAGAAATTTATTAATACATATTTCTGATTTTTCTGTATAATTTACAGTGAATACGATTACCGGGAGCTGTACAGTATTTAAATCACACGTGAGGTTACATAGGTATACTTAAGAGTATTTTCACAACTTCTTAAACTGACCAGAAAGTATTAATATTTACATATGATTTACAGTTAACTATTCATAAAGAGCTTTTGTTCTCTAACAATAATAACGGAAATAATAACAATGACCGGTACTTAAATATTTTCTATCTTCTTCTTTCTTTATCTGGCACTTAATACAAATTAAGAGTTTTCACCGCCATCACTAAATCCCTTTAATATTTTCTATAATCGTTCAAAATACGTATATTCGTATATAGTCATATTCATATACGACTCTAAAAATACAACTCTATAGGAATATAACTAAATCAGCTGAAGTCCGTTGAACGGTATAAATTCATGTCGGAAAAATGACCACTGACTCCAATCAACCAACCCTAAATAAAAAAGCTTCGATGGTTGCCGCACGACAAAATAACAATATTACACGGCCTAAACAATTTTAGACCACGTGCACTTGGCCTGGTTATATTGCACCCCCGAAATTATGCCCAAAGGTCCGGTAGTCGCAATAATATGTTATTTTTCTAGTCGTGTCGCCACGTAATCTGTTGTAAAAGTCGACATTTTTGACACGGCCGTTGTAAACAAAAGCTGCATAGTCGCTCACTCGGCCGGCCTGGGGGTGCATTCGCATGGCTGGCGCGGACACGATATCTTGTGTTGCGTGTTTATGCGGGCACCAAAGGTTAAATCCGTTTTTCCGTCTTTGTAGCTTATGGGTTTACAACGACTACCCGCATTCCATTAAAAAAAAACCATTATTTTTACACGTGTGTTTTTTTTTTATTTTTTTTTTTATCATTTTTAAATACATCCTGCTCGGAATTTATTTTATTTTAATTTACTTTTTTCTTATCTAAATTCGTGTTTTCAAACAAACAGCTGTAGAAGCGTTTTTATAAACTATATAATAATAATTAGGTATACTATAAAGTATACTATTTAACCAATTATTATTGCTGTACACTCGTTATAAAGTTTATCTTGCTGTTTATTTCCAAACTCGGATTTTAATCGTAACGCGCAAGCCATACTTTGTGTAACGTAAAATACTTAACAAAACAAATATTAAACTAAATACGAAAAATATTTCAAAATCCTATAGGGAGAGGATGAGTTGGTATTGAGATAACCCTCGGCATGGTATTATATGTCCTATGGACTTATAATTTTGCAATGTAACTATTTTTGAAAATATTATATACGATATAATATTATGTCATTTATATATTAAAAAAAAATACATATGCATTATTGTGAAATCAATACATTCATCGCTCAGAGTCTAATATTTAAAATTATAGTTGTACTTATATATATTATATGAAATATTTATATTTGAATTCTCTCACCGTGTTCAAATAAGTTGTAAAGTATTATTATTTTATCCATAAATGTATCTACAGTGTTCGCCGAGTCTTAGACTTTGACAACGGTTGATTGATATTTGTTCTAAATTTTTATTGTGACGCACAAAATCATAACGATATTAATTTCTTAATATGGACTTTATTCAAAAGACAATAAAAAAATGTTGTCAATATGTTTTTTTGTTTCAGAACCACTTAAAGTACGACGCCTCAGACACGACCAGTGTTTAAACTGCGAAAGCGGCGATTGTGTGTATAGTATCTTAGTTTTTAGGTTTCAGAAAACTCAAGTCTTCTATAAATCTTTTATACACAATTCTATCAAGTTTGAAAACAAGAGTTCTTCATAAAGACGTAACTGCACAAGTTTTCAGCATTGTGTTATTTCCTCGGGGCATCTAAAGCGCGGTATATCAAATATTTCACCCAAAATGTTTTGAATGACATTGCAATCAAAACTTTGATAATAAGAAAAAAGTCAATTTTCATTATGTTAAAACCACAATATAAAAATGTTTCAAAATACTTGTTGTAGATAAATAATACAATTATAAAGTAGATTATCAGAACTATAGAGTGCTTGTTATTTTTTTATTAGTAGACAGGCGCATCGTGAATTTTAATGTTTCTCTTTTCAATGATTTTTTAATTGAAACTATACATTTATATAAGTTTATATACATATAAATGCATTTAGTTGTACAAATTATTAACCATTTATATACCATTGATTTGTTCATTTATATGCAATTAAGGGAATATTATTATAACTTAGAGAGTTATAATACAAAATGTACGCCATGTTCAATTAATTGAGATTACCCTCATGAAAATGATCTCATTCAAAAGTACGTATTCATAAAAAAAAGTGCATACAATTTGTGGATGTATTTTAGGTTCTGAGCGAAGCGATGAATGTATTGATTTTACAATGATGTGTGTTTTTTTTTTTTATTTTTTTTTTTTGTGTCTGTCATCACCTTTTGGGACAGTAAAAGTGCTTGGATTTTCTTTAATAGTAACTTTTCTGATAGGAAAGCGAATCTAGTTGGTACTTTGGGGGGGTCAAAAATAAAAATTTTCCAGTAGTTTTCAAAAGCGCAGTGAAAAAAAAAAGAAAAATTAAGGAAAAACGGGAATTTTTACGCAAAATCTGTTTTCGAGAAAATCGATTTTGGTTTTTGGTGCAACTCAAAAAAAAATGACTGTAGATACTTGAAAATTTCACTGAATATTTATATTAGCATTTTCTATACACGATAAAATTTTGAAAATAATTTGACTCTTTTTGAGCTGGTTACGGACATTGTCAGTTTTCAATTTTTTTAGTTTTTTTTTCTATAAATATCAATAAAATGTTATTTGTTGAGTAAAAAAGTGTGAAAATTTAATGCAAGGCTCCTGATAAATTGTTACAATAGCAGTTGAAAATATTAAAAATACATAGACACAATTTTTTTTTATAAGCGTTTAAAGTTCAAATGTCGACAAAATTTATCAAATTTAAAATTTAATAATTATTTTGTAGTTAAAAATTTATAAAATGTTCAACTTTTGTAGCTAAGGATTGAAAATTTAAAACAAGGTTTCACGTAAATAATTAAATATATAAATTACTTTATTCACAATAATATCATCAAATATACTTAGTAATATCATAGGTTGACTGACCGTTTTCGCTCAGAATCGTTTTTCTTAATTATATCATTGAATTCAAATTTAACACCATCCATTACAGTGAACTACTTGTAACCTACTGTACAGCAGAGCAAAATCCACTTACTCACCTTTTTATACTCGTTTATACGTTTCAAAATCGATTTTTAATACATATTATAAGTTATTAAAAATAAATGTCATTGTTCTTTTAATTCAAATATCGTGAAATGATATAAAAATGCAAATTTTAAGTACGACATAAATCCCTTAATATTAATGATGTTTATACCATTCGAAGAACATCCATTTAAACATCAATTAATTTTTTTAATTTAAAAACAGAAAATTTATTTATTTTTTTACCTTTGGCTAAAATCGAATAATATATTTTGAGTGAAATATTTATAATTATTTTTCACTGATAATTTAATTCATAATGTAGGTATTCATTTCAGAATACTTAAATATATTATACTACAGGTGATATAATAAAACTAAAATATAACTTAAATAAACTTAAAATACTACATTTATACAAATAATTTATAAAATAAAACCCATGTACCTAGGTACACATAGACTTTGGTATTTTAGACACTATGCGTCATGCAAAGACCATAATAATAATTAATAACTGATAATGTCCAAATAATTTTTTTTTTTTTACTATTATATAATTAATGGCAGTATTGCTATAAATTTAACGTTCAAACAATAATATTTTTACAACAATGTTCCGATTAAGTTGCGACCATTTACATGTTCAGGTTAGCTTCAAAATTTCAATGGATCGCCTAATACACATACAAAACACAATGCACTAATATGCTACGTAATTCAACGAAAATGGATGTACTGAATTATAACACAAAACAATAATTTATAACATCGGCTGGCCTTTGTGTATATTATGGTTTGCGGTGATCGTTGGTTTTGTTTATTTTTTTTTATTGCTCTTATACACCGCAATGTTCCATCATCATATTGAATTTATGGACCCATAAAAATACCACAACTGCCAAAATGACTGTCGATAACTTTAAATTTTGTTTTAGGCCAGTTTCCGTTAATATCAAAAAATACACTTAAAAGTTGGTTGAAAATATATAAACCGGCCGAAATTCACCGTTTCCAAGAAATGTATTTTACTTAATATACACTATATACCTATAATATTTAGAGAGGTTCTTCTGTTATAATTATTAGCTTCGATATAATATTAAATATAACAATATCGTGTCGATATTTTTAATATATTTTTATTATTAATTTTTTCGAGAGGGAGGGCCTGGGGTTATTTAATCTGAATTACATTTTATTTGAAACGCGTGTTTTTTCCTAGTGCAGAAATACCATCAATCATATTATGATTTTTATTTTTTATTTTATACACATTACACACAATATTCTATAACGGTTTTGAACCCCATTTGAATATCCAACACTTGCTTCATACACGGACACTATACATGGCAGGAAGATCCACCTCAAGGCCCAGCTTGTGGTAATCTTATTTCGGTCTAATATACACCTGCAGGAACAATTATAGTTTGTTCTGAGACACAGATTCTGAGTGATATTGCATAAGAACAGCCAATAATTGTCCCCCTAAGGACTCGACCTTTTTTTTAACTATTTTACATACCATTTACTGAAAACCACATAGTTATATAATTCATTATTTTATTAATAATTACAGATATAAAGTTATCGAAGAGTTTTGCTTAGAAAAATATTTACAAATTAAAGAGCGAGTAAGTGGATATCGTTCTGCTGTACTGCAGGTTAAAAGTGGTTCAATGTATAATGGATTTTGCTAAACATGAATTCAATGATATAATATCATTGTATAAGAAAAACGATTATGAGCTGAGACGGTTAGTCAGTCTGGATATTTTATATCGTTATTATTTATTCTGTAAGTTGAATTAATATTATGAAAATAATATTATTTTTTTTTATTCTTTTTACGATGATAAACAAAGCGTTAGAAATTAAAAACCCATTTTTAGTGGTTTTTCGTAATTTGTTGGTGTTTTTTCCCGTGGCATTAAATAAATATTGAGAAAATCGAAAAATGACTTCTTTAATGTTGAAATCGAATCCCTCCTTCTGTTAAAAATTTTGTATACAGGATAAAAAAAATTAAAAAAAAAACACCATTGTAAAACCATCTTGCTCTGTTTAGAATCTAAAAATATATTTAAGAAATTAAAAATGAAGGTACCTAAATAAGTTCCACAAAATTAAATTTCACGATGTGTTTATTACTTCATAAATATATTAAACATACGAATGAATTAAAAATAAAATCAGTAGTTTGAATTTAAGTACTCTCAATAATTCTAAGGACGGAATTCAGAAACAGTTTACCTGCAATACATTTAGTGCCAATTTTGGCACTGCCAAGTGGTGTTGTCGATATAAACATCGTGTGAGTAAAATGCTTATGATTACTATATTAAGAACATTTAAGTTATTTTATATATATAAAGAGCTTTTTGCATTACTTATTATAAATCTAATTTTTACATTTTTTTACATTTTGAGCGGATGTTACAGTACCCAATAAATAAATAAAATAATAAATAATAAATTAAAAAAAAACGGGAAAATTTCCCATTAAACAAATACATTCTCCACAAAATTAATTTTGTTTTTTTGTTTAATTCAAAAACAAATAACTGCAGAAACTTGAAATCTCCACCAATTTTATATTACTGTTTACTAAACATGCTATAATGTTCAAAATATTTTTGCTCTTCTTGTGCCATTTATAGATATTTCAAATATTTACTTTTTTTAGAATATTTACCTTTTTTAGAATATTTTAAATTTATGTATGACAAAATTGGAAGTTGTAAAGCTTGAAGAAATACTAAAAGGTCCTCAAAAGTTGTTCTTACTAAAATTAAAATAAAGAACGTCGAAATTACATAAACATACAGAATTTTTTTTTAATTGTCAAATTCATCAGAACCACACATATATTATGTACATTTTTTTATTAATTGGAAATTGATAAAATGTTGATGACTGTTTTATATTAAAGAGTTAGCAACATGGTATATAATATTGAATATATCGAACGATTCCTTTTCAGTCAAATAATGATTGATAACTGAACAATTTTGTGCTCGACAGTGTTACGGAATAAACCAAGATATAAAAAGGTCTTTATCAAGACCACTAATTGACCAAAAACGAAGCGGTTTGACAGATGAAAACCACACCAGGTAAAGGCGAACGGCAGCACAACGGTGTGATTTTCATCTGTCACAACAGAGGCTCGGGCCAATCAGCGACGAACTAAGTTATCGAAATGGGTATATATACCGGACGATTTCGATAACTTAGTCAGTCAGTAGTACCTACTGCGCCACCGAGGCTTCAGACTAATCAGTGTCAACACTAATCAGTGCTCGATAACACTCAAGTCACCAACTCAAGTGACGCTCAGCGTTGAACACGGCACTGCTTCGGCTGTACCAACTTCAAACCCAGACACTATATTACGTAAGTACTACTTTTACTAGTCCCCCCCTCTGACCACGAGGCAAGTGTACCTGAGAGGTCACGTGGCCGGGTCTCGCCCCGGAGCGAAGGCAAACCCAAAACATCATTCTAACACGAAATCGGTCCCCCTCGCGCAATGACCAAGAGGAAAAAGAGATCGTCAAACCCACCATCGACGAAAAGAGGTCCTCAACGAACGCAACCTAAATCGCCAACACCTTCATCTGAATCAGTAAACTCCGTGGATAGCTGGCATAGTAGCTCAAGCGAATCATCAACTACACGCTCTCCAACACCCGAACTTTGTGAAAACAAACCTACGAACAACTCTGCTAATGATATTAAAACTCTCCGCATACCACCGATCCTTATTCAAACATGCGAGGAAAACCCATGGCGGAAAATTGCGAAAAACTTGTATTCAATACAAGGCCTTGACAAAGTATCTGCAAAAACCACATCAATTCCTTGGCAAATCCAACTAAACTGTCCCGAAGAAACCTCATTCCGCCTAGTTCAAAAATTCCTGACCGAAAACAAGATTGACTACCACACCTTCGCTCTTCCCCAAGAAAAGTCTCTTAAAATAGCAATTAAAGGCATCCCTATCGACGTAACCGAAGACGAGCTCTCTAAAGAACTTTTTGATATCGGATTTGAACCTAATTTTATACGTGCTTTCCAAAAAGGCGACAAAAGAATCCCAATACATATGGTATCCTTAAAACGCTCACCAAATGTTAAAGACATTTTCACTATTAGCAACCTATTTTACGTTAAAGTCATAGTAGAACCGTACAGATCATCCGGCCCAGCACAGTGCTTTTCGTGCCAACGATTCGGACACTCTTCTCTACAATGCGGCCACACACCTCGCTGTGTTAAATGTGGCAACAATCACGCTAGTAGCGCATGCACTAAAGATAAAGATACAAAAGCCACCTGCTGCAACTGCAATGGAGACCACACGGCCAACTACCGAGGCTGTCCTTCATATACAGAGATCGTCAAACAAAAATCCACTCAAATACAAAACTCGTTTAAGAAGAATAAACCCACTGAAATCCTATCAAAAACCTACGACCTGAACACCAGCCAACAACCTGCGTCTCACAAAACATACTCAGCTGTCACCAAAAATACAACAGGAAGTCACAATCCAGATAACATTAGAAACACACTAAACCCAACTACAGCAAAAGAACCTACGATATCCGCTACCCAAATACTAAAGATCATTAAACAACTCCTTTCTACCATCCAAGACTGTGTAGACAACTTTGCCAAGGAAACCATCCTATCTACAATAATGTCAATAATAGACTCAGTTTCCCTAAACCAAGATGGATGAACTGAGAATACTACAATGGAACTGCAATGGTATAACAAACAAAACTTACGAACTTGCAGAATTCACTCGGAAAAACAAAATTGACATCATACTACTCGGGGAAACCCGCCTAAACAAAACAGCCCTCTCAAATTACCAAACTACTACACATATCGAACAGACCGTCCACCCAAACCTGAGTGCCCCTCATCTGGTGGCACAGCAATACTAGTAAAAAAAACATAATTCATGAAGAAATCATCATTAAAACAAAACTAGACTCCACCACTATCGCCATGGCAATAGGCGCAAAAACCGTACGTGTATCGGCAGTATATAAAAGTCCAGGAGATAAGATTGAAATCAAAGACATCGATGCCCTAACCAATGGTACCGAATCCTTTATTATAGCAGGCGACTTAAACGCAAAACACCCATCATGGCACAGCAGACGAACAAACCAGACGGGGAAAATTCTACTGGACCATATGGAAAGGAACGGTCAATACACCATTTGCGCTCCAGATTCACCAACCCATTTTCCATTTATACCACACCACAACCCTGATGTACTGGATACTACACTAACAAACCTGCAACAAGATATGACAATATCAAATTTCAACGATCTCTCTTCAGATCACAACCCAATCCTAATTACTATCAACAAATCACCTAAAACAAACACACCTCCTCTAGCAAATCGTAGAATAAACTGGAAGAAGTTTAAGGCTGAAATGACAATGCACCCACTCAAACACCAAGCCATCACTAATCCAAAGGAGATTGAAGACAATATCGAGAAACTAACAAAATCCATACAAAAAGCTCTTTCAAACAATTCCTCCTTATTAAATCAACCAAACAGGACACCCATCTCACCGGAAATATTATTAGAAATAGAAACTAAACGCATCCTAAGGAAACGGTGGCAACAAACCCATGACCCAACATACAAGAAAATGTACAACGCACAAATCAACTATGTTAAAAAACTATTACAGACCCACAGGCAAGAAGAATGGGATACCTTTACTCAGACTTTAAATTTCGAAGACAAATCAATTTATAAGCTAAACCGCAGGTTACTACGGAAAAAACCGGCATGCGCTCCACTGAAAACAACAAGTGGAATACGTATCTTTGACGAAAAACTGAAAGCTGAACTTTTTGCGGACACGATGAGTACTCAAGTTTCAAATAATCCAGGTCCTCCAAACAAAGAAGTGGAACACTCCATCCAAATAATCAACGACGACCAAACACCAAACAACGACTATATCACTCCAAATGAAGTCCTAGATATCATCAAGAAACTACCAAAAGCCAAAGCTCCAGGCATGGATCAAATAACCAATACCACCCTTAAAAACTTGCCCAGCTCATCAATTATAACTCTTGCCAGAATATACACTGCATGTCTAAGATACTCATACTTTCCGAAATACTGGAAAACCGCAGCTGTAATTATGATTCCTAAACCAGGAAAACTCCACTCGGCTCCAGAAAACTATCGTCCAATATCGTTACTCAATACAATGTCAAAAATTCTCGAAAAATTAATCTTGTTCCGACTGAAAAAAATATTGAACCTCGTCCAGAACAACATGCCTTCAGAACAGGACACTCCACCACACTACAACTAACAAAACTAATTGACGACCTATCTGTCAGCCAAGGCCGAAAACAGCGTACTGCAGCACTATTCTTAGATATGGAAAAAGCATTCGACAGGGTATGGCACAACGGTCTTATACACAAACTCCTCGGTACGAGAACACCCATTAACTTGGTAAAACTCATCAAATCATTCCTGACCAATAGACAATTCTTTATCAAGATATCCCACCACCAGTCAACAACAAGGCAAATCGAAGCAGGCGTTCCGCAGGGCTCATGCTTATCCCCACTATTGTATACCGTGTTCATCAACGACCTACCTTCCGAACCACAGGTATCAACATCTCTGTTTGCGGATGACACTATGTTTCACACTAGCAACAAAAACGCTACCTACGCTATACTAAGACTACAACGGCAAATAAACATAACAACGAGATGGCTCACTCAGTGGAGATTACGACTAAATGTTTCCAAAACAGTTGCAATTCTCTTTGGAACGAAAGCAACAACTAAATTAAAGAAAATTACGATCCACAACACGGAAATCAACTGGTCAAGAGATGCAAAATATTTAGGAGTAACATTAAACAAGTCCCTAAGTCTCCACAATCATGTTGAGGACATAATTAACAAGGCCAAACGATCAAGAGCGGCACTCTATCCGCTGCTAAATAGCAAAAGCCATATCCCAATTAATGCAAGACTATCTCTATTTAAAATATATATAAGGCCCATCCTCCTCTACGCCGCACCTGCATGGGGGCCTAAAATTAGTAGGTCAAACTGGAAGAAGATCGAAGCCGTGCAAAACGTAGGACTAAGATCAATAACAGCCATTCCACCATACCAGTCAAACAAATCCTTACTCGCAATAACTAAAATCCCGTCAATAGAGGAAGATGCCAGGAAAGCCACTACGATAATGTTTAATAAAAACACAAGATCCCTCTACCCACACATTCAAAAATTAGGAGTACCAGACCCAGAAGACCCTATATGTAAATCAAGACCTTTCTACTTCAAAAAATAACACCTAAATAAACAAGCCAAAACTCCGAGAATTACATCATACAGGAAGACAAAGACATAAGTCTGGTACTTCCCATTAGGCCACAGGCCGTCACCCATAGCAATAGCAATAGCAATAATAACTTAGTCAGTCTTTTCCAAACCTTCAAACTATCAACATTCATCAAACACAACAAGATAGAAGAAGGACCAAGACCAGAGACCAGACCACCGACCGCCGACGAACGACGACCAGACCGCTCCACGGTAATTGTCATCGTCCGCCGCCGAGAACCAACAACTACGCCGCTCCACGGCAATTAGCGTCACCCAGCCGCCGCGGATCGAATACTACGCCGCCACACGGCAACTATCAACAATCGGCCGCCGAAGAACGATCACTACGCCGCTCCACGGCAATTAGCATCGCCCAGCCGCCGCGGATCGAATACCACGCCGCCACACGGCATCTAACATCGTCCAATCGCCGAAGACTGACGAACCGCTGCTACACGGCGTCGCTCAAGCATCAGCCGTCGACAATATCGCCGTTACCGGTCAACCATCAACATCCATCCGTCGACAACGCCGCCGTACGGATATAAGCATCGGATGCCCAAGATCAACGACGATACGGTCCTGGCAGACCACACCGTCGACAACATCGCCGACCGTTGATCCGTCGCCGTTCTGCTAACGCGATTATCAAAAGGGCCCCTTTCAGGGTCATCACCTGATTACCTCGGCACTTAATTAAGTTGTCCGACCCGAGCCAGGTTCGCCGTCGGAGTGCCGCTTTGATTTAAGTTTGCACCGACGACGGCCGACTCCCTAGCCTACACATGTTATATTAACCACACATTGACATTCCTAATATTGTAAAGATAGGGTCCGGCATTAGCCCGACCATACACCCAAGTGCCTCCGATTGTGTCGACCCACTTACTTAAGTCTGGTCGACACAAATCGACACTTTTCTCGACCCTATTAATTGTAAATATAATTATTTTATACATAGCAATAGAAACAACTAATTACTGAATACAACAGTCTTCTTATTCACGACGCGGAGCGTCCAACCAGACGCACCGTATCAACTGGCGCCCAACTAGTGACTCAAAGACCACAACACCGAGATCAAACAAGAACAGTTATTGAACGCAGACAAAAATGGTGAGGAATAACACCGAGCGAATCCAACAGCTGGAGGTTATAGTACAGCAATTGCGAATAACAATAGAACAACAAGAAACAGGATTGACAGAGGGAAGAAATCATATTGCAGATCAGAACAAAAAGCAAGAACAGCAAGATCAACAAATTTCAGCACTAAGACAACTTATAAATGACACAGACTCCAAATTAACAATTGAAACAGCAAAAGATGAAAAAGATATGAGGGCCATGAACAACATGAGATCAGAAGAGACAACACAAAGAACAAACAATATTGACATAACAATGCCGAACTTTAGTGGGGAAGACAACGAACATCCGAAAATGTTTTTAAAAAATCTCGATACTTATATAACACACAAAAAGTAACAACGGCGGATAGAATAATCGTTATAGAAAACTGTCTAAAGGGAAAAGCGGCCAAATGGTTTAGCATGATAAAAGATACAACTCCGACAGAAGACACATTCAAACAGCTATTCCTAAAACATTTCTTCTCTGAAGATAAACAATGGAGTATATTCATAAAATGCACAGAAGCAGGGAAGAAACCGATAACAAACAACTTCCAGGAACACTTTCATATGTGGATGGCAGAACTAAAATATTTAGATTCTCCAAAAATGACTGAAGAACAGACAATAAATTTAATCACGAAACATTTTCCAGTCGCAATCCAGGCGTATATACAAACTACTAGAGAGAGAAAATTTTTAAATATATGGGAGAAGCTAGGCGAACTAGAGAATAGCCATAATAAACAGATAAACGACAATCCGCAAAATAATCAGACACAGCAATTCGCTAACCGATACAATATACAGCAACAACCACGAAACAATAGCTATCGACAAGGGCAAAATAATGCAACATATCAAACACGACAGCCGATTGGGAATAATCAAAACCAACCAAGTACACGACAATCAGTTGGAGAAAAAACACAACAAAATCAATACAGCCTGAAAGCAGTAAATCACCTGGCAATATACAACGAGGAGGACGAAACGTACATAGAAAATGGTGTGGAAACAGAGGAAAATGATGAGTCAAAAAACCAGGAATGGGGGACGATGGACCTGGATCAGCCACTGTCATAAACACCCCTGACCAAATACAAACCACAAACAAATAGCAATACTAAAAGCATCGGACCTGTTACAGGACGATGAATACGACGAAGAAATAAAGAAGACAACAATGAAAGGATGCCCATACGTTAAAATCAAGATTAAGGGCACAACGTACGAAATGTTAATAGACTCCGGGGCAGAAATAAGTGCAATTTCGGAGCACTATCAACAATTAATAATAAACGAAAACCCTAAAACACCAACAATTCCGGTAAACGGATTACACATATACAATGCAATAGGGGACAAAATGACAAAGATATCGACTCAAATATTACTACCAATCCAAATTGGAGAAAATGTATTGCAATCACCGTTTATGGTAATAAAAAACCTTAACGAAAACGGAATATTAGGAAATGATTTCCTGGAGAACCATGAAGCATCAATCGATTTTAGGAAGAGAACATTGGTATTAAAAATCAATAACAAAATACACGAAATACGACTGATGGATAAAACACAAGAAAATCCGGTACACCTAAAAGCAATATCAACAAAGACTACCACAGAAACTCACAAGGAAAATAGAAGAAAAAAACCTACCAGGCCACTTGCAAAATAGGTTAGACAAACTAATTCATGATTTTTCGGAAGTATTCAGTGAAAAACCAGGCAAAATAAAAAAATTATTGGTACACAATACGCATAAGGGACAGCAAACCAATTAACCAAAGACCATATCCGATACCTATAGCAAAAAAAGAGGCGGTAAAGAAAGCAACGTCAAAAGCCATAATAAATCGACTAGAAAAAGATTATATACCCACGATTGGGTCTCCGGAAGCAATCCAATCTGAGAATGGTACGCAGTTCACATCAAAACTGTGGAAGGAAACACTGAAAAAATGGAATATAAAAGCAATATATTCAACAAAGTACCACACAGTCAAATGCAGTTGAGGTACAACAGGGAGATAGGACGATTACTACGCACGTACTGTTATGACCAACACAGAAAGTGGCCAATATACCTGGGCCAAATAGAAAAATGGATGAATAGAGTAAGATCAGAGGTAATAGAAATGACACCGGAGCAGTTGATGACGGGAAAGAGACCAAAACATGAATTGAGAACTTGGTCACATTCACAGAGAGTCATACAAACAAGAAGCGCCAAGAATTAGTAGTAATTGGGCAGCTGAAAGAGTTTTAATCAAAACAAATAAAAGAAAACTAGAGCAAAACAAAAAAAAACATCTCGTTCAAACAAGGGCAAATGGTATTAATAAAAAACCATCACTTATCAAACGCAGAGAATAATGAAATAAAAAAATTATTCAACATCTTTGAAGGGCCATACACAATCACCAAAGTCATCAGTGAAAACACGTTAGCAATTATACATCCTACATCGAAAAAGGAACTTCTGATTAACGTGGCAGAAGTACGTCCATATTACTGTATGGACGAACTGAATTAAGAAAAAAAAAAAGAGAGAAGACCCAATCACGTCACAAGAACGACGGACCAATCATCGAATAGAAATTGGGTCGAGAGAAAAAAAAACTATATAAGATGAGTTTGTTTTAAAGAAATTAAACAGTCTTTTTATTCATGATGCGGATCAGCTGCGAACGGCTGTGTACAAAACAGCACAAACACGCACACGTTTATTCCGACCGTTTTAAAATTTGTGCTAGATGGTTCCCACCCCGGCACAAATCTGGGGGGGGGGTCTGTTACGGAATAAACCAAGATATAAAAAGGTCTTTATCAAGACCACTAATTGACCAAAAACGAAGCGGTTTGACAGATGAAAACCACACCAGGTAAAGGCGAACGGCAGCACAACGGTGTGATTTTCATCTGTCACAACAGAGGCTCGGGCCAATCAGCGACGAACTAAGTTATCGAAATGGGTATATATACCGGACGATTTCGATAACTTAGTCAGTCTTTCCAAACCTTCAAACTATCAACATTCATCAAACACAACAAGATAGAAGAAGGACCAAGACCAGAGACACCAGACCACCGACCGCCGACGAACGACGACCAGACCGCTCCACGGTAATTGTCATCGTCCGCCGCCGAGAACCAACAACTACGCCGCTCCACGGCAATTAGCGTCACCCAGCCGCCGCGGATCGAATACTACGCCGCCACACGGCAACTAATCAACAATCGGCCGCCGAAGAACGATCACTACGCCGCTCCACGGCAATTAGCATCGCCCAGCCGCCGCGGATCGAATACCACGCCGCCACACGGCATCTAACATCGTCCAATCGCCGAAGACTGACGAACCGCTGCTACACGGCGTCGCTCAAGCATCAGCCGTCGACAATATCGCCGTTACCGGTCAACCATCAACATCCATCCGTCGACAACGCCGCCGTACGGATATAAGCATCGGATGCCCAAGATCAACGACGATACGGTCCTGGCAGACCACACCGTCGACAACATCGCCGACCGTTGATCCGTCGCCGTTCTGCTAACGCGATTATCAAAAGGGCCCCTTTCAGGGTCATCACCTGATTACCTCGGCACTTAATTAAGTTGTCCGACCCGAGCCAGGTTCGCCGTCGGAGTGCCGCTTTGATTTAAGTTTGCACGACGACGGCCGACTCCCTAGCCTACACATGTTATATTAACCACACATTGACATTCCTAATATTGTAAAGATAGGGTCCGGCATTAGCCCGACCATCCACCCAAGTGCCTCCGATTGTGTCGACCCACTTACTTAAGTCTGGTCGACACAAATCGACACTTTTCTCGACCCTATTAATTGTAAATATAATTATTTTATACATAGCAATAGAAACAACTAATTACTGAATACAACAGTCTTCTTATTCACGACGCGGAGCGTCCAACCAGACGCACCGTATCAACAGATTGATAATAATTATTGACCATGCAGCCAATTTGGCTTGATTTTCAACCATTACTGTCATGCTGGAAAAACGTATAGTCGATAACGCTCCTAATCTGACTTCATTCCATTCTTATACACTCAGGAAATACATATTTTTCGTTGAGATTTTTGGATTTTTATTTATCTGGTGTATGGTATCCAGTTGATTTCAATATTTCGTTATTAGTTTGTATTACATTTTTTTTGTGGTTTTCAAAAAGGAACAGTCTAAAATAATACAATATTTTTTTTGTTTCATATTAGGTATAATATTGGGTTTTTTTTTATGGCACAATTGTATAGTATACTTTGAAATTTTTTGATTTAAAATGGCTAATAAGTTTTTCTTTTGCAAATGCCACAAATCTGATACAATAAATTGTAATCAACTCCGTGATGGTTCTTTAGCGAATGTCTTTGATTACATTTTGAAAAAAGATACATGACGAAAAATGCATTTTGATTCCATTTGATTTCACAGTATCATAAACACGCACAATATGCTTATCATCATACTTTAAATACCAATATTTAAATTGTATTAAACATCTTTCGATAACATCACAGTGGTGTAATTTTAGTTTTATAATATGGAAGTGCCTATTTTTTTTCATTGTAGGCCACTTTTCTTGATTAATTACTTCTATTAGCAACTTCCTACTGGTCAAAATGCCATTAGAAGTCTAATAGATTGGTAGTCAATTTTTCGAATCATTAATAAATGACCGGTTTTGATTCTCGATTTATTTTCTAAAACGTACACACAGTACTTTCCTTTATATGAAACGTTTTCCAGCCTTCACACAAAAACTACCAAAATCTTATGGCCATGGGCAGCTTTGAAATATATATAATAATATTCGTATCCGTCGTGTCACCATATTTTTTTCTATATCTATATTGTTACAGTGAGCACTATAATAGGTATACAAACAGTATTTATTCTGTTGTAATGTTATAACTTATTACGCACTTTTCAGTTTTCGTAATATTATATCGACGTGGTTATCACGACGAATATAGCACCACAGCAGCAGATACAACCGTACGAAGTCGAATTCCGGTCATTGTCTGCTACGGACCTAATGCACCAGGTTTCCGCAAAGCCTGAAAAATTTAATGTGCCGACCAAAATTCCGTTTGTGCGTCGTAATTTTACCGGCCCTTCGACCAAGTGGAATGGTGTTCAATGCCGAAAAAATTGCTGTGCAGACTGCAGTTCAGCTGCTGCATGGGACGTACCCGCAGAGATCAGCTGATCGCCGTCGGCAGCCCCGATGGAGCTGCCGCAGGTTTGAGACCTTGTTTATTGTGCAGTTAAAACGCTCAATTTTCATAGCTAAGGAATTTTCAGTTTTTTCATAATATTATATTGACGTGATTATCATGTTGAATATATAGCACCACTGAAGCAGATATAATCGTCCGAAGTCGAGTTCCGGTCACTGTCCGCTATGGACCTAAATAGATACCTAATGCACCGGGTTTCCACCGAGCCTGCAAAATTTAATGTGCCGACCAAAATGCCGTTTTATTTACCTTTTTATTTTACCGGTACGTCGACCAAGTGGTGGTGTTCAATGCTAAACATTGCGGTGCAGACGAGCAGAAATCAGCTGATGGCCGTCCACCGTCCTGACGGAGCTGCCGCAGGTTTCGGCCTCGTTTATTCTGAAATTAAAACGTTTTCATATCTAAGAATCGGCAATTTAAAACAAGGTTCCACATAAGTATAGGTAGGTAGTTCTTACAGTAACCCAAAAATCTAAAAATGTATATATTATTCACAATTGATTTAAATCCATAGGTTTTTGGTTTTTATATTATAATTTTATTTTTCTTCATTAATCATTAGAGTTGTTATTTAACGATTTTAACTAATAATGAATATACAAAGGAATGTTATTAGAAATTTAATTTTACAGAATGCAAAATTAAAAAATGCATATATTAAAATTGACAGTAAATTAAGTAATAAAGATCTATGGTAGGCAATACAATAATAATTATTAAAGATATATCGCGCGGCTTGCATATTGTACCACTTAAATTAGTTAATAAATATAAACGATTAAAGACAATTAAGACCTAACCTCAGAAATGGGGAAATGTGAATATAGTGAATGTTATGCAAAACTCCACAAGCTCTTTAAATTAAATATTTGTTTTTTATCAGCGATATTTACTTTTATTATATTATATTGTTATACATTTAGTATACGAAAATGGGCTTAACGCAGTACCCATATATTTTTTAAGTGAGCTTATTTTTGAATCCATTGAATGTTTTATTTATTTTGATTTTGTAATCACAAAGAGTTTGATTTACATTTTAATTTTCATCAAAAAATACTATACTATGGTTAAATGAATAGAAGATCAGTAGTTATTTGGATTATTATAATTGCTTAAAAAGTTTTTCACTAGATTGATCACAATGGCCAATAAAAGGGATTATTTCATTCACTTATTGTCAGTCACTAAAAACGTCCTTTTCAAACGAGCCAAATAAAAAAGGTACGAGGTATGTATATATATTATATATAAAGTAAACAAAACACTTTTTGCAAAACTTTTGTAATTTAAATATACTACTTACTGGTCGTTAAACCGTCACTAATCAAGTATATCTTTTCAATTTCTTGAAGTTTCGACGTTGTTTTGACTGAATATAAAGAGAGTGGGATTAAATTATATAGGTATTCAAATCTGATGGGTTATTCTTTAAGTATGCGATGTGGTTCGAGGGCCAAAAGTAATGTCTGGACAGGGGACTCTTTAAAAAAGAAATACGGCTCATTTGCAAGTGAAAAGAATGGCCGATGGGACTTGAGTGTGGTTTTTTTGATTTACATAACCAACATGCAATACGCGGGACACCACGATTTGCATAGGCAATTTGTCTCTTTACACTCGAAAACCAAATCCACTGGGACGAGAACTATATCCTAGTTGCATAAACAATACTCGAGAATAATTATTTTAATACAAAGACATAGGTCAAGGTCTGTTGACTGTAGTAAAAGTTTAGCGCCATGGGAATTACCAGAAAAATATCCATAACCACGGATAGTGCTTTACATTATGAGCGAGCAGATATTATATTACTTATGCTCAACATTTTTAACTCAACGATTATTTTTCGTCTTTAATCTAGTAAACATATTTTTTATTATAAAATATATCATAATATGCGCATTAATAGCATAATAAAATCAAGTGTTATTGAACTTTATTTAGTAAATCTACCTTTTCACCCGCTACCTAGGTAGAATTAAGGTAAATGGACATTATGCATGCATCAATTAAGTGTATTATGGTAGTATAATATTAACAATCATTAAATTAATTGCAAACATGTTTTAATAAAATAAATATTTAATTACATTTTTTAGTGATTATATTATAGTAATTTATTACATATTTTCGATATTAACATATTTATGAAATTAATTTTCAAACGCATAATAATATAATCCAGGAGTATCATTTCAGAATTTTGATTGGAATGCATTAAAAAAAAAAATTATGAACAGTCAATCATAATCCGAGTCGTTTTCAAAATATGTAGGTAGTCTCAGATTTAAAATAATATTGTTTAACATTACGAAATTTGATAATTTATTGGTTTTTTATTAATACAAATGAAAACAAGTAGATATGTATAAATAAACATTACACAAAATAATGATTATTAATACTTTTTTCAACTAAAAATATTTAAACGAAAGAAACTCAAAAGATAATTTAAGACGTGTAATTGAAATTAAAGTACTTATAATGTTCAATAGATATACTTAATTAGATAAAGAGAATCAAAATTTAAAAATGTACTATTAAAAATATTTAAGACCATAAAATTAAAGTTATTATTTGTGTTAAAAAAGGTCAATCAATTTCAGTAGGTAAGAAATCTGTAAAAACATAAATAACAATATATGTTTATATGTTTATATTTAGGTAGGCAGGTATATGGATATAATAATATAATAATTACAAAACAAATAGTATCTTTCATTGTTTTGAATCTCAACTGTTACAATTTATATTCAAAAACTATAGTTTAATACATTGTATACAACTTATAAACTAAATACGTACAATATTATTTATAAATGTATGAACTTTGTACATAGGTACAAAATAGGTAGATATACAATATTATACATTATACATGTACGTTAATTAATTGCGAGATTGATAAACTTGGTGATTAAGACGTAAACAGTTTGTTCACAGTATGCAACCACCATCGCGCTTAATCTCCAAAGTTGTAATACTTCAACGGTCGCCTTTGCACGAAATAATATTATTAATAATAATTATCAATAACTTAAAGCATCGTGGATGCTAGTACGGTTTGGAGTTATCCTATATAATAACTCGTACGGTGCATGCTTTTTCGTCGAATTTTTGTCAATATGCTTTCTGCAAGATGTTATTGGTTAGGAGGACTGAGAAGAAGTGTGTTCTAACGACCTTAAGACGTATATACACAATTTTTTTGTATCGTCTATAATAACGCGTTCTAATATACTTTCGGCTTGCAATTGAACGATGTGCCGAACGTGTATAATAAACCGGAGTGGTGTGTGGACGAGGAAAAATAATAATAATACAATTTGTTTTGCGGAGTTATTCGATATAATAAAAGCTATAGTACGTAGATATAGTATTAACACGTCTGTTTTGTATTATATTCTCATATACGCGCATCATTAGTTTAATGCCTCCTAACTTTGCGTCTCGTTTAAACATTTTTGGGTGGAAAAACGCCCTAATAAAAATTGATGTGTAAACAATTTTTTACGATTCCCGATAATGCTCGGTGTTCCGTTTATTAAGTTTGTAAACCGCATTTTCGAAAAGTATATAATATTTTATGTGTCGATGTTGTGAATCCATTTATTCAAACGCACAAATTAAAAACAAATTAAACCGAGGAACATTCGTTGATAATACCGAACATTTATTTGTGGTTTAGCTATATAATACGATAGAGAATTATGAAAATATAAAATAAAACTGTGGTTGGTTAAATTTTTTAAATTTTTTTTTTAATTCTGATGCTATCAATACATTATATTTTCATCTTTTATTTATATTTTATTTCCATCTTCGTAAAATTGTACAAAAAAGATTATTAGAGTGTCTAAATAAAAACCTCTTCACTACAATTAAATAGATAATAATAATATGGCAATATTGATAGTTGTTTATTTCGTCTTTGGTCATAATAATATTTTCTATCCCAGCACGATAATTCACAAGTAGGTTGTCGTTTTGTACTTCGTTTTGTTTCATTTTATATTAATTACCATACGTTCATAACCAAAATAAAAAATCCTTACCCGTTAATCGTCAACAGTTAATTTTCCAACGCGAACATACAGTTTAACATACATTCATACATACTAGAACGCCAATGTGTTACGAGAAACTTATTATTCAAAAATATTTTACTGCAAAAAAAAAATGTTCGAAAACTATTAGATTTAGTTTGCATATATTACAGTTCATTGTCAGGCTACAAAAATACGAATAATAAGTGGAAATAAGTTTTTTTGTCGGTTGATATTTTAATTGTATATTCATATTACGAAACACAATTATTCAATTTGTATAATCGAGTTTTCAAACAACCCTTGACCAATGGTCCTGCAATACCTTCCGTTCATAATGTGGGTAATTTATTGCATAAACCTTTTGTCTCCGTTTGTTTTGCATCTGTAATTAATTTTGTTAATTATCCAAGTGTCTATACTACCTAATGTTAGGACAATACTATTAGAAATCAATCGCCATTCGGCAGTAAAACAAATGCTTGGTCCAATATTCAATTTTAAAAAGTTTATGGCATATTATAAAATAAGTATTGCGTATTGTACTGTAGTGTAAACATATAACTATTAATCTAAAACTACTGCATGTATATAATGAACTTTTATATATAATTATATTAAATATTAAAATATCAAATAATATTATTGGTTATAAATTATAATTCATGTATACTTACTTTAATTTACTTATTTAAGCGATCAGTGGTATTGTGAAGTATTTGAAAATATTTACACGAGCAAGACATACAATTCAAAATGTACACATGTCCTGTTTAAATTAATTTAAAAAAAGAGTTAGTTTATATTCTCTCTAGTAGCACTCTAGTAGCTCTCTAGTAAGCACCAAAATTATAAATCAAAATACTACAAAATATTGGATTTTTTCAAATATAATTAAACGTGCTGTAACATTTGTTACACCCTATATACAAGGTGTAACAGAAAGACTTGACAAAAAAAAAGTGATGCTACTTAAACGTATAAGTGTATGACAATTCTAAAAATAAACTACTTGACTCAGATAAATGTTTTTACCATCAAAATTTTTCTTATAATCAGATTCATAAATTGGCTATTTTGAATATATTCAAAAAAAATTTAAATCAAATTTAAAATTTTTTATTTTCAGTGTTAAAAAATAAAAATAATTTCTCGTAAAATATATGTGCAAGTTATTACAAATGATATATATAAAAAAATTTAAATATTGATTAGAACAAATTTATTCTAAAAGTCAGTTCTATCTGTTCACCTTAAATATACATATATTATACATCAAACACACACTATAGGATTGACCAATACAAAATATAATACACACTCAAAACTTTTCAACCCGTCCACATTATTATTTATTATTAAAATGACACACGGTAGTTAGTTAGTATAGTCTATTAGTATTAGTATTAGTATATTTTATTATACAGTAACCATCAAGAGGGGCGAACTCACCTATACACTTATTAACAGCTATCTTCATATTTAGTGAAAACTATAATATTATGTATACTAAACTTTTCATATATACCTAATACAAAGTAATATATCACATTTTAGAATAAGTATTATCTATCTCGCCCCTTTTGCTTAATTCAAACAACTAGAAATTTATATTTTAAATATTAAATTTTAATTTTTAACAACTATATATGAATATTTTTGGTGTAACTTTCGACTTATTTAATATTTGCCAAGTTACTAAATACACATATTTAATGTTTGCAATAGAGAACTTTCGTATACTAAAATAGTAAGTTATTCATATTATTTAAGAACACGTGCGCACTTATAAAGTTTCTAAAAATAAAACGACTTTAATAGTTCTTTCATAGATTACCTAGTTTATGTTTAAATAATTTTAAGATAATCGCTCCGATATACGCAGAAACGTTTAATTTGTTTTATACAACTAAATGTTCACCAAAAATTAAAAACTTTACAAAAGATTTATGTTGAAATAAACATGTTTAATAAGTTTGGACGTAAGTTTGTTTTTCTATCAATGCATAAAGTTTTTTAATCGTCTGACTGTACGGCTAGGTAGGTACCAACTACCTTCTATTATATTGTTAAATGACGAACTTCTAAAATTGTCATCGAAAGTTTTTATACGAATTATATTATATGTATAACTGCAGTATTATTGATGTTTTACTTCACATTGCACGAGGAATATTTTATATTATTTTAGAAGAGGTTCAAAATTGATATTAAACTGGGAAAACTTCCTCTAGTCTTGGACCAAATGGTATCAGACAGAATGGTTTCTAATCCACTGCAGTATTATATTATAATTTTAATATTAATATTATTATATAATAATAGCCTTGTGTGTTTGCAGTTGTGCGTTTAATATTTATTAACGTCGAATTAAACGAATAACGGACTTTGAGAGGCGTATAAGAAAACGGGGCGAATAATTTCAACGTACCGTCATCAATATCCTTGTATGCGTGTTTCATATACCTAGTGCAAATCAAAAACGCGTAAACATATTTTGCTCTCTCTCGTCTTTACTAATTCGGGTGTTCGTCGCGGAGGGTGGAAAACGTACGAGTGAAATGAGGCGCAAACAAGGTCGTGTGAGGGGGGAGGGGGGTAGACTGCACCTTGGCTCTGAGGAGGTAGGTGCAGATACACGTGGGGTTGGTGTTGGGCGACGACCGCGTCGAGGGTTGATGTCGTATTCATATACGCCACCGTGATGTGTTATTTACGTATAGTTTTTGTTGTTTCGTTGAAACATAATTATCGACTTGATTTAGATTAAATTCGACCCCCGAAACGGGGATCCTCCTCAGCGTCAACCTATCGAATATATGTACGTATATAAGTCGTATACATACGCTGCCACCGCCGGTGCAAAGTGTTGAGCGTTTTCTCGCGTTTATACTGGTGTGTTATATTATATTGTAAAGGTAGGTATACCAGCTACGCGATATTATTATATTAAAACAACTAACCCCCAACAGCGCGACGTGAGACCGGCGGGCATGGAGCTACGCGCAGGAGGACCGATGGAATTAAAATTTAATTTCCTGGATTCCCATGTGAGAGGCGGTGAGGGGTAAAAATAGAAAAACCGACATGCACGCACACCGAGCGGAGATAAGGGCCAAACAGCGGGAGACATTGCCGATGAAATTTACGAGCTCACGTTTGCGAATATCTTTAGTCACGTAAATAATGAAATTGCGGTTATGCGGTGACGGTAACCTCGGCGCAAACACTCGGCTCTCTCGGTTGGTGGTTGGTATACGTCGACGTCGCTGTTTTAGCTGGCACCACCGAACCGCTGATGATGCACCACTGCCTCCACCGCCAACTTAGGGTAGTAGGACCGTATACCCGTAAAAACACCACCAGAGTATTATTTTTATTATTTTTATTTTGTTGGTCGGGGGTTGATTGTCGTGTTTATATTTCTTCTTTTATTTGATACACCAGACATTTCATTTTTTCTTCGGTGGTAGTGATGATGAGTGGTAGGGGAATGACCGCCTAAAATCCTCTTATCTATCGCGGTGGTATGAAAACGCAGCCAGTGAGGTCAATGCCGACACTACGTCACGGGTTGAACTGTCGGCGGAGGTGCAATAGAGAATCATAATGGGGGAGGAGGGAAACTTAATAAGATGAAAAAAAAAAAACAATAACGTTTTACTCATCAACATTTTATTAATGTGCAAACTTAAGGAGCACTCTGAGAACAATAGTATAAATAAAAAGTTAGTGCGGTGCAAAAGTAAGAAAACGCGAAAAATTAAGTCGTCAAGTTAACAGCTTCAAACATTTAAAGTTCGTGTTCTAAATAGTATTAAAAGACCACACTTCAACAAAAATATTACGGCAAGGTTTTTGCATCGAATTTGTACAGTTTCACAATACATTTTTATATATTAACTGACTTCAATAAATACCGGTTAACGAAAACGAATATATTTTACAACTTAATCCCAAAGTTCATGATCAGCTGTTGAGAAAAAAAAACCAAATACAGTTCAATGATAGCTTGCGTTTTTAGTTGTAAATATTTTCAGATTTTAATAAATCCACTAATTTATGGGGATAGAAAAAATGAAAATAAATTTTCAACATTATATTTTAAATAAAAATTCACTGGATATTGGTATGAAATACTTTCTGATTAAATATTATGTGATCTTCTATTGCGGGTTTGGTAATAGTTGAGAATAATTTATTATCACTAAAAACGTATTTGAGCACAGCTATAATAATGCAATATGAAAACATTAACATTAAAGTGATATAAAAACAAATAAAATACACACGAATCATCGCTTTTAGTTTTAGTTTTTTAATTCAAAGTCAACGAACATAATATTCTATTGAAGATATAAAACTGTATATATTATTTAATATTAGATTTCCATTTCACATAGTATATTGTTAATCTGTGGCTGACAATCAACGAGTAAATTCGTTCGTATCTAATACGATTAATTAGAGTTTTGTCCCATATCTTTTCGACGAATCTCCAAGATTTATATAATTATTTATTGCTATCTTAACGGTATTTTTATTTATACACAATATTAGCGAGTACTACAACAGTACTCGACAAATGCATTTTTGCCAATTCCTATGTCACATACTGGAAATAATGGACTCTCAAACTATAAACAAATCATCGATGGTTATCATTCAATAGATAATATAATTATAATTTGTGCTTTTTGCGTATTTTAATATACGTTATAATACATAAATACATATTATTATCATTGAGTATAATAATATATTGTATAATATTATATACCTACTCAATGGTTATATATATATATATATATTATTTCTAATTTCTAATATTGTGTACCAATGAATTCACTTTAAAATACCGTGGAGTTTTAGGCAATGTACTTGACATATTTTTTAATAATTAAGTGATTGATGTGACATAATATATGATCTAGTTATTGCCACACGCATGTTTCAAATTTTGACTTCGAGTTGTCCAGACAAAAGCACATATATACATACTAGTGGTACTGGTGGTAAACGTGAATTGCTAACGTTTTAATAGTATGTTAATATTTTATTTTTCATTTCTGAACACTCAATGGACAGGTGTAACTAAGCAAATTATTTATTTGTTTACTATACATTCAACGGACAAAGATGTGCTTAATCAACGTGCTTCATGACCAACAGAGAATTATTAAAAGACTAATATAAAATTAAAAGATTAACTACACTAAATATAGTACATCTCCATGACATTAACAAAAAATATAATGTTTATACTATTGGTTCGTAAAAATAACTGTAATTTTAAAACATTATATAAATCAATAACTAATCACCAGATTCGATATAAATTTTATACACATAAATTAATTATTAATTAAAGTTTTAGTTTTGAAAGACTGACGTGACATTCTAAAATAAACCAAGTGTCATAGAATAGTATATTGATTAAAAGAAGAGCTCTAGGGAGGGATGAGTCTGTACCAGTATATGTTTATAAAATGGAACGATAAATAAATCTATATTATTAGTGTGTTTGCCAGTATCACGGAAATTAATTAGAGCTGAGATCTCAGGGCAGATAACAAAACCATTTTAGCTATCAAAAATGAACATTTTACTATCAGATAATTTACGCTTTATATCAAGATTACGAAGTCCTAATGATTCTTGAAAGGATCTTAGGGAATATTTGGATAGAGAAAAACGAGCTATTATTTTTAAAAACTTATAAGGATGTTGTCTAAATCACTATTGTAAGTTAAAAAATCATTTACTGTTACAATTTACAATTTTATTCGAACTCAACTATTATTAAATGGTTTAAATATTAATTTATAATATGTACTTTAAAATATGCGCTTTTAAATGTATACAATTTAATTTAAATTTCAAAAACTGTTGTACCTAAATAGTCCTTCAAAACTGATGAATTCATTACAATAATTCTCAGTGAATTTATAATTCATGATATGATATTTTGTAGTTAAATTATTTATTGGTAGATATTTGATGTACCTACATATATTTGTGTTATATACTATGCTATATTATATTATTAAAGCAGTTATAACTTATAATATATATTCAACCTTTATGCACTAATAAATGTACAATTTAGTAATTATAATGTATGAATATAGAATAAAAATATTGGACATTGACAAAATGTTTATTTATGTATTTGTAGCTCTAAACTATACAAAAGACATATTTGTGTACAGCGGATAATGGATATTGAATATTTCTACAAAATACAAATATATAGGTATTTTATGAATCAGATTTGAACGAATTATAGTTCAGATATGTACTTAGAATGTTTTGTAAAAATATTATTTATTTATTTAATTGTTTGTTTATTAATCGAACAGACATTTTCACATCCTAACTGTCATATGACTGATTTTTATATAGGTATAAAAAAAAATGTTTATACATTTTTTATGCATTGATTTTATGTGAAATGAAATATTTTGCTGCAGTACACAAGCAAGATATTATTATTATCCCATCGTAATTTTGTCTCATACACTGTACTAGGTCGTTTTCTGTTCGGACTTCAGGGCACCATTTTTAATAATACGTGCTATTATTATTCTTCATTTACATGCAAATTTGGTTCATTATTGTCTTATTTAATATTATGATGCTAAAATTTTGCAATTGAAATTCATAGCAAGTACATTTAATTAAAAGTTATTATACAAAATGTCCTTTTGTTATCGTCATGCATTAGTCTATTCTCATTCATCATTAATAAAATAATCACAGCATTGGTAATGGTATTCGTAACGCTTCTATAGTAGCATTATTCAATAAATAATGAATATTATATTAATTCGAGTTACATTTAAAAACAACCAACGACTGTCGCTTTCTATTACTTTATAATAATTATACTTTGCTCAATTTTAATATTAATCTTAAAACCACCTTTATATCATTGGCTTTAAACATGCACTTAAGCTCAGGTAATTTTATTTACACGCATATTTTCCAAACTAGATTCATTCAGCATCTGTTTCACTCCTTTAATATAACATCCTATGCCCTATGGTATCACACTAACTTTCACTAATATTAACTATTATAGTTGTACGTAATTTTATGATAATTTATTTCTTACTATGCGTAGTTCTACTGTGTTTCACATATTACATCATAATATTTAAATATTGTTACTTACCTCTGTTGACTTAAACAGTTAGTATAATATCACAACGCCAATCCCGATTTTAATTCAGAAAAATAATATTCATTGCTCTTGGCCAACTTGTATGAGAGAATGATCTACATTTTTTTCGTATTTTTTTCATAATAAATGTAGTGTGAAAAAAGTAAAAATATTTGGTCAAAATATTAAATCGATCTGATGAAATTTTCAAAAAATAGGAAAGTGACTGAGTAGGTTATTGTAATGATAGACGTGTTAAATTTGAATTCAATGTTAAATCAATGCGTATAGGTACTTACGAAAAATCATTCTGAGTGAATGATCATTATTCAGCCTCTTTTTATAAGGATATTTTTTATTATTATTAGTAATTGAATTTTCTATAATTAGTTAAACAGTTTGATGAACTAAATTTTGCCTTAAACAACGCTAATACCACGTACCGGTGTGACTAGATTCGTGTAATAAATAGATTTAAGTTAGGTAGTCTAAATGTTTGATGATTTCACTGCGTATAGAAAATAATAATATAATGGAGAAAAGTTTCAAGTCCTTAAGATCAATGTTTTTTTTTGAATATGACGATAACTAAAATTGTTAGAAACATTTCAATATGCAATATGCATTGTATATTTCTTTCATGTTTTCTTTTAAATTATTTGCAAAAATATGTTTATGTCAAACACAGACATTTATAGTATAACCCTTCTGTCTGTCACACTAAATTTTTAAAAATATTATCATCGTCTATGATTATAAAATTTGACTTTGCGTTGTGCAGCTAAATTCTCCACAAATATAACATAATATCTCAAATGTTTTAGGTGCCAAATTTTTATTCAGTGACCACTTTATGAAAAATGTCATGACATACTTTTGTTTTTATAAAATTATCTACCAATAAAATATGCCAATAAACAAATTCATGCTTAATAATTGAGTTAGGAAGTGTTGTGATATGATTTTTTTTATTTATGTTCACTACTTATTTAATTTATTTTCAACTTTTTTATAGGATATTTTATTTACTAAATTATGAAATTATAAAATTAATTTTGAATGACATTTTTTAGTTTTTGGTTTTGGTCTTAACAGCTACTTACTCAATGAACATAGTTACCTTTCAGTAAAACAGCTTAAAATAGATATCATCCTAAATTAAATTAAATTTAAGTACTTAGAAATTTCGCGTTTTCTTTTCAATAAAATAATACTTTTTCTTGTACTTATGGTTGTGTAGTTTCAAGGTTTATTGATTAAGTTCCAAACAATAAACAAATATATACATGTATTCTATTATACTTGTACAAGTTTTAGGTATGCAAATGTTGTACATAAATAATTTTGAATTTTTCTACGAATAAAAGTGCTTAGTTGATTATTTAAAAAGAAAAAATGAAAATAGTATACAGAGTAAAAATATTAGTAAATCATGTTAAAAATTAAAATATTAATTATTAACTAATAATTAACCGGTTGGGAGTAATTTCAATGGCCTCTTTCCCTTAAGCCATCATGCCTACTTTAAAAAATATGTTATTACAATTACTTATTGTAGGTACTGTTAACGAATTACGGATTGTAATATTTTTTTCCATCTTTCTAATAAAAACATTAATAAATATTAGACATAATAATGGAAATTTAACACAAATGAAAGATAAATAAATAGAAAAATTAATTTTCTGAAATACTACGGGATTACTAGAACATTTCTCCAAAAATGTATTTTAACGATTCGAAATTATTCATTTTCATGTAACTTAAGTTGTCATTATTTAATATATAATAATATAATAATAATTATATGCGTTGTACTCATAAAAACTTTAGGCAGAGGTGTGATTTGCAGCACAGAAGTATATAATTTACGATAATTCTACGATATGCAATATGTCACTGTACCTATAATTACTGTTAATAACTTTAAGTAAATAATACCTAATAACAATAATTATAACTTAATAAGATCATTTTTTTACGATTGTATTTGATTTTTATTTTATTTATCGTGTTTCAATATTTATGGCATATTTGATTCGAGACTATATTGTTTATGATGTGTTATACAGTTAACGTAAAAACATGATACGGCACCTAGTAAAATTTAATAACAAAACAGAATGAAAAAATAATATTTTTATTTTTATGTTATGCAAATATTTGTTTTTAAAAAGAGAAAACCCATTTGAAGTGCGTACAATATGACTAGACAAATTACAAGTGCATAATATACAATTAAATTTGAAAGAAAATTATAAAAAATGTTAATCGGTGATCAAAATCAATGATCATGTTCTCAATAAGTACTTAGATGAAGTTGAAATTGAAAGTAAAATGTTGAACAGATAAAATACCTATGTCAAAAATAATTTTTGGTTATTGAACATAATTTTTTACACCAAGCTTTGATGACCAGAGGCATCAGATGAAAATATGTACAATAGACAAATATTGATATTTTTAAACGAAATTTGTATGCATAAATTGTTGTAATTTTATTTGTGTACTATAAAATAGTTGAATTGTATTTATTTAACAAATTATGTTAATTTAACAAAATAAATATTATTAAACGATGTACAGGTTCCCAGGATATCTAAAATAAAAAAACAATAATGATACTAGGTAATAATAATAACAATATTAATAGCAAACAGACCCACTGCTTATTTGGTTATCTATCAGTTAGTTTATCTAGTCAGTGTATTGTTAATTATCAATGATAAATCAAATATTTAAATTATAACGGCATAAAGTATATAGGTATTTGTACATTGAAATATTTCAATTTATTTTACCAATTATTTTACGTAAACAATTAATAGGGTTAGGTTAAACAGATATTTTTAATATATGTATTTATAATATAGTAAATAGTAATATCTTTCTACCCTGTCTGTCAAAAAAAAAAAAAAATATATAAAGCTGTTTCACGCAAGGCGGAATAAAAAAATAAAATCAAACAGACTGGTTATAATAAAATAGCGTGTAAAAACAGTAGTTTATATTTTATAATATGTTTGATTACATATAGTGTTAACCTATTATTTGTTCTGCAAACATGGTAAAAAGTGTAATTTTTATTTTTATAAAATTAGATTTTATTTGATTAAATGTAACTCACTTTACGAAATATCAAAAAAAAAATGTGAACTACAACGGGTCATAAAATAAAATACAGATAATATTATAGTATATTTTATATCCAAATTAAAATAACGAAAAAAAATTTAAACTAAAGATTAAATGTTATCATTAATTATGCAAATTGTAATTTGATGTATATTGTTCGCTAATGACCTAGGCAGTCGATTCGTATTGAAACAAAAACCAAATTCGCATAATGTTACAACGATTAAATTGTCATTATATAGCAGTTATAAAAAGGGGTTTAAATTATATAATAATAAAGTTGATTGTGTACGAGCACACTGATTGCGAGCTTAAATAATTTTAATTTTGATTAATATCGTGAGTAGTTCGTTTATATAATATGTATTAAGAATATAAATACGTAGTTTTATATGTTATAATAAAACGATTGAAAGTATTCAAATTAAATGCATTTTATAAACATGTTTTCTATAACATTAAAAAACAAAGTAGGTAAATTAAATATATTTTTAGTTATATTGAGGGATTATACTGTAATTTATAAAAGTTGTAGTGCCGTTGCTCGAGATTTGGAAAAACTAGCAATTTTATGGTCTAGAGCTTCGAGTATTAAGGGGACTAAATAAACGTTGTGATTATATCAATAAAACAAGTATTTTGGGTTTTGTTTGGTTAGAGTTATATTCAATTAAATTCGATTACATTTAGGCTAAAACTGGATTTATTTTTTTGTCTAATGCGTCGTTGAACCTAGGCCATTACTTTAGATCCTAAAACCAAGTTACTAACAAGAAATTGTACCAACATATACAGTAGTAAAAACAATTTATAATCATCAATAATATCATATAATATTTATAAAAACAACAATTGCATTTAGCATTACGATATTGTTGTCAAGCAAACACATTGAGAGATTTAACTGTAAATACTAAATAAGTATAACAAATATTGTAATATACCTACGAGTATGTTAATTCGTGTTTTAATCTAATGCACGATTGGTATAATTTAAATATAAATGGTCTATTTTAAAACAAATAATTCAAATTATAAATGCATTGTGTTTTTATTTCACATTCAAAATATATTTTCCAGTAAAAATCTTTTATTGTTTGTTGATCAATTAAAAATGAAAAAACGGCGTGCGTCTTTATGGTAAATATTGGCTCTTACAATATCAAATGGTAGGTATTGAAATGGTTTTTTTAATTTAGGTATAGGTTTTGTATTTAATCGTACCAAAGATAAACGATTGTGATTATTTGTGCTGTGCCTTATTAAAATAGTAAGAAATAATTTATTCACACAGAAAATATCTACAACTCGCTTTGAACGAGTAAAATCATGAATCGTATTTACTTATATTGAACTTATTGAAACATATAAAATAACTCATAGGATAAAATACCACAAAAACGGTGGCGGTGAGATACTGAAAATAGTTTTTGCATCGTCCTTATTTATAGTCTTAAAAGTTTTAAATCAAAATAATGTGCCGTAGGAATCTAAAGGCAAACCTCTGATTTAATGTAGCGTATTAGGTACAAAAATAAATAAGCCTTGGAGGGATCTGGTAAAGAGGGACTAATGGTTTCTCTACATTTTCTCCTTCAATCTTCGTATCAAATTAAAATTTTAATTGTTTCGAGGGAATCAACTCACTTTACCACTCGATTTAATGAATTATAAAAGAAGTATTGTTAACTTTAAACTATATCCTGGGGAGAGTCTTAAAGGATAACTAATAAGTATTACCTACGATAAAAAGTAATGATATTAACTTTCAGGTTGTAATAGTTATGTTTCGCTATTATGCACGTCTTGTCCATTGATTTTATAATACTCCAAAGTAAATACTTTTATTTTTTAAATTAATTCCTTGTTTAAGCTGAAAATTATATCTGATTGACAACTAGAAATTTTCGTTTATTATTTCTGATTACAAATTATATAAAACATATAAATATTTGTAAATTAACTATCTATAAGAATTTTACAAATTATTTCATCCTTTAATTATACCTACTATAAGACAATATTTTTAATATAACTGGAAAACTACATTACACAATATTACAAAATAATTCAACGATTGTGAAATAAATATTATAGTTATGTAAATAATAATGCATCAGTGTTAGCTGTACGGCTCTAGTGTACTATACGTCAGAACATAACTAATAATGTTATTTATCAGTAATTATTTTCCAAGAGACTATGATATTACATTGAAAATATATGTTCACTACGTAACTATGTGTCTTCAAAGTGTTCAAATTAAATACATAAATAACTTTGTAGTTTCTGCTCTGCAATTTTGAAATAATTTAAATAGCTAAATAAGCGTTGGTTTTATTACCATCACAGTTGTGAAATACATCTTTATTAGAATAAAATGTAGACATGATTTATAGTATTTTTTTTCATAATTCAATATCAATCAAGTTAAATATGAATTAATGCTAGTAGTATGATTCTACTAATGCTTAAAGAGAATTCAAATGCTCGATGTAATTGCCTTTGTTAATGTTTTCATTGTTTTCATTAGAGATACACTGTAGTTTTATAATAATATTATATGACAAGATTTAATAATTTAAGTTTAATATTGTTTCATAAAGGAGTTTTTATATCATCTACTTCGATGTAAGAAAAGGGTGTCATTTTAATTTTTTAGTACCCATGCAAATAAATATTTACAGTATAAGACGGTTTTATGACACTAAAGAGACCTGTATAGTTCCAATGATTTATTTTATAATATCTTAAAATATACGTTGCAGGCCAATCAAACATTAATTTTACAAGACGTGCAATATGATTAGAATGATGGCCAGAAAGATTTTTCGATCACGAAATTTTGATTATCGGACTAAGTGTCTGATTTTTCGGACTAAGCGATAATTATAATATGAATGCATAACTATTATATGAAGTAAAACGAACGTATTGAAAACGTTGAAATGAAAAGTTTGAAATAATTTATTAAAAATAAGATTCAAAACTACAGTATCATTAATCACTATAACAAGAGTATACGCTGTATAATTAATAATAAAACAAAAAACGCATCAATGTGATATTCAAAGTGAACACACAGAATCTGCTACCAGGTACTAGGTATTATATTATAATATAACGATCCGATTTTGTTCAATTTTCTTGAAAGTTGAAAACCAGGATTGAATTTTTAATAATACGCACAACTTTTGTTGGTTCTGCACGGATAAAAATGTAAATTGCGTGACACGGTTATCCACTTAACCAATTCTACCTAAAATAATTAATGTTTCATCCGTGGAATTGTGTTTGACACATAATTATCACGTATTCGTTTAGGTTACATAAGTATACGTAGCCTAAATATTATTATTAAACATATAAGACGTTAATTTAGATTGAGTATTATAGAATCGAACAATATTCGTGTACACCCATGTTTGACATTTGATGTACCAAAAATGAACGATATGTATTGGTTTTTTTTTTTTTACTTTTACAAGTAATATACGATCTGTATTATTAATACAATAAGAATATATGCTAAAAGTACATTTACAGGAAAATTAATTTGATGAAAGGAGCCACCCATTGATGACACTTTCTATGGTCACTCATAATTATTTACTAAATTATAATTTTTTTTTATAACAAATCACGACACCACTTGCGATTTAGGCGTCTTGGGGGATTACCCGGTATGGTAGCGGAAGCCAAGTTTTTAATAAGTGGATTTGAATGATTACGTAGGTGGTTGTGAAATCTTTTATAGAAGCATTTAGATTCCTCAGCTATTGTTTTTAGTTTTATGTCAGAGTGTAGGGAAAAATTTGAGACGTAAGGAGGTGCATTTGTTAACTTCCTTAGAGCAATGTTTTGGAATGTTTGAATTTTGTTGACGTTTGTTTTTTTTGCACTACCCCATGACTGCAGACCGTACGTCCAAATTGGTTTGAGTAGACTTTTGTACATAAGAAGTTTAATGTACGTGGAGGTATATTCGTTTTTAACACAAGTATCTAGAATGTTAATTTTTTGTTTGAAATATCATTTCTGTAAAAATCGATGGATTTGCTTAGTTTGAAAACAAATGAAACGGATGCATGGAATATTCCATGGACGTGTATCTGGTGTTTCATGCAGTAAAGAATGAATAACAGGGTCTTTCATTATGATTGATTATATATATGATTGAAATGAAAACCTCATATAAAAACATAAAAGCTGTATGTGGTATACTAGCTGGTATTATAATGTGTAAGAAAAAATATAGACATATAGACATTTTTCGTTATGAACCATACCATTGTGTAACTCGTACACCATAATAGTGGTATCTATTATTCTCAGATGATTCGACAAATAAAAGAAATACTGACCATTCGTCAATTTTTTTTTTTACAGGCCTTCAAATATAGTTTTTAGTTTAGTTCATAGTATTCGATTCTATTTTATTTTTAAAATATAAATATGAAAAAAAAACAATTATATTCTTTAAGGTGTATTGAAATGTTGCTATTCAGCTATTATGCTTTTTGGAATAGTTAATAATAATTTGCAGGTGGTGAAGTCAATTTTTAAAATGTCGAATTGATTAGATTATAATTAATAATTTTGGTTTGGAGTCAAGTCGGGAAGCCGGTGGAACAATATGATTTTATTTTGTATTTTAGTTTGTTTTATTCGTATGTTAATCACATTGAAGTCATATAGCATGTCATATTATGTGTATTTTTTATTGTATCATCCTATCATGTTATCGATATGTAAATAAATATTAATAATAATAATATCTTTGAACCACTCCCGATGGTCACTTGCTTTTCGATGTCTTTTGAATACATTTTAAACAAGATTTTTGAATAGTAAGTATACTATACCGTAACGTTTATTGTTATTATACATAAATAATATTAATACCTATTAGGTACGAGGAACATATTATACTTATCCGGTTATTTGTACATTAATTGTATGTAGTTTAACTCCAGTAGTTTTTACGTATTTACCAACGGTATATACCTAACCTAAAAATAACTATTATTCAATGAAAGGTTGAAAATGTAACAAATTTACCAGAAACGTGTGTCTTAAACTCTTAATACGTCATCCGACCGAACGACTTTAAATTAACGTCAGACAATTATCGTAAAAATAGGATTTAATTTTATTTCCACTTATAAGAAATTATCATCGTAAACTTCCCTCATTGGTATGCAGGCGGATTTACTCAGTCGTATATTATTCATGGTGTGCAATATTCAAATATCGCTTCTAAAATTTACGCAATTTTACCTAAAAGGTAAAAATAAAATTACGTATACACGAATGATTGATGCATTAAAAAATTTAGAAATATATCATTTACCAGACTCAAGCCGCACCAAATACAATAATTTTTTTAGTTGGACTCTTATTCAGAAAATCAGCCATTTCATTTTCAATTATTACATTTTGACTTTTTTTTTTTGATGCCCATGAAAAAAATGAATCATTTTTATCATCTTGGTCGCTATCACTACTGCTTGGTTTTTCATTGTTTAATTCTCCAACAACATTGTCAACTTGATCAGAATTAATTTCATACATAGCATCTTTTAATAGAGAGATGGCAAATTTTTCTTAACTTCATTTTTATCCATGCAGTCTTGAAAGAAGGATTGCTTACGGATGCAATGATAAGAAAATTGTTTTCTTGTAGTGCCCCAAATCTTTTATTTACACCATCATATAATGCAGTCACCAAGGGTTGACAATATACAATTTCTTTTCTTCTGATTGTTTCAAGTTTACTCAATAATTCATTTATTGTAGGCAGCAAATAGCCAAAGTACATATTGTTTTCACCCTACATAAATATACTTCAATTAAAAAAATGGCAAAGAAATGTTAAGATAATTAAAACAAATTTAATTCAAAAATGTAGAAATGTATAAATTAGCAATAAGATACAAAAACTAAAAAACAATTAGGTCTTAAAATATAAAGTTTTAACAAATAAATGTTTAAAAAACATTAAAAATATTACTTGTAGAATGTCAAGTGATATTGCAAGTGGTTCCATAACTGTACAATATTCTTCAATAAAGTCGACATCATTAGTATTAATCCTGACAATTTTAAGATCATCACACATGGCATTAAATTTAGTAGGGCTTGATTTTCGGTGTTTAAGTAGGAATTTCATTGCATCAAAATGAGAATTCCACCTTGTAGTGTTAGGGATCTTTAAATATACTCCAATATAGTCATTTATAATATCAGCAATTTGGGTGGATCTACTTTGTTTATTAAAAAGTATTTGCAATTTTCCAAATGTAGCTCTACTTTGTTTTTTAAACAAATTATTATGAAGAGCACTTTCAGCATCCTACAAAAATAAAAAATATATATAACATTAACAATCGGTACATTCGGGTATTAAAATAATAGTTAGTAAAAATTGCACATCACCTTAGTGGCAATTAAATTTAAAGTGTGGGCTGCACAACGATGATGTTTTGGCAAACTATACTGAACATCAGTATCAAAATTCAAATCATTTTCTTCCAAGGTTTCAAAAACAGGAATCACAGATATACTTTCATCGTCATCATCATCCCCTTGTAAGTTATCTTCATCAATTGTTGTTCTTACTTGTAGTTCAAATTCATCGTTAGAATCATTATCAATAATATTATTTACATAAGAATCCAAATTGGAAATATTTTGTTCATCATTTTTATTGTATACTCTAAAAATACAACATTATAATTCAAAATGGTTTAATAACATTAAGTATTAATTATAGTAACATTAGGTCATATTTTTACCAGTAAGTTATGAGGCAAAATTTGCTGTATACATATTACTATATAAGTAAATTTAAATATTTAATTTTATAGTTAGAGAATAAAATCAAATAAATACTAGCGAACAAAAAAAATAACTAACTTGAAACTTTTAACAAAATTGGAACCATTGTCAGTGGTTGAATACGTTATCTTATGATTGATGTCAAATTCTGTGTAAACTGACTCCATGGATTTTGCTAAAACATCAAATGAATGCTTTCCTTTTAAACGCCTCATTGCAAGTAAACAGGAAATTCTTGTTAAATCATTTTTGTTTAACCAATGACCGGTTATACCTAAATAGGATCTGAAACAATTAGATATTCTTAAGGTACATTCTTTCTGTAACATCTAAAGTTTTAGCTTGCAAAATTTTTAATAATTGAATACATAATATTATAGGTACCTACTTAGATAACAGTAGACTATAATATCTATTATTTTTTAAAATACTAACTTTTTAAAAATTGACCAACAATCAGCTGTAGTAGAAATATGTTTGACCAAACTTAATTCCTTTTTCAAATTTTCTAACATGGAATTTGTATTAGAATCAATCCTTTTCATTAATGTTGGGCGGCTCAATGTATTTAATTTAGGAAATCCTATTTGTAAAATAGATTTGAATTCAGGATATTCTACTAATGAAAATGGCAAACACCGGTTAATGATCAATTTTTGAATCATTCCATCTAACTCGGCTAAAAATAAATTAAATTGTTATAAACATATTAGTACCTGTACATACATAATATATAAATATAAGTATTATTATTATTATATAAGTATTCAAATAGCCATGCCATTACATTTGTGTATTCAGATAAATATAACCTATGATATAAAAATTAACAAATACTCAGTGTTTATAATAAATTATAATAAAATATGTAGTAGGTAGCTACTAACTACTTACATTACATTTAACTAAAATAAAAATCATTAGGTCAATGGACATTTTAATTAACCCTTTTTATATTAATTTAACTAATAATTATAAAATTCACTTACCTTGTGTATGTGTTGTATTAATTTTGGATTCAACATTTAACTTTTTTTTGCGCATGGTTAAACTTTCTTGCAATGTTAATTGCACATTTGAACGTTTTAAATTATTTGTTTGAATTGTTTCATTTGTTTCATTTTGAGTTGTAGAAGAACATACATCGGCTAAATCATTAGAGAATACACTCACATCATGGTCATCAGGCTTTAACGAGATATGATTATGTTGTGTCTAGAGAAATAATTAAATAAATATAAGAAAATAAGTACTTATCAAAATTAATTTCTGTAATTTTACTGTAGGCATATACTGTTTAAAATATTTTTACAACTAAAATTAATAAAAAGTAACTGTTTTTCAATTAAAAAGTAAAAACGGTTAGGTAGTGTATTGGAGTTTGTTAAAAAGTATTATATTACAATATAAATTATATCATTTTAAATTCATTATAGCTTGTAGGTTAAATTTAAAACTATATTTTACGTAGGTACAATACTAATAGTAAATTTATATACTATTCTAATTCTATATTATGATATATTTATAATTATGATTTATGTTAAAAATAATTAGTATTTAAAGTACTTACTGTTAAATGTTTTTTCAAATTTGAAGGTGATCTCGTGTCCGCTGTTAGTGATTTTGATCGTATACAATGCAAGCATTTTACTTCATATTTTAAAAACGTTAAATGGTCATCTATAATTTTAATTATTTTAAAATGTTCGTTGTAGGCATTCCAAGGCAATCTGTTTTTTCCATCTCTGGCATCTCCATTTTATTAAATATTATTATATAGGTTTGATTTAATTACGAAAACGAAACTCACTATTAGGCTGTCATGCACATTGCACATATTATAATATAAAAATACGATGGCAAGTGGTAACAAAGTCAAAGCGCGGCGTGTTGTGTACTTGTGTGTAGACGAAATGAGGGATACAACTATACAAGATTGAAGATACAATTAAATTGTATAACTATTAAATATTAATGCTTACTGCAATACTGCTTAGTAATGTAAGACTTTTATGATAAACAGTATTTTAGTCTTGATATGGAAACGTAGGAATAAAGTACAATATAAATATATAATATTATATTAATATCTACTATTGCATCGCAGAAAACTAGTAATTGTTTGATAAATTCATAATAAAATGGGAAACCCACCACATTAGTCTATTCTATGTTCTTACTTCTTAGTTCTTAGTGCTAGCCTGAGCAAGAAACAACGGATAATATAATATAATATCTGATAACTGATAAGTAATAACTCTTAATAATATTCAGACATTCAGTATATTTATATTTAATGGGTCTATTTATATTTAATAATAAAACGAAATAAAACTATAACTATATGTCTATATGTCTATATAGCATATTATTATATATTAATACGGGTATTTACGGAGAATCATGATTATATTATCAACGAAATATTATTTTCAACAAATTATCGTGAAAAATAATTTACAAAACGGATTTTATAGTATTTAAATACAAGTATTTAAATTTTGTTAAAAATACTTTTAAAAAATATTCAGAATACTTAAAAAATACTTAGAAAAAATTGTATTTGGAATACCATAAAATACTTCAAAAAGTATTTAAATACAATTATCCGAATACTTATATTCGAATACTTTACAAGACTGAGTATACTATACCGTAACGTTTATTGTTATTATACATAAATAATATTAATACCTATTAGGTACGAGGAACATATTATACTTATCCGGTTATTTGTACATTAATTGTATGTAGTTTAACTCTAGTAGTTTTTACGTATTTACCAACGGTATATACCTAACCTAAAAATAACTATTATTCAATGAAAGGTTGAAAATGTAACAAATTTACCAGAAACGTGTGTCTTAAACTCTTAATACGTCATCCGACCGAACGACTTTAAATTAACGTCAGACAATTATCGTAAAAATAGGATTTAATTTTATTTCCACTTATAAGAAATTATCATCGTAAACTTCCCTCATTGGTATGCAGGCGGATTTACTCAGTCGTATATTATTCATGGTGTGCAATATTCAAATATCGCTTCTAAAATTTACGCAATTTTACCTAAAAGGTAAAAATAAAATTACGTATACACGAATGATTGATGCATTAAAAAATTTAGAAATATATCATTTACCAGACTCAAGCCGCACCAAATACAATAATATTTTATACTAAAAAAAAGTCACTACCTGCTGAAGTTCTTCTTCATCTTCTACTAAATGCCGAATCTGGCTATCCATCCTTCTCTATTAAATTAAAGTAGCAAAACCTATGGTTCCTAGTGTTGGTATTAATTGATCAGACTATTAGAGGGTGTAACTAACCATTTTCTATTTATATATGAAGACATATTCAACAAGTAAGACTATCAATAAAATATATAAATAATCCTTATATGGCTTTAAAAATTCCCTGGTGTACCTATATGGCTATATATTTCCAACCAATCTGTAATTAATTATTTTGAATCTAATGCGTTTAAAATAAAAATGATAACGCGTTCTCAGATTTTTAGATTATTTTCAGTCGACCTAGATTGGTGCAATAAACCGTAGAAAACTCAGTAAATCTGCATTATTTACAATTGACAATGGAATTATTTTGAACACAATTACAAGATAAAATACCTACCTCGTCCTAATAACTCTGTTGAGAGGGTGCACAATGAATTTTCTACCACGTTTGCTTAATCCATTTAAATGGCCAAGCATAATGACATTTATACGATTGCTGCATAAAAAAGAACAACGTTTTAACCGTTGTAAAATTGTACAATAAATTATAGCAAGTCAAGAAATTAAGAAAATTCCGCACAAGGCACTTAACGTACTTGCAGTGACTTTGGAAAAAGAAGCGTGGCAAACTTTTTACAACATACAATTTCAAAATTGGTATAATATATTTTTATATAATTTTGTACCATTTTTATAGTTTTGATTAGCTTATATTTATATTAAAAATAATAACGTTTTAATAGATATTTATAAACATTTAGGCATTTTTATACATTTATTACTTTATATACACTTAATTTTGCTCTCCACACACTTATTGTTATTATTATTATTTATATATTTCTTAGACAAAATAATACTTTGCCCCACTGAGTCTCTCGTGAAGTCGTGTCTAAATTATTATACACATGCGTACATTTATGTAAACATCTAATTTTTAACGATCCATTATGTAAAATAAGTTGATAGGAAATTAAAATACTTTTAAACGAACACAATAGTTATTTGCTATGTTGTAGGTATCATTAGTAACGAAAATATTATTAGTATACGATATGTGGTTTAATTTGGCGTAATTTATGAATAAAGTTGGCAGACATTTGAAGTCACATAATGACTTATTTCGAAACTTGTTTTCCATTATCAAAGGAGTGAAATGTATTATTAAAATTATAGAAATATTACTAACTCGTTACATACATACATTTAAAGTTTAAATAATTATAACTAATAGAGGTTACACTGACTATGAAGTTCAAAGTATAAAGTGTTTAAACAAAGTTGTTGAACGTGTTTATAAAAACGTTGTCAAAGAAATACTTTTAGCATCAGGTATGCATTGTCGGTATAATGTGTGTACAACGTTAGCACCTATAATTTAGTTCAATAGCGTAACATACTAACATAATTTTGAAAATTATTATAAGGTGTAATATTTATAATAGCACGTGTTTTCCATAAATTATTTTCAATTTTCACAGTTATTTTGCAATGGTTAGGTGAAAATAAATAAATAAATATTGTGAATCTCAAATAATTATTTCATTGAAGAATACACGTGTTACTTAAACGACGTATCGTGACCAATAACTACCATTATATTTTATAAAAAATCGCATACAATATTTGATTCTTATACTATAATAGCTGTCGTCGTATTTTAATCTATAATTTTATTTATTTTATAATTTATATCATATAAAAATATATTATCATTGTTAATTCATTAAAATATTAATATTATCCAGACATCGTTGTTGTGTTAAAACTATGTATCTTTTTATAAGAGTAAAATATTCTGATGAAATATACATGTTCAAATTATTAAACAGTTTTTGAAATTCATAAGTTCAAAATGATATTTTTATATTTTTATAACAGTTGACACGAGTGTGCTTTCGGACTCGGTGACAGAATACATCTCAATTAGTGTTCTTTTGGACCCTCTCATGATGTACCCATTCTGGCGTATTGTTTTACAAAATATTACATGTATGGCTCGGTGGACTGTTATCTCTGACATGGGAATAATATCACAAAGAAATGTATTATTATTATTTCACTGTCATATTTTTATAACAGTATAGTCTTTTTAAATAAATATATTAATATAATTCCAATAATTATAATAGTGGTGTTAAGTATTTAGTTTAGATGGTGTTTTTTATATATTTTAATAATACTGTCAAATAAATTATTGGAACGAGTTTTAAATTTTCCTGGAATCCTTGAACATAGTTCCTATTATAAATAAAAAACATTGCAATTCAATTTCATCATATTTTTCAAGCTAATTGCGATTCGGTGTAATGTTATATAATTCAATATTATTTTCCATTACATAAGAACAATAACTTTAAAGTATTTTGAGTAGCAATACTATTATGATTCCACTACAGCTTAATCGTAAAGCTGAATCCGCATAAATATTCGTGACAATGTAGGTGTAGACTGTAGATGATAATTCAAAACCACATTTTCAAAACATTTTTATTCAGTGTGCTCTTTTAAACTGTTATTCTAAAATACTAATTTTTGCTCTTTTGAGTTTTGACACATCCATAAAACAGTTTATGATCTTTTGACATCACCAATGTATAATCCTTTTGGCGTGGATTTCAAAATATGTGTTCTTTTCAGTAACTACATAGAAATGTATGTAACGTTTATTGAAAATATATAAACCTATTGTAGGTACAGACAAAGTCAACAAGGCAGAATATTCATTACAGTATCGGACCTGATTCATAATTATAAAAACGAAGTACTTCATACTTCATAGATTTATGACGTATAGTATTATATATGCAAATTACATTATACCAGAAATATGTATAGTAAATTATTATCGTAAATGTTAAATCGTGCATGGCTATTATTAGATATTAAATTATGTCATTAATTTTATTTTTTCGATAATATTATTTTTATTATTTTGAACCTTTTCAAACCAAAACATCTAGTACATAAAATTATAATTGCTTTTGTTCGGAGTATAAGTAAAACTATGTTACGAACAACTATAGATTTTTCTTGAGTATTGATATACCTACCAAATTACCTTTCTAATGTGATGTATCTAAGCATAAATCTTAAGAACTAGAAATTATTTATTTATTTAATGTTAAATTTTCAAAGTATCGACATTTGTAAAATATTATGTATAATTCGAATCTGCATTGTTAACATGTTAAAATAACACTTATGTTTTAATCCCATATACGACTGATAAAAAATAAATATTATTGAAATGACTTAAATAAAATGTTAAATGGCGTATGACATTGTAAAATATAGTGCATACCTAATTCGTAATTATTCGAGGAAAAATATTGTTTAATGAAACGTGATATGAACATCATAATAATTAATCAAGCATAATATAATATTATGTCTGTAATTTAATTGCCTAGTCGTTTTATGAAATGCGTAAAATATAAATTAAGAATGTTAAAATTAAAATTACAGTTTGACGATAATATATTATAATAGACGGGGAAAGAAATAATTTCTCACTATAATTATTAGTCTGAAATAAGCGAATAATCAAAATGATCCTATAGAGTAATTAATAGAGTAGAAATATATTATGACGATAATATAACTGATATCCCTCCCCCCAAAAAAATCGCACAGAGATCAGTGGTGGTTTTGAACCGGACATAATATTATAGGACTCTATCATTACGTAGGATAATGACTAAGGGGGTGAAGGATTAAAACGTCCGTGATCCTCGATGCGCCATATGAATTCGAGGAGAAAAACCTCAGTGAATTCGGTCGTTCGTTAAGAAAATAATAAAACCACACACTACAAGTTACGACTTCGCCAAGTACTTACTACGGACCGAACATGATTGTATAGGCCAAGACCCATTCCCAAGTGGCGTTTGGATGCGCAGGCAATTCGTTCCCGGCGTGCTCTATACCTATGATATAATATAACGGCGGTAATAATATAACACAATATATTATAATACAAAAAATATACAATATAATACCTATATTATGCGCTTGTGGCGTACATGTGCAATTTTAATTTTATGAATCGACGTATATACCGGATAACGTATAATATGGGACTTCGCATAGTACTAGAATATCCGCCGACCGCCTTTGAAATAATTTATTAAAATATAGAGAGATGGACGCGTATGGCAATAATATTATATTATATATTATGTATACCGTAATGCGATCGCTGGAATGTGAAATGGGTAGTATTATATTATATTATAATTTTTTTCATAACTGCGCTTCAACGTTTATATTCATGTAACTATATGAGAAGTACCTACCTACAATGTACACGCGGATGTGTTTTAGGTATGTGGTTTCTTTGATCCTTCACACTGCCATGATTATTTCTTCATTTAGTTCATATTTTTTTATTATTATTATTACCATACCGTCTACACTTTATTGCTCAAACGCCTCTAACGGTATAGAATATAATATACTACAGCGTCATAACTTTTATTAAAAATTAACCTTTTTAACAGTTCTGTGGAATTGTTCATCCTAATTAATATTAATGAACAATGAGTATAATGACTTACCGAAGTGTTACATAGTTTCAATTTCAACCGTTCTTTTAAGATGTAAAATAACATTAAAAAACATAGTAAAATATTATCATATATTATAATAAATTATTAATATTATGCTGTTTCGTAAACTAGGTGTTTAAAACGTGTTCAAAATAAAAGTACTATTGAATAAATAATATACCGTATGGAAAAATACAGTTTGTATATAAATAATATTATATATTATTATACATATTATACATTTCGATTAACTCGTATTTCATGTAAATTGATTTAAAAATAGCGGAAGTATATATAAAACGATATGTACCGCCCATTAAGCTAAACGATTTTCTACAATATAAACACACTTTAGTCTAGTTATGGGTATTTTATTAAACCAAGATATGTGATTTATTTCTCATATTTTACCGCAAAGCAATCTAATAAATGCAATTTTTCCGAACATAAATATCGGTAAATGGTTAATATTTTAAAAGATAAAATTTACAATATTTATACGTGTTTAAAAAACATAATACTATAGTTGTTTATTATTCCCGACGAAAAAAGAGGTGTTCATTAATCATGGATACTCGCCACTTAGCTACGCATTTATAAAGTATTAAAATTGTCGATTTGAAAATATCTAAACAATAATATTATATACAAGCATGATATCATATTTCATTTTGTACAGGACAATGTTTTCCCGTGGGGTTTCGTTACTCTGAATTCGTCTTAAATACGTCTAATTATAGTCAATTTACAGGCGCATAGTGAACGGTACAACGGCGCGACAATAATGAATAAAAATTGTGATTAAAATGAAAATATGCATTAACACATATTAAATAGGCATCGATAATTATTCAATATAATATTAGGAATAATATTGTATTCTTATTTTTGGTACATCATCGTCGTATGCGCTGTGCATTCTATGACAGTAAATTTGGTCTTCTCTATTATATACGACGGGTGTGTGTGTGTGTACAATTCGCGACCTACGTTCGCCCAAAGATTAAATGAAAATCGATTAATTTTCATTTAATCTGTGGTTCGCCTATTTTAAAACAATGAATTATCGTTCCCAACACCATTGATTGGTTAAATAGTGTATTTTAAAACCAATGCCGACACGCATGCGTCGATAATGTCATTATAGTATAGTGTTAGGTAGGTATATTGTCGTGCAGGGGATACGCATATTAGGCAATTTATTTCGTCGGCGATCGCGCCAAGTGACGATGCAGTCGTGATGACGCGTGTGCATAGGTATGTCATTATATAATATGACTTCTGAAGACTTCTGTACGTTCCAATGAATTGTTACGAGCGGTGGTGCTGTTACACTGAGCTGGATTCCTTTAATCGAAAATTCACTTTATCCCCCGGCAGACCAAATGCCGACCGCGATCCCACGACGACGTGCCGACGTGTATAAGTACACGTCTCCCTGCACCGAACGTCAAAAGTCATGTTAACTTCGCGTTTAAGTGCAGCAGCAGCAGCTATCCTGCAACGCGGGTCTCCTGAGGTTTGTGTTTATAGTTTACCTACTTCAGAAATCATCTCTCGAAATTTCGCCGAAAAGTCACGGAAAACCACACACCCACACGAGTCTACGACCTAACCGATGTGCCAGCACGAATTCGATCCGCGAACGTGTGTTATTTGATTTTCTGTTCTGACCGTTACAACTTCCATAACTACATATAGTACGGCCCGCATACCGGAAGAATATTACTGTATACGATTGCGAAAAATATATCGACCCAAATGATAGGAGGTAGACACGCAGCCGTAATCGCGTAGGTACGTCGTTTCATGTTATTTCTTAATATGTTATTATTATATACGTATATATATTTTTTTTTCCGAGCACGACCAACACAAAAGTATATATACTTAAAGCCACTCTACCGTATGATGATTGTATTGAAATTTCGTACCGTCCATCCGCTCTCTGCAGTCTTTGTTGTAAACGGCATGCCATGTTTTCAATTGGAAATCATAACAGTTCAAAGTTTAATGGGACACAATATTCCCTTCGGGGGAATGCGAACACATAAATAATTCCATTCAAAGTGATTTGTTCGTAAATATATATTTGTTCGAATCCCGAGACACTCATAATAAAATTACAATCATGTGTCTTATATATTTGCATAGCTGATATGAATTAAAGTAAATTTGTTATCCGAAAATTTGGCTCAATATATTCGAATAAACAGATTTATGCACACTCGTTAAGTTATCGGTCGTCAACGGTTAATAACAAGATTGTTAACCATGCAGATATATATTTACCTATAACAGTGTAAATGGTATGTTTTAGTGAATTAATACATCTAACTAATACTTTTAGACATGATTGATTAATGCTATTTATCATATCATACCACAAATTATTGTTAGTATAATTGTAAATCAACTGTGACTCAACAAGTATATTTTATAAACATTTAGGAACCTTAAGCATTCAAGATGCGTCTGACTAACGATAATATAATTAATATATTAACAGTACGAGACCTTAAATTACCAACGAATTAAAATATTTTTAGATAGCAAGACGTGTTTTGGCCTGATTAAAAATGTCTCGTATTTAAGTTGTATCCCCGCCACAATTTTTTTTACAAATTTTTGACATTTTAAATTTTTCAGATCATTCGAGCGTGTGGCATTCGATCACTTTCCGCGGGGCACCCGTTACATCCGGGAAAATTGAAAATACCTCAGATCTTGCAATGTTTAAACAAGTCAGATTTAAAATGTTATGGGAGTAAAAAGTGTTTTGACCATACCGAAGGACAGTACTAAACTCGTAAAAACAAGAATAGAATTAATATTGTATACAAAAAAACGAAACGAAAATTACATAGATATCAACAAAAAAAACTCCAAACAAGGATTTACATAATAATTGGATTTTGGGACATCATTTACTAAATATTATTATATTTTGTTAACCAGTGTGAAATATAATGTCTGAAATTGTTAAAATAACAATAAAAGTTATTAGTTCTAACACAAATAAAAAAAAAAAAAACAATGTGTGATATTATTTCGAGAATTTTAAATGATTAAAAAGAACGTTTTCCTCGTAGTTCTTCGTGTGGGGTTTTAGTAGAATATTAAATTGCATAGTTTGATGAAAGCATGTCAAATCCACGAAATCAAAATACCGATCGATTGTTAAAAAAGCAGTGACTGAGTAGTTATACAATGTGCAGCAATACAAAATTACTATACACAATAAGTATTATGTAAAACAAGTGGTTATACATATTTTGTCAACTTCAAACAGAAAAATTATTTTTATTGGACGTGCTTTTAATAATTCACTTAATATTATTATATTTCAAATGTTTAATCTGTAATGGGTATGAAAATTTAACCGATGGTGGCGATATAAATGTATTAATATTGCTCACTGTTGGATACCTTGACTCACGTTTACCAGAAGTTTCAGATTAGCCGTCGATTTTTCGTAGGGATGGTAAATCTAATAATTGCTCTGGTGTTCAGCAGGGTGTTGTTTATCTCAGTATGTACTTCCTGACACCCACGATGGATTTAAGTAGACAAATGACAGACATCTTCTATTATTTTCATATATACATGTCAACCACATCAACCAAATTTTTTCTCATAGCTTTTTCACGTGCATAAATTGGTTTTGAATATTTTGATCCAATGACTAAAATATATAACATGTGGATGTGGGTTCGTAATATGTATGATGTGGTATAATGCGGGTAATCGGTGGGGAGTATTATATATGATCATTTATTACATGTCAACCGGTGTCCATACTGATTTTAACTGTTTTAAATGATTGAACCAACAAATAATAATATGTATTTATTCGTTTATATACTTAACATATGTAGGTAATTGAAAAGAAACCTATTCCCTAAACCTATGCAAACTCTATACATTTTTCATTAAAATTACCTTAGCGACTGACAAATATTAAGTTACCTCTAGTAGTTTGATTTGATAAAAAATTTTACTTTGCAGCGGCTGGAGCACATATGTTCAATATTTTTTAACGCATTTATAGTAAATTGATAAAATTGAAAATATTTATTCCCGTCAAGAATTTGTTAAAATTGAAAAAATGCTCCGACTGATTTAAAGTAATCTTGTTTATGCATTCAAACATCTTTACATCTTTTAAATTGTCCAATTTGGAAGTATAGGTACTTACATTTTTGTCAATCGTGTAGCTATTTCACGTTCATAAATTGATTTTGAATGTTTTAATCTACTGACTAAATATCATGTGGATGTGGGTGCGTAATATGTAGATGTGGGTGATTGGTTGGGAATATATGCACATTAATGATAATTTATTACACACATAACGATGAACAGTGAGCTCAAGAAACGAAATAATTGCCTAAACACAACTCCTTAAAAATTACACGTTTGCATGGGCCTTTATGACCATTATGACGTAGCTGGTAAATATTTACTTTTATTATGATCAATTTATACAAATTGAACTCGTATACTAGAAGCAATATAATATATTAGTTTTATTAATTGTTTCATTTCTGTCTCATAAAATACGAGAAGAACCCAAAATAGGTTTCCATGTACTTGGTTAATCAGGTAGGTAGAGTATAATATTATTAGAAAACATTTCAACGAAGAAAGCTAACAACTTTTCTCTGTCATTTTGATTTCCCCCCTAACTGTATTTCGGGAATTGAAAGTATAACGGGTATGTAAACTTGTTTAAAATTCACTACGGTAAGGTGAAATCAAAAATATTAATAATGCCAAAGACACGCGCTTCAGATAATTTTATCATATCCGAATATCGTAATATCGAATAGTGTGAATTGTGTTTGCAGTATATAATAAACTTGTATCTTTTATCTTTTACCCTACGACGTCATTGTTCGATCAAAAACAACAAAACAAAGAAAAAATCGTCCATATTAATATTCGTTGTAGTTGTTATTGTTATTATTATTGTCGTAGCCAGTCATAAACGAGACCGACTGGTTATATGCTAATGGGCGGCGTGCGCGAGGGCGCGAAAATAATAACGCGCGCATTATACGGTAGCGGTGGCGCCTCGGCCGAGAGAAAATTAAATCAGGCGCCACGACCTGCACGTTCCAGCGACGAGGTTGGAAAAGACTACGGGCGCGTGCTCAGAGCGTTGTGGGAGAGAACAATTTGTCAATCCAATTGCCGGGCCATTTAAGCCGACAATTGTCATAATTAAAACAACCGTCAGTTTTGATTAAACAAGTGCGTTCGAGTCAAGCCAGTTTTTTCCTACCGACCCGCCTTTATTTTATCGTGCTCGAACAATAAACATCAACGTGACGAGATAACGGCCTCCCCCCCACCCCGCCACCACTGCCGTGCAGCTGATCATCGAGTTTTCTCCGGCTTCGTTTGTCCCCCTCCTCTCCATATCCACCCATTCCACTACACCGTCAATGTTGTTTACCGCCGCGACTTCGTACAGTCATGTTTTCTTGGCGACTGTTTAATGGAAAGGAATGGAGTATAATCAAGCCTTCGACCATAAATTGGACACACGAAAAGCGAAGAAACGAGCCAACCGTTCGGTCGACGACGGCGGCGGCGGCGGCGGCGGCGGCGCGACGTTTGCCGGTCGCATTTAAATTGAACCGTCTCGAAGACGTGGGTGGGTGGGTGGTAGGTTGGTTGGGTGGACGACGACGACGTTACGCGCGCAAAGGTCGCGGATGACATGTTTCGCCTCTTTATCCTGTGTTTAATTATCTCGAAACGCGATATCCGCCTCGATGACTTCTGAACCACCCCTGGTGTCGCAGGGGTGCCCGGGAGCAAAGGGGTCAAAAGGAGATTTAAGCCGTTTCCACGACGGTGTTTTTCTGTTTCAGCTGCAGCAGAGTGGCATACCGCACATGCGTCGCGTGCAATCATCTTCTTCGCGATGACTGTCTCCAACGATAAAAATCGAACCGGTTCCGAGAAAACATATTCCTTTAACCCTAACTGGGTACACAACAACGCGAAAAAACGTAACTACAATTTTGTCGCATCGTGCGTTGTGGCTTGAGGCTTCAACGAAGAATATAAAGTAGGTAGCTACTTCTCGTTTCACCATGGGAAAAATTAAAATCAAGACGATTCAATTTTTTGAAATTTTAAAATTTGTAGGTATATGGTATCAGATAAAACGGCCATTGGCCGTGAATGCATATAGTTACTTTATACATTTAATTATATTTTATGGCATTTATTGACATTTTATTATTTGGTTAAGTGTTAAGTTGATTGAGTAAATTAAAATTTAAGTCAAGTTCTTTGATATTTTTATCTTATAAAAATAAATCACATATACAACGTTAAAATGTCCGTGTACCACTGTTCATTAATTTCTATACTTCTATATTTTTACATAAGTAACGACAAATGTTTTCTAATTAAAAAAACGATGATCCATAAAATATGGAATAGTGTACCTACTATTTTACTATTATTGACTAATTTTGGATATCAATCCATTAATTTGAAATTATTATTTAATAATTATTTGATAATTTATCCACATTGCTAAAAAATACTGAAATTTGATGTTGACATATTATAATGTAAATAGATTAATGAATACAGGTTATTTATAAAAAAAAAAAAAATAATAGATTGGTAATTGGATTTCAATAAAATAAAATAGAAGTTCCGTCAGTTGGCACTTTTCAATTTAAATGTACACATTTAATAATAATATTATATTAATTGTTCCTTTTAACTACCTATTATATAGGACCAAAGATTTAAATATTAAATACAAAGTATTATATATAGTAGTAATATTATATCAACGTGATTGTTGTCTTGTTGTCATCTTGTAACTCTTAATGGATATATTATGTGTTGTAAAAGATACTTCTAAAAAGTATTTGTGTAAATATTCAATAGTTGAAAATATATTATTTGAGAGCTACTGTGAAATGCATCAAGTACACAAATTTGATTTTTTTTCTAAATGTTTATTTTTAGTTACATTTTATAAACTACATTTTTTAAATGTGCATCCATAAAACAAGTTCTGTTATTGCCATAGGCGCCATTCTCGCCTTTGTATTACAAATACGTTCAATGGATGCACTTCTTGGTAACCGAATGTTAAACATTATAATTAACTATGGAAATATAAATATTTACTATCGGTTATATTATTTATTTTCAACTTATTCTTCTTAAAATACTTTTTCACAATTTCTGATTCTACGAATTGCTATACAGTTAACTGTTTTTTTTTTTATCAATATTTTTCTAAAGTCTACGCAGTTTTGAAAATTGAGTTACTAATAAATGCAATACTTTAGCAATATTATTAGTTTTCATTTTATACAATAATGTCTCGACTATAGTGTAAGTTATAAATTATATGAAAAAATATATGATAAATTTAAAAGTTTTTAATACAAAACAAAGTATTTTAATAGATATACAATATTATACAAAAAATTAATACCGATACTCATATACTGAAATACGTATATTAAAGACTCTACAAAACTAGATATTAATACTGCATCAAAAATATAGTATTATATATTTTATTATATCATGTAATGAAAAATATCAAACAAATTTAATAATACTAATTATTTGATATTGCAATAAGTCATACTATATTCTTGTTTTTAGATTATATACAACGCAATAACGCAATGATGACGGAATTGTACCCTCCCATTAATTATATAAAGACAGTTTATTTTTTCTTTCAATTCACCCTTCAAATACTCTTTATTATTATTATTAAAATGCACTTGTAACCCGTGCTTTTCTTGAAACAAAAGTAAATTAAATGGCTTTTAAAATAATATTTACAATTTTACAAGTGTTCGAGTCCAATAACAGAACTTTACAATTGAAAAATGTATATATTTAATAATGTTCAATTAAGTTAATAAAAATCATTAAATTATTATATTTTATTCCATATTCTTATAATAACTGTTCTTATTTTAATAGATTCCCCATAATTATAATTTATGTCGGAATTGTAAACTGCTTATTATTTTGTGAAACAATTAAAAATAATTGCTTGTGCCTTACAGTACAGAGCTTAAAGATATTAAATTGTTATTATACTATAGTATTATTAATTATAATGACCAAAATGAGTCGAGTGACAAACTACATAATCATTGTGATTTTTGTAATTTGAGCATATTAACTTAAACATCAAACTATATGATAAAGAACACAGACAATTGGAAAAAAAAATACTAAAACGAAAATAGAATTTAATGAAATTATATTTAAAATACAAAGTATTCATAACAGTCGAATAAATAATTAAATACTTGAATTGAATGCAGTAAGTGTGAATTTTATAAAAATACAAATAATACGGCTAAAAGTTACTTGATTATAAATATTTTTTCTAAACAACGGTCAAAATTATTGAAATTAATTAAAGTTTTTGAGATGGCCTCTTAATAGAAAGTTCTCATCGTTCTCACCGGTGGTGAAAGTTTGAAGTACCTAGTGTACTATTAGATACTTCAACAACCACTTTATATTTCACCTCGATCATTGAATAATCATTCAGGTCTTCAAGACTACAAACTAAATAAAATAATATATACTGAATACTGATAACAACTTGCACAATAATTATAAGCAATAATATTATTGACGAATGAATTACGTCAAGAACATACCACTGAATATGTTTCGACATAATTACAATATTATTTAATTCAATGTACTTCCAATATACCTATACCTAATAGGTATATTGTTAGCGACATAATATTAAAATGGTTTAATCATTTTGATGGGTTTTTTTTTTTAATGTCAAATACGTACTTTGATCGTCAAAAATAAAAACACAGACCGAAATAAAATTCATGATTACATATTATACTTTCAAAATAGCATAGTCTAATAATGTTATATATAGTTATATTTCAAATAAATTATTTAGGTTTCGATTCAAACTCTATATATATATATTATTTTTTTTACTAATTCAGTAAAAACGTACATACATAATATATTTCGTGTAACCGGGTAATTTTAGTGATCAAACCTTTTCGTATTTATTATACGCGGAACGTGGTGTGGTTTTTTGTTTTAGATCCTGTGGAAATGGGAGTTGTAGAACGTTGGGAGTTTGTAAATTACACAGAGTGACTATACGTCTAGACTCGACGAAGGAGATCACTTGAAAAACCGTCTCGAATCGTCTAGCGATTCGTGTTATAAATGATGAGTGGAAAATTAACTGTTTACGATGATTAAACATAAAGTTTCCAACAATCAATCTGCTGCTGATTGTTCGCATTGCGAAACTGCAAAACTTTCAAAAATATTCTATTTCTCAGAAGTTAGTAAGGGTTTAAAGCGATCTGTTTTTTTTCCTAATTTTTTACAATACCAATTACTTCACCATTAGCCCTTTGTATACAATCATGGTTAGTCGTAATTTATGGTCATTGACCAAACGCTAGATGTAAACTTTGGTCTAGAATTTTACATGTAAATATCATCGCATCAATACACATTGTGACTATTTTTCCCGCAAATACCATTACACAATTATCAAAGCATTTTCAATAAAATCTATAATATTAATTTATCTCGAAAAACTTAAATCAAATTTGACGATGAGTTTATAGTAGGATGATATAATATTATTTACACTTTATTATAACAATATAATAAAGTGCTATACACTATAATAGCTCATCCGTATAATATTTTTTCAGGGAAATACAATTTTAATGTATTTGAAATACTGCAAAATCGTTAATATTCATAAGACACAACATAAATATTAAAGAATATTATGTATCGTTTTCTTGCTGGCTAACTTCGTGCTGTTTATTTTACTACAATAATGTGTATATAACAGTAGGTATGTATTTATAAATATACAAATATACAATAGAATTTTTTTTTATATCAAAATTGTATTATAGTTTCATACATATTTGGCAGAGCAATAAAATACCAAAGAAATAAATTGTATCAAACAATAACCTGTTGAACTGATGTTTGACCTTTTTATGTGGACGATGCAGTATAAAATATGAATTATTGTTATTATTTGTTTATAATTTTTAAGTTATCATATTATTTTAATTAATTACATTTTTAATTATGTTCTTCTTGAAACCCGTGAAACATCTCAATCTCACAATATCAGACCGTTGTTTCTATTCAATATGGTTCTCTGGCAAAGGCGTCTTCCGTGAATGCCTCAAAATAAAAGGTATTATATGAAATTATATTTAAGATTTTCAATGAAGGAAGGAATATCTCGGTTTTACGATGATTTTTACTATTTAGCAATGTATATTTTATAATATGTTTTTATAGTCTACTCGACTACTCTATACACTTTTTAGTCAGACGCCATTCTTCAAAAGTTTCAAGTAGCGCTAAATTTCGATTTCGAATCTCGTTGGAACTTTCCAAGGCAGATTTTTAAAATATAATCTCTGTATCTTGGCTCTTAGCATATTAAAACAAAATTACAAAAATTTTTGAACTCGTTTCGATCATTTGAATTATTCAGCACAAAATATGGTCAAGTTTTGTATTTAAAAAATCACTGCAGTAACTAATATAACGTATCTGAATTTGTGTGTAATTTTTTTATGGCATTAATATATTTAATAGTTATACCACCAAATGATTTCAGTATGTAATTAAAAATTCTCGTGATTTTTGTTCATTCTACCTTTTTATTTCCTATCTTTACGTCATTAATTTATTATGATTTTGTTTCATTACTTCGTGCACACATGCATTTGCGGAATAATTTAACTCGATAATTTGTTCATTGAAATACATTTCTCTTGTTTTCTAAACTCATTGTTATTTATAACATGAATCGCACACGTACAGAACAATCAACAGGTAACCCCGAACGAATAACAATACAGCGTTAATGCGTTATCTCTTTGACCGGTTTCATAATAGGGTTTTATTATGATTTTTATTACATATTTATTTTGTTTTTTTCTTTTTGAACAATAATTAACGATTTATGAATGTCAAATTTCATACGAATCGCAAAGCATACCTGGCAAGGTACACGTACCTTTTTGGACACTGAGACACAGAACAGATTTTGGTCAAAAGTCAATTTATTATTGTTTTTGCACGCACATTTAACTCAATATTGTTCAATTTGCACACTGCGCATTGTTGGTATTGTTCAACTTATACAGTGTCAAAAACAATCACATGAATTCAACATATTATTACTGAAGTTCGAACTTTTTTAAAATGCACTGTGAACTTTGAAAATTCAAAAAGTATACATACCATAAATTTCCAGTTCCTATTTAAAGATTTATGCAAACTTATTTTGTTTTAATTTATTACTTACAACGTATTTACCGTATAACTATTTATTATTATTCAAATTTTAGTTACTTGTTATTTAAACCCACGGATTCAGATTGCAGTACAATATCTTGATATCACATAATTCAAGCTCAGGAAAAAAAAGAATTCACTAATGATCTCGACGCGCAGTGCCTAACATATATGGTATTTGTATTTAGTCAGTGTCAACGAATATATAATACTTTATGGCAATAAATTCAAATATTATGCAATAAACAATATGATTACCAGGTAGGTAAAGTAAATATTATAAAAAAAATTGCTTGTATGTTTATTATTAATATTATAGTGTGTACCAAATACAAATACCTGTATAATAAAATATTTTATACGTTTATCATTATTTTATTCTTGAAACTTCAATTGCATGAGTGAATTGTTTATAATTTTTATAATATATTTAAAATCTTTATAATTTTTACTGAATATTTGTTTGGAAGTATCATGTATATAATATTATAATAATACCTACACATTTTAATGATTAGTAAATGAGTTGTAGGAGATACTCCCCTTTTTGGAACACTCTTCCTTCTTTATAAAGTTATTTTAAATAATAATTGGCTAATGGTCCATGATTTTTCGGTTTTTTTTCTTGCATACTATGGTTTTATTAACCGACAAAATAATGTTATATAGCATAAATTAAAAGTGAAACATATGAAAAATAGACAATCAAATAAACTAAATAATACAATTAATAACATGATGATTCACATTGACACAATACAAATAGTTGAAAATGAAATATTTTGTGACTATAATCACAGACGTATTTTCAATTCCTTAAACCACTTGCTCGCTTCTAATTTTTCTAGATTATCTTTAAAGTGAGGTTTGGTTGAAATTGTATAATGTGTCTTATGGTTTGCATACCTACTTCTAAATTTGGAACTATGCATTTCACCGGTCCCAAAGTTTTTGGTACCTGATTTTATCTTTTCTTATTTAGGGTGGCTCACTGGAGGGATTTGGGAAGATTGAATCCTGGGACTCAAAGAGGAAATTTAATTTCTCAGAAATTCAGCATTTTATATAAACGCCCGTATTTCTCAAAACACGTAATTTTTTTTTTGAAAGATAAAAGAGGCTTCAACAACTGAGCATGTTGCTTGAAGGTTATAAGGACCCAACTTATTTATTTCTGGGCGCCTTGTCGCTATATTGTCACGTATGTACGGGCAATGTTTACCTACAGATTTTTCTTGGCTTCCTTGTTGTTAAGGTTAAAAGCATTATCCACAAACTTATATCATTTAGTGTTAAGTACCAATTTGTGAAGTATCTGTCAAGACACGAAAAGTCCTCATGACCTCAGCATGGTATCTAATAGAGTGAGATAGCTGCTTGTGCCACCGGTCCTTATATCATCAGAGCACGTACACTTTATAGATTTCATCTCAGCGATGTCAGAAGTGTAGATTTCAAAGAAGACTGGAAAATAATCATACATATAATACAACAGAGTTTGCAAAATCGTGTCTTAAAATTGTTATTAATTTAATAATAGGTATTATTCCGTTTCCTGATCTCCATATTATTTACCATAATATTGTGCGGCTCGCGTCTCTTTTATTACTGGCTACCCATGTAATATACCATAAACATAATTTGATGTTTAATACTAGTTTACTTAATATTTGATATTTTGATAGATATAATGTATATCTACCATAATTTATACGTAATATTATATATTAACAATTAATTGTAATTTATGTAACTATTGTAAGTTACAGTATAATTTTAATTATCATTAAATAATTATCATTGATGGTGTAATAACTTAATTCTCAACAACTTTAATATTAAAAAAAGTTTTTTTTAAAGTTTATATTTTACAGTAAGTTTTGAAGTTGTTCAATTATTCAAATTTATATTGTTTCTTGGTTTATTTGAGATGACATTCTAAGTCGGTTTTTATATAAAATAGGAGGTATTATAATATTATAAAAAATAAGAAATAATACGAATTGTGATCTAGATACAATACATGAGAAATAAATTTGAATAAGTAATCCGATTTCATTAATGACTCGTACCTTTTATTTGTTATTACTTATAATGTCAAATAAATTAAACAAATATTTTGTTTTTTTGTTAGCAAATAAAATAATACTAGAGAATAATTAAAAAATAATCATTATAGGTACGAATATGTTTTTGTCATTGATTTTCATTAATCGTAGACACATATAATTAAATTGTTTAAAAACTAATATTATTATTGTTGTTGATATTATACAATTAAAAATAGCAATTTGTGGTTTAAAAATAAAAATTGTTGTAACCTATATGTACCTATATTTATAATAATAAATTGAGTTAGCCACTAAGTGAGATACTCTTACATTATAATTTAACGTGAAAATATGACATAGTCTCGGTTTTTATTTTCATTGGTTATAGGGACATTAAAAAAAAAATGCTTAATCATCTAGGTATGGACAGAAGTACCTACAGTACTACAGCGTCTGAACATAGAAACAAAATTGAAACATTATCGAGCATAGTTTTATTTTTGTGTTAATATTTTCACATGTTTACTATAATAATATGATGAAAAGTTAGTTTTTTCCAGTTTTGAACCAAACATTATTTGATTTATTTGTCTCTATTCGAAACGATGATATTATATTACCTGTGCAAACGAATTACTTTATTTTCAAATTAATATTAGCCATAATGTTCATATGTTCTGGTACACCTATACAACATGTGTTTATAAATCTAATTTAAATTCTTGATAATGCATATAAGTATTTAGTAAAATTGTCTGTAACGTTTTTAATTTTAAATTTAAATCGTATTTTGTTTCGGTGCCTTTCTACTAGAATTTGCTATTCAATTTTGAAAACTATGAAGCTCCAATGACAATAATATAATGTATATTGTGAAGTGCACTATTAACTTCCGCCGTGTGAAATATGAAACCCTAAGTACCTACAATATTATTGGTGTTATTTTACTCATCACCAAAAACTCCAGCTTGAATCGTACACAAAATATATGAGATTGTACAACGATATCGTATGATATCATACCATAAGAGTTTGCTGGCTTATATAGTTCTCGGCGCAGTGATCCGTCACTTATGCGCTGTGAAATATACTCACACAAACCTTTAATTAAGAAATTAGCTGTGGTTGGAAGATACTCATACGATTTTCTGAAGCTTCTCTAGTTTTGTCAAAACCACAAGTAACACCAGCCTAAGCCTTGGTAAAACATATTTTGTTAATCAAACTTGTTCTAGAAGAATTGAGAAACCCCATTAGCAATGTACAAATGTATTGTAATCTATACATGGAATAATTATCTATAAACTTGTTTTACGTTTTTTTCGTATAAAAAATATGTAGGTAGGTATATTATTATATTATGTTAAATTAAATTAATATTAATAATCATATTTGGTATAATATAATATAGTATTAATATATGTTGTTATAATAGTAATTGAGAAGTAATAATAATAAAAAAAAATTTCTCATAAATTACTATACGAAAGTTATCATCTAATATATATAGCATACATACAACTATTTAAGTTAACGGTATTATTTTAATTGCATTTACAAATAAGTAAATAGAAGTTTTAATTTTCAAATCTAATAGAAAGAAAGGAAAAATTGCCATTCCGTTGTTTAATCGAGTGGAAATGATTTTATTATATAGTTTATTTATGTAGGTACAATAATTAAATCGTGAATAAATTATGATTTTTCACTATACATATATTATAAAAAAAAAATTAAGTATGCCGTACTTTTAAATGGGATTACAAAGAAAAATTATTTTGTCCCATAATATAATTACAAATTGTATATTATATTTCACAAATGATTTGTTGATATTTTTTCAATGTTACAACTCATAATATTATTTCATTCTAAAAGGTTGCGTCCCTCGTCGACTTAATGACCTCATGCATAACCCTCATACACTTTACCCATCATTAAGTTTCCCACAGTATTATGTCTATTATACGACATGGCCTAAACACAATTCATTGCTATGCTACCAATATTTGTAGTTAGTGTGTGATCTGAGGGGGGTGGGGGTTCAAGAAAAATAATTGCACATCTTTCATTTTTTTTTAATATTATTTTTATACTTATTATAATAAAATATATTACATTTATTCCTTATGTTAATTGTACTACTTACATTGTATTATTTAAAAATGTGTTAATTGTCAAATATTATTATACTATTATTGTTATCGTTATTCTATAATGTAAATTGGATATTGTCCGTATAAATATTAATGAATAAATAAATATCAGTTGGTAAAATAAAAATAACAGAGTACCTTCTATGCTGCGATGGCACCTCTTCTGGACCTGGACTCCACCCCACTCTCCTTTAAGTGCGCCATTTGTGCGTATCATACAGAAAAATAATCGATTGTTTATATTTATCAACATGTTCAATACTATATAGGTGCTTATTTATCTCCACAGAATTCCACAAAGTTTGTACTCTTTTGATCAGACAAGAATTCTTGAACGTTATTGGGTTCAAAACGTCTTACCATAATATTAAGCTCAGTTTCAGAGGTACAGTTATTTAAATTATTTAAATTATTTTTTTATTAGGCTTAAGGCTTCGAAAACTGTGATCATCAGCCTGGGGTAGTGTGTGGAAAGGTACTATGGGTTTTTTAACACGTGTGTGTATGTGTGGAAAGGATTTGTCACTAAAAATCCCAGGTGGTCACCCATCCGGGTGCTAGTGAAACTCAAAACGAGTTTTGTATATTTGAATGCACACACTGCACCACACCGGGCCACTTAAATTATTGTGAAAGTATTTTTTATAACATAGATAAGATATTAATAAACAATATTATAATTAACTTAACATAATTTAACACGTGCCTTTGTATGATTCCCCTACTTTAATAATATTACTATAATACGTCAATAAGAGAATATAAAATAATCATCAAAATGATATCTTTCCTTGTTTTGACTTAGAACATCGTCTAGTCGTATTAAATATCATTAAATACTGCACTTCAATTTTTTTAATTAACTTTATATTTCAATAAAATATTTTTAAGTATAATATATTCGAGAGGCACTTAAGCCTGCAGTAGTCGTATAACACAAGAATATTATTTTTGTTATTTATAAAATTCTTTACGATTTTGTTTGAGTATACTGATGCCTTCGAGTCTGCAACCCTTAAAATGTGATATAGCAAAAACATATTTGAACGATACTTCAGTCTGTGTTTTCTTTGCAAGTACTTATATTGAATCGAGTATAATACAAAATCAAGGCTTACCCGTAAATATATATATAAAAAAAAAAAAAAAAACATGGAAGAAATGTAGAAAAATATAACTTTAATAATTATTTACTACCTGCCTAATAGAAAATATGATATTTCTCTTGATGTTGAAATTATGTGATTTTTATTTACTATAATAAATATTATACTATTATCATACATGCATAAAAAAAACACCAATTATGTGCATTTTGACCGAACTAGCTCAGTTTTTAACTTTTATAATGCAGCACCGTATTAAATGAAAATGGAAAACCATATTTTTTCTTCTACAAATTAATTAGCATTATTCATATTCATATTTGTATTGTTTCGTAAATCAAAAATATTAAAATAATACTATATTATGTTATAATAATATATATTATTATACATTTCGCGACTGAAGTGTGAAAAATAATGTGCAGATAATATTGTGCGAGGTAAATATGTGATATTTTTGTCCAGAGGTTTTTTTTTTCATACACTATTTTTTTTCTCGTTTCTACATGCTTAGAATTTTTTTCGCCATAGTTAACAATTCGGTTCCTCAACCTATGATCTTCATGCTTTTTACGGTAATTCGAGTGAAATTTTCTGTTTGTGACGTGATCACACGCTACCCTAATATTCTTTGAATGTTATTATGTCGGCAATGTTCAACAATTATTATTGTTAAGGACCGAAACTCACTGCACACATCCAACAGTAACTGGGCCTCCATTCTTCACCTGAAAAACACATTATTTGAATAATTTTTAGCCATGCGTAATTTTTTGCAATCTAGTCAAATACTTGTTTTTATATTTTTACTGACGCTCATAAGGAAGTATAAGTGATATTTTCATCACACCGAAAATTATGTTAAAAAGCTGATGCACTGTTTTGTAAAAACACTTTCCGTCCATTTTAAATAAGAAAATTGTGTACAATGTTCTTTAAACTTTTCTGTGTATACCCAACTAACGAGTATAATATATTAACTTTGATGTATTTTTTTATTTTTATTGCGTCGAAAAGTGGTTCTAATTTTCACCAGAGCGTTTTTGTTTGTGTCATTCCTTTTGCTGATTATAACCGGAAGTTTTAAAAACCAATGGGAACCATTTATACCTATATATCTATAATGTTTTTCTGGACTCTTTGGAGCATTTCGCTTATCGTAAACAAAAAAAAAACAAACAAAAAACGGAAGTGCGGTTTCTCGACTTTCATCATTTTTGATATATATATAAATCTATTAACTTGTTTATTTCACGTCGCCATTTGTTTTTTTACATTGGTTTTCTTTGTGTTAGGTATAAAGTAACTTACACACAGTGCTTAAAAAAAGGCTTTGATGTTGTGAAAAATTATGTTGCTTGAGACATTTAGTATAGAATATGCGGCTAAATTATCATCTGTTTGTGTGTGTTGGGGATATAAATTTATTAAAATGACAATTAAAGTTAGACATATAATATTTTTTAAATTTAAGAATACATTTTGTTATTTTTTTAATTTCCATAAAGTCATACGTTTTTTAAGTCTATACGTGGGGTTGCTAATAAAAAGGTTATTTCGTTGTGGTTCTAATATTCTGTGAATCGCTTACATAATTACGAGACGAATCACGTTCACAAAGGGCCAGTGTCGGGAATAGATAACTAAAAAATTATCTAGGTAAGATAATTTTGACAAAATATTATCTGAATGAAAATAAAGATGACATAAATGGAATTTATCAAGATACAGATAAATAAAACAATTTTGATAGATGAGTAATGGTCATCAGCGTGGACAGTACTATAATAATATTGCAACCGGATGCAAGCCGATCACATAAAATCACACTGACTTAAAAACTTATTTTTTAGTCTGTAATATCGACACCGAAATTGAGCGTATGCAAAAGCCAAAAATATGAACAAAACATTTCGTTTTGTTTTTGATTTTAATGATGCGTATGCGTTCATTGTATCTAGGTTACTCGCAGCTTACGATATCTCATTAACACGTTCGGTGGAGTCGAAGGCTCTGCGAGTCATTCGACGTAAAAATATGTCGAACGAACGGCTATAGGACATAAACGGCCAAAGGTACAAAGATTACATATTATTTACTTCCAAATATGTAGGACATCAGCGCCAATCTAATACCATGTACCTGATATACTCAATATAATATGACAGGAGCGCCAAAGGTGCAAAAATGTCATATTATAATTTGTGCCAAGGTAGTTATTTAAAAATGTCGATCTTATAAAAAAACTGACAATAAATATAATAGAAATTAATCATAATTGTAAAATTATAATTTTAATAAATCGGTTGATTTGTTCGATTATTTAAAAAATCGTCAATAATAAACAATTATTGTTGAAATACAATAATATAATATAGTTCTAAATTTAATATATATTAATCGTGGCACACAGGTATCTAGGATTTTGGCGCTTTCGTACGATACAAATTTTTCTTCTCTTATCTCATTTTGGCGCTTATGTCTTCCACCGGAACGAACGCGTTGTCTTAGCGTTATGAGTTTATATGACCGACGGAATGTTTTAATATTATAAACGTTTCGGTCGCGAATAGCTCTCTACACACCCGCCATCTATTCTGTCATCGTGGTCGACGTCGAGGCAATAAAATAAAATTCATATACCGCGTATAATATACCACTAAACGAAACGCATATGCGCGGTATAACACAATAGTAATGCAATATTCCGTACCGTTCGTGCGTCGTAATTGTTTACAACACGTCGTATCGATTCGGTCAGATCTAATGTAATTGAGTCATTATAATTCTATTATTATTATTATATTATTATTATTATTATTATTATTATCATTGTGTATTATTGCAGTGTATTGTGCTATAATATTATATAGTGTCGTTCGTATTATATAGACGCTCCCCCCCACCCCTAGTATAATAATGTACATCATAAACTCGTCTGTTGACTATATTCAGTATATTATATTATATTATTATTATTATGATTATACAGCGGAATATTGCGTTATTAACTTAATGACTGTGTAACTACCACTAAACCGTGGTAGACGTTACCGCGACATTACGAGCCGTAAAAATCGCGAGGGCCTCGTACACAATCTTCGATCTACCGGTGCCCGTTTAATGCGTACGATATTATATTATTATTATTTATTATTATGGCAGACGGCACGCCCAGCACTCAAAAGGGTCGTCGATTACATAATTATTTAATAAGCAGATAAAAAAAAAATAATACGCCAACGACGCCACGCGATATTTTCAGACGTCCATCTCGGGACATAACGTCAAACGAGTGGACATTAAATATTAGGACTGCGTTTAATTTCCATAATGTATTGTTATATTTTTTATTCCCGTTTCCATTGTGCCATCACACATCGCCGCGGGAGGAATGAAATAATTATTATTCCGGTAGTCCCGAAAATTACTTACCGAGCAGTTTTTTTTTTTTAATGTTTACGATTTAAAGTACTACTATAGAAAAGACGCTTAGACGCGTGTAACTTTTACTCCGAAAACTTTTTTTTCCGTATCGTACAAATGGCTGATGTCATGTGAAACTATCACTATATAGTCGTATAACCGTATTACGCGTCATCTGTGCAGGTCACGGGTCATCAATCCGAGGATTATGATAATGAAGATGTTGTTTTTTTTTTTTTTTTATGACGAACATTTTGGCTTCATACTTAAGGCCTACTCGTCCTACGGATGTGAAGTGGGGTGGTTGTTCTCTCGGAAATGGCAATTTTTCAACCCTCCCTGCACCGTTTGATTGTTCGAGGTTTTTATCTGCTACGATTGACTGAGAGCTGTTTTGATTCGAATATATTTCTTCGTCAGAAACACGCAAGACGTTTACGAATCACTAATACGGTTTCAGTATCGAAATAAATTTCTTTCAGACGACTTTCTCGTACAGTCATAGCTTTTCTCCGGTTTTGTTTTTTTTTCTCGCTGTTTGTGTCTCGATAATGATTAAGTGGCTAAACCATGTTTTCCCATTTCTGCTAAATCCTACACGATTTGATTTTTTTTTTTATTCAGAACAATAATGCCAACTACTTATTCCTTTGCTCGAAAACGCGTTCACTGCCATTCGACAGGAACAATGTAAAACATTCATCGGCTTATACTCAACAATTGCTTCTTATTTGTTAAGTTTGAAAAATAAATACAAAAACATTTTTTCCCGTCGATCAGAATAAAACCTATCGAATGTTTTAAACTATGCAGAGTGGCACAAAATCAGACGCATTTGAAGTGTGTAACGCTTAAAGTCGTTCTCCCAGTTATTGTATTCAATTATTTATATCCGTAAAAGGATTTACTGGTTTAATTGAAGAAAATAATATACGTCATAATACAATAGGTGAATGTTATTACTATATTTTCAAGCCAATGAGACACATATTATTTATTAAATGCGCCATTTCTCAATCATAGATTGTATTTAAGTATTCTATAAAGGTTTTATAGTATTTATAACAAGACTAGTATTCTATAATACGAGTCTTAACAAAATCTGTAGATAACGGAAAAAAACGAATATGTTTTTTATCCGTCTGTGTTAAATTATTAATATCAGTTTCAAACTATCAACATTGTGTTTATACTTGGATACCAACAATATAATAGTACCTAATTAAATAAAATGTTTTTATTATTGTACTTGTACTTCACATCTTCGATAACAGTAGTTGTAAGCTACGAATAACATTTTAGTCCATATTATAGTATTTGTTTATTACATTTTTATTTTTGTCGATTTTCAATTAAAAATAGTTGTATTAAGTTATTCATGGGTAGGTATTTTATTTTGAGGACCAGCCAAATATAATACAACTATATAAACCCACAATTTTATATTTTTATAAAAAATTCCACTTTAATTGTTAGTCTATATAGCATAATTTTATTCCATCATTATTTTACTTCACATAAATATTATTTAAAATAAAATAATTTTTTAATACACATAATGGTAGTTCGATAAGTACATATTGGCTAAATGCCAAAAGTTTACCTATGTCGGAACATTTATTGTTTCATATGCTACATACACGTATTTATTGTATAAATTATAAAACGATTTTTATTTTATTTTATAATAAACAGACAATAAGTAATGTTGAACATAAAACATGCTTCGTCTTATTCATATACATTATATTTGGAAATCGGTTATTTGGTTTTACTGATTTACACCGTTCTTCTCTTAGTAAATAATTTAGTAGCAACATTTCCACCATACACTTTTTTCAGGAATCACGGTTTTCTATTCTGAATACTACTTTTGACCTAATTAATGGATACCTATAAATAATTATAAATTCTATATTCTATCGCAACATACTATATTTTCCAGGAATATCATATTATCTTATAATTGAGTTAATACCATCACCACATCTGAATAAATCCATCTTACATTAAAAAAAGTAAAGTACCTAAGTGCAAAATCATTTAACCAGGAAGCCATTTCCTGTATATCAGATTAGTATAATTTATTTATCACACAATATTCACACAAGCTTGTGGCAAAAAAACGTAAGAACCTTATTTTACTTTTTTTCAAAATTAAGTGCAGCTGTCATAATAATATGTTGTTTTCAAATTAATTAATTCTATGCATGAGTAAGTAATTATCAAATTAAACGAAAATAAATTAAACTTTATCTTTTTTTTTAGAGTACATACACCTTTATAATATTATGTATACAATAAATTATAATATTAGTATTATGTATAATAGGTAATAACTAATAGCAAATGAAAAAATATTTAAATTATTTATAATATAATATCTATTAAAAACATAGCTTATAAAAAAAACAGCATTACCCATTAATTTACAAATAATAAAGTATCTTGAAATAGTCACATTCGGACTTGTCATTGAGTCTATTACATACCATTAAAAGCTAAATATAAAACACTAGGTATACAAAGTGAACATAACAACATAATAATTTTAAGTAACTTAAATAATATAAAACTATATTGTAATTTTACTATTACTGATACTATTACTACTAGTAAAATAATCACTTCGACATAAAATGAACCTTCTTCAATTGATTATTTTGGGAATATTTAACAATATTTAATTTTTAATTTTTCATAAAATTATTTAGCTCAATCGGGAATTTGAAAACAGTTATAAAGATTTGTATACGGGTTTGTGACAATATTGCAAGGTAATTTCTTTAAGATTTCAAATTGTTCTCGTAGGCACCATACGTTTTGTAAATTCCTACAGTATCTTACGCATGGCATTTGACATAACATGCGAAATAGACTCAACTTTACTCGAACTTATGTCTAAACTCGGAAAATATATTAACATTTAAAAAAGCTGGTATTTAGTCAATAACTTTCTGATAATATTATAACTATTGGAGGTACTCATGATAAATTTGTCCTTAAAATATACAAATATTCCAAGTATCAAATGATTTTATATCATAGACTCTATCGTAATTGTCGAAAAAAAATCTTTATCAATATTTCTGAAAATATTTGAATATTCAATAAGACTTATATTATGTATTTAAAATTGATTTTCATATGATATATATATATCATAACTAAACAATAGGTATTGATTTTTTTTTAGTTATCAATATAATTATTAGGTAGGTACCTACATTACCTTTATATTTTTAACATGCAAGCATAAATACAATGAACATACCATAATATTACTTATTATTTTAAATGCACTAAAATGTACATAATAGAAATGCACATAATAATAATATAATGAATGTATTTTTATATTAAAAGTTATAATTATTTTAATTAGAATAAATACAATTTTGTACTAAATCCATGTATACGTTAATGTAATAATGTTCATGAATTAATTTTCGGTATATACAATTAAAACCTTTTGGATCCCTGATGTGGCCGCACGTAACACTGGCGCAGTCAGAGTGGATTTTTCAAAGGAGGCAACCAATTCAAAGGCTACAGTCGACAAGGAGGACCTGATCATTCTTCCACGGCGACAACTCCGAAGAAAGAACCATATACAAACAAAATAAACGTTGCAGCGCCATCATATCTGTTCAACATGTCAGCATCAAGAAGCATCGCTTTATTGTAAGTGAATAGTTATTTAAAATTTGTTACATATCTAGATGTATGCAAATAAAAGAGCATAACAATTATTTAAGTATTCGAGTACAAGGCTGAGCAATAACGAGTTAAAAAGTTATAGTTAAGTTAAAAAGTTAATTTTATTTTAACTTAACTAATTACTTTTGGATTTTCATTAACTCAACTGTTAACTTACTAAATTTCTTTCTTAATTAACGGGAAATTAACGAGTTAGTTTTTCATTTTAAGAAGTAAGTTAAGTTAATTTATTTTGTTTTTAATTTTATAATATTTCACTATTTCAGTCTATTTTGTTTTCATGTCAAAAAATATGTATCGTAAATTGTTTTAAGTTAAAAATGTATATCATTCGAATCTAACCTTTATGGAAATACTGTATGATGTATAAACACTATAATATCCGATAATTTAGTTTTGGGTTGGAAATAAATTAAGTACGCTAGCGTTGTTTAAACAAATTAATTTTTTTTTAACTTAATAAAAAGTTAACAAACAGTGTGTATTAACTTTTAACTTAACTGAGTTAACCTATAGTTAAATTAACTTTTAACTTTTAACTTTTTGTTATTGGTGCATATTAACTTAACTTAACTGAGTTAAAAAAAATCATTAACTTGCCCAGCCTTGGTCGAGTATAAGTATAGTGGTATAAAACGTATTATTATATTATATTATACAATATCAATAAAATAAAATAAAATAGTGTTAACCTTTTAACGCAATACCTATACATTAATAAAAAATATAGTACCTATTTTAATACTTACAATGCATTATGCTAAAATTATGATATATTAACGAAATAATAACATTTAAAATTACTATAAATTTAAACGATTGTAGATACTTACTTCCTGTTTTGTTTGACACACAAGGCTTGAGTTCTAATTTTATACATGTTTATGTTCTACCGTATACATTTTTCAAAGGTTTTTGAGATAAATAATATTAGTATAATACGTGATATCACTGCGACCTTCTTCACTTTTTGTGAAATTTACTATCAATACAACCATAATGCTGTGTAGGTATAATAATTATGTTTTTATTCTTTAGACGATAAAAAAATATGTAAATAAACCATACAATATAATTTGCACACTTAAATTGTATAAATAAATTAGTTATTAAAAATATACAAAAAAGTTTATGTGTATTTCTAAATCAATAGAAATAGTACATTCTGCTTTAACTTAAATTTAGTTTGCTATGCTTATTATTTATATAACATAGTGAGTTTTTAAGTGATATTGAAATAATTCAATTTGTAAACATATGGATTCTATACGTTTTGCCGCATTTTGAAAACCAAATATCTTTTTATCACGGGAAATAAAACTTGTAAACTATACTTAGTTTTGGCCTATTACTGGACATGGAACTAGTGCGTCATGTCACAATAACCGATTATTGAATTAAACTTAACATGGTAAATAGTATATTTTGATTCAACTAGATCACGTCATCCAATACCCTTCGTCTATTTTTTCATAGGAAATTATGTACAACTTAATTTATAATATTTTTGAATTAATACTGTTTTGAAATGTCTCTTTTATTATTTCTGGTCTAGTGTAGGCATTGTTTCATGATAATATTATATAACAAGCATGTACAAGCCTTGTTCATTAAATGTCACATCAATACTTTGAGTTTTTGAACCAGTTTTAGGGTCATCAAAAAATCATCTTATTGGTATATACTATATTCGGCATGTAGTTTAAATTATGTATTTGAACATTGTAAAAACAGTTCGGCACAAAACTGTCCAAGCAAGCGTATCGACAAAAAGACCCCCCTCCGGTCTTTAGGCTTCAACAAAACAATTGATTTTCTACCAAGTTACCAACCCAAGGTGGTTTTGCATAACAAGTCGAAAGATATTTTCGATTTGAACAAAGCTATACGTAAGTGTCTGAAAAAAATAATTATAACATTTATAATATTATTTAAGACAAATAAAAGGGTCGGTTGGTTCATTAAAAAAAAAAAAAAGGTAGTGTGTATGTATTATGTATACTGTACCACAGAATATAATATTACACCAATACATTTTTATGCATAAAATATACAACTAATTAACTCAATATACAATAAGCGTGTAATAATGTTATGTTAGAATTATTTTAAAAGACTTATTTTTGACGGGGTTATTGTCGTTGGATATTTTTTTTCAATTTGTTCATAAAAATAAGTTGTGGGGGGCTTTAGAGCTCTCTAAGTATACTGCTCGGAATTCACCTTATCTGTAAACGTAACGATGTTATAATTATTAGCACACCACTGACATTAAATAACCAAATATAATGTACTGAGAGTTTTATATTTTATTTTTATATAGTAAGTACCTCTTACGTGATACCTGCATTATAATATTATAATGGTCGACTGTACAGAGTTTATTGCGGTATGCTGGTTGCCGACCACGGCTATATAGAGTACCTATATTAAAAACATTTCATATGTGGTACACGCACGTTGATTATAATTATAAATGACATAGATTTTATACTAGTAAAGTTGTCTACCTACTGGTATCCCTCGGGTGTTTATGTAAACATTTTCAGACAGTTTTCAGTGTACACATTATTTTCCTCTAACTCGTGCAGAGCATGAGTACAAAGGAAATTTATATAAATAATGTAATATAATGCTGTTATTAAAAACAAATACATTTAACAGAAAAAAAATATCAAATCGTTCATGAAAATGAAAAAAAAAATGTGATTTAAAAATTATTTACAGACATTTTTTTTAAAACTAAATATATTCTAATTTAAATTAATATTTTATATTTTTGATCGGTTTCTGTTTTCAACCAACGCATTTTATGTTTTATGTTAAGCAGTAAAATAACAAAAACAGATGAAGGCTCAAAAGAGAAAATATGCATATGTGCTCAAGTAAATAATAATTATTATATTTAACTAATGGATACTTTATGTATCATAATAATTTCTAATGCATACTATATTGACAGTTGAAATGACGTATCGTTGATTAATACTCCTAACTCTGAAGTCCTTAGTAAAGTTTCCAGCGTAAACATAATTGATAATATTGAATTAAAGTGATTAAACTTACACCATAGTCATTATAATTTACAATACAAAATCATATTCTTAGTTGAACTTGAGATAGGCGACTATTGTTTATATTATACATCATACATTATTCATTTAATAACTAATTAAAAAAATTAACATTTCTCGTTGTAAGGTTAATTAAAATAAATATAGTTTTAGATTCTAAGTTAAGCAATGAATGTATTGAACACATTGAAGTATGATTTTTTTTTGTGTGTATGTGTCTGAAGAAAAATTGTATACTAGATAAAATTGCTTTGACCTTTAATTTCGTGAACGGTTTCTGGTAGAAAATTGGATTTAGTTGGTAGGACTTTGCAATCGAGAACAACTAATAAAATAGGTACAAAAAACCAGGAAAAATGGATTTTTTTTTTAAATTCAAAAACGAATTAGCGTAATATACTTTTTCACCAAATATTTATATTTACTTACATATATTTTGGCACTTTCTGATGCCTATAAAATAAACATTTTTAATTTATTTAATTTTTTTTACAAATATTAATGATTAAGTATGTTTCAAATTTAAATCATAATGCATTATAAGTTGTACTTAAAGTTATAAATATAATATCAAAAATACATAGTCACATTTTTTTTCAAGCATTTATAGTCAACATTTTTATAAAGTTCGTCAAAATCACGAAAAATAAAAAAATAATTTTTAAATAATTTTTTTTTTATATAGTACCTGCTCATAAATGGTTATGTTGATTCGGCATTTTAATAGCCTATTATATGATACATTAAGCATACTCACCCTCATTTTCCCTCTAATAATGATTTTTGGAAGTTTCAAGTTAAACTACTCAAAAACCATAATATTTTCAAATACCTACATAATTTTTTTTTAAATAATCTAAGGATTGTATTGAAAAGAAAACAATTTATTTTGAAATTGAGAAGTACCCTTTTTTTAAAAAAAAATATTAAAGGGATGATTGTCTTGGATATTTTTATGCATATAAATCAAAGTTAAAAAAGTTGTTTTTTAGTTATTTAACTTAAGGACCTACTAAGGATAAAATAATAGGGAAGGAACAAAATCTGAGTATTTAAAAATATATTCTGTAAGGTTTAGACCTAAATTATAGTTACAAATTCCAAGTATCAAAATTGTAATGAATAGAGGATACAAATTTAGGCAACAGATAGAAATAGAAATACAATCATACAACGATATCAAAAAGCAAATAAAAAATATATGTGCATTAGAATTGGACAAAATATGGAAAAAAATAAAACCAAAAACTCAGTGAAATTAAAAGATTAATCTTCAAATGGCCTTCAAACAATCAAAACAAGAAAAATGAAATAGTCTTAAACAGACTAAAAATAGGACACAGAAAATTCACCCACGGGTTCTTAATGGCTAAAGAAAGCCCCCCAATGTGCATCACATGTGGAACACGCACCACAGTAAAACACAAACTCACTGATTGTCTAAAATAAGAAGACATCAGGAAAAAAAAAACAATCTGCCTGAACAATTATCCGAAATCCTAGGAGCCGACAAAGATGCAAACAACAAAATAATACATTTTCTAAAAATTTCTGATTTGTATAAACGTATTTAGCAAAATATCTTCATAATAATACTGTTTAGAAAAAAAAAAAAAATGTAAATGGCTAATATAACCATTGTTGTTAAAGCGTTTTTTTTATCAATAAAAAAAAAATTCAGCTAAATTGCTTAATGAATCAAAATGTATAATATTTGTATTAATTATATTACCTATCTATATAATATAAAGAATTTACAAAAATGTATAAAATAGTATTTGTTTAATATTCAGTTATCTAATTTTATAATAAGAATAATATCATATCGGGTAAAAATAGACGAATACCTCAGTTTGTTAATTATTAACTATAAATTATTTAGCGGATAATTTACTGTGAAAAAGGAAGTATTCATTTGATAAATAGAATTTTAAATTGCTACAGAACACTCCTTGAGCAGAATAGACAATTTGGAAATATGGTCTCTAAGTATATTTAAAAATGTAAAAAATCAGAATTTTATTAAATTCATCATTAAAAGGAAAAAAATGGGTATGAAGCAGACTGCTTGTTTCTAAAATATTGCTTAAGTCATGGTTGTATGTGTACTTTCATAAATTACACCAGAATATACGTCTTTAAGCTTGCGTTTAAACAGAAATCGATAAAAGCGAAGATGTACAGAATTCGAGTATAATGTAACACAAAAAAAAAAAATAGATACAAGAGTTCTGAATTCTAATACCGTTCGCAGTTCCTACATTGTATTTATTTGATAGTTGTATCGAATTATATTTTAGGCAAACAAAAGATTCAATACAATAGTATTTTTAGACGAACAACTACCAAAAACGAGCGTGAGTGTAAATTATTCAAGAGGCGTCCCGGGAAAATTGTGATAAACACTAAAGATATATAATACGCAGTATGCACGCAAGCCTTAGTGTCCCGAGACACTATTTACAACGAATCAAAATAATGCCAAGTATCAGTTTATATTATTATAAACGTGTGCAGGTTTGTTTCGACTTGTTTGCCGTGACGATATAATGAGAAAATCGCATTTAGTGCAAGCGCGGATTCCCGGAGGAACGGAACACACAACCCGGCCGGCACACTGCCATCGTAATACAATTTGAACGTTTTAATTTGAAAATTCTGTACGTTTTATCGCGTGTTTTCGTTTATCTGCGTTTGCGGTCTTATTTATCAACACGACGTTGAGCGATCATCATCGTCATCGTCGTCGTATTAGTATAGTGTCGCAATGCAAATGCGAAGAGCGATGCAGGTACTTATAATATCTACCTAACCCCCGCAAAAAAAAAAAACAGCCAATAGTATAGTTATCTCTCGTGCGGCGGCGCATCGCGAGAAATGATAAGTGATAAAGAGGAGGGGGGGCGATATGATAAGACAAAACATAAGAGTATATAATGGTATTATATACTCACCCCGGAGAGCTATTATATGCGTCGAGTAACCGATTTGCCGCGGATGAAAGTGCGAGGGGATTATTTGTAATGGAAAATAATTTACTCCCGGCGGATAGTGACAGTGTTTGCGCGGCGGCAACACCAGGCCTCGATTTCGAATTCAGAACACGCGTTGTTTTTTACCCCCGTGCTTTTAATCCGTATAAAAAAACATTTCGGCCGGGTTCAAAGTGTTAACTTTTTCCCTCGCGAACCGTGTGAAAACAACGCCACCAGAAATCTACAGCCCCCCCCCCCCCCAGTCGTGCCCGCGTAAACAACAAACCGAATGCGTTATGATGGGCACACCACGAATAGTACACGTAGGCGCACGGTTGAGTGAATAATAATATGTTTCCGTGTGTATTGGATTTGGTTTCAGGTTTTCGTTGATTTTCTCGTCGACATTAATTTTGGGCGCGGGTGCCTTTGTCGCATCCGATAAACGCTGCTGACATTCGAACACGGTACGACCGGTATTAATAATAATAATTAATCGATGGCGTTTCACTCCGCACGAATATTATTATTGTTAACGGTCGGCATAATAATATCATTATATCAAAACATCCAAAACAATAAATAATATTATATTACGACGCACTTGCAGGCGATAAGGCGGCTTAACGCCAAACGATCGGTGCAATGCACTCGATTGTAATATTATAGATTCTGAGCGGAGCGATGGACGTATTGATTTTACAATGATGTGTGTTTTATTTTTGTTATTTGTGTACACGATGAGTTGTTGAAATAATGTTTCGACTTTCGATATCAGTATCTCGTTCGATGGGAAAGTGAATCTAGTTGGTGCACTGGAGAGGTCAAAATTTAAAATGTCACGCAAATCGGTTTTCGACAAAGTCGATCTTGGTTTTTGGTGTAATTTTAAAAAAAATGACTGTAGAAAAATGAAATTTTCACTGGTTGTTTATATTAGCATTTTCTACACACGATAAAATTTTGATTTGTTTTGAACTGTTAATAGACATTTTCAGTTTCCAATTTTTTTAGTTTTTTTTTTCTATGAATGGTAATAAAATTTTCTTTAAAAAGCTTGACAATTTTTACAAGACTCCTGATATATTGTTACAATATCAGTTGAAAAATACTGAAAATCTGTCATAATTTTTTTTTACAAATATTTAAAGTTCGATTTTCGACAAAATACGTTAAAATCACAAAAATTTGCAAGTTATTTTGTTTTAGAAATTCATAAAAATTTTTTCTTTTTAAATCCAAGATTTGAAAATTGAATACAAGATTCCTCATAATTTCAACTTAAAAAAAATATACAAAGATATATACCGGGCGGTAAAATGGAAATCCCCAAAAGTGCTGGGCGCGCATATCACGCGTATCCCCTACACAGCCAGAGACTGAAATCTATACCACGGTCCTTACAAAAACCTTTTGGTTACATCTTATATTCATATTATAAACTCCTTGCGTGACGCGTAAACAATAAACACTTTTCTTTCGTAGAATAATCTGGTTGTTGCATAGATTCCGCCTGCATAGTGTAATACCTTTGCCGTGACCAATAGTAATCACTATCGGTCAGTGATTATATATTTGTATTCTTGTTTTAAAATAGAGTTATTATTTATATTGAAGTCTATACCGCGGTCTTTATAAAACATAAACTTTTGGTTACATCTTATTTAATATAATATATTTATATTATACCTAACCTCCCTCTATACCTACATGACGCTTAAAATACATAAAACCAAATCGTTTCTTTCATGAAATTGTTGAATAGTCTGGTTGTTGCATAGATCCCTGGATGGATTACCTGTGCCGTGATCGATGAACGCAGATGTGTGACAAAAGATCACACGTCGCCCGCGAAATAGCTCACTTCCCGGCTCCCGCCCTTGCCAAACAATATGGGTTCTAATTGTATTAATTAATAGAATAGAAAAAAAAAAACTATCAATTTATACGTAAAATGTCAACGCTTCGCTCAAAATAACACTGTACATAAATAGACACATGTGAAGCAGTGGGCGGGTAAGAGGAGATCGCTGAGCTGAGGTGGACTGAGCGGATTGACTAGCCACGTGCGTCGCCACGCCATTAGACGGTCTCACCACCGTACCACGCCACAAGATGTTTCGCTTAAAAAAAGGTAATTAAACGTCTTTTTTTTTGCAGTTCATCAATAATTAAGTAACTCTTATTTATTGATGTTTGGTTAGGTATTCATTCCAGCATAATTTGTTGAAATGCTACACAAAATATACAAAACGCTTCATTGTCTAGGTATATCAGAATATACACTAACCAAGGAAACCTAGCAAACCATTTATATTGAAAGTGAACCATTAAATTTAACAAATTGTATATGCAACCCTGCATAACTGTCTTATGTTAAAATTAATAGTTAATATCCAATTTTCATATAATATAAGATATTTTGGCCTATACTCATTCAATGAAACCAGTTATAAAAATATTTTATTTTTATTAATAATACATATTATTACCTATCATAATATTATTATAAGGCGTTAGTATCATAACTCTTGGCGTTCTTTGGTCAAAAACTTGAGAATTCAATACAAATGTTCCTCGTGAGATTTTTTCACTGGTTGAAAAAAAACCTAATGTATATCCACAGAATGTGGATCTACGACACGAACGGCGTATTACATTATAACATTTTTATTAAATTATTACATTGTTATTACATAAATACATTATTACGTTATTACATTATTAAATTATTACCACAGAATATGCAAATACAAATATACAATATACAATATGTCAATATATGCGCAAGTTATAGATGGTATATACTCTAAATGCTTTAAGACATACGACCGCGAAACGGCACATAATCAGGACACGATTAACAGTTATAGAATCCTGGCTGTACACGATAGTACCAGCGAACATAGGAGTGAGATAACAGTGGGAGGAGAGGGGGCGTTTAAAAATCTTTTAAACTCTATAATATACATTTACTGGTCTATCATGTCAATAGAACCACAACAGAAAAACAACCGCCTGACGAATTTCTTCGTCCAACGCCAAAACGAACGACGTGAACGTCTGTGTTTGACCACGGTTACAGACTCTCCATCCGTGTCTTGTGTCGTATTCAAAATCTGCAACCCTGGAGCATCACCGGCTAAATTTGGACGCGCGGGAATATTCGTCGTAGATATACACAGCCTGCCATCCAGCAAACACTTGGAATCACGATTTCCCGACGATTCCGGTTTCTGCATATTGCTGGTAACCTGCCGAAACTTTAGATTTGGCGTTGATCGCCACCCCATATCTGCAGGTTTCTCACCAGCTGAATTTGGACGCACGGTAATATTTGGTGTAGATACACGCAGCGTTTTTTAGTTCTTACAGTTCTTCTAGATCTAACAGCAGGTAAGTAACGATTGACAGCCTATTTAATAGAAATTTATGATTATATTATAATCAAAAATAAGGCTCCAGGTATATTGTTACAATAGCGGTTTAAAAATACATAGGCACAATTTTTTTTATAAGTATTTAAATAGTTTAAATGTTGACAACTATTTTGTAGTTGAAAATTTATAAAATGTTCAACTTTTATACCTAAGGATTGGATATTTAAAACAAGGTTCCACGTAAATAGGTTATATATAAATTAATTTATTCACAATAATATCATCAAATATACTTAGCAATATCAATATATCATAGGCTGACTGACTGTCTTCGCTCAGAATCGTTTTTCTTATACAATGATACTATACAAATATAACTCAATTTTATTTTAAAATTTAACACCATCCATTACAGTGACCCACTTGTAACCTACTTTACAGCAGTGTGACACCCACTTGCCCACCTTTTCGTTCTCTTGATCTGTATAATATCTGGAAAAAATAATATTATAATTTATGTGTAGGCGGTATAAATTGTGAAATATATTATACTAAATTTATTTCAATCGAACAAGTTTTTTCACAGAGCTTGAAAGCTTAAGATGCAGAGCATAATAAACGTTATGATTATACAATATATTACATACGGGCATATACAGCATTGCGTAATGTTTTTTAATTATTTTTAATTTAATATAATATAGTAATTAATAGGCCCTCGCAAGTTATAGAAGTTAGAACAAATAACATAGGTATGTAAAAAATGAAGATAAGTATTCAAAGTTAAAAAAAAACTATCAAAATATTAATAATGAATTAATAATTAAAATATTCGAATACAAATTATAAATTGTTTCTATATTGAACTATTAATTAAATAACAATATATCAGTAAATAATTGGTAAGTACCTACTATACCTAAAGGTATATTTTAAAAAGTTATTTTTATTGAAAATATACTAATATTATGATATTAATTAAATGTGATAGAAAATTGCAGTTTGACATACAAATATATAATACGTCTTTGTGTCGAGTACCATCAAGCCATAACATAACATGGCACTATCAAAAAGTTTTGTTATAGTAATTTAGTGGGAAAATTGGATTTTTGCTTGTTTCCACAAATCTTTAGGAAAATAAAAAACCCGAGTTAAATAATTGGGTATAAAAGAGGAGAGAATATATTATTATGTAATATTTAATAACTATGATATGAAAGGAGATAATTAATAAAACCAAAAATATATTTATTTAAAAAAATATTAAGTATGTATTTAGATAGATAAAATTAAGAAATACGCATTTAAAATTAAAATTTTTAAACTTTTAAAAGAACAGAATGGATTTCTACCTTGGTCTGCTATAAATTAAAAATATATAAATATATAGGAAAATATTCATCTAATAAATGTTTCTAGCCCTATAATTCTTATATTTCTAATAAAATAATATTATATGTTACTATTTAAATCGGTATTTTATATTGAATTACGATTAATAGCGTTAAACCGATAAATTAGTTTTTATGCATTGAAATAAATATTTTATATCTTAGTCCATGATTACATAAATACAATCGAATTGTTATGATGATGAACAATAAAAACAAATCCGATTTAATATGCATATTAATGATTTGATGTTCATTGTTCTTTAAAATACTCGTTCTACTGATTCGTATATCAAATAATAGGTATATAAAGTTTAAAAACTGATTAATTATATTGAAATAAACGTTGTGTCACAATGAATGAGGAGTTAAATTGTATTGATACTATTGGTTAGTTAGAAATAATAATTAGTATTTAATAAAAAGCTCGAATAGTCAAGCATTTAAATTATGTTTTTATATTTTAGTATTTTTTTGAGTTGTGTGGAAAATAGCGTATTACGTCACCCATCTATGTGCATATAATATATAATTATGTTTGATGCATACTTACTATACGACGAATAAATCATCTGTAAAAATAAAAATAAATGGGGAAAATTTAAAATATTTTTAGATGAAGAGGTGGATACCGTTAAAAAAAATTTCCATTTCCATGTATGTATGTAACTTTATGCAGGTGTCAACACAACACGCGTGATCGAGACAAGAGTAAGTTGGTACGAACGACGACCCACATCGTTGTATAACTGAATTTTTGTTTCGTTTTCGGAACCAAATCCGTGGAAAAATTCTGATTTAGATTTTTGCACAGAATCCCTAATGGTCGCTGCGTTGCGCTTGTTTTTTCCGTCGTAGCAGTTTCCGTCCCTAAAACACATATCAGTTTTTATTCGCACTCCGGGGACATCGGGCGAGTGATCTATGCCACTGGGACGCCGCCGGGTCGCGCGGCCATTTCCCTTTCTAACAATTGTCGGGACATGGAATAAAAAACCAAAAAAAAAAAAACCCAAAAACGAAATGAAACGAAAAACAAAAAAACCTTCGGTACGGAATTTGCCGTGCGACTCGGCGGCAATGGGTCCCACTGGGAGTATATTGACCAGCTCTTTCGCGGACGCGGCATCGTCGTCGTCGTCGTCGTCGTCGTCGTAGTAGTTGCAGTCCTCGTCGTTTTTATACATCGCGAAAAATCCTTGGACGACGTGATATACAGCCGTACTACTCACGTTTTTCTGGGTTCAGTGTATCTACACGCAAGTTGTAGCAGTGATAACAATAATATATATATATATATATATACTACCAGCTCGCTATACTACCTACGTGATATAATAGTAATAATAATAATATTTATAACATATAAACTCACACGCGCGTACCCATACCCTGTCGAGTCGCGCGCATTAAACATTCAAGGACGCGTTTCATTGGGTGCGTGCGAAGTCGTAATTTTTTTTTTCAGCCCTGTGGAGGGTAAGTACCTACACGACGGACTACTACCTGCAATAGGTATATTATAATTTATATATATGTATATAGACACTATTATATAAGACGCGATGAGGTCCACAACGCGAGAATACGTCATTCACCCCATAAAACGCGTACGCGTATACGAATTAATATTTAGATAGGTATATGATTTAGATACATTGTATTATGTCGTACCTAAAACTGTCTCACCTACACAGGTGAAATAGTATATCGGTAGATTGTTTTTTTCCTTTTCCGTTTTATTATTCAAATACCTTGCAAGGTTCCCACTATAAAATATAATATTATAATTATTATATTAGACTGTTCTCGATTGGTAAATCAGCTATTTTGTAATTTATTGTTTACGTTACAGGTACATTTCGTCGAGCGGGCCGGCGTTGTTCAAAAACATTGATATTATATTATAATGTTTTAGACGACGCGTTCGTCATCCACCGCGACTGACGTCCTATGCGATCGCTGGTGGGGTAGTTTCGATGAGGTATCATCTAGTCCAGTGGTCTTCGACCTTTTTGGACTCGCGACCCACTTTTTAGGCCTAAATTTTTCGCGACCCGCGTAAGCTTTGTAATAATATTATAGTACTATTATAATTGAATAAATAAAAATTACATTTTAGTAGGTAGAATATTTAATTATTATCAATTGAAAATATGTAGAAATCACACGAAAAAATATGATAAAATAAAAATACGACACAAAAAATGTAATGTGATGTTTGTTCTTGAGTGTTTTCACATAATATAAATTCCACCTGCTACGAGTATATCCATTATATTATAGAATATAGATTATATAAACTGTATTTTCATTTATTTCATCTATTAAATTAAATTTTTATTTTAAAAAAGACGTATCGCGACCATATTTTAAAGCTTACGCGACCCAAAAATGGGTCGTGACCCACCGGTTGAAGACCACTGATCTATAGTCATCTAGAATCCAGATCACCTTGGCACTCGGCAACTGTTATGATTCAAAAAAAAAAAAAATCTGTAGTCTAAATACTATAAAATATTATGTTGAAAAAATAAAATTCTTCGAATCACCATAACAGTTGCTTAGTAGGAACGGGGTTATTCGTTCTCATAACCAATAACAGCCGCCGTCCGACCGGTCACCGAAACGTCTCATCGTGTAGTACAATTCATGCCACGATATTTTACCATATAATAATATTATGGTATCGATATTGTATCATGCACAACAGCGTCCGCTCGAATTGAAAATATATAATAATATATAATATAATATTATATTATAGCTTATATAGATGCATGTAATAGGTAGCAATAATAATACGCGTTTTATGTACTATCGATAAGAGACGGAGTGGTTGGCGCACTGTGAAACACCGTAACCTCCGTATATAATACACCCGACGGCTTATAAGTTACATTATAATAATATACGGTCTACGATATTAATAATACCTACTCCCGCATTATAGAAGTACCTACTGGTGGACATATTATTATAATAGATACCTCTGCATGTAGACATTTCGGTTTTCACGTCATTATATCAATGTTATTCAACCCCATTCAAAAGTTTTTCATTACTTGCACCTTGTATGTATTATAATGATTTTTTTAATATTTACGTACCGATGTCACGACGGAAATTATTTTGTTTACAAATTATTTTCTCCGATAACAACCGTCCTTCAAGGGTTATGCTTTTAACGCTGTGAAGTTGTGTTTTCACCCGGACAAAAAATGTGGTCCAAAATGCAGAGTACTTAGCTTTGGTCGAGTTGAAAATTCCACATCACATTCGCATTACGTGTTTGTCAAAATTCCTATGTATCAATCGTAGTTAGTTTCTATGGTCATTGAATTTAAACACGAGTATGTGAATGATAGAATTTCGAATCTCTGATAATAGGATTACCGTGTAATTGTTTATCACTCATCATATTATTACATAGGTATTTCATTATTTCAATGACCATTGCTGAATGATATAAAAAAAAAAAAACTTTAGCTAATTGCATTGAATTCTAAAATATATGTACCGATATTTATTAATGTATCTGGATATATTTAAATTCTGAAAAAAATGAATAATGAATAAAGTATTGTAAATTATAGATAATCAGTATTTTTGATATCAGAAATAATATTAATAGAGTAAAATATTTAATTAATTAATGATTCATTATAATAACAAATATAAATAATATGTAAGCGACTAAAAATAAACATACATAAGGTAGTTCTTAAAAATGTATTATGATGCACTAAAATATTATATAGTATTTTTTAAAAAAACTGAGAAAAATGGATGAATAGTTACAAATTTACAATTATATGAAAATATTTTCGAAATTAAAGTTTCTATTTTATATACTCTTTAACTAGAGTACTACCTCTAATAATTTAATATAATATGTAATTGTTATTATGAAATATTATATGATACACATATACGTGATGGATTATTATATTATTATGAAATGGTAGGTACCTACAGATACAATTTAAATAATATTATCACCCACTAAGTTTTGCACATAACAATATTAAGAATTCTGATTGGTTTTCATCTGTTGGTTATCATTTAAAAATAAAATATGATTTAAAATTTAAATGGTGAAATAATCAAACAACATTTTTGATAGCAAACCGTTTCTGATTAGTCATTATAATATGCTCAGTGTTCACTCAAATATTTTACATTGATTGTTCATTTTGAAATAATTGTTTATAATAATATAAAATATAATAGCACAATTTATACATTTTTGTCACCTTGCATTTTGTCATTTAGATAAATGATGATATTATTATAATAGTCGGATAATCTAGACTTATCAAACATCTGTTAAGCCGACTAAGTATCTTTACAGAAATGAAATAGTAACATAATTATGCAATTAACTTATCCAGAAAAGTTATTTATAATAATTGATGTATATAAATTGAGGTGAAAATTTTACAATCAAAAAAACTCATTTTGGAATAGTTCAAGTTTACAAGTGGTATATACGAGTTGTTCTAATAAAAACTCAAATGTTACGTCTTTTTGTAAACAGACTCTATTATAACAAGCTAAAGTTAGCTAACAAATCTAAGTCACGACAATCATGGTGATGACAAAATTACTAAATTATATTATAACTAATAAATTATTTATTGCGGGTAAAACTTAAACAAGTGTATTTTTTTTTATTTTTTTTTTTAATATTTATCTGAAAAGCATATTTACAATCTATAAAATTTGTACACTAAGTAAATTTGAGACATGAGGAAATATGACTTGAATGTCTTGTGAGGGGAAAACCGTCCATCAACAGTACTTCCTATTTATTTTATGGGTTCATATATTATGGAGACCGTTTTTTTTTAGGCAAGAGCGTCTCTTGGCCATTTTCTTTTTAACCTCCTTTGAGGGTTATTGGGGATGGTTATAGAGGAAATGCGGGAAATTAGAGGGTTTTGGTTTGAGTGCAGTTTTGAGTGAAACTTCTTGTAATGATAAGTTGCTATTTCGCTGACTGTTGGGATTTGTAGATCCTTATGTAATGCGTCGTTAGTCATATACCATGGGGCTCCAGTTATTTGTCTAAGATATATAGACTGGAAACCAAAAGGGTATTTTTAACTGCAATTTATTGCATATTAGTATAAATATATAATTGCACGTGGGTAGTTAAAAACCATCACACCTACTTGTAACATTTTTAATAAAAAAAAACGATCTTAATTTATTTTATTTTGAAATAATTAATAATTATTATTAATTATTTTTATGACTTGTAATTATAAAAAAGGTGGACAAGTGGGTGTCGCTCTGCTGTATAGTAGGTGACAAGTGGGTCACTGTAATGGATGGTGTTAAATTTGAATTCAATGATATAATATCATTGTATAAGAAAAACGATTCTGAGCGAAAACGGTCAGTCAGCCTATGATATTACCAAGTATATTTGATGATACTATTGTGAATAAAGTAATTTATATGTAACCTATTAAATGGAACCTTGTTTTAAATTTTTAATCCTTAGCTATAAAAGTTGAACATTTTATAAATTTTTAATTACAAAATTATTATTAAATTCTAAATTTGATAAATTTTGTCAAAATTTGAACTTTAAATGCTTTTAAAAAAAAATTGTACCTATGTATTTTTAATATTTTTCAACTACTATAAGAATGATATATCAGGAGCCTTATATTAAATTTTCACGTTTTTTTATCCAATATTTACAGAAAAAAAAACTAAAAAAATTGAAAACTGACAGTCCGTAAACAGCTCAAAAAGAGTCGAATTATTTTCAAAATTTTATTGTGAATAGAAAACGCTAATATAAAAATTCAGTGAAATTTATAAGTATTTACAGTCATACGTTTTTTTAATTACAACAAAATAAGAAAATCGTTACATGAGATATCGAGTGAATATCGAATGTTGTAAAAATATGAATTTCAAACGCTCATAAAAATTTAATTTGACTTTCATGTGGACATTTTTTTTTTTGATAAAGGTAGACAAACTTATGGATAATCTTGTATTACATTTTCAAATCTTAGATTTAAAAAGAAAATTTTTTTTGAATTCTCAACTCAAAATAATTTGCTAATTTTCTTGATTTTTCCGTATTTTGTCAAGATTTGAACTTTAAATGCTTATAAATAATAACTGTGACTAAGGATTTTAAATTTTTTTCATCTGCCTTTGAAACAATAACCTAGGAGCCTTCTGTTAAATTTTCAAGCTTTTTTACCCAACAAATATAATTTTATTGATATTTATAGAAAAGAAAACTAAAAAAAATGGAAACTGAAAATGTCCGTAAACAGCTAAAAATAAGTCAAAATATTTGGAAAATGTTATGGTGTATAGAAAATGATAATATAAACATTCAGTCAAAATTTAATGTACCTACGATCATTTTTTTTGGAGTTGCACCAAAAACCAAAATCGAATTTCTCAAAAACAGAATTTGCGTAAAAATTCCCGTTTTTGCTTAATTTTTCTTTTGTTTTTCACGTCAATTTTGAAAACTACTAGGAAATATTTACTTTTGACCCCCCAAAGTTCCAACTAGATTCACTTTTGTATCAGAAAAGTTACTTTTGAAGAAAATCCAAGCATTTTTACTGTCTTAAAAGGTGATGACAGACCCAAAAATAAAAAAAAACACACATCATTGTAAAATCAATACATTCATCGTTTCGCTCAGAGTCTAAAATATAAATTATTAAACATTAATTAGTGTCTCAATAAAATAAAAAAATCCATTTTGTACTACGATACAAATGTTGGTAAATTTAGGTTTTGGCCGTTAAATTAATTGGTTCAATAAAATTGTAATCTACCCTCAGTACTATAATTTGTGACAAATTCACAATCCATAAAGTATATAACAATGTATATTATATTAGACCTACATGAAAATTTTGTTGTATTGTAAATTTTCTTTTTAGATGCGTATCTGTATTTATCGTAGGTACATGAAATATTATATCGGCTCTGAAACAATCACACGGGAAATGTATCCCTCATAATAATATACGACTTGCCTACAATAAAACTGAATATATTTCCATTGCCTCAATAGTAATATCGTAATGTTCTATGGAGGTATCTATAAAGATACAGATATGCGTGAATGGTCATAATATGTATAATGTTTAATGTTTATGACGCAAATAACCATATTTAATCACCATAAATTCAAACATTATGCGCCAGTTAACAATGATTTTGACTACGTGTTGGCGGGTGTCCCAATTAAATCCTTTTTTGTTATTCGTAATAATTAAGAACACTGCCATAACAACAAAAGATATTATTTGTTAATTTCACTTGGAAACGAGAAATGTACTTTTTATTATGCATTTTTATCATTATTATTATTATAGCAAGTAAATGCGGTAGGTATGTATAGATTATTTTTTCATCGAAAATTATTATCAACGACAGTTTTATATTATGTGATTTATACGTGGAAATATTTATATTTTTGAGACGGCAAAAGAAAAATAACATAATATACTCGATATGAATATAAGAGAAGAGTTATTAAGATGTTTATAGAACCAGTAATTTTCATTCAACAAAATAAAAACATTTGAAGGGTGTATTCAATAGTATAATTTTTTTATTGAAACTAAGTATATAAGCCGACTTAAAATATATCAGAATAATAAGAAAAAATAACTAAAACTCAATTTATACATAAAAAAAATAAAGTAATTTATATACTAGTGGTAAGGATAGTACTATACACATTTTATATATTATTATGAATTTATATTCACGATGTCTTAAATTTTGGTAATATTTTCGAAGTTTCAATGTTATCAGATTGTTTATTTTGTTATACATCTTATCTAACGAATAATAATTATTAAAATCTATTCAAAATGTAATACATTATGTAAATTAGCGAACAATATTATTATAACACAATGGCGTTAGTTATGTAGTGAATGCTTGAGTGGAAAGTTGCACGATTGTGACACTACCCCCGGACCAGTTCTGTTATAATCGCCTTTCAGGATTACGAAGTAGTGCGTACTTGATACCAGTTGAGTAATGAGAAGGGTTTCGCGAGAAATTAGTTTAGAGTAGGTTAATAGTCTATAGACTATTGATGTAGTTTGGGCAAATGTATTTATATTGAGCTTTGAATGAAGTTAGATGTTTGCGATATGGTAAAGAGGCTTTGTAATTATTTTCATGTATTGAAACGTTTCAATGGCCAAAGATACAGAAGGTAGACATTTGTAAATCAGCATTTAGTCATGTATTTTTAAGGGAAGCAGTGTTTTTAACATAATACTACGAAACTTGAGTTTTTTGTGTGCGTCTTTCAAATAATATGTGCAGACAAAGAATGAAAACTTCGAAAAACATTTACCAAACATAAAACCTAAGTATTTTATTTGTGATTATTGGGAAACTTAAACCTTGTTCAATGAAACAGCAGTACTACATTCTTATCATATATAGATCAGAGAACAGTATAAATGTATTTTGGATGCTTTTGATTCGTTCATTTTTTGTGTTCAAGTAAATTAATCATATTTATAGTATATTTTTATTGAGTGGATTTTCATAAATTGTCAGAATACAGGTTTCGTCTGCTTGTATTGTAATATGACAATCCAATATAGACATCCACATTTTGAGTAATGAACTATAGTAGATAATTAGACGATAAAGCAAAACAATTGTGTAGAAAATTGCTAGGTAGTACATAAGTGACTACCAGCTACCTCAACTTAGATAGTTTGCTGATTTTAGTATAGGAAATTATATAAAATTTCGGAGGAAATATACAGAGTGTTTCAAAAGTCTTCATCTAATTACGAACTGATATATTTTGGCAACGGTAAATCGCAAGTTAGCAACCCATGTATTATTGCTTGACTGATTAATAAAACTTACCAGCTATTTTAAGGATATATTTTACTTTATTCACCCTTATAACTTCATTTTTAAAATAAATATAAATTTTTGAAATCGGATAAAGACTTTTGATATCCTCCATATATTCTAGATAAGATCTAATTAATAGTTTAATAACCGACATAAAAACTATTAATATTAAAAATGTAATTGTAATTTTTAGGGCAATTTTGGAAACTTTGTGTATGAAATATCAAAAATCAAAATGTTATTATATAGTAACAGTGGATAGATATTATTGTAATTAATTTTAAAACTAAAATACGACGTTTTAATATTTCGCAATTTATTTTTATCTATTTTAATAATTAAGTTAGTACGTTACACGGTAAGTCAGAAATATTATATTATTACTTAAAAATAGATTATTGATTCTTTGAATACTTTTGGAAACATTATTTAAAATATTCAAAATACCTACGTATTTTCTTTAATTTTTATATAAAAATAAAATCAGAAAAATATTATAATTTTCAACAAATTATTGTATTACAAATGGTATAGGCACCTGAAAAACTACAATCCGAATATAATTATGCATCTTGTTGGATGATGTCTTTGTAATTTGGTACAGTAAGTCTCGAAGAAAAAAGTTTTTTATTTAGGTTCTGTTTGAAAAGTAATTTAACTTTCGGACATTCGAAATTCATATTTTTAGAAACATATTTTTTAAAACGCCCTGAGTCAGATCGTATTTCAATTCGGAAAATATTTTTCCTCTATTCTTCGAATGTCATGTCGTAATAAAAAATAATAAATAATATATATCTACCTGTAAGTTATATTTTTAGTTTCAATCATTGTGATATAAATTCTATTGACGTAAAACATTAAATTCACACTTCTCAAAACAATATATTAACGAATCTCAATATAACATTATAACGACATTTCAAATGTTGCAACGAACAATAAAAAAGCATAATTTTAGTAAAATCAATGTATTTTAGCAAAACTTGAGTAAACAAATATTTGTCTTTGTATGGTTTTAAATTTTTTTTTCTACTCATGTTACCATATTATTATCAAGTTGACATACTTTATCGTTAAAAAAAATAACGCATTTTATTATAATTTCCTGCGCAATGCGCATAACATAATTTTAACATTGTAATATCGAAACGCTATTTACCTCAAGTGCGTAAATATTTAAAAGTTGCAGCTACATAGAGTTGTAAAAATATGTTTGATTTACAAATTGTAATTGTGATGTTTGCAATAAATTATAATGAAATAAAGTATACAATTAAGTTGTACGGCCATATGTCTAAACTTAATCATTAGAGAATTTCAGATGGTTTTTTTTTTTGTGGGGAGGAGATAAAATATTTACCAAATGCTAATAACTATACTACTTGGATACAACATACGTCACCAAAGATAAATAATGTAATGTCAAGAGATTTGAACAGTAGAATATTTTCGAAGTAATATTATAACTTTTCGCCTATTAAGTATTCTATATGATCAAAAGTTTAGCTAGAGCATTTTACATTTTCTCGCATTATACTACTGTAATCTTTTTATTAGATAATATCTTTAAAAAGAAAGTAATTTGTGAAATATTGAAATGTAGTTATAGCCACTTAAACTCTTGTATTGACATTTAACACTATACTTGACGTCACAATTGCAGATTTTTTGCAGAATAATCGATTTTCCCGAACTACCCATAAGACAGTCCGACTTAGTTTATGTGTCGTGGGTGTGACAAAACCTAACCTGATATGTCTTAAGAAATCGCCTAAAATCATCGAACGTAAATCTAAACATCATACATAGAGGCGCGTACGTTTGGTTTTAGGGGTTTTTGATTTTGTCACCCGACAGAGGCGTGTGCGCGCGACTTTAAACACCGCCGTGACGATAATCTTGTGCGGAAATAGCAGCCCAGATACCATCGTAGACAATCGTCGACGGCAGCCGTATATATAATATTAATATAGTCTTACCGGTGGCTCGCAATAGTTTCGGCGTTTTAATTTCCGATGCACACGCGTGCCCCCTCCACGGTCGGGTGCGCTTCTTTCCGATCGATTTTATGGCGTGCGCGCCCAAACCTGTCCGCGGCCGCCACCGGATTATTATCACACGTGACTGCCGTTTTTGCACCGCTAGTCACCCCGCCGAGGACGAAATAGCTAATTAATTCTCCCCAAACGCAATGTGCCAGAGGTGGATGTGTGTGTGTATATACGGAAAGCGACGAGAGGCCCGCGCTCGCATCACCCCCAGAGCTGCCTACCTGCACCGACACCCACGCCAACAGCCGCTGAATCCGCCGAGGATTGCGAGTTTTTACAATAAACTAAATCTGAATAGAATTGTCACCGCAAGGTTGATAAATGACACCGGATGCGTCTGAGGTCCTCGCGCGTGCCTGAACGTCATAGTCTACCACGCGCCACCATGCAGGCGTTTATAATACGACCACGTAGAAAAGCGTGGTAAACAGACCTGCAGTGCTCAAGCGGGGGCGTGATGAAGAAAAAAAACGATATTAAAAACGAATTCAACACCCCTACGGCTTAAAAAGTTCACGATAATATAATTATTTATAATGCGTATGAACTTGCATAATAATATTATGTAATTATACTATGTGGACTCGTGGGAGAAAATTAATCCCATCCCCCGATATAATATTATGCTCAGTGATAATTGGATTTCGTATATAGTACGTTGTGTGCGACGACCAATCCCGTACAGTATTTAGATTTTCACTTTTAGCGACGATGTCACGTTATTTTTACGCGCCTTAGGACGATGAAGACGTGTATAGGGGTGTACACCGACCCAAACCTACCGGCTCTAGAGATCGGATCCAGACGAATTCGACGAGTTTTGGACGACCGGCCGTTTTTGCGAACCGCCCTCAATCTCCTGAACGTGGCAGGTGAATCTTTAGGAATTGCCACAAAAACTAAATATTATCGTGTTATTGTTTCTTTGTCCACTGACTGGTTAGGATTTACGTTCTGTGGTCCTAACCTACCACAGCCGTCACAGTTTAAATACATCGCATTACGACATAAGAACGACGGACCGGATTAAAAAAGTAGTATTGTATCATTTTTAGCTTGAACACGAATATTGTAAAAATATTACGTTTTAAATTATCTGATTTTGATAAGCTACTAAATTACGTACATTTATGATTTTTTTTTTTTTTATTATTCATCTTTTAAGCCCGGCGACTAGAGCCATTAGCTGATAGCGGGTTTTTTATGATTGCAGGTAGTAGGGTTTGTTATGGTAGGGTTCTTATACGTGTGTGTTGTGTTTGGCAGAATTTCTAATGTGGCACCCGCCGGGCCGGATTGGTATGTATCAGCCCATCGAGATTTTCACTTCTAAGCGGCCCAAAATCACGTCTATAATTATTACGAGCTAATAGGTGACCAATCGTATTTTGTACATGAATTTATTTTTATTCACACTCACACGACCGGCCCAAACTTGAGAGTGGCCCACCGAGATTTTCTCGGTAGCTCGCCTGACCATTTCGGCCCTGGGCCACCGTAAGTTTCTGTCATGCCCCGGTCGGGGGATGGCAGCATCTTTCTCCAGATAGTTGCCAGCTCGGAGAAAAAATCCGCACGAAGCCGAGGATCAAACCAGCGACGGCACGCGTAGCAACCGACGTCTTAGACCACTCGGCCACTCCGTCCCCCTTATGATATTTTTTATAACCCAGTCTGCAAAGTTCGAAATTGTGTTTACTTTTTTTACTAAAATTATAGTGACGTGTTAATATTATGTCGTATTATATGCATCAAATTTAGTTATATATTTACCAAATTGTGTTAATACCGTTGTTACGCGTGACGTTCTACATGTAGTCAAGCAATACATTTAATGTGATCAATATGTTTCGTTATACCTATCAATATTCCCAAATCCTAACCTATTATTCGCCATTTTATTTCTATTATTGAACAAATAAGAAATAATTTAGTTTAATTTAATTTAATTTATAGCCAAAATATATATTTATACAAAATAAATAACGTAAACAATAATTAATATAAACATACTTTTCATATTTATGTATCTCAGAATATTAGCATTCATTCATTTTTTTTTTTTTTTATTATTGAAATGCAAAATATAGTTTATTCTTGTCTTATAACCAGTAAAATAAAATATTAGGATACCATAAAAATATGACGAACTTCGGTGTATAAAGTTATACACTCAGTGTGCGCTTTTGACATCGCTTTTCCCTATTTTTTCCCCGAAACCTTTACCACCACCATTGGATACATTTCCCTTGTACTCAAAAGCTTGATATATTTTGTATAGAGCATTAATTCAATAGAATAATATTATGACCACACGGCGACTTGTATGGGCAATTCAGCTACTCTTGTGTTCCAAGAAAAAAAATAAACGCATCTGTGACCTGTTCTGCGCTCACAAAACGGACGAATTTTGAATTCTAAAACATCAGTTCGACGCGTTGCGTTGCTCATCTATTCCAAATGAGCGACAGGTGGTGTTTTCTGGGTGGTTATTTTTGGTATGACAATATAGTATTGACATTCCTTGCATGGTATAACATTATATTATAATAAATTATAGTAGTTCGTCGTTATTTTACATCAGTATATATTGGCTGATTAATGGACACTTCTGGTACATCATATTATCATAGAAATTCACGTACTATCCTAAATCCCAAGATCCGATAACGTTATGGCATTTCAACTTCCATCGCCAGTATGAAAGTTTCAATTCTCCAAGAATTCGCGACTGTTGTTGATAGCGTTGAAGGACAAAACATCAGCACCGCCGGGTGAAGATTCCGACCGTGGTGACCCGTGGGTAAATATTCAGGGGAGACTAAAAATGTAAGCTATTAATAGCTACTAAAACAAAAATATCAAACAACAAACACCCTAATTATTTTTTATTTATTAATCAACAACTGAACTTCAAGTGTATCTTTAGCAGACCATTTTTTTTCGTACATAATTAATACATTAAACTTATTTAATAATAAATAGTCAAAGACCTCAAATTTTTAAAATTTTAAAATATAATTCAATAAAATATAAAGTAAATATAAAGTACCTTAATATAGTATAATTATACATAGTGACATGATAATGAGGCGGCATGGCGTATAATTAATAAACCCAGTTATAATACCTCCTATAACACGCGGGGCTTAGTCTCCCCGAACAGCATCGCCAAAATGTCCAATATATGCTCGAATCCAGGGATTCAGCCCCCATCTTTGAAATTCTTATGCGTCACGTATTTATTTATATAATAATTAATTATTCATATGTCTTAAAATCCGTAAATTAATTAAAATATAAATAAAATTGATAATTTTGTTATCAAATCATATCTCTATATTGTACTAAAATTATAGTTGTATTTTTTCTGGAAAAAAAATTAGGCCCTCCCAATATTCTAAATCTACGCCTGAGTCGTTAACATTACACGTTATGATTGAAACTGTCGGAGAATGTCAGTCAGAATACAGATTCTAGAGCATACAATTATGAAAAAATACACGATCCATTTTTCAATTTAGATAAAAAAAAAAATATACATTTGGTATCTAGCTAATAAGATTTTTTCTTGGGCAAAATTAGTTTCAGTCTTCCCTGACGTATCACCACTACATTTCGATTGTATTCAGACAATTTTTCCGATTTCGATCACGGTCGTTATTATAGCAACAGACGTCGACAGCTTGAAATGTATCCGCTACCGAGACGCTTTCAGAGTATCGTCAGATAACGCAATCACGTAAAATTAACGAGAATGAGACTTGCTCGGCCTCGATTAATTAATTTTCCTGTCATTATATGGTACCCCATTATGGTCTATAATATAAATTATAATATTATAACATTCGTAGGTACATATGTTAGCGGTCTTCGTATCCACGCCTCGTCGCATAAATTGAATACATAATATTATTATATAGGTAAACTAGGTAGTATCAGTATATAGTAATAATATGTATATACGTATGTGCCACGTGTAAACGTTAAAATCGTTAACGGCGCAGAGAGATTATAATACTATATAATATAATTTAGGGCTTATATAGGGTCGGTAAACCACTCGGCCCGCCGACAAGATATTATATTCTCGTGATTTCCACCTGTCTACAAGCGACTATACCTATACATAATATTTAATATCACCCGACAGTATATTGCGTACCATGTCAGTCATCGCAGCCACTCGATGTCTCCCGATAGGTTTGCACACGATTATTATTATTATTATTATCGCTAATATTCTTCAAATACATAAAACAAATAACACGAAAATTTTCTTGTTTTACCTGATGATAGTGACCCGCGAACGAATGATTTTACATATTATAAACACAATACAATTTACTGTATAATATCATATTGTTGCATTAACAAAAAAAAGAACCCGAGCATGTATAGGGTAGTGGTACTAAATTAATTTACCAACGCTATGTTGCCAGTTTAAAAACATATAGGCTTAACACAGTAGGCTCGTCGTAATATTATATTATATTTTGTGAGTATCGCATACAATTTACAACTGTCGAGTTTTTTACTCAAAAGAAATACTACATCATTATAATACGTACCATAGGTTACGGTTCGGTACCTATACCTGCAATTATTGTAACCATCTGCATGAAATATGCCTCAGATCGGCGGTGTTTACGAAGCACTGCTGCATCAGGTGTAAAATCTAACGACAACAGCAGCTTCAACTTTTCCAGTCAATGTTTGTTCGGGTGGTTTTTATTTTGGTTTTTTGTTTGCAGTCACCGTAGAAATAAATAATAATATCATATATACATTTATGTACACAATACTATGTTATGTATTACTGCTCGCACTCTGATATTATATTCTTTGCGAACATTACGCTTTAGATATACCTACTTAAATACCGATAACGAAAGGCGTATATGGTGGGCGGCTGGCTTAACGGTCCGATGCGTTCGACCGTTTTACGACGTCACGAAATCGATTCCGACGTACGTACACGAGTTTGTATGTATGTGTGTGCGCGCGCAACGACCGTTATATTATTATTATGTGCCATTAAACGTACGTATATTTAGTCATCATCGTGGAGAGCAATCAACAGACTATTTTGTATGCCTTTAACTGCTGCAGAAGTGACCCGGGGCCTAATGAAACGGACGGCAATGATGTACCGTCCGACTATCTGTGTTATAGTGATGGTCTTGGGGTTTTGCGGGGGAGGGGGGCGTGTGTCCGACCGATCGAACAATGTGATGCCGAAAACAAAAATTGAATAATAATAATAATAAGGAAACATTTGAAAAAGTTTCGTTTAATTTTATTTCGTTTCATGTTTCTCCGGAGAACAATAATATATAACGCGAAACGCACGAAAAAAGAACACGCGCCGTGGAAACAATTATTGCATTTCCGTCTTATTATTTATATCGTGTATAATGCAAGTTGTATATCTTATATTGCTTTTCCCGTGGGACCAATTTTCTCGTTATATTTTCGAAACCCTTAACGCGTCCAATAAAAACTCGTCGCATCGTCTAACGCATTTATCTTTCGGCGGGGAAAATGTAAAAAAAAGGGGGGGGGGAAACATTTTATTGTGTCAGTTTATGACGAAAAACATGTAGTGTTGACAAGCAGATATCAAACGGAAAATTGTCAGAAATAATTTTAGCTGTTGAGTATTCAATACATCGAACTTCCACGAAAGTCAATGAATGTTGGCGACACCAGCTTGCATATTTAATACTACAACAATGCGGGAGTTATTAAACTTATTTAGTATGTTTCTTTTTGTTAAGTATAAAATTGATCAAAGTAAAATTTGTTTTGTTCAAGACGCGTATTGTCATTGTGGTCACTGGTGGTATATAATATATTATTACGTAGTACATATATTTTTTTAGCTAAATCTGCAGCGCATACTTTTTTCTTGTTGTTTTACCGGTGCAACTATACGTAAACATATATTTATTATTTGCTTGCATTCAATTAATATAAATGTATGCATATTGTACTTACACATTACATGGTTATATTATTTATATAGATCAGTAAAGGTAAAATAATTTTGCCACATCAAAGCCCAGTGGTTTTATGTATTGTTGATTATCATGATAATCTGTGTATAATATAAAACAATAAAATATAGCGAAGACAATAAAACACAAAACGTCGTAGCCGAATAATATATATATATACATATTTTGGCAGTAGTTGATTTAGACTTAAATTTCATATTTAATTTGAAACCACTAAATTACTTTCATACCTGAGATCATGTTTGTAAAAAATATAGGGAATTGTGGAACTTCACATCATTATTTTCATTTTAATTTATTGTTTTCGGCACACACTTCATACCATTTCATTTTAATAATTCAATCTCAAATAAACCGATGAAAATATTAAAGTAAAAGTTTAAACCGAGAAATATATTAGTTCAAACAACTTGTATCCAAATTGAAATGGCTTATTTATGATGCGGGTTATAGTAAATTATGGCGTTGCAAGTAAGTAACTAATTAATGTTTGGTATAAATAACTATTTAACTCGTTCGGCCATACAGCCTCATTTTGATTAATTCATCAACTTTCAGATCTTAATAAGCTTCTAACGAATACCAATTAGCCAAACATATATACGTGTACAGTTTTATTGTTTACGATTATAACAATGAATTCACATCGGTGTAGGAGATTCTTTAAAAATTATGATTCAAAATGTCTAGTCTGCCTGTTGGGTATAATATCTATCTCGAGAACTGGTGAATATTTCTTAAAAAGTTATGACTGATCGAATATTATAATATAATATTATATGATTGGAGATAAAGATACAAGGGAATGTCCTAAAACTTCTAAGGTCATGCATTCGCTGACATTGGATTATCAATAGTAAACATGTTTAATGGACAAAAATTTGGTTTATAATATTATTTTAATCAACATTTGGTTAAAAAATATAATCGATATTTAATGAAGTACAAACTTAGAAATATTTCATAAAGTAAATGTTAAATAGGTACTTTAAATACAAATTTTTTTACATACAATTTGCTTGTTAAAATTATACTGTGACAACATAAAATTTATCCAAGAGTAAATGTTATAACAATTCTCACATATACTTATTAACTGATTATTAAGTCATAATTTATTGAGGATAAATATCTGACTAACAAACTGAAAAGTATAATTGTTTGCGCATCCTGAGTAAAAAAGTTGGAATATATCAATAAAACATGTTAAGTGCAATTATTTAAAGAGTAATTATCCACTATGAAACATCGTTATTCAGTTAATTTTACTTGTTATTATTTTGTACCTAAGCGTTTAATTTTAACATTTTAGTTATATAAATAAAAAAAATATTGTAATACGATTTTCATAAAATGTCAAAACCATAATGTATAAAGTAAATGATGATTTCATATTCATGATTACCCATATTTATCAAGAACAACAACATTTTTCAATACAATCCTCTAAATGACTAACTGTTTTTCTAATCATAATGATGCATTGAAATATTTAAGAATGATTTAAAATAATTATTCTCTATATAATATTATTCATAACAATAACTTATATATGAAAATCGATATTTAAAAACACCGGATTATTTCATTGTTGTGTGCGCATGTATTAAGATAGAAAGCAAAATTTATAAAACTATAATAATGGTTCGATTTTGTATACTTAATATACTGATCTGAGCTGATTAAACCATGTAATAGGCTTAATAAAGAAAAAACTGGACACATCATGAGATGTGACTACAATGCATATATAGATGAAAACATTGTACGTGTTGGTTTACGGATGTCCTGAATGCTAGGTCTTTGGAGGATCTCTTGACACGTCACTGCAGGGCTACGCCGAGACCCCTCGATGTCAGCTTTTGTCATCCTGACAAGTATGATATAATTTTTTCAAAAATGGTAAAATATGAATATCTAATAAGAATATTATGTTTTTGCCTAAATATATATTAAGGTATGTATAATATCTTTTTGTTTATTACATATTATAATAGTTAATACATTATATACATATTTTGTAAATCAATAATAATATTGTTAAAATAGAATAGATACGAAACTGGCTTAAAATTATGATATTTGAATTTGTTTTTATTTACAAAATTATAATATGGTGGAAATCCAATTCATCTAGGATTTTGGTAAAATGTATTTTGAATATTGTTATAAGTTAATTTTTATAGTTTCTGAGGTTTTCTTGCATTCTCTTTGCAATAAATTGGCTTTTTCAAACACATTTTCTAGACACATTTTTACATGTTATCCATAGACATGGTGAATGGGTTTGGTTAACGAGCTTAGAAATCTTATGGCTCCATCTTTCTGTTTAGTTGACTATCAGTATAATTTACGGTAGAAAAATTAACATTACTACTAACTTGTCATAGGTACACCCATGTTCTAAAAATATTGCTTTTTTTTTGTTATGATTTCCCCGGGTAACATTCCCTTGTATATTTTTGATTTACGGTAATACTTCTACAGGTGTGTTTTCTTTTGGTTATTATTTCCACAGGTATATTTTTGACCATTTATTATTTCCGTTAGTGTTATGTTTTTCGGGTATTATTTCTAAAGGTATTTTTTCTACCTGGTATTTATTCTGTGGATATTTTTCAACGGTTATTTTAATCGGTACCTAAGCATACAAGCATACAAGGTGCCTAATAAGCATACAAGGTGATACATTTAAGTGTCAACAACTGAAAATGTTGAGAAATTACTCCAGTTATCTAAACTTTAAATAGTAATGAGCAATTTAATATTTATTATTTTGTTCGTAATTTGATATGTATGTATCAAAGAACTTCAAAAAATATTCTGGACAGGAATATGTAATATTAAACGTGAATGCTGACAGTCAAAAATTAAAAACTTAAAATATTGTAAAATGTATAATTATAATATATAACAATGTTGTTATGGAATGACATTTTACTATGTAAAATAATATTAATAATTATTAGACGCTGAATCATTTTGTATGTGTCTATGAGTATTATATTATTACTGATTCCAATATATTATGAGAATCGATCTTTAATTATTTACCCAGACATATTATGGTTTATCCAGTTGTTCGTTTGACGTACATTTCGAGTTCTGATTAATATGCTATCCCACTCAAGTTTGCAATTTACCAAGTAACTGCTGCGAATGACAGTCGCCATAATAATATAATATAAATTACCCGTGAACATAATATAATATAATAATTATAAGTGTTACAATATTATATCCTGGTAAAATATTTTAAATGCTTGAATTATGGAGTATTAATTTACTGATATAATAATATTATAAACGCAAAGGTTGTTTATGCACAAAACTATCTACAGCCTACGTATCTGCAGGATGAATTGATTTTTTTTTGACATACACCTGTCAACAACAACCAAAGAAAAATACATATATAGTAGGGAACTCACCAACGGTTAATAATGTTAATGAATAAATTCTTATCATATTTAGGTGTTTCAAAAACAACGGTGTTTTCTAAGCGAAAGTCGAATATTAATACATAATATTAATAGGTATGTTATTATACAAGTTGTCTCACATATAACAAATACATATTTTATTCTCCTTTTATCTCCTTTTAAATATAAATGATGTAGAAGCTAATTGCCCATGTCGCCGAAGCTACAAAAAAAAAAAAAATACATATACATAAATGATTGTGTACTTAAATTATTATTCAATGATCATAATACTTCAGGGTCTATTGAAACATTAATTGTATTTTTCATTAATTTGAATAAATTTATAGGTACATGAAGTCTATTAATATGATTTATGATATTATACTAAACTGAAATCATACATATTTAAGGTACCTAGTGGCTACCTACACGACATCCTTAATTTAATAAATGTCTATATATTATACACGTTTAGAGAAGAAAAAAATGTTACACATTCCATCGATGAAAATAATATATAAATTTGAAGTACCTAATTAATAATTGGTATATGATTTCATTGTACAAATTATGACTTTTATATGAATATTGGGCGTCTTTTATTTTAAATGTGCATCAACGATTATACATGGAACTTTTAATTAAATTAGATTTCTGTTTTTGTTTTTATCAACTTTTATATTGCAATTTTCAGGTATCAAATTATCTTATCATTTTTGCTGTTAATATTATCGACTATTTATTTTTATAGATAAATATTATATATATTATTATACTTTTTAAAAATGTGTACCTAATGTAGATACCTACCTTATAATTAAAAGTACTAATAGCTTAAATAACTTTTAACAGTAAAACACCTTATTACTATAATATTTATCTCATATTTTTTTATTGGTTTGATTGTAATAAAAGTCATGTGTAGGTTTAAACTCTAAAAATGTATCGATTTCATTAACGGATGAAAATTTAATTAACTACCTATTGGTTTGCAAATATGTTTCAGAATTGTTTTATTCAATCAATTAAAACGTGAAAAACCATAGTTACCTTTTTTCTTAATTGACATTTTGATACTGGACAATGCAATAGGTAATTGAAAGTTTAAATTTAGTTCCACTTAATGGATCTAAAATGTAATGGATCCACTTTATCAATTATAATTTATAAGGAATATAAAAATAAATGTATACATTTAACATTTTAATCAATTTCTTTTTATTTTGTGATTATTGATCACTGATATTTTAGAACTAATAGTTATTTTTAACTTACAATTTTTACACATATTGTATTTAATATAATATCATTACAATTATTTTTGAGAATTTAATCCTTAGAATTATTTTATATAATAATAAAATATTTAAATACAGAACACAATACTAATAGGATGTCGTCAGTTTGTTGTATAACGAGAAAAAAGCAATATGTCCGACCAACTGTACAAAATCCTGTAACCAAAATAATTGAAATCAGAAACCAAATAATTGTAAAAAAAAAATAGTAAACGTAACATAAAACTTATTGAATCATAGATATGGTTTTGAAATAATAAATAATAATGAAAAAAAAATGTATAAACGTGCTATAGTGAAATAATTATATTAAGCCATTAGATGCTAGAGTAATAAAATGTTAATACCTATATAACTAATAAAAAATTTGTAGTTGGAGCTAAAAAAATAATCAAACATAGGAATGAGAAAGTAGGTAACTTTTCTGCAGTAATACAGTTGTAGGTGTCGAGTGTACCTCGCCATTGAACGAGTCACTTAAATGTAAGTGTTTAATTTGAATTCAATTATAAATCATATGAAAAACGGGTTTGAGCGAAGACTGCTGTCTGTCAGCGTATATTACTGAATATATTTTATGATATATTTATTATTTATATATATATGATAATAATTTATTTTGATATTAATCATATGATAAGTTGCATTAGTCTTTACTGAAAACAATGCCTATTATATTATTAAAATTAAATTGTTATAATTTATAGTATTGTATACTTTTATTATATTTATAAATTATCATATATTATGGATCACCGTTAGCTGTTATCTTTGGAGTTAATACCGAGTTACCGTAGAACGTTATCTATGAATTTTAGATTTGCATAAAAAAGCAATAGCTTAAAATTCATCTAAATATTTTAAAAAGTCATTATGATATTTTATATTAATATACGTAATAGTACCTATTGAATCACAAAAAAAAACTAAAACCACAATTCTTCTATTAAATATGTAATATTGTCAAAACATAGGCTTTAAATTTAACTAAAACTGTGTTAATATATTTTTTAAATGTCTAGTCTTATAAACTGTTAATATGAACTGCTAATAAGAAACACTGCATTATTTTTTTTCAAGCTTTAGCTACCTATAAAAATTGAACATTAATTAATATTTTTTATAATCTAAATAAAAAATGTTTAAATTAAATTGCTTATAAAAAAATTTAATCTTTTTTCAAAGCCTTATTAACAACTTATGAGAAACCTTTTGTTAAATTTTCAAGATATTTTTATCAGGCAAAAATTGTTTAATCCGCGTTTATAGAAAAAAAGTAAATGTATAAAATATGTTTAAATAACCCAATTAGCGTCAACATATTTTGAAAGTTCAACCATGTATAGAAAATGTTAATATAAATACTTTTTGTACTAAATTGTAGGTAAATATCTATAGCTATTTGATTTTTAAACTATAAAAATATATGAAAATCGATTTTTTAATATTTTTGACAAAAAAACTAGTTTTGCGTAAAAATTTCTGTATTTCTCAATTAATTAGAAAATTCTTGGACATTTTTAATTTTAATGAAATCACTTTCCTATTAGAAAATATGCTGAAATTGAAAATCGAAAAATTTTTTCTATTACATTGTTGTATCGTGGATACAGAAAAAAAAGACATATAATTGTATAAACAATGCGCATCGCTCCGCTCAGAACCTAAAAGCTTTAATAATATAATTTCTGTTTAATTTCAATAATAGTATAAATGTCTAATGTATTATAATTATCAAGTTGTGTTTAAATAATGACTAATTAATTATCTTCTTATTTCAATATTCGTCTATAGTAAAATATTCTTTTTATCCGATAATGGTATTGCAAGTATTGTTATAAATACATTATATTTAGAAGTAGTAAATCGTAATATAAGCAATTCTTATTATATCTATATTATATATGTAACCATGTATATATGTGTCCATCTATGTTATTCTTATATATATGTATACAAGTACCCGTGGGAACGAGCACGGCGACAGCATGACATTCCGCTGCGTGGACAGTTTTGGTAGCCACAGCGAGCTGTCGTCCGCGCTCGTCCTCAAGGGGAGTCAGTCGTATTCCAGCAGAACATCAATCCGAACCTCCGAACTCATGTACATTAAATTGTTTTACATTCTTAATAATAAAAGATATAGTCGGTTATTTCGCCAGCGTACTAGTTTTTTTTAATTTGTCGTGTAGACGTACACAACATTTTTGTGGCAGCGGTGGGATCACCATTTGATTCCAGTACCTATCTGTACGCTAAGCATTAAGAATAACACGTAAAGCTATATTTCTTTTAGTATAAATTAAATCGAATCCGTGAAACGATTAGTGTCCAGAAAATCCGATGCGTCTCGTGAACCAACAGTAAGAAGAATCCAAAGTATCAAGAAAATCCAGAGTATCCAGGAATCCAAAACATCGAGGTATACAGAAACTCCAGTGTACGACAAGGAAAGGGAACGCGCAGTACCGCCGTACTTGTAGCGCCGCCCAAACGACTGGTTAGTAACGCACGCACGCACACGAACGCGAATCTGAAATACGAGCATCGCCGTCGCCGCGTCCGTTGTACGTGTTGCCGCTGAAACCGAAGGTCAATTTATTGAAACGCGCACACACACACAAACGACTCAGAAATCATAATACACGCGCGCCGCCGCCGTGTCGATAGTGCCGCCCGAATAGAACGACACTCACTTACGCACGCACGCATTCGCCGTCCGTGACGTCCGTGACACAACCGAACGTCTGTGCCGCCGCCGTATATATATATACTATATCATAGTGCCAGCAGCTGATAGCCGCTGTAACACTGATATCCTCGCGCGCCAGCACACGACGCTCATAATCAGCGCCGCCGCGAAGTGTAAATAAACAACACGACTCGCGTTAGCGGTTCGAATACGTGATAACCGTTTGGTTTCAAAAATACGCGATCGTTGTAATCAGTGTAAATACGCGATCGTCGTTATCAGTAAACTATAAATACGTGATAAACGTTTGTCGAAATAAATACGCGTCCGTTGTTTATTAACGACAAGTCGTGAGAGAAAGCAGCGAAACCCACTGCAGGGTGTAGTGGTCTCCGCGCCAGCAGTTTCGGGGCTAGCGAACGTCGATTCCACAAGCGCAGTCGAAGAGGAAAGTCATCGTTAACAGCCAAGGAATTCGAGACAAGCCAAGCCGATCATCAGTGCAGACCATCCCGAGCATCCCGTAGAAGTTGTTAAAAATCAGTAAATAAAAAAAAACAAAAACATGGCAAGGATCATTGTAACTGCGATACTGTGAGTAAATAAATAATTGTACTACACTCCGTGCTAATTGATAAGTACGTTTATTTTTCTTATCTATTTATTTTTTTTTATTTATTTATTTTTTTTAATTATTAGTATTATTATTATTGTTGTTTTCTGTATAATTCAGAATCGTTAATCTATAGTAGTAGTGTATTAATACAATATTAATATCGTAGTTAACATTAGCATTGATGTAAAATTGTATGTAAACACACACACTTATATATACATAAAATAGCAATTCATTAGGTATCAGCCAAGTGGCTAGGTAGTTAATGAGCGGAAAAGGGGAAAACGGATCGGATAGGTCATCCCCAAATTCAGATAACGAACCAAATAATCTAATAGCACCACCAAGTCCTACCCCTCGTGTAAGTTTACCAATACGATTCTCAAATCCGGAGAATCCTGCATCCGAACGTTCTATTGGGAATATCAGTACTGATAACATCTTCATCAGAACTGGCGTACTAATAGACAATAATGCAGAATTAATACAGGACGTCTCCGTAATTTTGGGGGAAGTAGATACCGTTTTGGGGGAAGCAGAAAATCAACTCACCCGTAATATCTTAGACAATTCCATTGAAGAAAATCTTTTAAACCAGAATATACTGTCCCCTCCTCTTAACTCTAGCGAACAAACCATGAATCCAGCAACGAGTGTTATCGGTAATAACCAGCAAAGCATCATGGTAAATTCGGAAGGACAAGCAAATGCAGACACTCAAGCTATATCCAATCCTCAAGTTACTGAAGAAAATCCAGATCAATCAGGTGTACGATATTCATTCGGACCAAGAGGAGAGACAATAGGATTGGAGGCTGCTCTAAAACTCTTGCCAGGCTCGTTCAGTGGAGACAAGCAAGAGGAATTAGAGATATTCTTGGAAAAATGCGAGTTTGCGTTAGCATGCGCACATGACCATGTACAGGCTCGACTTCTCCAAGGAATCCAAGTTAGACTGACAGGGAAAGCCCGTCAAGCAGTCAAGTACAAGGAAATTAGACATTGGACTGAACTGAAGGAAGCGTTGAAATCTGCATTGGAACCGCAGAGGACGACCACTTACCTATTCTCAGAGTTGTATTCAACAAGACAGAAAATCGGAGAAGAGATGTAACTAACTACGCAAATAGGATTGAGCAACTCCAAACTCTTATCATAGAGCAAGAGACAAATGGGCACAGTTGGGAGGTAGCTCAAGCGCTAGGAGCAAGTATCAAGAAGCAAAGCATCCAAGTATTCGTGGAAGGACTAGGACCCCTAAAAGATTTCATCAAGGCAAGAAATCCGTTAACGTTGGACAAGGCCATACAAGCAGCTAGGGAAGAAGAGCGGGTCAGAAGCTCACAAGAAGCGACAAAGAAGCTATATGGAGCGCCACAACAAATCATGAAGAAACCCACTTGTTTTCACTGCATAAAGTTGGTTCACATGGCAAAGGATTGCAGGAGCAAGCCGGCAACGACAAACTCAAGACCTTCATCCACAACGGCACAAATTAGAATCATTGAATGCAACTACTGTAAAAAGCCAGGACATCTGCTGAAAGATTGCCGCAAAAGGAATTATGTAAATTCCAAAAAGGAAGCCAACCAACAGGAAAACCAACAGCAACCGGCCGCCAACGGTGGGCGCCTGGTGAGCGAGTTAAAAAACACCGGCAACAACAAATCCTCTACTTCAAAGCAGAATTAGATCGAGATCATCTAACCTGCCACATTGAACAGACCATCAGCAAAAAATCGAAGCTACTCTTAGACTCTGGGAGTGAGCTTAATCTAATAAAAATATCTTCTCTTGCGGATCAGACAATCGTGTATGAAGACGTCATATATCATCTGAAGGGCATAAATGACCAGATAGTACACACTCTGGGAAACACAATTGGAACTATATATCGAGGATAAAATTATAGCTGCAATGTTCCAAGTTATTCATTCTGCATTCCCAATCCCAAACGATGGTATCCTTGGACGGCCATTATGGTGGAAAACAAAATCATTCTGAATTACCAGACTAATGAAGTCATTATTCCTGACGGGGCTGAAATAGTGCTACAACCTCGCACTGAAACCCTCGTAGGAATAGAAGCAGGGAATCACGCAGAAGACAAGATCATCATCATAGAATGTCAAGAAATCACGAAATCAGTTATGTGCAGTAACGCTGTAAGTAAAGTACAAAACAAGAGGGTGTTAGCCACACTCATCAACCCAACCGAAGAAGCAATAAGGCTAAAGACGCCCAATTTAAAGGAATTGGTCCACGAGGAGTTCAGGGAAGCTATGATCCATTCGGTACAAGTCACGGATCGACAAGAAGAACCTCATGCAAACAGTAGTCGACTGAAACGATTGGAAGAAGCACTTAGAACCGACCATCTGAATTCTGAAGAAATGGGATCATTAGTGGCCATTTGTCAAAAGTACTCGGACATATTCTTTTTAGAAGGAGATCGAGTGTCGGCAACTACAGCAGTGACACACGCGATCAAAACCTCAGAAGCGGTATCGCCAATTCACGTGAAGCCCTACCGTTTACCACAAAGGCATAGACAAGAAATTACGGACCAAATGGAGGCCCTCGAACGGGAAGGTGTGATTACAGCCAGTGAATCACCTTGGAACGCTCACTCCTAGTAGTCCCGAAGAAACCTGACGTCAATGGCCAGGTTAAATACCGTGTCTGCGTGGATTTCCGCCGACTGAACGAGGTCACGATAGGGGATGCTTTCCCACTTCCGAACATCGTGGATATTTTGGACCAATTAGGGAGGTCAAAATATTACAGTACCTTGGATTTAGCACATGGGTACCACCAAATTCCGATGGATCCCTCCGACCGTAGCAAAACGGCGTTCTCTACAGACCGGGGACATTTCGAATTTGAACGAATGCCATTTGTTTGAAGGGAGCTCCAGGGACCTTCCAGAGGCTCATGAATAAAGTCTTAATCGGTATAAACGGAATCAAAGCATTCGTTTATCTAGATGATATCATCATCTATGCAAAAGATCTAAATGATCATTCACAGAAAATCATCGAGATTTTTCAGAGACTCCGCCAATACAATCTCAAACTTCAACCACTAAAGTGCGAGTTTCTTCGAAAAGAAGTTAATTATCTCGGACATCAAATCACTGACGAAGGAGTCAAGCCAGATCCTCAGAAGATAAGTTGTGTGAAACAATTTCCAATTCCAAGAACTGTGAAAGAGGTTAAGTCTTTTCTAGGCTTATCAGGTTACTACAGAAGATTCATCAGGAACTATGGGCAGATCGCTAAGCCACTGACCTCATTGTTAAAAAAGGACGTGACGTTCAGGTGGAGTGACCTTTGCCAACAATCTTTTGAACAGTTAAAAGACCTCTTGACACAGGCTCCGATATTACAGTATCCGGACTTCTCTAAAACCTTTAACTTGACTTGCGACGCAAGTGACTACGCAATTGGATGTGTACTGTCGCAGGGACCGATAGGAAAGGATTTGCCAGTAGCATTTGCATCTCGCACCTTAAATAAGGCAGAAGTCAACTACAACACAACTGAGAAAGAGCTAACCAGTATAGTATGGGGAATTAAGATGTATAGACCTTATTTATTCGGGCAAAAGTTCAATATAATTACCGATCATCGAGCACTAGTATGGTTGTTTAATATTACCGATCCAGGATCAAGACTCACTCGTTGGCGCCTAAAGTTGGAAGAGTATCAATATACAATACATTTCAAGCCAGGAGTGAACAACACAAACGCCGATGCGCTGAGCAGAATTCACCGAGTTACAACCAGAATTCAAAGTGCAGAGAGTAGTGCAACACATCCAGATACTCCGGGCCAAAACATCTCAGAAACTCACGATAAAGAAGAATCCCTCTCACAGCATGAGCCATCCACTAGTTCTGATGACTCACATGCCACAAACAAATATCAGAATTTCCTTCAGGCTAAGTCAGAACATATAGCACCAACACCAAACCTTAAGGAATCACAGGGGACATATTCGAAACACAGTCAGATATGGCACTAGCTCTTGTGTTTCAGAAGAATCTAAAATGAAAAAAGGAATTGCATTGGAATTCCGTAGGAAATTTGGAACTTGCAGGGAACTGCAAAAGAAAAATCGAAAAGTAACAGACATCTTAATGTTACAGGTAGATCAACGAAAGTTACTTTATATCATCACCAAGAAATCATTCCATCACAAGCCAACATACGAGACAATTTTCAACAGCCTACAGAACCTCAAGGCGTACTGTATAAAAAATGGTATTTTTAGACTCGCTTGCCCCAGACTAAGCTGTGGCTTAGACGGACGTAAGTGGGAAGTCATTCGTGACATGCTACGGTTCATCTTCCATGGCTCCTTGGTGCATATTCTAGTATACACACGAGATGAGCTGACGGAGGATGACAAGCAACGAATCATACAAGAGCATCATGAAAATCCACTTGGTGGACACCAAGGGATTTCACGCACGCATAGTAAAATATCCCAATTATACCAGTGGCAAGGGATGAGAGCGCAGATTAGAGAGTACATAAAGAAATGTCCAGTCTGCCAAGTCAATAAAACTCCAAATCAGACTATCCGGGAGCCCATGGTTATAACGACCACTGCAACTAGGCCTTTTGAGAAAATCTTTATGGACATTGTAGGGCCTTTGCCAAAGTCCTATAACGGTAACGCCTACATCCTAACACTAATTGACGATTTCTCGAAATTCGCTTGGGCTTCAGCTATGAAAGATCATGAGGCAAATACTGTCTCACAACATTTCGTCACACAGTTCATATGTTTACATGGACAACCACAGTCTCTGGTGACTGACTGTGGTACAGAATTCTTGAGTAAGGTGTTCAAAGAAGTTTGTAAACTCTTGAAGATAACGCAAACCTCAACGACACCGTACCACCCACAGAGTAATGGGAGCTTGGAACGCAGTCACAGAACTCTCGGAGAGTACTTGAGAAATTACTCTAGTAAAAATCCTCAAAATTGGGACGTCTACGTTCCCTACGCAATGTATTGTCACAATTCATCCGTACATTCAGCCACGGGGTTCCAGCCGCATGAAGTGGTATATGGTCACCCGTTGGTAGTACCCACATCGTTTACACGAAAAACAGAACCTCAGTACAACTATCAGGACTACCAGTACGAGATGAAACGGTTGATGCAAGAAACTCACCGAATGATTGTATACTATGATCATATCCGGAAAATCAGAACATTTAGACAAGAACATCCAAGTGACGACCCTTAGAAATGCGACAGGCCTCTATTTTGAATCGATAAGTCCGCTCCGAACCTCCAACACCAACTGGGATTTTGTAACATACGTCAACCTAACCACTTATGATCTTAAATTTCGGACACTCCAGAATTACTTTCAGTCAACTAGTGACATATGTGTACTCCTAAAAGTCCAGGAAGACGAGACTTTAAATGATGCTTGTATCACTTTTATGCAGACAACATATCCATTTGTCCATGAAATTGAACTTAATTTAATTCAATTATGAAAGTCTTAGCACCCGGTAGGAAATCTCCAGAACATCTAACCCGACGAACACGGGGTCTAATTAATGCGGTAGGTAGGTTAACGAATATCCTCTTTGGTGTCTGCTCAGACGAGGACGCCGAATTCTTCTACACGAATATCCAAAACCTCAGAGATTCAAACGAAAAATCCTTACATCTCGCTCATGAACAATTACGAATTGTTTCATCCGTTGTTCAAGACGTGAATTTTACAGTTCATGACTTAACAACAGATTATCAAAAAACGAGATCAACTATCGACAGACTCTCAGAACAAGCCAAACGCATGTTAAATGCAATCGACATTCTAAGCGTAAAAACTAATTCGATGAGCACACAACCATATTAGGGCTTTTGCTAAACCAGTTTGCGTGGGAAACCCAGAACCTCCAGACTATAGTTAATTTCGCGTTGAACGGATTAATGCACACTAGTGTATATCCACCCTCTGAACTATATCATGAGCTAAAAGAAATTCAACTTACGTTACCACCGACACTGGAACTTCCTGCAATGGAATCCCATTTAGCACTTCCAGAACTTTTCAGAGCATCCACCTTAAGCGTAGTATATTCACAACAGACCCTCATGTTTATAGCGAGAATACCGTTATTGTCAAATATACCTTTTAACATTTACCATACCATCCCTTTGCCTATAACAGTGGCACCAGGAAAAATAGTGTTAATAAAGCCCGATACTCAATATTTAGCAGTAAGTTCAAATAGTGAATTCCATTTCAGTCTAACAGAATCTCAGTACATGAATTGTAAAACACTGTTTTCCTACAAATTATGTTTAGGATTAGAATTTATTTTTAAACGTGTGAAAACAGATAATTGTGAGGTATCCTTGTACAATAATCCAGAAAAACTGTCAGACATATGTAATCTCAGGTACTTAAGTATGAATACAGCCATATGGCATAAGCTCAGAAATCAAAACTCGTGGTTATATTATGTTACCCATCAGGTAGTCACAGTTGCTTGTCGTAAAGACTCGTATAAACTGGTACTAACTGGTGTAGGTAAATTAGATATCCCAGAGTATTGCGTAGTCTACACAGACTACTCAATACTCACGCCAACTAGGAATTTAAGAACACAGGTTCATAAAGATTTCATACCCGAAAGCCCGAGTCTCAATTATTCTATATCTCTTAAGAAAATCATTGAATACCATGAACCCCAGAAAATCGATAATCATATGTCTTATACAAATTTCAATAAATTAGCTCATGACGCCCAGGATTTAAATCAACTTGAGGAATTATACAAGGATACTACGAAAAAAATTTTGTAAAACCAGAGCATCATATTATATTACTATATGTTATTGTAATTATTTTAGTAATCATAAGTTTGTATTTAATTATTAAATATAGATGTAATATACCTAAATTATATTCACCCGACATTGCAGAACCTCACATTAAAAAAGATATTGTACAGTCTCGCACGGCCTTGGCCTGCAGTCTTTCAGAAGAAACTACTTAATTAAGCAAAGGAGAAAAATGGTAACTATTTAGCCACCATTTCTCAATTAAGTTGGGGGGTGTTATAAACACATTATATTTAGAAGTAGTAAATCGTAATATAAGCAATTCTTATTATATCTATATTATATATGTAACCATGTATATATGTGTCCATCTATGTTATTCTAATATATGTGTATACAAGTACCCGTGGGAACGAGCACGGCGACAGCATGACATTCCGCTGCGTGGACAGTTTTGGTAGCCACAGCGAGCTGTCGTCCGCGCTCGTCCTCAAGGGGAGTCAGTCGTATTCCAGCAGAACATCAATCCGAACCTCCGAACTCATGTACATTAAATTGTTTTATTCTTAAAATAAAAAGATATAGTCGGTTATTTCGCCAGCGTACTAGTTTTTTTTAATTTGTCGTGTAGACGTACACAACAGTATATTAAAATTATTCATAGAATATTATAGTCACATGTGTATGTATTTAATATTAAGAGTCAATTTTACATAAAAAAAACAATTTTTACGGTAAAACTGTATTTGATATTATAATAAAAAATATTGTCCATAATAAATCCAATAAACTAAAATTTTTTAAAGAAACATTATTTTTTTAGGATTAACAAACAAGATATTTTTCTCATATTATTCTTTACTAAATAATAATGTATATTCCTACTGATTTAGATTTTCATTACATATTACATAAAATTCGAAATGGCTATGGTAATAAAATGGTATAAATCGTATTACCTATTATGAAGACTGATATCTTAAAATTATATTACTTACGGTATTTGTACTTGAATATTATATATATTGTCATATTGAATACTATAATTTGACATATAGATTTTAGATACAGATATTGAAATGATATAAACTTAGAACTGTAGTACCTCCTTAAATTGATAAATGATAGAAATTAGTCGTATTAATTTCAATTTATGTACTATAACATGTGTTATAATTATCAGGGCACTAATATAAATTATTAGTACATTCAATTTAGTGTAGTTATAATTATTATATATTAAATTTTCGTAGGTTAAAGTGCGTAATATATTGTTCGTCTTGGACATGTCAATTAGTTGTTAGGTATTTAATAATTTTTTATTTTAGTATTTAAGTGGTTTAATAAAAATTTATGTTTTGATAAGAATAAAATATAATAGGCATACATAATACCTACGACATATATCAAAATCATACAATAGCATAAAATACTCATAATAATCGCTCAATTATGTAATTATTATACGACAATTAATGATAAAAACAATATTATACAATATGTAACATATTTATTAGTTATTACTTATATTACTGTAAGAAAATTACAAAGAGTGTGTCTTAATAAAATTATACACGCTCTTAGTACCTTTCACTTTAATATTTGATTATCTCTTTCAAAATTAACGTAAACCTTATAATATAATACCATTATCATACTAAATTTCAAATACTATAATATAATAGCTACTCGTGAAGAGATAAACCTCGCTTAAACATAATCCTTTCTTGCTACTAAACGATTTTGTTGGTTCAACGGTGGTCCAAAACGTTAGTTTAGTAAGCGTCGGATAAGGTTTTTATTGAAGGACAGAGGTACCTGTAACATTTCTGGAAATCCAATAGAATATCATATGGTATTCAAAAGACATTATATAAGTGCATAATTTGGATTTCATGCCAAGTTTCTGTATGCAATTTTAATATAGCGAATAATGTTTAAACAAATTTTGTTTTTAGGTTTTTTTTTGTTTAGCTATTGTATGTTATTATTATGCCGTTTAACGTTTTGACAATCATGACTGCAGTCATCCGCTGATTTATCGTGAAATTTGCTACCATTGTTACCACACACTAATAATGTTATCATTGTTGATTTAATGAGAATATGATCCATCTATTTTTTACCATTAAAAACTTTAACATAAATTAACTATAGGCAATACAAAATGTATGACAATTATATTTAACTTATAAATTATAAATTATGTGTTTATTCTAAATGAAAGTTAGGATACCTACATACTGTTCCTATGGTATATGAAAACTGTAACATACCTATGTATTATAGGTAAGATAGGTATGAGGTACATGCTTAATATTATCTATGGGTATCTATATTATATTATACCCATATGAAATTATGTTGAGTATTATAGAATTGAAACTGTAAATTTGTTTTTTTTATATCGACTAACCGCGGCTTCTATAGTAACAATATTTACATTGCAATTTTTTAGAGTTTGATACTTTTACTAGGTACATAACATTTTTTTAAATTATTTTTTATTAAATATAAGATAAAATTAAATATATTCAATATACATCATATACGACTTAATAGTACTAAAATTATTGTTTGACAAGCACTATAAATGTATAACTGATATATGACTACCTATTTATGTTACCATCGACAAAAATACTGGAAATCGATCTGGTTTTAAAAAAAAATTATGTACGTCAAATCTATTATACTTGTACTATTTTTTACTCGTGTTTATCATCGTATATTGCACATATTATAATATGTTCAACGTCTATTACTCAGAAACAATAGAATACATAATTAACATTACGGTAAAAACGCATATGATAATATATTAATATTATATTTATAATTATAAATGATCAGACACGGATACACAATTTATAATACATAATGAGGTTTTAGATTTTGTGTTGAGCAAGAAGAACGTATTGGTCTAATAAAATATGATGCATGTTCCTTTTTTTGAGATCTAGCAGGGATAATCAATAACCAGCACATTTATAAATAATTGGGTAAAACAAACGAAAACCGTCAGGAAAATGGAATTTTTTTGTATCACTAGTTTTGAATATTTAAAACCAGTTTGGTTTTCTTGTTATACTTCAATAATTATAAATAAGTTATAACCGTAAATACCTACTTGAAATTACCATCCACATTTAAAATTAACATTTCATGGAAATGATACAATTTTAAAAAGATGTTTGCTATTATTTAGCTAGTTATAGATACTTAAAAATTTCGAATTTTCAAAGTTTTTTTCTTGATTTTTGTTAAATTTTAGTTTCCAAGTTAAAAATCGTGACAGTTTAATAAAAAGTTCCTCATAAGATTTTCTTACATTATTAATTAAAATATATCGAAAATACTCTGTCACAATTTTACTTCATAAGCGTTTAAAGTTAAAAAAATGACAGCATTTGTCAAAACCACGAACATCTGGAAATTGTTTTGTAGTTAAAAACTAATTTAAAAACATTTTTAACTGTAATACATAAGTACCTTATCGTTTTCAAATGTACGCAATACAACCTACAATATAATATATTTATTAATTGTATTATAAGTTTATCAAACAATGGATTAAACATTTTGTTTTACAAAAGTTTGAATTTTAGATAAAATTTTATAATCGCTTCAATTTGAATAACGTAATTCTAAAAATTAAATGTAAGCTGCAGGATAATTAGTTATCCGCATGTTAAAACATTACAACAATACAGAAGCAAAATAAGTTCAAATTATTACTTATAGTGGTGTAAATATGATTTAAAATGTCCTTAGAACATTTGAAACATATTAAATTGTTTTTCGCATACAATTAATACTCATAACTGAAATCAAATAAGTTATATATTACTAATAAATTCAAGTACCATGTAACCTACTTAATGACAAGTTTCACTTTAAAACTATACAGAAAACTAAGTATTTAATTATTTTGTAATAAATAAATTATGTTTGCAGTAGAATATTTTTTATAAGTTAAATGTTTACATATTTATACAAATCTACAAATATAGGTTAAGTAAATAACAAAATATCATTAAAATATGACATGTAACGCGTACTTGGTCTAAATTTTTTTTCTAAGAGATAAATTTCTATCACATTAAGAAATATAGGTATCAAAGTTGCCCATTACGTTGTGTAACTTTGATAGAATATTAAAAAGATTGATAACATCAGAAATTTAAAAACTTAAACGTCAAATATTGATCATAACTAGCTGTAACTATTACTTAATTTTGAGGATTTGATCGTAAATACTATAGAAGTTATCCATAAAGTAAAAAGTAAAATTGTCATAAAACGGTAAAAAATTATCAAAGTTACCCCATTTTACTATAATGTATACGTTGTACTATAGGCAGTGTTGGGAAAAGATAACCAAAAAATCATCTGAATAAGATAACAGATAATTCATTCAAAATTCATCTAGATAAGATAAAATATAACATCATTTTTTTGATCTAAATAAATATAAAGATACTCATACATTTATCTGGATAAAAAAAAAGATAATTTTTTTTTTAAATTATATTATAAATAATGTAATTTATTAGTAATTACTAATTAGATAATATTAATTAATAAATCCTTAATGACATTTCTCAACTAAAATAATATAGGTACAATTTAAATTTTTGATGCAACTTGAATAATATTGGAATAAAATTTGGAATCACTACTCGGTTTTCGTAAATTATTAACTATTTCAGTATATTCTTATTATTATATTATTTATCTAGATAAATTACAACAAATAACCATTACATTTATCTAGATGAGATAATTAGATGATTTAATTATTTTTTTCTAGATATGATAATTAAATAAAAAATGTTATCTAGATGATTCCCAACACTGACTATAGGTACCTACTTGGTTCATACTGGACACCACCAGTCCATTTAAAACATTATTAACCATTTGATTGCGTTACTATACCTGTGCATGTATTATAGTCGGTTCAAGCTCTATGGACAGGTATTACACGATTACATAATATAATATATTGGGTTATAATTGTATGTGATATATATTGTTAGTTACTTTCCTTCGAATCTCTTACGTTAACCTACTTCATTCTGGATTTGTTCCTATTTAATAATGTATTTTTGTTAATTTCTACTATCGATCTAATCGTAATTTTCTATCACTTGACCAAGGTGTTTTACAGGGAAAAAATATCTGACTTTGGGTTCGACTTTTCTTCAACTTGTATCAGAAATTTATCTGTATACATTATTACAACATTTTTAGTCCAATATTATTTTAATTACAAATTTATAACAGAAATATTACAATCTAACATACAATATTAAAATGCATTATTTGTTATGTTTGTAAATATCATATTACTTATATTACAGTTAACTGAATATCCAATCCAAATCAGTACGTTGAAAATATCTAATTTTAGGTTTCACTACCAGGACAAGCATTCTGGTTAAAACGGTATATAATACTTTCATTAAAGCGTCCATTATAGCGTGTACACATATTATTATTATATTTCCCTTGTACAATTTAAATACTAACAAAATATTTAAATACTATATTATATTATAATAATCTTAAGCTGAAACGAATAATACCAAACGTTTTTAATTTTTGAAATCTGATCTTTGAGTGATCACGTTTACTGTGTATAGTTAATAAAATTAAGTACATTTGTCATTTTTTATATAGACTTAACGTTTTTGAAAGCTTTGCCGTTTTCATCAATGATACAATATTACTTTTTACAAATAAAGTAATATATAATGAAAATTTTCAATACTGTCTAAAATGGATTGGACGATGTTGTTACTCGTCAACTAAATATGCCGATAAATTAATTTTTAAAAACAAGTTTTGTGCCATCTCATAGGTATAAGGTATTTATATAATATGCAATAGTAGTTATATTATATCGTACGTGACAGCCAAGGTGCAATGGAAGGTACGACATGAACAAGTGTTCGATTCCAAGATTATTACTCCGACTTCCGAGTAAATTTTTAAAGGTACTTCGTATTGATATAGGTATATGAAAAAGCCAAAAACTGAGAACGAAAAAGTAATTTCAGAGTTGTGTTGGAAACGAACTATTATTATACGTTTGGTGGTGGCGCGGGGCGAGTTGAGTTGAAGTAAAACGAAAATATCATTATCGTTTGCTGAATCCCGAATTATTTTAATACTGCTTTGTGTTTGGGTAGGTACTAAAATTTTTAAAATTATATTGGATAAAATTTGTTTTTTTCGTCATTGTCGTCGTATTCAGGTACGTAGGTATACTATGTTTTACCGGGGAAGAGGGGGGGGGGGAGAGAGGCGTCTACTGGCAGAAAATCGCATTACATTTGCCCGAGGCTAATCGATATTTTTCTTGCGCTCACGGGTCAGCTAATATTTAAGCGTAATTGATGGAAAATAATAATAATAATAATAATGACAATAACTATACGACGATAATAATTCGGTTAGGAGATGGGAAAAAAATAAATATAAACAAAAACAAATAAAACAAACCGCGGCGCGTACCTACAACAAGGTCGCCGCCGCACGTAATGTTCGGCCGCCGCCGGCCGTCAGATGGCGGTTTTTGCTGTCGTCGCCGGTCCCGTCGGCCGCCGTCCCTAGAAACGCGTGCGAGTTCCAAGTGCGCCGCCTTTCCGCCCGGACCCTCCGAGCACGTTTTTTCTCTCTCTGTCTCTTTCTGTGTCTCTCGTCCGATCGTCCGTTTTCCGACCGGTTGACTTTTCTTCAGCGTGTGGCGTTTCCACTAATTTTCGGCCTCTGTTTACGCGAGATGTGCACAACTACCCTGCGAATCGCGCACCGCCGGTGGCTGTAATAATAATATTAATATTACCGTTTTATCGCGTACCTACGACCGCGATAATAACTACAATTGGGCTCGTCGTTTGCGAGCCGCGGAAATGAGCATCTTTCGCGAAAACCCCGAACGATAACGAAACGAACCATCAGAAAATATAATATAACGGTATATTAACCGCACAATATTGTAACGCCACAACCGCCGTCATCGCAACTGCTTGGACGACGAACATCCGTTCGAAAAGAAAACTCGTCGAATCCGCAAATATCCGCTCGATTTTCTCCGGTCCCCGATGGCGGACCGGCAAGTGACGTGGTACGTGGCCACGCTGTCAGCAATTATAATTTCCGTCGCTGCTGGAATAGGTGAGTGATAATTACTGTGGCGTAGAGACTAGAGACCACTCGACGACGTTAGTGTAGTGTGTACGAAAAACTAAAAAGTTAAAAACCCACCCCATATATAACGATAGAAAAATAAAAAAATCGTCCCCACAAGTGCGGGGAACTCCTCGTCACGGGATTCGTTAAAATTCATTTCGAACGAAAAATAATAATACTTTTGTTTTGTTACCTTGCTCTGTACGAAACACGTCTAACATAACGTGCCCATCTAACCACGCGCGGACGTAGTTTCAAAGTTCGAATCGTACACGAAAATTCCGTTTTAATCGTCCGGCAATAAAACGGTTTATTTTTTGAAGTCGAATCAACCATATAGCGATATTATGTCATTACGAACTGTTTCATAACAAACATTCGATTAATTTTAGCTGTGTTTGCACAGCATACCACCAATATTTTTGAAATTAATCGTTGACAAATATTAGTCTTTATTTCGTTACATAGTTCGACTTATTAAATACTCGTATATAGCTTCGCGAGAAAAAGAAATAAATATGAGTTATTATTTAATAATGCTCTGCTATTCGGTCTCTATAAGTTCGACGCGTTATCCCATTGTGATGCCGGTAGATGAAATATTCACAGAGTTGAAAGTTTCAATTATTCTTATAAAACATAATTTTGTTTCGACGTAGTTTTTATCTACGAAAAAAATTCTTTGAAACTAATTTCAACTTAAATTTGAGTCAATTAGCATTTTAATTAATATTTCCTTTGTTTAATTTATTTATTCATCGTAGTATTGAAATTAGTGTTCTAAATCATGATATTTGTCGACGAAAATAATAATATCATAATGATAAGTAAGTTAATGATGTGTTTATAGTAAAGTTATTTACCCAGTTTTTTACGTTAATTTTCTTTTCTATTTACTATATCAAACGATTTTGTTAATTACACGTAACTTTTTTTTTACTTTTGTTTTTCTTCTGATATGTAGGAAATACGTGTCGAAACAGATAAATTAGTTTAGTAATGATGCTTATCTGGTAAATTGTACGTAAGAAACAAATTAAAAACAATAGATTAAATTGGCATTAAACATTAAACTTTAAATCGAGAAAGAAATTGCATTCGTGTTAAATCTGATCTTATCTTTTTTTTCTATTTTTTCCAAGACTCCAGGGACTATTTTCTCAACTGGAATTCAGGGATGTAAACGATTTGCGATTTAGAACCACTTTTATTTGAAATGTCTTTTATATCAATCGTTTCTTCGCACCCTTTTACTTCAAACATTCGGGTTTTACTAACTGGAATTTATTATTGGTCTAATTTAACCAAAGTACTATGGGAAATTCGGTATATAAGAAAATCAATAGCTATGGGGGTTTCTTTATCTACATCGTACAGTTTTTTTCATATATTATAATGTGTTAAAACATGCCATGGTTACGAATAATGCTTATGATGTGACATAATATACTTATTAATTTACCGATTATTAAGAATGAATAATTACCGTTGCGACCTTCAACGGAATATTATAATGCTATACCTTATATTCTACGTGGTGACAGCATTTGACAAACCATGTAGATCGTAGAGGTTTTAATCATAACGAGTTTAGAATTGTAAAGCCGTTCAAAAAGGATTTAAGAAGAAAAACCCGATTACATCGGCTGTAAGCCCAATAAATACGGCGTATAATACATAAGTAGAAACGAACACCTATATAATATTATACATATATGTATTATATGTAACCGAGATTATTGCAGAAATCGAACGAATGGGTATCTCGTCGTGCAAATTCTTCTAACTGTTCGCGGAAAGGTGTTCCTATAACTGTAAACAAATTAAAATGAAATAAAAACGAATTTGTCGTACCTACGATTCACGGAATCTATACATATGATACGTACGCAATATTTTAATAATACGATAACTATATGTTATTAAAATGCTCGTGAAATTCTAATGTCCGTTAATAATCAGGTATCGTAATGCTTATATAATAATATTATACCGCGGTATAATAACGTACACACCGACGACCGCGGTACTGCAGGGGGTGATATCGGGACAATGTGATCATGTGACTCGTGGGCTTGTCGAGATGGCGTATTATGAATACGTGTGCTGTGTGTCGCATGATAATAATAATATTATATTACATTGTATTGTGGTAATAATGATTAACTCCCCGGTGCGTGTACATAATATATTATGATATATATATATTAATTATAAAGACGAGAAACACACGTAGTATACCAGCAGAGTTTGTGAAATTCGTGGGTGCACAAATACTACAACTAATGTGTACAAATAAGTGTATTTATTATTTATGCGATGTGCTCGGTGTTATATTTTATTCGGTCGAATCTGTCTGCTCTGGATGACAAGACGTGTGTGTCAAAATGTGTATGGGCCTCTGCAGCGCCGTAAAACCGTCATCGCGTGAAGAGTTTCTTAGTCTCAAGAAACTTTCGCGAAACATTGTTCTACGTTCGAACGAACGAACGAATGAATAAACGAATGGTAATATTATAATAATGGCATCTCGTAGTGTAATGAAAGCCTTTTGTTCTCGGGGGCCGGCTGCCGCAGTCGTCGTCACACCGTAGTCGGCAAAACTGCCGAAGAATATTTTTAAACAATATATAAATGTATAGTTATTGTGAGCACATATTTTTGTTCCGGTGTGTGCTAACTTATAATATACGTTACCTATTTAGTTCGAAAATTCGTCGCGGATAAATAGACGATAGGACGTTGGCGGGTGAACCGTGGGCTTACCAAGTTTTGAGATAAATATTTTTTGTTTTTTTTTTTTACCAACATAAATATAAAATAACGTACGATAAATATGTGCCGGGAAAATGTCGTTTTCACGTGCGCGCACGGGAAACAACCGAGTGATTTAGGAGACGCGCTCGCGCACCCCGGCTCGCACATTGGCTAGCAGTCGACGGAATAGGAAAACTTGTTACCTAGGCCACGGCCTTGTACGACGACGGCGATGGCAGCCATGCACAGTATAATATAATATTATTATAATTTATAGTGTACGTATAAGCATTGATTCAATCAATGGTATAAGGTATAAGGCACGGGCCGCCGTCTTACACTAAATAGTTGTGGTAACGCGTACGGTGTCCGTTATCACGATTTCCGCTGATAAAAATCCCGCCCGATGTGGCGCGTTGTAACATTACAATCAGGTGTAATATTATTGCGTGTAGGTAATTATTATTATTCTTGTCGAAGTCAAACGGCCGCAAGTCGTTTGCTAATTCGAACGATGCGTTTTACGGCCGTCATTGGTTCGGAGGGGTCGGAAATGCACGCGAATACACGACTACAACAATAATAATAATAACGAATGAAAAAAAACAACCCCGTACGTATAATATTATAATATGCGAACCTCGAGTGAGCGCTCGTTTAATCCGTCCGTCCGCGTATTATGGTGGTATAGCGATGGTGGTCGTGGCGTGACGGTGGAAGTACAGTAGCTGTGGTGGATATGGCGGTGGAGGTGATGGAGGCGGCAGTGGACATTGCTATTTCTTGTTTATAAGGGAATTATACCCGAATTATCGTGCTGGTCGATCTTTAATTACATCAACCAAAATTATTTCATTTCATTTATTTTTTATTTTTTTACTGTTATTATTTTTATCTCCAACTCTGCTCTGACCCATATACGTCGGTTTTAGTGTAAACAGCTGTCATCCGCATAATTAAAATAATTGAATGCGACGGGTTTTAAAAAAGTACGCTTTATTTTTGTTTGATGTTCAATTACAATGAATTAAAAATAACTATTTTGATAAAATATAAAAAAATATATGTATATATATTAATTATACTTAATATATTATGTACCTAAGTGGTATAACGACGACACGTATACATTTTAGTTCAACGTTTTTTTTGTCAGTCTAACATTCTTGGAATATTAAGTTAATGTAATTCGCTGGTCGGGCGTATTAAGTTAGCTCTTCTGTTCTTAGAAATCAATAAAAAAATAACTGTTTATTTAAAATTATAACATCTATAAAAAAAATACACATAATTTCTTCAAATGTTACAAAGGTACATTGTAGGGAGTCATTTATCAAATTAAACTAAAATATATTTATAGACACGAGTTATACGCATAATATAACCGTGGTAGATATCTGGGAACCAGAGTTTGAACTTAATCAGTTATCACACATGGTGAAAAAAAAATATGATAAAGCGCACTGACACGTATAAATGGAGTCCCCGAGGTGCTTTAAATTGTTGTTGTTGTCTACATAAAATACATCTTACACGGGGAGTCGTCATTACGACGTGCGCAATACAATCGTTTCATTCCGTAATAATAATATATAATAGCCAATACAATAATGCTATATAATAAAACGCGATATTCAGATGTAAATCATGACGACGAACACTGAATAATAAAGAAAACGGACAAATGAGTATTATATCTATATCACAAAAACCATCGAAAATATTAAATCGGTTCATAATACTATCTGCTATGGTCGTATTAAAATATTTTGTTTATAATAATATTGTCATGACCACACGCGTTTATGGTATCTGAATGACTGTAGCTTATATTATTATATGTTATTTTGTATTAACATGTGGCGATAAAATGGGTCCAATGCAATATTGATAGTAATAATTACACGGGGTTCACAGAGGTCTGCTGGGGCTTTAAACGATAATGATTTGTTTCCTTAACAAGTGTGTGTGAAGAACAAGCGATCGTAAACATAATATTAATATGATAATGCGACTAAAATAATATTATGTCCAGCATAGTAAAAAACTAAAAATCCATTATTGCACAGCCGAATACGGTCGCAACGCGTTCTTTACTAATCGGTGAAAACCAAATGAAAGACTCCGTATTATCACACTTTAGGTACTTAATAATATTATACTGAAAGTTTTACGCACGAATATTAATATAATATTATGTGCATACTTATACTTTAATGTTTGTCAGTATATAATAATACACTAATGAAAGATAAATTTGAAGGGACTATGCGTGCAAAATACTCTGCTAATGCATCTCCTGCACGGTGTCAATATCATACCAAAATCAAAGAAAATATAATATAATAATATAAAATTGTATCAACGGTATAATAGAACGTCGTGTGATAAAAATAACGATCCGATAATGCCAATATGCCATATACGTCATATTGGTAATTTATATCACTCACGCCAAAATATTACGTTCAATTTGATCAATTATTATGAACTTACTTACAACTAGCATAACTACATCATAATATTTTATATTACCAATGATAGTTCACTTTTTCTTTGTGTCAAACACTTACAGAAACTTTCTCTGGTGTCTCATACTGTTAGCGTATTTGTTAAAATTACAATAGAGATATTAAATCAATAATAATATGCATAAATATGGGAAGTTTTTTTGATTTGTTCAATTAACTTTTTTAATTAAGTTGTACACAGCATTAATAATTGATTTGAAAAGGCTTCAAACAAAAGAATCATTATAAATTACATTGTTTCTTAAAAATAATGTTAAACTTTTGCTCGCAGAAAAAATATATTTTGTTGTACATTCACTAGTACGTAGTTATAATAAATTTGTCATAACCCAACTGCATTTTTACTTGTTTTATAAAACAATGGTAGGTATTTATAAATATGACGAAGATAATTACGAGAAAAAAAACGAAGATAAAACTTGTGACAAAGAGATGTTCAAAATATGAGTATACGTGAAAAGTAACACATATTTATATTCTAGACACATTATTTACTCAGTTTGTATCACAAGTCCGGAAATTGAAGAATATTAACATATATAAGGGATGAATATATATTCTGACAACTTTTGTCGTCTCCACCGTCGACTCCACCTATGACAGTTTCTAAAATGTATCACGTGGACACTAAAAATGCGTTCAATCATTTCTACATGAAATCGGATTCAAAATAAAATACCTAGTTTAATGTTTATAATATGCAACCGTGATCCTAGTATAAACTTGATATATTTTTTTAATGTTATTGCAGTATTATACTTACTTCTTTTTATTCTTTGTTATTTCCATAGCATTGTTTACCATTAATTAAAACTACGTTTTGTATATTAAGCTGTACCTTTTCATGCGTTTGTTTTTCTAAAAAATAAGGAACGTATTTATAATGCTAATTCAATATTTGTACTTAGGTAGTATAAAAAATTTTAAAATTGCAACAAATAGTGATAACATAACACATGTCATTAGTCTGAACATAATTTATCTAATTATCGGTTTCAATCGTAATAATATTGCAATAGCAACCTGAATTGTATCGTTTGTTCTAACAACTAACGTATTAACATACATGTATAATAAGTATACTTACATAATGTACTCGTTATTTATTTAGATTATAAACTGTAATTGGTTTAGAATATTAAATACTAAGCATTATTAGTACCATCTACACGTGCTCAACAGTAAAATGTTAATTGTATGCAACGTATGGAATATATATATATAATTCTATTAGAAATAAAATATTATGAACAAGACTAACAATTTTACTTATTGTGTTAAGAATTTCATAAAAAAAGAAAACTTTTTTCATAATAATATAGTCATTACCATTTACACTTGACGATTATCGGTTTTTATTTTTTAGACGTTTTCTCGTTTAGATAATCAAAAAGTTTGAAGTTTTCAACTAACTATATACAAAAAAGTTTTTCTGAAAAATTTTAAATGTTTGAATATAATACGACTTATTATTGAGAATCGGTATCATAAAAAAAATAATACTAATAATAGTAGGTAATTAATAATTTATTGTTACCGATAAGAAGTTAAAAATTCGAGTGATTCGTTTTATTGGGTCAACTATTTCAGTTATAATTTATATGGACAATTTTCTTTTTAGTCATTACTATTTGCACTTGATGATAATTGGATTACATTTTTCAGCCGTTTTCTCGTTTAGCTTATCAAAATGTTTGAAGTTTTTATCTAACTGTATAAAAAAAGTTTTAAATGTTTGAGTATAATACGACTTATTATTGAGAATCAGTATAATAATAATAATAATATTCATTAATAAATGTTACCGATAAAAATTAAAAAAAAGTGATTCGTATGCACAATGTTTTAAAAATATATATTTTTAATCAAGAATATTGGTTTTTTGTCGCAAACGGGAACAGTTTTCCCCGTATAATGGCATTGGTCGCCATCCGTCCTCAGTTTTACAAATAGTAGCTTAAATTCTGTGTGTCCAATTAGTTTTAAAATCGTTTTTAGATTCTGAGCGGAGCGATGAATGTATTAATTTTACAATGCTGTGTGCTATTTAATTTAATATTTATTTTTGTGTTTGTCATCATGGTTTGCGGTAGAAAAACTGCTTCGATTTTATTCAACACCTATAGTTAGTGTCTTGTTTAATGTGAAATGTGGAAAGTGAATCTAGTTAGTGCATACGAGAGGTCAAAATTTAAAATTCCGAATAGTTTTAAGAAGCGCCGGGAAAAACAACATTGAAAAAAGCATGACAATTTAATACAAGGGCTCTTAATATATTATTAAAATGGCATTTGAAAAATATTAAATATCCATACTCATAATTTTTTTTTTATAAGCATTTAAAGTTCAAATATAGACGAAATTCGAAAAAATGACGAAAATCGGAATATGCGCAAATTAGTTTAGGCTAGAAATTCATAAATTTTTTTTTTTAAATCTTAGATTTGAAAATGAAACACAAGATTCCTCATAACTTTGTAGCCATCTTTATAAAAATAAAAATGTCTACAAGAAAGTCAAACTAATTTTTTATGAACGTTTGAAGTTCATATTTTCACAACATTACATATTCACTCGATTTCTCATGTAGCAAATTTCTTATTTTGTTGTAATTCAATAACGAATAACTGTAAATACATAAAAGTTTCACTGAATGTTAATATATGCATTTTCTATACACCATACAATTTTGAAAAAATTTGACTCATTTTAGCTATTTACAGACAATTTCAAATTTCAATTTTTTTAGTTTTTTTTTTCTATAAATATCAATAAAATTAATTTGTGGGGCTGAAAAGTGTGAAAATGTAATACAAGGCTCTTTATATATTGTTACAATATTAGTTTAAAAGTATTAAAAATACAAGCACAATTTTTTTTATAAGTATTTAAAGTTTGATTTTTGACATAATTTATCATATTTAAAATTTAAGAATTATTTTGTAGTTTAAAATTTATAAAATGTTCAACTTTTATAGCTAAGGATTGAAAATTTAAAACAAAGTTCCACGTAAAGAGGTTATAATAATATATTAATTTATTTATTCACAATAATATCATCAAATATACCTATAGGTACTTAGTAATATCATAGACTGACTGGTCGTTTTTCTTATACAGTATGATATTATATTATCATTGAATTAACATTTAACACCATCTATTACAATGACCCACTTATAACCTATTGTACAGCAGCGAGTGACACCCACTTGTCCACCTTTTTTTTTTATTATAAATATAGCGAAATACATAGTCATTGTAGTTTTTATACTATGGTATAAGATTCTATGAAAATATTCAACGATTCGATTTCCACCACGATGTTCCTGATCTATTTTCGTTTATTATTTATTTATTACATTTGTGTTCTAAATTCGAATACTTAACGCCGAAATATACATTTTATATTCACAGTGCGTATAAATCGCGTCACGACGTGTGGACAAGGCGACATGTAAAAAAAAAAAACACAACCATATCGAATTTTTTTAAGTCACTGTAATATGTGTACAATATCGGCGTCCGACTGCGCAGAAATACCCTTCGGCGTGCGTCCGGTATACGTGGTTATAAACGGCTACGATCTCGGTCACGCGTCCACGCACACACCGCATAATATAGCATACAATACCGTACTCCCGGGTTTCGCGTATACCTAATTAAATGTAAATACGGCGGCGACAAGCAGAAAGTTAGATCGCAAACGCAAACATCTTAGCCGGATATACTCTGGGCGAGAGACCCGCAGTCAATAGAAGTCAATTGACTGCCAACAATATATGTATTAGAATGAACTGTGTATGACAATGCACATGTATGTTGTGCGATATATAATATTATTGTATTATTATGTCGTGTCCGGCGTGTGTGGTTTTTATTGCCCTAAAAAAATAAAAAAACGGAAATGGGGTTGCAGGTGCCCGAAACGACGGTGGAGAATACAAGAAAAGATTATTTTGTAAACTTGTTTGTGGACGAATGTTACATAATAATAAAATATATTGCATTATAAATATAATATAAAATAATATATTATACTTATTCGCATTGTAATGCCCACATTAAATCTGTGCAGTAAATGTTATATTTTTGATATAATATGTGCCTGTTGGATGCCTTACAATTTAGCTACAACTTGATCATTGGAACCACTGCAGTTTAGGTTATTGTTCCAAAGTAGTACAACCTAGTGCAGTTTAGGCACTCTCGACCAAACTTATTGGTGAATAATATTTATTCTCAACAATTGATTTAGATTGATTATATTTGTTAATATATTTAACATTTTTTATTAGATTATACATAATTTATATGATTTGCTTTTTTATAATCACCCAATGGAAGTCAATACTCTGTAGGTAAGTCCTTGCATTTTTTGGTGATACCCAAAAGCGCAATATTTTTTTTAATAGCTCATTCCAAAAGTGCAAAATTGATTTGTGCTTTTGTACCTTAGTAAAGGGATAAAAGCGCAAAAATAAATTGTTTTATCTGTTAACATATTGTACCAGTTGCACTGCATAAGTTTCAGTTTAACATTTTACGATCCTTATATTAATTATTACTTAAATAGGTTACTGCAGTATTTTTCTATTTAAAAATACAACAGTGATCGAGTTCAGTTAAAATTTAGTTGATAATATGCAATATTGAATATAAATTATAATATACAGTATAAACAGTATAAGCTCAAATGAAATAGGATTTTTTAAAACTATTGCTACCTAGCCACCTAGGTATATAATTTTATGGAAAACGGCAAGAAATATTCATTACACCTCTGGACTAAGCCACCTTCGAATGAACCAATGGCCATCAAAAGCCCAGAATAATAACGCCGTCACATGAAACTATGAAAGACAAATTTTAAAATTCACACACACATTAAATTTATAATTTGATGGAAGCAAACAGCAAGCGTAAACGTTTACTTAAAACTATAATCAATGGACGAAAAATGTAAAATTATTTTTACTTGAAGGTTATTAAAAAGGTAATTTTTTTTGAGCTTATGTTCTACACAGTTAAGTATAGACAAAAAAAAAAATGGTAAATATAATTTTTAAATTTTAATTCAACACCTCATCTCTGTAAGTAGCATCTTCAATAATTAAATGTGTTAGACATTAAATCAAAATATCATAGGTATCAATAAATAATAATTTATTTTTAATATAGGTAATAAAACTTCACTAAAATATTTTATTAATGAAATATATTACCTATTCCTAATAGGTATGCATAATTATACAGTTTGTTTGATCCTCTAAAGTCTAAAGGAATATATAATACTCATAAAATACTTATCTTTTCTGAAGGGATTTCGAAGGAATATAATATTAATTTATAACAAAATATGTTTGGATACTTAACGATGATTCATTTGTTTTATTAAAATTGTAATCGGTTACGTTTGGTTAATAGAAAAACAATAACATACATCAAAGTCAAAAACAAAACATAAAACTACAATAAGTGTTAAGCTCCAACGACTGTTGGTTGGAGAGTAGGGGACATTGAGCTAAGAAGATCGGCATGCATCTCATCTATGCTATCTTTGTAATTTTCCAAGTCATCCATGGTTTTGTAAAGTTTTTGGGGATCTACGGTTTGGTAATTGATTGTAGGCTCAAATTCATTTGTTGCCCAAATATATTTTATAAGTTTTAGGAACAACTTATTTTTGGTCTTGTTAAGTTCATTTCTTGCTCTTTCCACAGCAGAATAATCGACTTTTCCAGCAAAATATTCTCTTTGCATGTCGTTCAATGTCTGCGAATCGTCCACCAAGTTCATTCCAACTTCTCCCAAGTCATACAATGAGGCTTTTACTTTACAGTAATCTTGGTCTATTAATGGTTCTATTGATTGTGCATTGCCTTCTAGTACATTGTAACTTATGATAGTGACCACCTAAAATTATAAAAATATTTTTTTTTTTTTAAATATTTGACATCGTGTTTGTACATAAAGTAATTAAGTACTTGGTGATAATTATTGCTAAATGAATTATAACTAAAACGTAGTGTAAATCTTTATGAATTATTATAATAATGTTATATAATTAAAGATTAAAAAAAAAACCCAATTAGTTAATAAAAACACATGGGTATTTTTATTGATAACAATTTATTGTTTATTTTGTGTTGCTGTGAAGTGGTAATGTACCTATCTAGATGCCCAACTATTTTAAAATATGTAACGTGAAATCTATTATATATTATACCAAGATAGGCATAGGTAGTAAATATCCAATATAAAACTAATAAATAAAGTATTAAATTAAATTCTGATCATACATGGTCTAACAAAGTAAAATTGTTTTGGCAATTTTAATCTGTTTCATCATATAAGTGCACTAATCAAATTCAGTAAGTAGTGTTTTTTTTAAAATTTTAAAATATTAGATTTTGTTCTATTACCTACTTGTAATTTAATAATTGTTGCCTAATTTATATTAACCAAAGGTTTATTATTTTAATTTATACTTTACAAAAAATACATACCACCAAACTGGAAAGCATTGCAATTTCCTTGAAAGCCATAATATTTGGTCGGAGTTTCCGCAAGTGTATTAGATATTTATGTCAATTTTAAATGAATAAAATATCCAAATTCTGACCAATATATATACGATTTGTTTTATGTTTGATCTCTTAAATTTGTTGACACAAGTGAAATTCGTGTTATTTTACGAATAAAAAAATAAAAGTATTTATATTTATATATGTATGTATAGTAAATATTATTTTAACGTTGGTATTCATTTCATTATTTATACAGGGCCGGTATATATCACAATAATTTAAAACAATAACATATTTTGAATGAAATTTTTACATTTTTTTTATTTTGTAAAATATTTAATTATTATTTAGAACTATTATGTTATTTTAAAATATGGGGGTAGAACCTATTAAAATACAATTTTAGTGCATCAATAAGTATATATGTATAGAGAAATATTATTATAAAATGTTTAGTCATAGTTTTAAAGTAAACATAATTTAAATATTAATAATTTGGAATAATTTTTCTATTACTTGTGAAATTGAACATCCTATATAGTTTTTTTTTTTTTTTGACTAAAATGTAATGACGGTTGATTGAATGTTTTTCTATGAATTTTAAAATCTATGTTTAACTAGGTAGTGACATATTACATTTTGGTAAACAAAAACGTCAATGCCGATATTTTTAAATATACATAACAATACAATGTGATCAATATGGTATTATAGTTATGGCATGATATTCATGATAATCGAAATTATATAAAAATGTATGACAATTAAATCAGTTATTTATTTATATTTTAGATTTTGAGCGAAGCGATGAATGTATTGATTCTACAATGATGTGTGTTTTTTTTTTATTTTGTTTTGTGTCTGTCATCACCTTTTAGGACAGTAAAAGTGCTTGGATTTACTTAGAAGTATTCCTCCTAGGTTTTTGTTTCAAAGGTAGATGAAAAAAATTAAAAATCCTTAGTCACAGTTTTTGTTAATAAGCTTTTAAAGTTCAAATCTTGACAAAATACGGAAAAATCACGAAAATTAGCAAAATATTTTGAGTTGAGAATTCATAAAAATTTTAGATTCTGAGCGAAGCGATGAACGTATTGATTTTACAATGATGTGTGTTTTTTTTATTTTTTTTTTTGTATCAGTCATCACCTTTTAGGACAGTAAAAGTGCTTCGATTTGCTTCAATAGTAACTTTTCTGATAGGAAAAAGAACCTAGTTATCAAATATGACGTGAAAAACAAAAGAAAAATTAAGGAAAAACGGGAATTTTTACGCAAAATCTGTATTCGAGAAAATCGATTTTGGTTTTTGGTGTAACTCTAAAACAAATGACCCTAGGGACATGTAATTTTGACTGAATGTTTATTATTGCATTTCCTATACACCATAACATTTTTCAAATATTTTGACTTATTTTGAGTTGTTTACAGACATTGTCGGTTTCCACTTTTTTTAGTTTTTTTTTCTATAAATATCAATACCATTTTATTTGTTGGGTAAAAAAGCGTGAAAATTTAATATAAGGCTCCTGATATATCATTCTAATAGTAGTTGAAAAATATTAAAAATACATAGGCACATTTTTTTTTTTATAAGCATATAAACTTTAAACGAAAAATAGGTTATACATAAATTACTTTATTCACAATAATATCATCAAATATACTTGGTAATGTCATAGGCTGACTGACTGTTTTCCCTCAGAATCGTTTTTCTTATACAATGATATTATATCATTTAATTCAAATTGAACACCATCCATTTCAGTGACCCATTTGTAAACGTCTGTACAGCAGAGCGACACCCACTTTTAGTTTATCAGAAATTCGGATACAGTTTTACTGTATTTGAAACAAAAAATATATTTAATTTTCCAATAAGTCTTTAAATAGTTTTAAAAAAACAAATTAAAAGTTCTTTTAAGTATTCCTTTCAGCTTAGATAAATGTTTTTGAAATTAATAATAAAACGTTATGTTCAACATAAATTTAGGTTGAGAGTGGCATAAACCGAGAAAGCTATTAGTTTCACGATTATGTATTTTTTGTTTCAGAGAGCATTTTTTTTTTTGGATCAGTAGAAGTGATTAAAAAGACCAAAATCCGGCTTAAAACGGTTTCATGTCCAATTTATAATTATTATTGATTCAACTTTTGTAAATTCAAAACTTTCTAATTAAATGGGAAAATTCAGTTAAATTATATAAATTTTACTGACCAATTGGTCAAAACAATATTATCCCAGGAATACATTTTTCTTTTTTTAAATATTCTGTATAGCTCTAAATTATTTAACCCTTCGTTAGCTTTGTTGGATTTACCCCACGCTATAAGGTTATTATTTATTCTGAATACGATAAGCTGATAATATGTAAATAATATTATTTTATTATATGTATTAGTCATTAGAAAAGATTACGTTAATTTATAATAATTCATTGACTGATTATAAATTTCCGAATTCAATGTCATCGTAATTTTGCTATTTCACGCCTCAACTCGCGTTCCTAGATGGTTAGATTTATATTATGTATGGAACGCTTTGTATGGGCACAATATTATTACAGATTGTAAATTGTAAGCTGGGAAATACTCTTTAAGTAAAAATAAAGAATAATACATTTATTTTTCTACTAGTTTGAATTATGAATTGGTTGAAACCTTAAAAGTGATTTATTTTTATGTAATATGTAACAAGTCACTGGATGGTTTCTTTAACAAAATAAACGTTTCCTTTTATTATTCGTTTAGCACTTCTGCTTATTGACTGTTTTACTACCAATGTATTGGACAGTATGAATAATAAAAATTAATTAATTAAAATATACATTTTTTTTACTCAATTTTTTGTATTGAAATATTTGATTAATTGTTTATTGATAATTATAAAGTAAACTTTTTAATATTTATTATAAATTATGATGATAAAAAAATTTTAAACTATAATTTACTGAGTCATCGATTGAGTCATTGGTTTTTAAATATACGACGTGCAATAAATCAATTTATTAAGCTAAAAACGAAAAATATACATAAATATTTTGAAGTGCAGACAATTATGAAAATTCGTTTACTTGTGTCTTTTACTAACATAACCTAAAAAAGTTTTCAAATAAATATTTATATGGGTTATTGAACACCAATTTTTTCTTTACCCAATGATAATTCATCAAAATTATCATCACATGTTAAAAACCATGCATGAAAAATAATGCATTGTTTAAATTAAAAAAAAATCGATAATTTAATATGATAATTTCTATTGCATTTGGCACTCAACTCGCAGACTAAAGTTATGCATTGGACAAAATAGTTTATTTTTATTTTTTATAATATGCATACAATAATGACCAATTAGAATGGAGATTTTAGGAATACGATAACAGATTACATTTATTCATTTGTTAGTAGAAGTGATGGGAAAATATTACTTACAAAATACAACAGTAAAATTTCATTAGGAAATATGAGTAGATTCTTTCAGTCGTTCTAATAAGCATTTGATTAAATATATACAATGCATATACTAAATGTTACCCTTATGCTTCTTCTGGGTACTGTTATTAAAATAATACGAATTAATTTACACCACTATTTGTACGTTGGAAAATATCTTGATGAAATTTAATAATATTACAATATTGATTATTTGTTAGTTGATAATGGTCAATATTTGATCGAGTTTTAATACGATGATTATTCATTACATCTATAACTATCAATGATGACTCGTTGGTCAAAACTAAAGAGTATGAAATTATCGATGTAAATTATTAGTATTATATTGTTGAAGTAGGTATGATAATATTTTATTTTCAATCGTCTTCGAAAACGATTTAGATGGGACATCAAATGTACGTTTTGTACAAAACCAATTACTTACGATTATTATTTTTACACACTCTCATTACATAGTCACATTCTTGACGGTTCACACGTAACCCAGCGTTGTTGCGTAGTATTACAATTAAATTATACTATCTTGGGTCTTTAGACATCATTATAATAATTTCCACAATGCCAGTTAAATGCTGTATTCAAATGCATGTACTACAGTGGTAACTGGTCCAATTTTAAGCGATTATAATTTTTTTCGTTCGTGACTGAACGTCAACTTAATTTTTTTTTTTGTGTATTGATTACACGCCGTTGTACCTTATGTAGTTATGCTTGATACATATCAGTATTATAATCACGTGTTTTGGGTTTTATTTCTAACTGAGTTGATTAATATTAACTGTTACAATTAATATATAAACGTTCACTGACATTGTTTTATAATGATAATATTGTTTGTTTCTATATCGTTCATCGCGACCTTAGAGCAATTTACATGCCAGTTTTGAATTTATTATATCGAATATAATAAAAATAATAAAATATCTATAGATTTAATGAACAGATAGAACATAATATGAAACCGGAATTATCATTAATTAGTTAAAAAAAATCCAACAAATATTCTGGTCCTGCAGTTAATGAGTTATATGAGTAGGTATATGATTTTTGATTCATGACAGTCAGTGGTGTAGTCAGACTAGAAGATATACAGGTTTATAACCTTTCAATCCAATTAAAATATTTTTTTTTAAGCCCACTGATCCGGGTCGGGACTACTTCGCCAACTTTTAAGTAGTATTCAACAACTAGTTTTAAATGTTTAAATAGGCAGATTACGGTTAACACTTAAATGATCAATAATTTACAAAGTAAATTAGGACGGTAAAAAATATTCCGAAATGTGTTTTTTTTTTTAAATAAAATAATATAGTTATATCAATTTGTCGTGCATTATTATTTTCCTTAAAACAGTAAAGTATGTTTTAATGTATATAAAATACATATATTTCTTACATATTAATATATTATGTATGTGTAAACATATGAAAACCACATGATAATATTTGATATTATAATCAATATATATATATTTTTTTATATATTTTACAGTTATTTATTTATTTTAAGTGAAAAAGTCAAATATCATTAAAGAAAAACTGATTTATTGAAGAATAAAATTGAAATAAGGTGGACCAAAATAAAAAATCTTTCCTTAAATTATGCTCATCTTTCTTACTGCGGCGTGATGGTAAATAAGAACGAGAAAAAAATAAATAATTTGTTGCTTTTCATTTGAATGCTTGGAATAAAGCTGAGCGACCGTCTTCTAGAAAATATCAAAATAGCTGTCTACCACAATTTTTGTAAAAATATCAAAATTTGAAACTTATAAATAAATAGTACCATCTTTAATTATTGTAAATTATCTATCACATACATTTTACAATTCAGTATCACTACAATAACATTAGTATTATGCGAGTTATGACAAAGTAATATTGAAACATTGACTGCTTCTAAGACAATAATAATTTGATTAACTCTCAAATTTGTATGTAACTAATATTTTCATAAATCTTATACATGTTAAATAATAATAAGACGAATAATATATTTTGCATGCTATGCCACGTACGTCGATAAAAGTAAAGGGTTCTAAATAAGAAATTGGAACTTTATTGTTCAGGATTATTTAAAAACAAATACAAGTTGTTATGTTTGACAAAATGTTGTAAATTAATTTATTAACAAACTACTAAAATTATGTAATATTTAAAAGTTATAATAATTCACGATCGATGGGAATGTCGTCGTCCAATGCTACGACTGGAGTCTTTTTGGTATACTCTAATAACGCTTTGTAGTTGATCAACGCTTGGCGGTATTTAAGCAACTTATTTTCAAAGTAGTTTAGAGCTTTATCGAAAGCGTCTTTTTTTTCATTTATTTCGATATAGAGGCCCGGCTGGTTTTTGTACAACATATGGTAGTTGTAGGCACTTCTAGCAGCGGCAATTATATTGGCTAAAGCTTGGTTCATAGTGTATACACTTTTCTTGAATTCATTGAAGCTTGGACAATCGACTGGATAGTAGGGCATATATGGCATGCTCATTGATAATGTGGACGGCGGCGCCTGGTATAAACTAGCGCGGACACAAGTCACAATCTGCGAAATAAAATAAACAAATGTTTTAGTGTTTGGTGATTGATTGGAAATGTATACACATTATTATATAAAAATAATGTAATATATTTCAATTTTTCAATAAAAACTTTGAAAAATGTATCTTTTATATACATTTTTTTAAACAAAAAACATACATTAAAAAACATATTATTATTTTTAAGATATACATAATAATATCAAAATATTATACTATACATGTTCAGGGTGCAGAGTTTATTTTAGATGTTTACGTGAATGTGAACATTTTAAATATTTGTATTTTACAATTTATACTAGGAAAACAAATAGCTGACTAGGTATATTAAATTATCGTCCTTACATTTTATAAAAAAAAGTAGGTAGTAAGAACGTTAAATGATTTAATATAATATTATAAGATATTTCGTGAACGATAGTTATTATAAAAATATACGTACCAGAACGACAGCAAAAACGGAAATTTTAACCGTCATTTTGATTGTTTGTAATAGTGTTATTTATTGCTGACAATACAGAAATTCCAAAATTGATGTCTAGTGCAGAGACTATGGGTTTTATACGATTTTTCAAACAGCGTCATTTCGATCATGTTATTTCAGGTGTTTTCCGACGTGATTGTTACCTGTCATCTGCAGTACAGTATAACAAAACAAATATGGATTATGTTACTCATTTTAAACCACTGTACAGGTCGTATTTGGAAAACCTTCGTAGAACCGAGAGCAAACACATTATTAAAACTATGACAGTCAAACATTATAGTAAATGGATACAGTCAAGATGACCTGATGACGTTACAATGAGAATCTTTATTTATTTATCAAAAACAATTTCATACACTTGCAATACGTTATGACGTATAAGTTGAAAATTGACGACCCTGTACATATTTAATACAATATATGGTTCAAATGCGGTTTGACTTAGATGATTTTGACTTTCCGTGAAATGTAAATACATTTTGTTATTGGTATCAACATAATATGTACTCTTTTAAATAAACACACGTATTATTCTATGGGAGTTATCACACAATTGTGCGTAGAAGTAATGATGGTTATTGATTTCAGATTTGATAGCTCGAATGTTTGACGTTAATAATATTTAAATCAATGAAATCCTGAATATATGAACCAAAAAAAATTATAAATTTAACAATTATTATAAACATTAAAAATAAAAATTATTCAGATACATTTTTATTGATATTGTAATACTTACTAGTTACCTATTGAATTATTATTTTTAAATTAATATCGTATTCATTTAATAATGAAACACACCAATAGGTATAATAATAATATGTCATTACAAGTTGTATATTGAAATATTACAATATGTATCGACAATTATTACAGTTATCAAAATATTTTCTTAATTATAAGCGGAACGATAAATGCATTAGATTTAAAATGTCGTATGGGGTTTTTTGTCTGTAATAACTAATAACGTTTTAAAACAGCAACTATACGTCTATACTATATGTGGTTTCTGATAGAAAATAAGATCTAGTTAATAATATAGAGATCTATATAGGTAGTTAAATAAATTATAAGTACCTGGTTTTAGAGAAAAGGAATATTTTAGCATTACAATCCATTTTAATTTTTGTGATAGTATTTCACAAAATAATAACCATAAGGACTTGCAATTATTATAATCACTAAATATTGACATTTAGTGTATTTTCTAAAAATGTTATAATTTTCAAAGTATTTTGGCTCTTTTTTAGACATAGTTTTCTTTCTATGTTAATATTATATATTTATTTTAATTTACGTTGATATCATAACTAATAAACTAAATAAGTCAAAATGTATAAACAAATAGTACCTTAAATAACCTTTACGATGACCGTGAATGATTAAAAAATAATTTATAAAAGTAATAAGATCGGGTTATATAAAGTAATAACTAATATGACCCGATTCGCGGCAGCTTCTCTCTCACCTCCTTTTGAAGTATGGACTTCAACATTTTCCATATCTTTTATTCCTATCGCAACTTCTACCAATGATCTCCATCATTCACGATCTCCTAAATCTTCAGTTATCACTTCTTCTCTTAATCTTTTTAAATCGTTCTTCACTTGATCTATCCAACATTTGCGTTATCTTCCTACCGGTGTTTTTTTATTTGGTTTCCGGTAAGTACTCGTTTTATCAACTTCCCCTATGCGTGCTATATAATACGTATGTCCAACCCATTCGAATCTATTTGATTCTAGAAAATCTCGTAAGCTGTTTATAACTTATTAATGTCCACTACCTTTTTTGCTCGTATTCATCAGTGTTAGAGTTTGCTAGTGGTATATTTATTTGTAACTATTTTCTTTCAAAAGTCATCAGTATTATTATAGTCACCTGGCATCATAGACCACGTAACACATGAGAACCCGTACATGAGAACTCCATATAGGTGGACTATAAGTATATGGTTTTTTTTTTTAAATTGGTGTCTTTTTATAGAAGTTTTAATGTTTAATACCGCAATTTCCACGGTTTGATGCACTTATTTTAAGAATTGTTTCGTGACGCATGTTGTTTTTAGAATTTATACTAACGCTTGGGTTATTTTTAAATTATCGAATTTTTCAAAAACCCACCAATTCACGAGTTTTATAGCAACACAGGACGTCTACACATAACTGCAGATATCATGATCAGTATAAATTTAGTTTTATCTTAATATTTTATATGAAAGCACATAGATTGAATTATCACGGTAATTTTTTTGTACTACTTTCTATTTGTTTTTTAGTTTCTCCAAGTATAATACTATGTCAGTATGTCATCCATTTAATATTCTAAAAGCGCTATATCTCCAAATACTTCTTTTTCACGGGTTTTCTGCATTAGTCTTATACAATTTTCAAGAAATTAAAATACTGGAGACAAGAGTGTCTTGTTATAGTCCAGAAATGACTTTAAATATATTTGGTGTTTCTTCGGAGAAACCAACTTTACAAGTTTTGGCATTCAATTTGAATATTTTCACACTTTTTTATGTTGAGAATTATATGTAAATTCAAATATTTATCATTAAAATCTACGTTAATTTTGTGATTAAATAGATAACATATCAGAGAAATATTTTGCAATTTTTTCTTGTATGAAAATCATAATTGCAATACTAATAGCTCTGAATCTAAAACTATATATTATATACTATTATATTAGATTTACCCCACATTTTAATCATCGACATTATTAAAATTGCATTTATATATTATTTATACAATTTAGGTAGGTAGTTGAACCTACTAAACATTACCTACTAACACAGGCTACCTACATTAATAATAAATTAAGCCCTACATTATAATATAGATATAGGGTGGTCCATAAAGATAAAGTTGCTTTAATCTAAACAATAGATTTATGGAATTTATATTATTTTACCACTTCATTTAATAGTTTAAATGTTCGTTCTTTATAATACACTATGCAAGTATTAATATTATAAAATGTCTATAATAAAACCAATAATAATAAAAAAAAAAAAAATTTTATGAATATTGTCATCATGGCTGTACTCAAAATCATGTTTTTTACGATTTCACAATACAATGGTCATACGACTATTATACGAGTCATATGAATTAAACTATATATTATAATATCGTGCAGAAAAAATGCGGTTCTTTATTTAATAATCTCGATTTATAATGATCGCATTTAAAAAATTTTTAAACTTTCATCTATTATTTAATTGCCATTAATTAATGATTTTTCAATTTGAACCCATCAACTAGTATTAATTCCATTCAAAATCAAACAAAGAGTATAGTATAACATGACGATATTATGTTATGAGATTGCTAAGTTATATATACATTTTAATTTATTCGATTAAAAATGTAAATCATTTCACATTGTAAACACAAGAGGTAGGTACATTACACATTTTAATATTTTCCACTGGATGTGTAATGATTAATTAATTAATTAAAAACTGAAAAAATGTTTGAACCATTTGTTTTCTAATATAAAATTTTGTTATACCAAAAAAAAGGCCCCATCCATAGCTTTTGTACAATAGGTACCTACTAAGAAAAAAATGATTTAATTATTTAGACAATTTTAAGTTTAAATACCTATACATAATCTTATTTTTTCTTAAGCTCTACATTTTTAATAACGTATTTTCATAATATTGCATGTAATTTTAAGGCTCGAATTAAATTATCGTTTAAAGTTGTTATGAATAATTTATTATTTTTACCTATATACTTTAAAGGAAATGTCATATCACATATCGTATAATATTGATGTATTTAAATACGTTAAAAATATTATTTTTATTTGGTTTTCAAAATTGCTATTCTCTATACAAAATTGAATATTAATAAATACTTAGTTAAATAACAAATATATACATTTATAACATTTTAGTGTCTAGGTATATTATGTTAATAGATTAAGACTAGATTTATAATTGCTTGGAAGGCACTTATTATAAGAAGAAAAAAGCAATTGGATTTTATTTTAGACAAATTTACATAACTTGCACAATATACATTATAAACTATTTTTTTTAATTCGAATGATAGTTAAATTTCCTTCGTTTTCCCGTATTTGTTGAATCACAAATTAACATAATTCTAATATTATAAATTTGTTATCAGTTTAAAATTAAGCTCTTTTTTGATTTTTCATTTACCTACTTGGTATACCCATTCAATCAGTTTTATTTAATTGTAAACGTTTTTCTACATAAATATGATTATTTCTATCCATGCATGAGATACTAGTTATGTAAATTAATTATTTATATAAACATCAATCACAACAATCAAAATCATATTATTTGTGTAATGTAGATTACGCTATTTTGACAGTATATGTAATATGTATACAATATTTAATTCGTTTGTGACGAATTTAGACTTGTAAGCATATCATGTATAACACATAATAATTTCTAGTTCAAAAACAATTACGTCACTCAAATTATTTTTTATATTAGTATCATTGCAGGGTTTAGTTATTATTAGAATTTGGTTTATAATAAGATGATTGTGTCACTGGTATACAGTAGTTGAAGTAGGTGTTTAAAAATTAATTTTAAAACGGTGTTTTTATTTTATCTTCTAAACGTGAAATCAGTACAATCAATCATTAAATCGGAAATAGACAAATAATGTTATTATCGGTGTGTGTTAAGACGTTAAAGAACAAATACGATATAACGATATCCCTGAAATAAAACGTGGCCATTTGCGAGACAAATTGTTCTTGTGACATAATTACATAAACCACCGATATCAGTATATATTCATTGCGTTCCATTGATTTTACGTTGATATGCTCGTAAGATTCCACAATGTTTCCCAAAGTGAGATGCTGCAGTTTCATCAATAATCACATAATTTAAATAATTTGTAACAACAAGTAATGTACTTTGATTTAATTATTTCTTTATTTTAAAACATTTATCATGTGCCAAAAATACGAATCGATGTACGTAGGTATATGTAAAGATCCGATTATTGTAAATTAGTTTATAGTTAGGAAGCGTGTAATTTATTACATTTATTCCTAGGTGGCGAGTTATAATACTGTGGAGGCAGTTTTACATCAAGAGTATTATTAGGCACAATATAAAACGTGTAGATCTCTGGCATGAATTAACGTTTGATGACACTACCTATTAAAAAGTATGCCGAAAACATAGAAATTTGTTTGGTTGGAATGCAAGTCGCAGAAGGGATCTCGATGGCTGTCGAAAAGAGAGAACATTGGAAGAATATTTTGAACATACGTATGCGATTAGGTCGTTTTGCTTAAAAACAACACTGACATTTTGATAATAAGAAGGGATTATTGGGAACAAAATATCTAAAATATCCGCAGCTCATATATACAGGTAAAACGTTAATGTGCATTAAATAATCGATAAGGCGTGTTATGCGGAATATAATATTATATGGCGGTGGGTACTATAGGGTACCTACCTATTCGAATAGAGTAGAAACAGAATTTTAAATTATTTCTGGATGCTTTTTCGTGAATAGGATTACGTAAATTACTTGAAATTATAATAATATCTCGCCGTTTTGGTGATCAATGTACCTATATATTATATTATATTGTATCCACCTAATGTATATATTATTATTATGATGTCGGTTCTATTGCTAAATACTCTGCCAACAATATTGTTGTTAAATCAATAGCGGAGGGAATTGAATACCAAACAGAGTATGTTTAATGGGATTTCATTCCAATATAGATATACCTGCGGCGCCCGAGAAATCGAAAACTGTTTCCCCGGGGTTGAACGTCGCCCGCCGTTACACGTCATCGGCGTACGGTCCACGCGAGACACGTCGAAAATAAAATCATTTTATATTTTGTTTATCGACAATATTTATACAACCATCCTCGATGATAACGTATCATGATAAAGGATTAGTCGGAGGAAACCGAGAAAACATACGACGAAACAGTGCACAGCTCACCTCCGTCACAAAATTCGGGGGGAAGGGGGGAACACCAACAATATATGATAAAATAATAAATATTTTTATTATTACACGTACGACAGAAAATATATTCCTCTCGGTGTACCTATGGGGACGTTTTAGGGGACGCTAATCAAACGCACCGGCATCCGGTCGGACTGGCCGCAAACGCATTGCACTGTTTCGTAAACAAATAGGACGTGGGCGAAATAAATGTTCGCGGTGGTGTGCGGGGTGGGTGTGCGGGTGGTGCACCGGTACGCGTGGAATACCGACGACCGGAAAGATCGCATTGCAGTGTAATGCAAAAAGGATTGCACGAAAAAGGGAAACCGCATTTAAAACAACAATCTCGGACGTGACGTTTTTCTGGCCGGAAAAACAAAAAAATGTTTAGTAGGTATAACGAGACTACAAACGGCATCGCGTTGAAACATAGCCATTTATACCCACCAACACAAGTATTCACTGCAATTAGAGTTCAAGAAAGCAGATTTTAAAATTAGGATTATAAAACAACAATTCCTCGCGTTCGTACGATTTTACATACCACGCCTATAATACCTAGGTATAAAATCGAAACGACGAATTGAACAAATACATTTTTTTAAACATCATTAACAACAACGCGTAAATCCGATTTGTTTATAATTTTCATGCGCATAAATACGATACTTAATACCTGTAGATACATATTATATAACATGTAAATATTATTTAATAAAAGTGTGGAAAAAATACAAATTTTAATACTTCGGGCAAAGAGGACGTGTTCGTTTGTAATTAATTTTAAAGCTGCGCATGGTTTCCGATTAGTTTTAAGCTGATTTGTCTCGCTGCAGCTACAACGCAGTGTCACGACAAAATATAATATTCAGCCGGTAATTATTATTATTATTCCGAATCTCAGATGTGTCGTCGTCGTCTCTGAAAACAGGTATTATACTATTATTATTATTATCATCTTTGTGCAAGCCGCGCGTGTACATTATTCGTCTACAATAACCGAAATATGCGATCGACCCCTATATTAAAATAACACACTAAAACGCAATCTAGTCACGATCTCGCTGCAGGGGTCGTGTTTGCGCACCTTTACCTGGCAAAAAATACAACTCAGTTAGGTACGCACCGACCGGGAAAAAAAAAGTGAGCTCACGATATTTTCCTATCCGATAATTGAAATTTGAAAAAAAACGTTTAACATACTGAAAATATTATCGAACGAGTATATTTTATAGTTTATAGTTTATAATACTCGCGACTGTCGGATAACGAACTGACGATGTAAAATATGTGAACACCATATTATGGTTAGGAATATATATTGCTAGGCTTACTTATTACACTTGTTGTTATTTTAATTACGGATAGAAATGTATTTGGGAGAAAAACAAAAATGTTTGTCGACCATCATAAATATAATAATATAGTATATTATATTTTACATAGCATCGCATGGAAAAAAATCTAATTTATTTTTTATTATTTATGACCTAAGTAGCATTAATATATTTTAGTATTTACGGATTGTGATAGGACCGGGAAAAATAAATAAGAATTTTGAACTCCAGATAAAATATTTCTGTACTCGCAGAAAAAGTAACATATTATTGTGAATTCAACACTGTTCGGTTTTGTGATTTTGTACAGGTAAAAAATCGAAAGTGTGCGCTATCGTGTGTCACGCCCGTGTGGGTTTAGTGTTTCGACACGCATCGTTGATAAACGCAGTGGTCACTTCGGGATTCAAAATTTTTATTGTAATTATTCAGATACGATGCAATTTCACACACGAAACGCCATGTCATTGTCAGGCCGGGTCGTACGCCCGTGAAATTATTGGGTCACGTGTGCAGGAAATTCCAGTCATCTGCAGGTTGCTGCCGACGAACTAGCGTCCGGCGAGTGTCCAAGGATAGGTCCAGAGAGTGTTAAAAGAGTGTCTGTCGAATGTCCAAAGGGTGTCAGATTAGTGTCCAAAGAGTGTCAGATTAGTGTCCAAAGAATGCCCAAAGAGTGTTTCTGGACCACGTCTTCGTCGTTATCGGTCTTCGTTACAGACTCGCGGAGGAAACATCCATACAATAATAGCATTAAACTCTGCAGAAATTACTTTGGAGTTTCAAGACTAGCCTCGCGGTTTTTCTCGCCGCTGTGAATTTTGCCAGGCGCTCGAGTAATCCTTTCGTGTTGCCACGGCAGGGCTGTTGGAATTGCTTGGGCCGAATATGCAGTCCCGCGGGATCAAGAGATTTAACTCGGAACCGCTCTCCAGCAAAACGGGTTTCGCCGGATACCGCGGTTTAAAAACCGTATCTCGACGGCACATTAAATCTAAGCTTTTCTCGGTCGAGAATCGATTAGGAGAGAAATCAATTTTTTATTAAAAAACACACATATATATAATAATAATAATATAATGGAATAAAATCAATGCATTTTTTCATCTTTAATATCGTTTGGATTTATAACCTGTTCACGTACCGCCAAATCCTAATACTATTATTTCGTATTTCAATAACATATATAACATGAGTGTTTGAACCGTTTAAATAATATAATAACGCCTACTTATCGACCGAGTTATATGTACTTGAAAATGAACTGTTGTACGCATTCATTTGAGAGGGTTGACAAAAACCGTTTTTAGTCGTAAAAACTTCTTTGTACGTACATTCGGGGTAACTCGCCGATTTTATTACTATTAAATAACGGACTGATAATTATTTTTGGACATTTTATTAAGTTTATCAGATTTTTTTTGTTCTAATCTTAATAGATTTCTTTGATATAAAATTATTTAAAATTATTAAACTCTAAGTATATTACGTTTAAAATGTATTTTAATGCTCTAAGTTTCTAAACACAGTATAATATTCAGATTTGTAAATTATAATTGTTATTATATAAAATTCAAAAAAATTCATATTACAATGAAATGTGTATAAAATAATAATAATAACTAAGTACATAAAAATGGTTAATATGGGTGATATACGTATCATTGATAAATATAAATAAGTATTTATATAAATGAGATTCATATTTTAAGAAAAATTTTCGTACATAACTTAAACACCCCGTATGAAATATGATTACTAAAAATATCATAAAACATATTTTTAATGATAATAAAAATGTTTTCTGATGACAATAAAGCTCAAGGAATTATCACGCAACGGACTTTAAAGTGACTTATGGAGTTATAAGAAAAAGGCCTAAAGTAAAAGATAGATAGGTACCGTAGACGTGTCTCGTATGTCAAAGTTATTGTGAGCACTTTCGCGTTAGTGAATTTGGATTGTGTTTTTAATTAAATTGGAATTAAACTATTTTCCAAGTATTATCAGAACTTACAAAACATTAAATCAAAACTGAAAATATATATGATACGACCAATTTGAAAGTAAAACCATTAAATCGGAAATCGTTTAATTGATTGATAATATATAACCGATATTCTGATAGGTATACAAAAGTTGAAAATAACTTATAAAAATACCAACCTTTAAAAATAGAATGCGCAACGTTCACAGTGATGAATTGATTTTGTCAAGCGAGGAATATGGCTGTACTTTTAACATGCACTATTTGATTATTTAATTATTTAAAATATAATTTATGGTTATTAGCTATTAAACATTAAAAAAAGGTCATTGTGGGTAATCTATCCCTCTCATCACTCCAGTGTGATCACCACTCCACACATTTTAGATTTTGAAAGGTACGATGAAATGTATAATAATTGATTTTACCACTGAATTTATGATTTTGTTTGTTTATTTATTTGTTATGGCTATCATCACGGTTTGCGGTAGAAATATTCAACTTTGAGATTGGTTTCTAATAGAAAATTCCATTTAGTTATCTAGTAATTTGGGGGTTGAAGTAGAAAATTTCTAGTATTTATCAAAATAATCGGAGAGTATAAAAATTAAATTACTGTACAACTATTTATTAAAACTATAAATTATGTAAAACTAGTTTATGATACTATTTTATTTTTTTGTTGTTTTCAAAAACAAATAGCAGTACAAAGAATTAAATTTTAATCGAAAAAAATTAGAATTTTTCACAATATAATTTTAAAAATATTTTAGCTTTTTTTTTTTTTGATAGAAATTCCAATTGTATTACTTTTAGACTTTTGACGATTTATAAATATAATACATTTTTGTTTTTAAGTCAATTTAATGCAAAGTTTTTTAAAATTAGATCTTACAGCATCCTAAAAACATCATAAGTATTTGGAAAATATATTATTTTTATGTACATTTGTACTTTGGTGTTCTAATATTAACGAAATTGTATACCTATGAAAATATCAATTTTCCTCTTGTGATTTTAATTATTATATTGCATAAAATATTAATTCTAGGTACTTAAGACGAGAACACTACATATATTCTAATTTTCTATGCACAATGGTATTTTTTATATAGTTTATTTAGACTTATTTCAATTATACTACTGACTTATTTACACAATAATATAATAATATCATTTACGAATTTACCTAATTAATAGCATAGTTATCCCTATTTTGAGATGTTTTTGACAAGAATCAGTTCAACATGCAGTAGATACTTATAACAGAAAAATAAACTACTAATAGCACTGTTTTAATATTATTTTATTATTATTAACGCCATATTGGCTCAAGAAGAGTAATAAGATAATTAAAATATTTCAGCAATTTAATGTTATACAACGGACATAATGTAAGATATTTTTCACATATAGCAAAACGTTTATTAAACTTTAATAGTTGTAAATTCAATTTGTAACATAACCTAGAGACTGATGGTTTTTGTTAATAATTAATATTCATTATATTATAAAGTTTTTATGATAGCAAAGATTTCGTATTGAAATATTACATTATCTTCGATTCATCCATACTATTTTTAATTGAAATATTTACAGAAATAATCATTTATGGATATTTGACGATATATCATAATATTATTTGTACAGTATACCTTATACATATTATAGAAACATTTATGCGACATACCTACCTGTTCTGATTTCCCTGTTAACATTTCAATTCACACACTAAAATCTCGTACTAATAATTAATGGAATACTCAGAATGATAATCGATTTGGTTGTTCATCGCTCTTTTGCGTACATGTATTGATCAATTGGGTGAATAAGGTTATACTATGGTTACACCGTAAACAGCATAACTAAAATTGTTGTATTGATAGATATGTCTGTAAACGACCCTATCGCCTGTATACAATGACCCAGAAACAAAGAAACCCTTTGGTTCGCTGTTAATCACTCTGAATTCCGGAATATCAAATGTTTCAGGGGGGGTCTTAGCGACATTTTGGTTATGTCGAAACTGTCTAAATTGGAAGCACTCTGTTAAACGATTCAAGAATTATCTTATCAAACCGGCCTAGCGAACAGTGTCTGTAAGCTCATATTATAATAGTAGCCGTCAATTAATTCAAAACAGCGGTGGTAAACTTTGTCAGTTTTATCGAATTATATTGTACATAATTACACTTTGTCACATTTTTGTGGTGAATTATACTAAACGTTAAAATAAATAAATAATTGATAAAGTCTACGATGAAAATCAATAATATGAAGACATATACAATTTTTACCGGTGAAAACTAAGTATTTTTTTTCCGTATAAGTACTCCATTGAGCTGAGAGATGAATGTTTTTATTTTTTTGCAACCATTTTAATCATCATTGCATTATTCTTTTTAAAATCGTAAAAACTGTGAATCTAGGACTAACGTTGATTTGGGCAATGCTTTTTATAGTATTTACAATCACTTGTACATTTGTATCTATTCATTTTTTCGGTACAAATAAAAATATTTACACAAAGGACTTATACACGGTTTTAGTTGTCAAAATATTGTTAAGCATTTTCAAAAATTTTAACATATTAATATTTGTAGATGTGGCTAAGATAAATTTTAACTGTACATAAATCTAATTTTAATAATGAATTGAGACTAATGAAAATTGTATAACCAAACAGCATACTTAATAATAATTAAATAATGATAAAACAACATATTCTGTTTTGTTCTTCTTCTGATTGTCTTCTGTTTATTCATTTTTCTTAAAAAATTCCATACTAAACAAAAATTTATATTTATTTAAATGTTTAACAAAACTATGAGATATCGTTCTATAATTTTATATACACAATTTGTTTTTTAAATATAATATGCTTTTAGTAATATCAAAAACAAAAATATTTAGTCTTATAATAATAATAAAAAAATATTAACAATATACATTATACCTACATATTATAAATATTTTGTTTGTTATAATTTTTATTCATAACTTATACATTTTTGATTTGCTTTTTGTATATTTGTTTTAATGTTATTTGAATACAAATATACATTTATACTTCTAAGTGTTGTCAAATTAGTTTGAAAATTAGTATTTCTACTTAACTCTACCTACTCAATTGAATATATAGTTACAATATATGTTTTTCACTTTCATTTTATAAATGTTAAATATTGATATTTCAGTTTCATATATTACGTAGGCAACTATATGTTGGGTATTTGTTTTGAATTTTTGATATACATTTCAATACACAAAAATAATATTGATCTACTTGAGTAAATGAGTTTAAATAAAATGAATATTTTCATAAATACTAGTGATGGTTGTGAATGTATGAGAAATATTGAACTCCAATAAACTGCACAGACTTGGCGATTGTGCAAGTAGTCTCGTTCTATTTTCCGGATGGTGGCTGATTGATTGCGGCTACGCAGGCATGACCTTTTCAGTGTCCCTCTTTGCATTGATGGGGTTTATGCGACAATGAGGGGTTTCCATTGCTAATTGTTGCCTGGTGGATTAATGGAGAAATAATACATTTCGCTCTGGCCTTAGTTCTAATAATAAATTGCCATGTTTTTGTTTTTGAAACAGAAAAAAAAATACAACTAAATAATAGTAAAAATAATAAAAATTGTACAATAGAAAAAAGGTTGTTTTTATGCTACGAATAAAAACTAAAAAAAATCAGAAAGGATAAAAGAAACTTAAAGAACCTATTAACCATCCAAGTCCTTAGTGACAATTTTCTATTCCTTTTCCGGTATTGCCCCCGGTCGCTTAATGAGTTTCAGGGCTAATTAATTTGCTGCGGTCGGGTGGAAGGATTGTTGGTATATTATTGTTCACTACATACAAAGATCAATTACACATTTTTAAAAACAATTTGAAATGCTTACCTGAGGTGTTGTATTATTTTAATTCGATTGTTTTGCACTGGGATTAATTCAAAGAAATTTACATCATTACAAAAACAAAAATAAGGCTCCCATTAACGTATTATGTTCTACTTGGCGTTTTTAACACTATTAAGGTGTGTGTTTGTGTAAAATAAATCAAACACAATACCTTTTTCTAAATACATTGCAGAGTATTATATTATTTACGAAAATAACGAGTTTTCAAACTGTTTATATAGCTAGAGATATACCTAATACCTAATACAAAATATGTGTTTATTAAGTAGCGGTAAGAGTGAAATAAGGGTGAAAAAATACCAATTCAAATTTTAATTTGTTACAATTTAATTTTCTAAATGTGAATCTTTGCAAATGTTTTTATTATATTTGAATCATTACACGTATTATTTTTCACATAAGCAGTCTTGAAAAAATAGAAACTGAAATCGTTAAGTAAAGAAAATATCATACTAGTTTTGTTATTTTCATTAAAAGCTTCAAACAAACATAATAAGTATACGCAGTGCTGTTCATGTGGATGTGCTCAATATATTCAACAGCAGTAAAGTTACATTAAGTAAGTACATGAATATGCATTAGGAATACGTGTATGAATAATAATATCCACTGTTCTGATTGAACAGAGTTAATTCCTTTTTATACATTGCAAACGCTGTTTCGTTTTCATTTTCGTAGTTACTTTTATATTTCAATAATCTTGAATACGTATTTTATCCAATATAAAGAATAAGGATCTTAGCTCTAAAACTTAGGTATTGCGGGTACTAAAAAAAAGAAGAAATACACGAATTACCACTATAAAATACAACCGATACTGATAAAATACAACATATGGGTTCGGTAAAAATTATTTTAGCAGATTGGGTGGGATAGGTAGCCAGTTGTAAGTGTCTGCAGTAAACGAAACGAATAAAAATGAGACGAAAAATAAATTTGATTGCATCGCTTTTAAGCAATCGCCTGAGAATTATTACGGGACAATGTGTTGAACACATTGCCACGGTGAAATACTCGTACATGACTATAGGTACGTGGGTAAATATATTTTATATTTCTTGTAAGGGATGTGGGTCAATGAATAACACCTTAGCTCCTTGTTTTTATTACACATCTTCCTCACAAACTCCATTGTTTTCATATAGGTATACGTTCCACTGAAATGGATATTAATATTTTAAACTAAATTTTTTAAGTGTTCTACTATTACAACCATAAAAACTTATTTAGATGCTTTTAAAACGTATTTTATTTTCGTTAAAATTATTACTGTCTCAAACATCCCAAACATTGTGCGAGTATACTTTAACTTTTGACAGATATCATGCTTAAAACTCTAAATTATTTGTGAGCACTATTTAAATAATTCTATGATATTAACTGGTACATTATAATAAAAATTGAGATTAAATATGACAATATAATACATGAAAATATACAAAACGTATTACAATAGATTCATTGAAAAAAAAAAGTTTTATTTACGATTGCAAAAACAGTGAAACTAATATTACAAACAAGTCACATAGATAAAAAAAAACTTATACAAAATATTTAAAATAACCGACATGGCAGTTGTTTTGGTTTTGCAAGAGTGGCACACCCCAACAATTTCTACTAAACTTTTCAAACGACAGTTGGGCTATGAATTTGTGTTCCCATTAATTAATATTTTAACTTCTCACCACCTCGGATGTAACACAATTACAATCCATGGTAGATTGAATGGTATATTTTGGTATTGTTGTGCTTTGTACACTTACAATCAAATATCGTTTGAAATCTCAAATCTTTTGTCTTTTCTTAAAACTATTGTTTGAAATATGCTATAACCCTCTCCGTAGATATATTAAAATGATCATAAAAAATATATAATAATATATTTCATAACATATGATGTGATGTGACGTGCATAAAAACACGGATGAAAAATATCAAATAGTATTAAAAGTTTAGCCAAAATGTGTAATGCGTATACATTCAGACCAATTTAAACGTTAATTTTTCCCGCATTTGAATATAATATAATTATAATAACGACAAATTTTTTCCGGACTCAATTTTTTAACTACGTGTAAGCTGCAAATAATGGTCGCAGATTTTCTTGGCAGAACCTTTATATTGGTTTTTAGGTGACGGATATTCAGCTAGAGAAGGTTGGCGTACGGGCGAGAGTAGATTTAAGTGACGGGGTTAGAGCGAAAAAAGAAAGTGGTTAATTTTTAGGGTTCACGAACGCGGAAAAACGGGAAATTGCCGTAGGACAGGATATTGGGGAGATTTTTCCGTCTTCTATCCGCTTTTCTGGGACGTAAAGCGAACGTGACGAGAATATCCAACGGACAGCTTCCTTTTACTATGAAAAACGAAGGAGAAGGGTAGTTAGGTTCAAAATAAAGGATCGTCCGGTTTGGTGGTGGTAGTGGCGTGCGGTGTGGATTGGGGTCAAATTGTCCTCCCTTCTTCACAAACTATCGCTGAATGGGTGTGTAAGTAAATAGACGCATGCATGTGTGTGTGTGTGTGTGTGCGCGCGCGCGCGTGTGATAAAGCTATTGGATTTTTGGAAATTAACATGAAAAAAAATACGTGATCAATTTTCTTCGGTATAAAAACATATGTCACTGTCACGGTATTGTTTGAGGCCTTGTGGTTAAAGTGTTCAATACACTTGGAAGTACTAACTATACTTATTTAATGTAATGGTATTGTCCAGAGAAAATAAACTAAAACTGTTTATTGTTAAATAGTTATTTTATACTGTTTTTGATGATTTGTATAATTATTAATTCATTAATTTCTCGAATATAATGGCTTTTTTTTTTTTGATTTTAAATAATACTCTATCATATGATTATTGTGTACATTTATTTTACATTATTTTAGTACAACGTTTACTTCACACCTAATTTTGATAAATCAACTATTATATTAAAGTGTTTTAACTAATTAAGAATTATTATAGAGTTATATTTTTATTAGGATATGAATCTGAAACGAAAGAACCTGGTATGAAATTTGAGCTACGTACCAAAGAAAAAAATGTACTCTTGTGATAATGAATATATTCAGTCATACTTAAAATATGCTTCAAATGAATATTTTTATCAAATATTAACTTTAAGTAACATAATATAACATAATAATGATAAATTATTATCTGAGGCATAATATATTAATATACCAATTAGACAGACATGTGTATATATAATATAAATTCATTTTAACTTTTTAATGACTATATTTATTATGTCCCATACACTGCTGTAAAAAAAAAACTGCTGCATAATATCTTTATTCAAATAACAAAACAAAACAATTTTCAAATATATTTCTATAATCTATGTGTTTATATTTACAAGAGTTTCGATAGAATCCAATATAACTATCTATGTTATAAAAGACGATCACCAATCACTTAGTAGTTTAAAATAACTACTTCTCATATGTACATCAATAATATCTGTCCATAAATAAAATATGTCGATATTAGTTACACACCATAAACTGAAATAAAATATACATGTATGATAAGAAAACCATATTTTATTGTGTAATATTTTATAGTTTTGATAATCGTAACAGTATTCCAACACTTTTCTTTTTTTCTTGGACCAATTAAATACCTATTTGATAAGGTATCTTATAGAATTTATAAAGGTATAATATGTCATTATTGTATTATTTCAATTAAATCATTATGAATATAATATTATTATATTATATGAGTGCCATTTAAAGAATTATGTAGACTTGTCAGTAAAAATATATAATGATAAATTACAATTTTTATTTTACTCTTTTCAGTTGGATTCAGGTATAACAATGACAATTGTAACTTAAAACAAAAGATTCATGTTTTATCTTATGTCTAATTTGTTTGAGGTCAAGTTTACTATTGTTTTAATTATAACACTTTTTTCAATTATTTTTATATAATATGGTGATTTTTATCTTATTAGTAAAAGTGCATAATATTACATTTTAAAGAAAAACTTTTAAAATTTATATTTTGAGTTTTTATTCTGCTTGAAGGTTTTGTAACTGGAGGTACAATCATTTATTTATTCTATGTGTGTAATAAACTCGTAGTGTACTCTGTGCAGTGTACATTTAAACATAGTTTTTATCTGTTATAAAAATGTATTTTTGAAAATGTGTGTGTAGGTATGGATATTAGTGAAAACCCGAGGAAATTATTTGATCTTGGTATCACGGAGAGTTAAAATTGTTGGTCCGTTACCACGGGCAACGTTGAAAAGTGTTTCTTTTTTGTTTTGTTGGTAAAAGAAAAATCGTTAGTGGTTATAGACTATTTCATTCCTAAATCATTAGGGTCCCTAAAGGGAAACTCTCATAATAATGTTTAAGTGCATCACAACATTATTTAGAGGTATTTCAGAAGCCATCGTACTAACTACTAATAAAAGTTTGTTTTGACTTAAGTTACGTTTTTCACAACATCGTCATCGCGGGATATGTTATTCACTAAATAATGTTCGAAGAAACCATTCTATTCACATAGATTTTTATAATATCAATTTTTGATTAATAATTTATTGTTATTATGGCGTTTACAAAAATAATATCTATGAATTTATTTTCTATTTACTTTCGGTGTTGGCAAAAATAAAATACTTTGTATTTTATGGCCATATTTTCTTAGTATTGGTTTATAAACATAAAAGTTTAGATCCTATACATAGAAGTTGAAAACAAAAGAGTTAAGATTTGGAAAAATAACTCAACACTATAGTATTATATATGAAGTCACTAAATTAAGGCTTTTAAAATATTGTATTGTGTATGTTTGATTTATTTGTGTTTATAATATCAATGGTGCATTTTAAGTGCAATCGAACTGTTGGTAAATAACTTTTATGTACTTTTCCTTAAAGTTCATAAAAGCTTGAATATTTCTATAAACAATAAAATACTATTATTAATTAATAATTTATAATACCACAAACCATATTATTTAGGTACACATGAATAAAATTGAATTTAAATTAAGAAATTAAAATGTACACACATTCGTGCATTAAAAAATGTAAATAATTAGTGTTCACTGAATACATAACGATAAGAAGGGTCAATGTTTTTTCATATTTTGTGATATTTTTTAATGATTACCTATAAACTACGTGTTAAGTTACTGGTTTAAATTTTTAGTACAAATATATACACGTATTTTAACATAATAATTAACAATTATTGGTTACTAATTATTTTTATATTTTTGTCTGTTTCAGGTAAAGTAATGTTCAATCCAGGAGACGAATTGACTTTCAACGATTATTATCACTAGTTAAATACATATATTAGTATAATATATATGTAGCTATAAATAATTCACAAATTATTAGATTCATTTATCATTGAAAATGATATAATTGTGTTTTAAATATTGTGAGTATTAATTGTAAATCATAAAAATAAATAAATAAACTTTTGAACAAGAAACATAAACCATAGGACCAAGATTTGCAGTTTACACGTATAACAAATTAACAGCTTTATTTTTTAAACAATTGTAATTGTTTTTTATATCATAATAGTAGAGTTCTATAATATTACAACGGATGCAGTGTGTTTTATGAATTATTATCGTTTGGTATAAATTGATAAGAGTATTGTACAATTCTAAAATCAACAGTTGTCAATCTCATATTAGCTCAGAAGTTCGTACCTAATTAAACAAAAAATGCGATACATGCAGTAGTTATATTATGATGCCTATGTTACTATTGTTACTGCGTAGCTCGACCAAAATAATGTACATACAATATTATATTATTGTCGATGGATCGATAACAGTTTTATAATAGTTATGATTTTATATTGATAGGTAGTAAATTTAGGATAGTAAAAGGTTGATGTACTATATAATATGTCATCAAACTTGAGTAATGAACTGCCGAAAGAAATTATCGTTATCGTGTGATACCGTCATAAAAATTTAAATTAACGCCAACACGCAGGTTGGGCATATTTCACTTTGACGAATGTATATGGTAAGAAAAACGACCTGGTGTAGTGTATTCCTGTTTGCACGCGATCGGAAACCCTCGTAATAAGCTTAAGTACTGCTTTCAAATTTCCTGTTGTGTATAGATTTGAGTCTGGTGATGTACTACGCTGCACAATATCGATGAAAATTTAATACAAATATCAAACAAAATATATATTATTATACACGTATCTACTGCTGGAAAGAAAAAAGCCATTTTCGATTTACATTTAAAAAAAAAAATATATGTTCAAAAAGTTGAAAATATAATCATTAAACGGATAAATGCTTTTACATGTCTAACTTTATACATACATATTTATGTTTGAAACTATTAGTATACTTTTTTTTTCACAAAACTATCAACTGAAAAATGACAAATGTAGATGATGTTCGGAAAAGTTTTAACATATTTCAAAAAGAAAAGTTCACATATTAACGTAATCACATTTTCCTTCCTGATAAAAAAAAAACTTGTTTGAAAGATATTTAGCGTGAAATTTAAAGCGCTGAAAATGTGTACCTTTTATGGAATACATTTCATTCAAAGTTTTAAATTTTTACCTTTCTATTTAAGTTAAAATTTAATTAATATTAGTTGTATTTTCACTTTAGCTCATTAATTTAATAACGACATGGTTATTTTGTTTTTATGATAGAATATTTCTTCAAATAAGTATCCCTTAATAATAAACAATATATTGAAGTAATTATTATTATATCAGTACAATATTATTTATCTTAAGTAGAAAGTATTCAGTTACCTGTTTACTATGATAAGTAAACATCGTAAAAATTACAAAATACATTATTAACTTCTTCATTAAATTCTAAATTATATTTTATCATAATTTTAAAATTGTCATATTATATAACAGTTATTTATAATATGTTATTTTATTGAAAAATGTGTATCATTGATGTTATCATTTCAAAACGATTACTAACTATTTAAAGATAATTTGTATCAATATTATACTACAATTTATAGTAATAAGAGATGATATTAGAGCTCTAAAGTTATCTATCTCTCAAAATAAAAAAGGGGAAAGTAGGTAATCGCTTTGCTATATAGTAGAGCCTTAGCTATAAACATTGAACATTTTATAAATTTAAACTACATTATAGTTTTAAAATTTCTTAAATATTATGTTTATGTATTTCTTATGTTTTTAAATAGCTATAATAATAACGACTTATAAGGAACTTTGTATTACTATGTAAACTGAAAACTTTTTGAACTAAAAATAATTAAAAATTAAAATTGACTATAAACAGCTCAAAAAGCATTAAAATATTTTTAAAACAATACTTTATATAGACAATTCTAAAATACACACTTGGTGAAAATTAAAGTACTGGTATTGGTTTTTGAATTACAATATACATTTTAGAGGAAAACTGGTTTTGCGTAACAATTCCTTTTTTTCCTAATAAATATGAAAAGTACTGAAAATTTTGCTTTTGGCCCTCTCCACCACTACCAAAGTACCAACTTTGCTCCCAAAAAATATAATATTTTAAAGTTTAAAATCAAATCATTTTTTCCACATTAAAAAAGTTGTACAGGTGCACAGAAGAAAACAAACATACCATCAATCCCCTCAGAATCTAAAACATAATACTATATAAATTTATAATTTTTACTGAATTCTATGCACTTATAAATATTTTTAATTCCCAATATAATACGTAATTGTTTTTGAGATATTATTTTACGGTGTACACTATACAATAGGTACGGCTATTACATATGGCTGATGGAATCGTTCCTACGAGAATTTAAAATAGGGTTGAACGTCACGAGGATGAGCTGGTAAATAGCATAACGGACATTTGTACCATGTAAAAACCTGAGGGAATAACTTTTTGTGTGCAAGTCGGCTATTTTTCGCGGCCATTTTTATTTTCTTAAGAACTAGTCGTGAATCACTCCGCGTAATCTAGTGCATCGCATTTTACCATCTCGGATTCAGTAAAACGAACTATTATTTATGCCAGTCCCGGGCGTGTTTTTAGTATAATATGGACGTTGTGGAAAACACAAACATTTTCTACTGATGGAGTTTCGTTTTTTTTTTTTTTAAGAAAAAATATTTCACATGCATACATGACAATTTGATATTTTTTTTCAAGGAATACCTACCCGGCGAAAAAGTGACACATTTTTGCGATTAGTTAGTCACTTCGGAAAGCACTCCGAAGACAACATACCTATTAAAGGAAAATAAATACCTCACACACGTAATACCTAAGTACCTAAAGAATCTGTACCTACGTGCAGTGTACATGTCAACAGCCGTTCGCTATAAAGTTTAAAAATACGAAAAACATACGCATATAATTTAATACGTTGAGCCAATATTGTAATTTCCAGTGCACATGACAGAATGAAATAACGCGTGGTATCAGAATATTACCAAATAATGTGGTAGAAAAAAATTAAATATTAATTTATATGCTTTTGACGTCGGAGACCTGTGCAATAGTTTTTGTCAGATATCGTTTGAATACAAAAAAAAAAGACAGGGTACGGTGTGAGACGACTGAGGGAGAAACAGTACGAAAATTGTCAAACCCGAATAAAGGTTTACCAATAAAAAAAAGTAATTATGTCATTCGCCTTGGTCGTCGTCAATTCTCACATTTTGCTTTGCACGTTTTTTCACAATTTATGGTATGCAATTATCCCTCTTCATATTATAATCTAGTCGATCTATTTTGGGGTTTTGATTTTCCTTCAAATCCTTTCACTCCAATTTCCTGAATAATAATCACCTTTTGTTTGTCTATTATATTCAAAACTCCGCCTTAACCTACCCCAATCTATTTTATTGTTATTATCGTATATTTTTTTTTTGATAACAATACTGAACTTAAATTTAAAACTTATATAGTTCGAAAATTGGTCAATTTATAATACATATTATTATTATTTCGTGCCCGTAACATGAAATATACTAAACAAAATAAATTAAATAATAGGTAAAGAAACAAATTAATAAAAAAAAACAAAAACAAAAAACAAAAGTTTATAACTATATTACATTTGAATCTCGGCAGTAGTAACTCGAAACTTGATAACTCGAAAGTCTCGATGTTTCGAGAAAAATAAGATCTGTTAAAACTTTTATAACAATTACGTATCTCATCAATTCGATATTCTCGATAGATGGAGTTTCACCATTCCTCTAAATTTCAATCCACTGACATTATTATTGAACCATATTCAATTAATCCACAATCGGTTACATGATATGGTCGCATAATGCAACTACACAATAGACTTCTTGTCAAATCATCTGATTCGATGCTCATGTATTAATGATTATATTCATTAATTTAAAGTTTAATAATACTATAAAATTAACATAATATTTCAAAGTATTGATTTGTTACGACGTCAGACAGTGGCGTAATGCACTGGTCGTAGTATCGAATATTCGTGAACGTATCATATTATATTCCAATTTATTCACTAATAGGTCATATATATTATTACCTGTGTATAATATTATCTGTATAATAAAATTAAACAAATAAATAATACAACGCTATCAGATAACGCCCCCGAGCGTGTGCATTATACGTTTTTGATATACCTTTTTTTTCGGTAAACTTTTTTACGCAGAACTGTTAAAATAATTTTAATCGAGGGGTATACCATAATAATACATCCCATGTGGAATATAGCATCCGAAACTGAATCACGCCCACCAATAATATCCACACACGTCTGTTTAATGACTTCGGGTACGAAATTTATTAATTTTTGTATATTCGCTCGCAAAAACGCACAGGCTCCATCGAGCTCGATGAAATATAATATTAGGCATTTGAATAATGAATATGTGCGCCGATTGTTTTCGTTTGTTTAGTGACACGCACAAAAACGACGATACATAAAGTTCGAATGTCGCCACGTGAACGAAATTCATTCGATTGCTACATTGGATTTCAAAATTGTTTTTTATTATTATTACACCTAGGGTCAGAGATTATCTGAATACTTAATGTATAATATTATGGGCTTGTGGTCCTTTGTGCCATGCGTAATTCATCAGAAAATTGAAAATGGTTGTTATGATATAAAAGCATATTCGATTATGACTTACCATCGAAATTCCATTCGGTTACGTTGAATATATGCCAAACACATATTTTATACAAATGCGATTTTTCAACGAATTTTAAAATAACGAATTGTCACTTTGACATAACCTTTTTATTTCCAAAAACGACGTACAACCTATAATACTGCAGTCTACAACGGTAAGTGCGTCTAGAAATGAGTAAAATCTTGTAACCGCAAAAGCATATACATTACATTCTCATTTCCTGTTATTGTTTTTAGTTTTTTAGTTGTTGTTTTTTTACAGTACTCTAGAGGAAATTTTTCTTCACTGTTCCTTTCACCGAATACTATAAACTTTTACTAGGTCCAATGAAAGCTTATACGTGCTTTTTTATTATGTGTAAAAAATATTGCTTGTCTCGTAAATGTTAAATTCTTTACAAATAATTTAATTGATTTTCAGAAGCAATCAGTTTCTTTTTTCTTTAAATTAAAAAAAAATAGTATAGATAAATAAATGTATAGGATTAATTTTACTTAGTGTATACAGCATAATAATGCATCTCGTATAAATTAAACACATTTTGTACTGTTTGCATTCAATTTAAATCACAAACGTATTTGAACAGCATCCTATGTGAAAAATTGAAAGACCACATTTTGTTCTATTTACCAGTTTGTTCGTAAACAAAACAAGATATAATTAATTCACAGTAAAATCTATTAAAATAATTACTGGATAATGGTCTCTTTAAATACGGTTGAAATTTCAACATAGATTCAACACTATTTGCATTTATAGTGGTAATTTTCAATAAAAAATTGTGTCCATGGACTGTGAATAATTTGATCATTGAAACTGTCTGAGAAACATTGTTTACATGAGAGGACAATAATACTATTTGTAATCTATAGAACACCATATTAATTGTTATAATAATAGTACACCTTTAAATATTCAATAAATTGTATGTAGATGAACAATAGTATTACCTACTAAGGGAAGTATAGTAGTTTATTTTTTAAATGGTACCTGAATATACATTTTAAAATTAAATGATTCTTACTGGCATAGATTGTTAAAAAAAAAAAATACTCTCAACAACTATTTACCACATTTAACTTTAATTTGTGAAACAACAATATTATTTGTTAGTGTAAGACACATGAAAATTATTACTCAATTCAATTTTAAAATAAATGTCAGTCAAATATGACGAAGCAATGTAACTGTGAGATTAATAAGATATACAAAATATATAAACAATGACAGCGATTTTACTTCATTGCTGAATAGGTGTAATTTATAAAGCGTTCTAGTTTATTTAAATATTAATGGTTACTCCGTAAAATATGAATAATTCAAGACAATAATAAAAAAAAATACGAAATGTTTTTATTTTTCAAATTTGTAAAAGCAATGGAAATGTATATTAGTGATAAATCATTCATCCAAAAACGAATAATAAATTAAAGTTAACAATACAAAATTAAACATCATTAATGACTGGTTTCTATTTCAACTTTATGAAAAATCATAGAGGTAATAACTATATAAGAAAAATATCTTTAAACTAATTTATTTTAAAAATCATATTTTTTTTTTAGTTAATAGGTACTTGGTTAAATAGTTATAGTCTATCAATATCTACATTCTTACGAATTTTAAAAAAATATTGAGTTGTGGGTTTATAATGTTCATAGTAATGTTATATAGAATATTATACCCATATAGTTTACACTAGTATTATAATTTATGTTGTGCGAAATATTTTTCGCAGTTCAGAATTATATTTAAAGTCGCTTAAAAATAACCATTATTTCTTTTTTTTAATTAACAATTGTAAAACATTGTTTCACGACATATACTACATAGCAAACTATTGAACATTATTTTTAGTTTTCATTTTTTTGAATACAATTTTTTGTTTAGTTTTTGTCATATTAAGCCACATTGAAGTAAAGATTTAAACGCAACTATTATAGACACAAACATAATATTTTGAAATTGAAGTAGTAATAAAACGATATCTGGAACTAAGACATATTTTATTTTGACATAAAAATAAACAAAATATGTTTGATATAAAGATTCAACTAAAATATTGACCGCATTTTCTGACAAACTACTTTTTGAGAAATTAAATATTGCTTAGGTATGACTATTTAAAAATGTTAACAGATAAAAAAAATACAACAATGACCATTATAAAACCATTAAATTCTAATCGTACAAACCAACATAAGTATGATGAGTTCTGTTGAAGTATTAACACATTTAGAACCTTTCTAAACTAACTTATATTGTTATAACATTTATTTATTATTATTGATGTTCTGTGTTAATACCGTTGAATGGTTCAAAAATATAAAAATTAACCCTAGTTTTTTTTTTTTTAATATGTATGAATTACAACGGCTGAGAATACAAAAGGTTAATATGAGTTGTATTGATCTGTGAAATATTGAATTGAATATTTCTTCAAAGCTTCAGGTATGAAATTAAATCATTAAAATTTACTATACATTTTTTACTCAAGCAAAATGAAAAATTACACGTAATAAAAATGTAGGTACCGGCAGTAATATTTTGCTAACGTTTCTCACTAGTAATTCATGCAAGTGTTTTTAATGAGATTTAATTAGTTTTAATTAATTGTTTAATGTTTATATTAATAAACCATAATTAATTATCAAATATAAATAAGCGAGTTAAAAGCTATAAATAACTTTAACTCAATCACACTTTAAACATGCAGAAAAATAATAATTATTTAATATTATTGTACGTATACCTATTGTATTTTATAATTTAATACATAGTTTTAGGTAACGTATTAATTGCTGTTCTTAGTAATAAATAATTAAAAACATAAAAAATTTAAAAATAAACAGAATATAGGTAAATGTTAAGTATAATTTATAAACTTTAAATTCACTATTTAAAATAAAATAATTAATTACAAATATAACCTCTGTAATGTAAATTAAAAACAAAAGACAATTCAACAATATTATAAATTAGCTACTTTATTTATACCAAAGAAAGTAATAAACTTTAAAGTGCTGTACTAGTAACTCCCTACCACATTTTTTTTTGCATAAAATCAATATAGTTATATTATAATAAATTAATTTTCAAATTTAAATACACTATTATAGTCCCGCATTTTCAGCCGACTGCGATTTATTATAATAATATACTGGTCTGCATATAATACTGATTCTCTTAAGTTGAACATGCTAATTTTTTTTCCATTTAAAACAAAAAAATTGTCTAAACACCAAAAGAACTCGTCATTACATCTACTAAAATCGATAAATTGACATCAATTTAATTTAATTATAATTCAGGTAACGGAACACCTAGAGGTGCCGCTTCCTAATCGTAGCTATATCTCTATTCACAAAGTTTACTCCAAAAGTCATATCGCGTCATCACAAAGCCCCATAACTTACCAACAGTATTTCATCTGATTATTCAGAAAAAACGTCTACAGAGTGGTCAAAGTACTAATAATAATTCCCCAACCAAGAAAACTAACTCTAATACAAAAAAATAAGATTCCCCGTTACTGCGGTCACCTCCACGGCTCTACCCAAATAACATTCTCCTTACCAATTATTTATGCTATATCCAATTAGCTAACTACTGAAACAGAAACTATGGAAGGCGAACCACTATCGGAAACTAATAAATTTGATCCTATCATAGTACACAACCTTTACCTTTACCTCTACCAATTTGTATTAATTATATATGTAACTTAAACATTCTTTGTAAGAGATTTCAAGAAATACTTAAATTATCAATTTATCTGCAAATGCTCTTATGGTATCAAGATAATTTATCAAATTCCTACTGCAGACTACTTATCAAATTCTTACAAGAGTGTAAAGCCATATTCCATAAATACAAAATACAAAAGATTAACTAGACAGTTTCGGCATAATAACTAGAAACATAAATAATGTAAGTATATTAAAAACATACCAAACAAAAACGACATCTATTCTTTGTAAACAATGAATCTGCCTTCAATAATCACGATATATTAAAGATAAATTATATTTGCTTCACAAAAATGAAAATTAAAGTATCGCATGTCCGGGGTGAATTAGTGCAATACGTCTTAATATATGTCAAATAAACGGTGATACAAAAAAAATTGCAACCATCCACCCGAATGGTTCAAATTTAGTAACAACCATTTAAGCAAAAACTGAAATAAACTTCTAACTCAACAAAGTAGTTGCTCTCTCTAACATCAAAAGATATTTTGAACACAACTCTAGAAAAAAAAAATGTATCAAAAAATCAAATTCAACATTCATCCGATTTCTTTTAACAGATCAACACAATGTGTAACAAACAATGTCCTCAGTCAATATCTGAATTCAAATATACAATGCATCTAAATAAACCGTATGCACAAACCCCCAAAAATACCACATACAATATGAGCAATCATCTACCAATATCTAAAATGCCACTTCAAAAAATTTAGCTTTCTTTCTAGATCAACAAGTTAATGCCTAAAAAACCGGCTATAAATATAATTTTCAATCTTCCCCATCCACTTTGCGTACTTTGCAAAAAACGAAACTTACATTGTAGATAAATTAGGTACTATAATAGTAAAATTACTGTTTGTATAATAATATTATACGTTATACTATTATATATTTAAAGATCAATATCAATGAATATGTTATCTGAATACATGAACCTTATGTTGCTTATTGTCATCTCTGGTCATTCATAAAATGTGATTAATATCGGTGAACTTTTTTATACGTTATATATTATTACATCATATTGTATAGACAATTTTTATTTCAATTGAATACCTACCTAGTTAATAAAACAAAAAGATACTCGATATACCATGTTATAAAAACTATAACAACACGATGTTTCCTCTTCTGATAAAAAATTAGTGTTCGATCAATTGTGTAACATGTGGTATTTATCACAGAAAGTCTGTCTTCGATTATGGTGTTCGTTTAATCTTCTTGTATATAAATATAAAAACATTTGAGGTCGTACATTATCATAAAGAAAAATGGTTTAGCGTGTTTCATGTTTTTGATTGAATTACAATGTGAATTGTTATATATATACAAAAAAAGAATGAAACAGTGACTCACTTGATACAATGTCCGGAAAGTAATTCTCTTTGCAGGTATGATTTCGTCGTGAAAATGTCTCTCTTATACAATTATTTTGTTTCTTAGTCAGTTCGCTATAGTTTATTTATATCTTTGTAAATGAAAATTCAAAGGCCAAGCCATTTAATATTAAATGACAGCTTATGTTTTATTAACATTAAGAACAGATAAGACACGTTTATAATTTAGTATTTTGTATAAACTCATTACCTAGTGGTAATATATATTATTTAATCAAAGCTTCTTGAACTAAAGTATATCAAGTTCATACTCAAAATGAAACGTTGTGCTACGTTTAGGGTTATAGAGTGTCGTATCTCTATTATGTTTCGTTGTATCCACTTATGTCTATGGAGGACACCACAAATATATAATTGAATTGTTTTATATTGTTTTCAACTGCATGTAAGTGAATGGGGGATTTTATTTTAAATTAAGATATATAAACTATTGTACACCTTCATAATGATAACGTCACATTTCAAAATCCAATCCCATTCAATTTCAAGATTTTAACGTGCCGGATATGTGTCTTACAATGAATTATAACCACCACGTACTTCAATAGCATTCGGTGAAGTTCTTTGAACGTATCTTCAAAGGAAACGTTTTAATAGACCTACGAAATTGGAAAAAATATTAGATCATACCATAATTTCCTGTTTGATATTCTAATTAGAAATTATCGCGAATAAAAAAAAAAACTAGGAAAGGTTTGTTATCTGTTATTGCTATTTGCTACTATAATATAATATATTTTTTACATTTAATGTGTGTTTCAAATATTTAAATTAAAATATTTTAAATATAATAAATAAAAAAGGTCGATCGTGTATGATATTATTATCTTTTTCTATTTTTAAAAACAGTAACACAAAATAGTAACATAAAAAAGGTACAACGTTAACTGTGTTTTTAATTTAGGTCAACATTATGAGTTAGCAAAAATATTTGTGTTATAACTATACTAGAACACCTTTTTTCATTTCGTTTATATTTGTATGATTGAAGATAATAATCGTAGTTTAAGAATAATTTGAAGGTTATATTTTGATTGTTGAATAGTCATTGCGAGTATATGTATTGCCTATACACATCGGGATGTAAAAACACTTTGGTTACAATTTATTTTTAGTGGACCGAATCGATCGAGTCTAATGAAAACGAATAGCCTTTCGTCAGTTATTGAAATTGATAATATTATCAAATGTACAGCATTCGGTGGCTCCAGTTTTATATTTTATTTATGGCCGTATCGTTATTTATGCAGCGGTCGTAATAACGTCTGGGCATAAATATCTCGTGGATGGTGACGTGAGTTGAACTAAAGTCGTACACACATAATATTATCGACGTGATACAAACTAAAAATTCCACCGAATGGTGATATAAAAATTGATTCGTTACCGAAGGTACCGCCTGGGCATCATAAAGACGACACGCAAATTATTCTAGTACCGTCGGTGTAGTGAAATTGCGTACTTTGAATGCCGTGTGATCTTTTTATTTTCGTTTTTCTACCCTAATGAAATCAAACGGCCCTTAAAATGATAATAATAAAAACAAACTCACATTGTGTTTCTAAACAAATTTCAACTGCAGGATTAAATTACTTTTTTTATGATGGAAAACGCATTAAAAATTAAACGAAATTTAACTTCGATTTTATCCACCGGGCAAATTGTTCAGTGTATCCAAGAGAAATCCACTAAATAATAGAAGAGGTTCAAACACTTCCTAACCCGTAATGCTAAAAAATCGATCGGAAAGAGTTTGATTTATCTTTTTTTACTTTTGTATTTGGTGTCTCGTCCTAATAATATTCGTGACATCAATCCAGTTTTGATACTCTGTCCCACATACCCGCCTTTATCCCTACTTTCTTTATCTGTTTTTATTTTTCCAACGATCTTATGTAAAATACATTACGCGTATATTGTATACTGTGAATCGTATGCCGTCTGAAACTATTTATTTTTTTCAACTGTTAGTTTTTCTCCGTGGTTTATTGGTTAGGTGCCTGTCGCAGACGCAAAAGCAATCACCGGACGAAAATTTGACATTGAGCCGGTGCTGTGTCATCGCAGTATCAATGTTATTGACGTTCAATCAGAAATCCGTACTGCGCGGTGACGTCCAAGTCTGAAAACGCAAATGTTTCGATAACATTTTGCCGTACGCAGTTTATCTAAAAACGAACAAAACCGATATCGATCACAGTCGGGCGTGTGTGACGTGGATGAAAAGCGAGACTGTAAAAAACAAAATCACAACTGGCCAACTGCTGATACGATGGCGTGAAATTCTCTGCCGACGACGACGACGACGTGGAAATAGAGGGAAAAGCGTGCGAAAAGCTGTGCGGGCAGAGTGACGATTTCACGAGCTCGGGTCGAGGCGGACGGCAGCAGTGGAACGTGTGGCCATCAATATCAGATGAAACCCGTGATATTGAACACCACCGGAGGGCGTATGATTTGTTTTAATGACCCGGCCGGCGCGGATCGCGTTGGATACTCTGTTTTTATTATTTATTTTTTTTTTTCCCGACGTTTTTGTTTTATTAATAATATAATAATACAGTAAAAGGGTCGTGGGGGACTGCGGCGAGGGTGTGTCATCGGCGGTGTAATGAATTTCGACCGTGGCTTCCGCGTGCGGGTGGTTACACACGGCCAATATTTTAATCACCGCCGACTACGGTTTCGCTGTCATTTTACGCGCGGACGACGAACGGACAAAAACACGATAATGTACGCTTTCCGATCCCGATAAACTCGGGTGGGACCCGTGACGCGTGTAATAATCGCACGACGTAAAAACAAAACGGAATTATTTCGCCATAACAACGATACTTCGCGCGAACAATCGGCTACTGCAGTCGTAAGCTGTTGTTTTAGCACAGTATATAGGCTCATAATTGTTGGACACCCCGTGACAGTGGAGGCGTAGGAGCGACGCGTTCGACGCCGCAGCGAAAAAGTAAAAACGTAACGACATTATCATAATATTTATAATATTGTCATCGTTATTGTTCGAGTGCCTACCACCACCGCCTGTACAATAGCGGTGTCTATCCGTCGACAAAGAGCAGCGCACGCGTTTTAACGGCGAGAATTAATAATATTTGCCCGAACCGAACTACGCGGCGCTGCAGATTTGTATTATTACTATGGCTGGAAACGAAAATCGTGCGATAGTAAGCACCCTTAGCGAATTGAATCATGACACCGTGACATTATGGCCGCGTGCGGTATCAGGAAACTCATTACTTATTACACTTGACACTGTCTCTCGGTTCGCGTATCTGCGCGCATTATATAATACGCGGCGATGAATAATGATTTCCCAGCGTATATTCGATATTGTCAAACGCACGTTAATTAATGTCTTTTTTTTCGGCCTCTCTCTCTCTCCATTAATTCGTACCTATACGCGTTATATACCTGCGCACCTACGATTTTCGTTGTTTCCCGCAAACGATTCGCCCCCCCCCCTCCCCGAAATCTGCAGCACGCCGTTCGCGATATCTCGTTTGAAACAACCCCCGGGTCCCGCGGCTCCCCTCGAAATCGACGATTTTATTTTTCTTTCGACGGACGAATATTGACGAACGCGCGCACTCAGTAATATAGAACAAAGGCTGACGAATGAACGATTACGCGTATAGTATTCAATAATAATATGCGATACGCTGCACTACTACAGGAGAGCGATACGACGGCTGTTAATGACGACATTAAGTCGAAACGCGTTTACGGTTGTGGCGGAGGTAATATAACTGCGGCCCTGCGAATCTTTCGGGGTGGAGAACCCACGTCCCACGTACTTGCCACGTAGGGTTGTAAAAACACTTAAGCTTGCGATTTATTTTTAGTGGACCGAAGAATCGATCGAGTCTAATGAAAACGAATGGCGTTTCGTCAGTTATTGAAATTGATAATATTATCGAATGCATTCCGTGGCTCGAGTTTTATTTATTCGTGTCCGTTTCGGACGACGACTCCACCGCAGTTGGTCGTGCAATAACATCGGGACATCAATAATACGATGTAAGTGACGTGAGTCAAACCACAGAATATAACTGTATAACAAACCACTCGTATCGTGCGAGTGATAACAATGTGATTAGAACTAAAAACTCGGTCGAGCGATGATAATACAACAATATATTGATTCGTTGTCCAAAGGACTGATGATACGCAAAATAATAAATAATTATTATTCTTCGACATCGATTTAGTGGAATTGCCTATTTCGAACGGCGTGCAGGCTTTTTGTTTTAGTTTTTCTACCTCGATGAAATCAGATGGCTTTTAAAATTATAAGATCAAATTACTTTTTCAGATAGAAAATGTACTGTTAATTAGTATTCAATGTGATTGTAACTGTGATTCTATATCACCTATTTATTTTAAAGAAAAATCCGCTAGTTGAATAAAATGTGTAATATCTACGAATTCAAAAATTCGAACAAAAACGTCGAGATTTTTTGGTTGGTACTATATTATGTCGGGGACTAGTCCTAATGAATAACATTAATCGAATTTTGTTGCTCCGCTTTAAATACGTCATTATTTATCAACTTTTTGCGCAGACCGGGAGGTTTCTTGCTTGGTGATCAATATAATACGAAATTAATGATATTAAAATAAAAAATATATAATTCACTTAACGGTATGATCAGTTTATTGTTAAAATAATTCATCAGACTAAAATATTATAACGAGATGACCATGATATTGTAATCATACATAATTATAAAATCAAGTATAAAACATTTACTAAATCTACAGCTTTAACGTAATGAGACCTAAAAAAAACCCAATTAAATCCCATGCGATCTATTCAATAAAACGCATTATATAAGTAATTATAAAATAAATAACTGTGTCGGTTTTTCATCACTATTCACATCACATCTGGCCATCTGGGCATTTTTGAATAGTAGGTTGGTACACAATACGCAAGCAAGTAATTTGAAAACTCGTACATATTTAAATGTAGTTGTTTTAATATGTACCTAAAATAATATTTTTACTGAATTTAAATTTAATGTAATTAAATAAATATTCAGTCTTGGAATGGTATTTTAGAATTTCCATAACAATCGAGTTTTTAATAAATATTCAAATGTTGAGTGTATCATGCTTATAATATACAATTTACTGTATAATTATTAATTATTACTCATTTTGAGTCATAAACCATCCGAAAAAATGTCAATAAATTACCATCCCGTTATAATTTACTGGGTTTTTAATTATTATTTGTTTTAAAAAATAGCAATATATTAATTATACATTTTTATTTTAAGAAAAGTTTTATTAGAAAACAAATTGTAAACAGAAGAAAAGCAGTGCATTTCTCGAAAAGTTTTAATGTTTTCATCTAACTTTATCGTGTTTTCTAGACAGTTCAAACCAAGCTCCCACATAGAATAACATTGAAAAAAAATCGTATACATTTATTTGTTACACACCGTTGGATTGTTTAACTTCTGGCCTTGAGTCAAAAACTTATGCCAAGCGTATCATAATTTTATATTTGATATGACTCATAAATACAAAGACTATTTTTTTGTGTCAATTGTATATATGATATTAAACGAGTGCATGTGATTATTATTTTTCTAATACTTTGCATTTCCATAATTTATTGAAATAAATTGCATAACATTTATTTTAAATGTTGATTCATCAAACTGAGAAGTTTCAATGTGTTTTATTATTTCGCCAATACATTTCTACCCATGAAAATATGCAGAAACATTAAGTTTAAATAGAAATTATAAATATTATCCATTAAAATGTTCTTAACAACATGAATCAACGAGTGATAATTTTATTTTCAGACGACTGACTCTTTATAGTTTATGATAAAAATTACTCAATCGATTGGTTTAATTGAATTATAATATGCAATTATAAAATGTCTTAATTAGATATATTGGATTTAGATACACAAATTTAATATATAAAAGGATAAACTAGTTAAGTTGTAACCTAAATGTTAGTTATCAAATATATCTTATGTTAACATATGAAAACTATTTATTATAAAATCTAACTACGTAACTTCCACTTTTGCTATGTCCCTGACAGTGTGGTTAAGTACTTAACAATAAAGTATGATTTATATTATCAATTTAAAACATAATTTCGATGTTTCATTAGTTAGCGTGAATTCATTTAAATCAAAACACAATTTTTAAAAACTGATTGCGAAACAAACAATATTTTATAGATATATTAACATACTGTGTGCATAATGTTTAGCAACTGTTCAAGTGTTGAACTAATGAATCAAACGTACCTACTTAATAAAACGCTTTGAATTCGTGTAATTGTAGTATCAACAAAAAAATTATATTTTTCTCGAGGGTTAAAAAAAAAAAAATCACTAACACCAATATGAACGCAGAGCTGGTGTACCCATGTTAGTGAAATCGCTGAACTCTGTGAAATTGCCTACTGTAGTATAACGAATTGCGTTTGAAAACCGCAGTGATGTTCAAAGAGAGAGAGAGAATAAAAAAAGCACGAAAAGTAGGGCACAATATTTTACTTCACGAACGAATATATTATATCGATCAACTGCTATAAGTGCGGCGTATTTCAATTTTTATTCAGAACACTTGTAATAATATTATTTAAATTTAAAAACAATTCCGATATCATGATTCCGTTGCTTTGCACCGTATTATTATGTAAAGTCAATACCGTTGCAGAAATTTAAACCGTCACGATTTGATCGTAATGAGCGTTAATATAACTAGCTACGTCCAATTGTGTTTGTTCGACAATAGCGCGGCTGTATATTATGATGTAAATACAACAAAGCTACTCTACATCGGCGTTTTAACGATTTTATCCGAGCATATCTTAATTGAGACGGCTAATTGTCGTCGCATAATGATATTATACCCAGCAGTGAATTAATTCATCCGATTTACGTGCACCGTTTGCGTGCAGTGTCGTCTCCTTCGGCAGCGGAGCGGGTGGTGCAGCTACCGCACGCTAAAGCCTGCTTGTAACGGGGAGACTTGAAACAAAAAAACGATATTACTTAAACGTATGCGAAAAAAATTGTGAAAGTAATACAGTTGGTAAATAATTTAGGAAATATATATCCCCAAAAATCCCTAAAAATAATATTTTAAAACAAGTTACGTATCGCGGTTTTGAATTAATTTACCCGTAAAAAGATTGTTGACTTGGATAAAAGTTTTTACCATAAAAATTCTTCTTTTCATTAGATTTACAAGTTGGATATTTTTTATTTTCAGTAAAATATCGAGTGGAGCAAAAGTCGTCTGTCAGGTCTTCCGGTATATGACCATATTTCGTCAACAACAATAATATTATTGAAAATAAAGCGTAACACTTTTCCAATATATACCTACCAAATGTTTAGTGTGTTTCTATGTCTTCGCGGGAAAAAAACTACACTATTGACACTTGTGTGTGTGTGGGGGGGGGGGGGGCAGTGATAGAACACCGTTTCGGAAACGCAGCTATTTACACGACGATCGGTACAGTCGCGTGCACAGTATTCGCCCGACGACTTTATAGCACGACCACCGACGCAGCGTCTCGGTTGTTTTTATCGCCATTTTACCATCATTCTTCCTCGTCGGCGGACGGGCGGGCTGGCGGACGACGACACAAATCATGCGCCATTCTTCTTCTCGCCGTCTAGAGCGTCGGGTTAGGTTTTCTTTTTTCTTCTATTCTTCTCCTCCTTCTTCCACTTCATGCAAAGCGATAAAACACATTTGTGCGCCGCGGGGTGGGACGCGCGCACGGTCATTTACCGTGTGACGTGTCTATTCGGCGCGGCGGGGCCACGCCGTTTGCCATGTTTTATTCATATCGTAAGAGAAAGAGATAGAACGCGCACACGCGTGTAGGAGAATCGAACAAATATTTATCCGAGGAGGCGGCGGCGGCGGCTGCACACGCGGCGCGCGTCGACCGTAGAGAAGTGTAGAACGGCGGCGGCGGCAGTGGCAGTGGCGGTGGCGGTCTCGTAACAGTGGCAGTGGCTTGCAGTGGCGGCGGACACCGTGCCGAAAGACACCGCGCGCGCGAGCGCAATACCCGCCGCCGCCGCCGCCGCCCGCACGTCGCGCGTCGTCTTGTTTTTCCGTCGCTCCACGCGCGCGCTTTTCCGCGTATCGTACGTGTACGTCGGCCGGGAAATTCGCCGGTCTTGTAATAATAATATATCCGCGACGCGCTGGCCCCGCAGAAGAAACACATATAATATTATTATGTGTCACCCGTACACATATTTTATTACACACACGCCGTGTGCGTTTTCGGGCGGTTTGTAAGCGTCGCGCACATATCATATATACAATATACGTTATTATAATACACACACACAGGCACACTTGTAGCCGAACGGCCGCGAGGCGAATGATTTATAATAATCGCGTATACATATTGTATAAATGACGTATATACGGCGAGAGTATATATATATTATAATAATACGTGATATATCCCATCGCGCGCGCTGAGCCGGGGCGGCGAGTATCGGCCGCGGGGTCCGGCGCGGAGCGGTACAACATAATATAGTATAGTTGTACCTACTGTGTTCTATATATATATACACATGTATAAATATTGTATATACAGTGATCGGTGTGCAGAGCGCAGGATCGAGGGGGGGGGTTAAAGGATTTAAACGGTCCGGAAAAACCGACCTCCGGGCTACGACCGGAGCGGCGGCGGCGGCGGCGCGCATATTATAATAATAATAATAATATCGCGTTATATGTTGCGTGTAGGTGTACGGGTGTGCGTGTGGGCGCGCGCGCCTCGCGATTTTTCGGTGTCGCCAAACGGCGAAGAAAATATGTGGCTCCGAAAACAGCGGGGAGGTTTGTGAAACGTTGTCGGGCGCGGCGGCTGTGGCCGTATATGAAAGAGGCGAGGAGGCGGCCGCGCGCGTGTGTATATTATAAACACGATGATAAATTTACAACTTTTGCATTCGGATCCACAGCCGTTCCCGACCCCCCCCCCCTCACTCACCCTCACACCCGCCGCCGCACTCACACTCGTGTTGTGCGATACAGCTGCTGCCTATAGCCTCTACACCGTCTCGGCCCGCACTGGGCTTCTGCCTACGCCGCCGCCGCACTAATCCCGCACACGCGAGCGTGTTGGGTTTATTAATGTAATATAAGCGCCACCGCAGACACCGGAACACGACGGGACGGGACGCGGCGAACGGTCGCAGTAATATAATTTCTGTCGCGCAGCGAGTCAACGGTCCACATGAAACGAATCCGACGGTCGGTCGGTCGGTCGGTCGGCCGGGCGACGGAGGAACGACGACTGCAGCGAACGATGTTGTTTTTACGATTTTTCGTTCTCTCGTGTAAAAGCCGATACGACGGCGACAATATAATATAATATAATATCATTAAAACGGCCAAACGCCATCGGATTCGCTATAGGCGTGCGATTTTGTCATAACGTCATTATAAAATACACGAACACCGGCGGTCGGTGGTCGACCAGAGACCCTGCAGGCCGTTTGATTTCGGCTACGAATTAATGTACTATACACGAATATTCCAATAATTATTATAATGCACATTATACGCGTGTACCACCGCAACGAGCAACTACTGAAACGGATGCCACATAAATTACGCGATAAAATAACAATAATTTAATTTTGATTTTACGTCGCTCATTGTCTCCGTTTTTACCACTGCGGCGGCGTGTGTGTCCTCTCAAAAACCGTACACATAATATTATAATATATTATATTATTATGTTATGATTTAATAATTTGTCGTCATTGGATATCGACGTTTCGCGTTATATCACGATTATAATAGCAGCAAAGATATCGATATCAAACAATTACTGGAATAATCGTCAACCCGAGAGAAAAGCTTCAGTAGTCATTCCTTTCTAGATGTTGCGGCGAAACAGACCCAATCATTTTAGATTATAATAATAACTTAAAATGCAGCTAAAAACTTATAATTTTTTCGTGGAAACTATATTATAGTTATATATATATTTTTTTTTTATTTAAATGTTTACAAACTCATTTAATAGTAAGTTATATATTATCATTATAACCCCGAGTTTCTATAATACATTAACTGTTGTTATTACGGTATATTCTTTGAAAAGTTATTGCAAATGTTAAATTTAGTTTTTACTACCTACAAGATTTTAAGAACATCTATCACAATTCCTGAATAAAATGTTTAGTACTGTTAAAGTTAAAATGATATCATCTAATATTTTATTAAAATAAGCGCAAAGTATTAAAAGTGTTATATCATTATAGTTCACATAAAGCTCATATTGTATAATATAGTGATCGCTGGCGTCGAATTTGCGAATTATTTTGAATTGTAAATTATTTAAAGCATATGGTTTATAGTAGAAACTTTATACTACAATAAACCTTTTATTTCTGAATTCAAATTATCGATAAAAGGTCATCATAACAATCAACATTTAGTCTCTTAAAAATTGCGAATAAAATAAAATACAGTAGGTATTTGCTATAATAAAAAAAAATATGAATATTCGCAACAATACAGACTAACCGTAGAATTACTATTTCTATTGAATAATATAACGACTTCTACTTGAGTTGTTTGAGAACTAAGATTTACATCGCGATAAATACAATAAACTACGAATTATTGTATATTATAACACATTTCACATGTATTGAATTGTACTAATACTCAGAGCATCTTAAATATGTTCAAAATAACGACACAATATATTATATTATGTAAAGTTTTATTTCTCAGAAGGAACTACAAATTTGTTTAATATTTAGTTTTTACAATACAAGATTTTTAGAATATAGCTATCACAATTATCTCTGAACACGATTCTTAATACTGTTAAATTTAAAACTATTCTGTCTAATATTTGATCGAAAGAAGTACAAAATATTAAAATTATCATATCTTGTAAATAAGAGACGGTCAAATTGGTCGAGAAACCATTAGCACTAGTATTTCACGGTAGTTTCACGCCACTTGGAGTGAGTTAGTGTAGAAGCCCATCCCATTGACTATATTCACGTTAGATCTGGGTGAAATATTGCCAGGGAAATGATTCGTAGTTGTACATTGTAGGTTATTTATAACCAAAGAAAAAGTAGAAACGAAATATCCATACGCTGTGCGCACGCGAATATATGTATTTATCTATAAGTATATGGGATATATGTAATATATATTCATTTCTGTAGCGTCCCTTTTTCCGGCCTCATACTCGCACAAAAGGCAGATATTTGAGAGACCCGAACAAAAGCGGAACACCTCAGACGGTACACGATAATTGGAACTCGTGTCTCCTTCGGCGGAAGTTCCACCTTAACATTATCTTCTTGTTCAATAAATTTCCTTCCCGCCATGTCGGCGGTCGGTAGCTAAAAGAGGTTTTCGCCTTTTAAAACTTCTTTTACCTCCAGCTTTAAATCCGATTTTGTCGTCGTTCCATAAAGTATAATATATATATATATTTGCATTCATGGTTGATGGTCTCGCCCCCCCCCCCCCCACACCAAACATGATAATATTTTCAGCCCTAGATCTTGCCTTTAAATTATATTAAAAACTTTCAAGTATTCGTTTCTTTTGTAGTTCATTTATTTATTACATTTGTTATTATTAGTTACTTTCGGAGATGTGCATTATTATTAGTGTAAATTATATTATTATAATTTTCTCGAAATATGAGTTTTGAGCTGAGCATCAGTTAACACTTTATTAACGAGTTTTCGGAATTAAGTCTTTAATAGCACTCACGTCATATTATATTGTATAAGCAGAAAACTAAGTTTAAAATAATATTATAATAGCATCACCTATTTTACAGACATATCCATACTCGTTAAAAAAGATGCATTTATAAAAAGGATCTCATAATATATAAAAATGAATAACTTATATTTATAATTTTCCGTATAATATATTATATTTCCAATAATACATGGTATATAATTCTATAGTTATTAAATATTTGATCAACGTCGTTTGAAATGGATAATATAATATTATTGTGATGCATATTACTATTGTAAAAATAACGCTGAAGAAAAGAATACTTCTTTAAAAGGATATAATTCATTATTCTGTATTAAGCATAAAATAATATCTCATATATTCTACATTTTACATAGGTCAAATCAGATGCCTGGATTTAGGTACTCGCTTCGTTTACTTTGGTACATATTATGTCATATGTTATAACATCTATAAGGAATTATCGCTTTTAAAAAAACGATTTTGAATATAGCACAGTCAAAACAGAGCTTGTTGATTTTTCCACAAACATTTTAAAATGTTTCTGTCTGTGTTTTTTCTCATGCTTCTGGAAACTACAAAGAAAATCGGAAAATTACCTCTTCAAAGCGCCATATAGATAAGATTTACGATCTATAAAGGTCCAATGTTAAACTTTTGAAGCACTCTTTTGGCCCCGAAAAAGTGTTTGCCGTAAAAGATAAAAAAATAAAACATCATTATAAGACTTTTACATTAGTCGTTTCACGTAGAATTTAAAAAACATGTAATGATTCTAATTCCAGTCGTAACATTCATATTATTTTATCAGATAGTTGGTGTTGAGAATTTGTAGTTATCAACAATACTGAGTCACACGATATGATAAATATCGTACGATACACGAAGAATATCGTCTCAAAATGAATAATTTGTCGCGTTACTGATAGCGCGCGGTTAGGTACGAAAAACGCAATTCGTCTATCGCGCCTGTCGGACGTACACCGTTCAATTAGCGTACAACAATAATGTTTTAAAACTAATTGAATAACTTTAACAGCTCGACCCTACAGCGGCTCTTGTTACTGGGTTCGATATTCAACTCGAAATCAGACCATCTATAAGCGTGTCCCATTAAAATTCAAATATAACAACATCCGCGTGTAATATACCTTGTTAAAACGTTGTATGCAAAATAACAGCGGGTCATGCGGCGCGTTGTAGAACAATCGCTGTTGAAATGGGCGAGAACGACGGCGTGGGGGGGGGGGCCAAAGGGCCGTGGAAAATAATAATATCGTCCCGGAAAAAGCCTTACGCGGCGCTATATGATGGGAAGTGGCTAAAATTAAAATCTAATTTCGCGCGCCTTCGGTGGGATGGCGTAGGCAAGAAAGAAAAAAAAAATCGCGTTTCACCGTGAATCCTCGTTATCGTGGCATCTATGGTGGGTAGCGGGATGTATATGTATAGGTGTGGTATACGCAATATGCGAACATGGCGGCGGCGCGTGGAGGCAAAGTAGAGAAAATACGAAAAAGGTGAAAAAAAAATCGAGGAATAAGAACGCGGAGGCCGAGGACAAACTCGCTAGATGGATGTGATGATATTAAAACGTAATCTACGCCGTCGCGTGTACAGTGCAGTTTTCTTGCCAAGTGTTACACCGGTGGCGTTGGTGGCAGCACCCGTGCAGGAGGTGGGGGTGATAGATATAAATAAATAAATAAATATATATATATATTACATAATATTATATTATGTAGGGGATGTATCTGACACTGAGACGGGTTCGCGCAACTCTCTCCTTAACAAGTTTTTACATCGGATGGGATTATGATGTCGGTTGGTGTGTTGGCGGGGGGAGGGATGAAAACTAAAAGGAAAACGACAACAACGGGCCTGCGATTTAACAAGGGGAATAAAAACATAGCGCGAACATTGACCAAAGCATCTTAACTTTTTTTGACGTTTATTGTTTACTGATTCTTTAAGACCGCAATTTTAACCAAGCCAGGATTTTGGTTCTCGTCCGTCAACTTTCATTAATCGTATTAATCCACTGTACGGCAATGTATATATGGGCCATTCTTATATATATATTATTATTATAACTTGATGTTTTTTGTTTTTCGTCATACCAGAAACAAAGTTTTTTGTTTGTCATTTTTCAAGCTCTTGGACATTCAATCGGTAATAAAATAATTAAAACTTCTAATGTAGTCGCCCACCTTAAATGAAACTAAAAATTTAATGTCGACTTCGACTGTTATTGCACCGTTCCATTTAACAGTATTAAGTTCTTTTTTCACAAGTATCCAAGCACTAGAATATTATAATATGCTCCAATTTTATATTGTTTTCTCTTTATTCTATTTTTATTTTTATTTTTACGTAACTATGCAAAAATAAGCCCGAACGTAATTTAATATATCAAAATTACAAAAATAAATTGAAAAAAAGTATCAAAAAAAAATTGTATTTTTATAACGTTGGCTAATAGAAAAAAAAATACTTTGAAGACGACGGCACTTATTATTTGTTTATTTCATTTATTTTTACAGAAATCCCAACGAATTTATCAATAATCTCGTTTCGTTATTTTTTTTCTTAATATTCGTTCCTAGTCAGTGCATTTCACAGAATCTTCATTTCATGTTCACTTAAAATATCGCGTCGTTCGTTAAATTCACGAAGTATTTACGTTAATTTGATAACACAAGACGCGTGTTCGTAACACTCAATTTACCTTTCCAGGAATAAAATTGCAAACACGAACATCCAAACAAATGATTATACATATGAGGGTTTTTTTGTTCACGCGGATTATATATAAAATTTTATGAACGGTTATCATGTATGGTAGGGTCGTTTTCACCTACTCGAAACGAGCCATAATGTGATCCTCGAAAATTGGGTACTTTTGATCCAATACAGAGCAATATTATACGTTGTGTATGCATCCCTTAATGCCGATATCTCGCAAATATTACATTTTTCCTGAAGTGCATAGTCGTCCCCATAGTCGTTCATTCGTTGTATTACGTGTGTTATTATTATTATTATTATTATTACACAACGGTGAGATGCTTGTGAGACCGTATACGTAATTAACCATTGTCGACGTGCGCTTTAGTGAATTAAAAACTAAAAGACCATTCCTAGAAAATGTTTAATGTTCAGATAAAATAAGTTATTGTCTAAGTTTCGCGTTGTTTAATTCACTAACAACTTAATGGCCGCGTTATGAATGAAATGAACAATATTTCGCATGCGCTTTTTCCATGCGCTAATTAATACAATAACACAAGCGACTTATCCATTAAGTTAAAACACACGTTCTATGACACACCGTGTGCGTTGTTATTACATTATGTGTTTGTATACGGAGAACATAATACGTTGAATGTATTTTGTTTTTATAAAACAAATGACGCCTACAAAGTATTAAGCTGTACAATAAATTACATATTAAAAACGGAAGAATAATAATTAAACAAAGTGTGTTTCAATATTTTTAATATGACGCTGATCAAAGAGAAAAAAAAATACCTATTACCAATAACAATTTATCTCAAAGGCTAAAAGCTGGATTTTTTGATTTTCCTATTATTATGTCGTTTTTAGATAAATGAAATAACATTTTTAATTAATAGTTCTATAATGATAATAGTTTCTAAAAAATACTCATAATATGTAAATACTATATTAATTGATTTTCATTTTTTTTTTTCACAGGTAAGAATAATTATGTCCATGAAGATGGATTTTGAAGAAAAGTTATTTCAAACAAAGTGAAAGTAATAATTAGAAACTATTATACTGGTATAATAATAATATATAATATTATATTTAAATTAAAGTTTTGTATGATATCAAAAACACAAATTATATGATTTTTTAACGTAATATAGGTACTAATTATTTAGGAGAACTTCTAATTATTTTTGCATCGAAAATATATACTTTATATTTCAAACATTGGTATCAATGTCGTTTTTGAAAAAAAGGCTTATTCTTTAAAACTTTATTGAATTGCAGCCAATATTTATTTATATATATATATATATAGTTGTGTAATTGCATGAACATTTTGATAAAAATAATTATCAAATCAATAACTTATTGCATATGAGTGTCAAAAGTTTAGAATACTTAAGTACCTACATAATTTTAAGACATTTATCATTTATTAGATTAAATTATATAATTACCTTGTAAATTCTACAAGGCCAATTATATTATAAAAAAACGTTCGATGCTTTAATAATAAAAAAATAATAAACTTAGTACAATCATAAACACGATTGAACTGTTTAGTTGAAAAAAAAATATTCATTAAATACTCTGAGAAAAAAAAATTGTTTGAAAGTTAAATTAATGATATTCGGATGACATCCGGTGAATTACTATTATAATATTATATACAGATAAACACCATTCAACGATTGTATCGAATTCGCGTTGTAATTGCCTAAAGTTAATTTTTTTATTATTATTATATAGTAAATGAACGAAAAAATTAACCCATTAACTTTAGTTTTAAGACATTTATCCGAATTCAATATTATACCTGAATATCCTGTGAAACATTTATACGATGAACCGCGGTGTTTTGACGTTTACCGACTTGGTATTTTGCGTACGATATAGTTTGGTAGGTAATATCATAATAATAATAATAATAATATATTCAAGTGTTTTTCTTTTAAAAGACATATCGCGTGTGTTACGGATTCGGCAAACTTTAAATCTCCTTATATGCGTATAATAAGACTCGCGAGTGTATAATAGGAGAAAGCGCTCCGTAAAACTGTCCTTCGAAACTTCAGAGGATTATTTTAAGTCACCTCATAGGACGCGCATAGACAGGAAGGGACGGTGGCGAGACCATACAATATAAACCATACACTCTGCGTGCAGTTGTGCGCGGTTCGAGGGACTTTTTATATTTCGTTTTTCACATATTTATACACATACATACGCACTGTACACGTCTCTGTCGTCGTGCTATGGGTGGGTTAGGTACCTCTACCTGTACAGTGCATAGTAAGTCGTAGTCAACGCCGCCGCCCGGGAATCCCTTCGATCGCGACCCCTCGGAGCACTGCACGCTCGCGCGAAGCCACCACCTCCGCCATCGTTAGCGGGAACCGTGTGGAATTTTGCATAGAGATTACCGCTGCAGTTTGCCCGGCGACGATACGCCACGACTAGAAGAAAAAGTTTCCAAACACACAGAGAACTACTACCACTGCACCCACTGCACCCATGAGACGAGCCGGCGCACACGGTCAAACGTGTTTATAACCACGTGTTATATTATTATTATTATTATTATGACTCTTATTATTATTATTATTATTATTGTAATGTCGTACTACACACCCTCAACACTGTATATGCGCGGTGCGTCCTCCGCACGATATGAATATGTATATTATTATATGGTAGGTATTGAACTTTTAAAATCCGTCTGTTAACATAATAACATCTAATATTTACATAATATTATCGACGCGCCGTAGACACCACCTACCCGTATATAAGATACGCTATATATGCACTGTATATGTTAATATATTATTTAACTGCGTATTATTGCGCACAATACGCGTTTAATGGTATATAATATCTGCCCGCGAAATTATTAACATCCCGGTTGACGTACGAATATAACATAATAATAATATATGCACTGTCGTATTCGAATAAATACGATTTCGTAGCTCCTATATATATTATCATATCATTTACAACGTTATTTCGAATTTAACGAGGTTGAAAATTGGCAATGACTTTATTTTATATTCAGAAGAACGTTAAATTCTATTTAGATCATAAAAATCCAATAAAACGTTTGTCATTGAAAATGAGGATTATTTACACCGTAACAAAAACGTGCCCGGTTTCGCTAACTACAAGCGCCTAAACAGTTGAGTTATTTTTTTTAAATTTCCACGAATGTATAAAGTCGGTTTAATTAAATCGAATTAAATTGCAGAAAATTACAGTCATTATTGGTATTCGATCATGTGTAACGCAAATAGTAAGCGTCGAAATGTTTTATGTAATTATGCCCATTAGTTATTTTTTTTCGTTCGAAAGCGTTATAATTTTATATTTAATATATGATTTTCAACAACATTTATACGCGTTTGCATAGTATTATATTCTATAAAGTACGATAAAATATTTTCACGAATTTCGTATTGAAATCTCAATTACTATGAGTAGGTAAAAATGCAGTTTGTACACAATGATATTAATATTATTTACATTTACTGGTACCCATGTACATATTTATATAGTTCAACAAATACAACGTGTACTAAATATATACTGTACAATGCTATATAGGAAAAATTATTTGTACACATCATGTATACGAAAAACTATTAAATAATTAAAATACAAAGTCATGTAGCCCTTGTACTTTGTACATAACTAAAAAATGAGTATCCAAGGAAATTATCCAAATTAAAATCTAAGGAATTATCTTTTTTCAATTTTAAAAATGCTTTTATATATGGAAAATATCGTTTGTCTAATTCAAATGCTATATAAATAGAAAAATATTTATTTCAAAAATCAACTTTACCGTTGTACCGTGTTATCGAAACTTTTAGAGTATAAATTCTGATATTGATTTAAATAATATATTTTTTTTATTTATTTATTTTTATATTAGGTTTTAAGGCTTCGACGACTGAGGTCATTAGCCTGTAAGGTTAGGTTGGGTCGGTTGGTATGGTCGATTAGGAACACGTGCATGTGTGGCAAGGTTTTTGCGCACTACGAACCTGGGCGGCCACCCATCCGATAACTAGTGGCAGTGGCCGTTGCTTACTCTCAATCACGTCTCGTGATTGATTTCAGCCACTGCGTCACGCCGAGACACATAATATATTTTATCAGATACTAAATTAAAGACATTTTTATTCACTACAGTTGTTAATATATACTCTTTAAATTGTTATAAGTTATGATTACACGTTGAATAACGTAACACTCATGCAGTTATTTTTTATTTTTATTTGAAGTAATTAAAAATCTTCGCGTTCAAAAAATAATTTAATACTGTCTTTTATAATTTGTACGAACATAATAAATAGGGGGAAAATATTGGTGTTCTAAAAAGTTAAAAATTATCTTTCGGAAAACGTGACGGTGACGGCGCTCAATATATGCAATTTCACTACACAATTGTGTAGGTGGTCTTTTTTTTAGTATCCAACATGATTAAAAATGTCGTAAACAGTAGTTATACTACCATGGTCATGACAATTCTAATTTGTTCGAAATTCACTAAAAAATATTAGTGTTTCAAGAAAATAAATATTAGTTATTCAAAAACATTGATTTCTAAATAAATACAAATTTCCTGTATAAAAAATATCTTGATGAATATTTTAAAAATCAAAAAAAAAAAATTAATATAAATACTTACGTTTAATTATAAATTTTAATTACTATTATGTAAAATGTATGTGGGAACTAGTGGCAATGGCCGTAGCTTACTCTCAATCACGTTGTGCGATTGATTTCAGCCACTGCGTGCGCCGAGCCACAATTATAATTACATAGTTTATACTTAATTTTTAAATAAAATGTTTAAATAGTTTCACAGAAATATTATCGTATTATAATATGATATAATAAATTATTAAAATGACTTATTTAGTAACGGTTAGGATAATTTTGGAATGTTTTCACTAGGCAAAATAATATTCTATATATTTTAAAAATATGGAGGTTTTACATTTATTCATTATATCGTTTAAGAAATATATGATATTTAATAATACGCAATTTTTTAGGTATTTGAATTTGGTATACTGTTACTTGATGAAATAAATTTGTATTAGAATATGATATTATTAATCTTACTAACATTAAAATTGTATACTTAACATTCTCCTACCTTATGTGTCCATCACGAAATGATTGAAATACTAGCGTTATATTATATTAAAAATTGTGTACTTTTAACAATTTATTTTAAGGTATTTATTTTTTAATCAATAAGCAAATCTGAGTTTTTAAAATTATTTTTAAATCAAAACTTTTTTTTTTATAAATACCTTTATAATACATTCCTAAATAATTTAAGATGGAGCTCCGACGTTATTTTTACTTTGAAAAAAAATAAATGGAAAATTACATAAATATTGATATTGTACAAGAAATAATATTATGTAATATGCCTCATGTGATCCATAAAAGTGACATTTTATTTTACTATCAATGAATTTAACAGTCATTGTTCTTAAAACTTTTTTCCTCTTTCGAAATTGCCAGTATTTCCACCAGGTCGGGCGGGTACATTCCACTTTTATGGACGTGCGACCAATGGCCCGTAACGACCGTACCCCTGTCGAAATACCCCATCCAAGAACAAATATAATCCTGGAGTAAAACGTCTCCGGTGGGCCTAGTACCACTATAGTGCACCTTGAGAGTGTGAAACATTTTCGACAACAGCAAAAGGTCAGGCGATTCATACAATGAAGAAATTTCTTGACGTCAGAATCTCGATCAACGCGAGAATAAAGTCAAAAGGATAGAAAAACACTCAAAACCTAACTTTATTGAAAAGCGTTATAAGGTTTTTGTTATTTATTTTTTTTTTATTTGATAAGATTATATTCATCGAAAAATCGACAGAGATTATAGATAAGAAGTTCCACGTTGACTTTTAATTAATTTCGTCTGTTCCGAAGCACATTCATTGTACTGGACGATAAGATATTAGTCTTTTACAAAATATAATTCAACGTTTTAAGTAGGTACAGTATTATAAATGCACAAAAATGTCTTTATATTCAATAACATTACTATGTCTATATTTTGAGAGTATAATATTAGATATATATATACACTATCTTACGCTTCTTGTATTGTTTAGACTTTAGTTTGAAACCAACCAGAAAGACTTAATATTCAACTTTTCAATTCAATGATTAATCAGTACAATAAACACGTTCATAGTAGAGATATTGGTTTAATACAACTACTGTTAAAATGTTATATTATACTCAATTTTATACAACAATTTGGACTATTAAACATCCATACATTTGTTGTATTTTATTATGATTGAACAATTTTATTATTTATTTATATGAATGAAGTGAAGCGTAAATTTGTATTTTTGACACTCTTAGTATTTATTTTAAGTTTAGTTGCATAGTACAACAATTTGGACTGTTAAACATCCATACATTTCTTGTATTTTTTTATGATTGAACAATTTTATTATTTATTTATATGAATAAAGTGAAGCGTAAATTTGTATTCTTGACACTCTTGGTATTTATTTTAAGTTTAGTTGCATAGTACAACAATATTTTTATTTTGTTTTCTTCAAATTATGGTTTAAACATAACAACTGCTCGAACATGTACAAAACAAAAAACGAACGACTGTTCTCTATACATAGACAATATATTATTAGAATAATATATTAGATTTACATAAAACATTTTCACATAAATACAAACAAACGATATTATTCTCCATTACACAATGTGATATTTTGGCTAGGAAAAACTGCATACAAATATACAATGCATACAATTTTCCGTGACACCAAAGTCGTATTGTTTTTAACTGCTTTATCAGTTTTTATATAATTCAAAACGTTTTCTGTAATAATTTGCTTAACATACACCTAAATAACTATAAATATTATTTTCGACGACAATAAACTGCGGACTTAGACTGTTGGTCTGTTTACTGATATCTCAACAAACTTCCTGATCCGTAAGTATACCATTGCTCGCGCCCCACCACCTTAAATTATGTGCAAGCCATAATGTTTCGTGACGTGATGTTATTTATTCGACTTCAAATGCGTTTGAACAATCGAATATTTGAGTGTAACACTAAAACGTGTAGGTAAAACCTTGACGGATAAAAAAAACAAAAAATGTCAAACCTTGAAATGTGGATAGTCTCAAAACGACCTATATATTTTATAGGGTTTGTTAGACGCATACATACATGATACTTATGTGATTGTGTGTACGTATCATGTGTTATGATAACGATGCGATGACATAGTTTTCGGTTCATTTTGTTTTCTGACTGAATGCCGCGTATACAATCTACACGGATCATGGTAGTCTGCAGTCGTACGATCGCCACCTATATATTATCGTTCTCTGGTAGAATATTCAATAAAATACACCCCGAGCGATGACCAATTTGTTTTTATTATATCACCTCGCCTAACCTAATCTCGACTACACATCAACTCCCTCTTTGATCGAAACGTTGCTCGTGTATAAATTATCATGTATCTACGTGATCTCAAGGTTTATGACTAGCACACTTCCGAGTCATCGTCGTGTGACCCGTTTCTCGTCCCAGAAGTCAGTCTTCGGTATAGAGTTTTTTGGTTCGACAAAGACTCTTGTGGAAACGGAATACCGGATGGATGGATGGATGCAATTCAATTTGTACTAGTAAAAACGGCACTCAGTGACTTTTGAATGATTAATTTGGCTGCTTTTCCTCAAGGTTTTCCGACACGTTCCAATAATCATGACCTCAAAAAATTTTATTAACGTTAAATATGAGTAGGTAAGCCACTTATGCGAATTATAATATACATTATTACAGATTTTTACATATAGATAAATATAATATCATGTATGATACAATTACTATGTTTAATAGATTCTTCTCATTCAAGGAGTTGTAGTTATTCGTAAAATATTTAAGTGATTTTTTTTTTTTAATTCCAATGCATAAAGTCGATGCACATAATATAAGTACTTGGAATATTTAAAAAATCAAATATTTTTATTATTTTATTATTATGCTTGTCGAGTTAATAATTATATTTTTATTTTACATCAAGTAGGTACTTGCTAATACATTTTTAACCATACAACAATGGAACAGTCAAACAATTTTAATTTATATACCTTTTGAGTATGTATATAGCCTTGATATTAAATTTAAGACTATGTTATTTCTAGTTTAACAGAAAGTGTATACTTTTTTAAATAATACATATTTTAGATTCTGAATGGAACGATGAATGTATTGATTTTACAATGATGCGTGTGTTTTATTTTTTTAAATTTTTTTTTTTGTGTCTGTCATCACGGTTTGGGCAGTAAAAGTACTTCGATTTTCTTCAAAAGTATCTTGTTTGATGGGAAAGTGAATCTAATTGGTGCGTTCAAAAGGTCAAATTTTAAAATTCTCAATAGTTTTCAAAAGCGCGGGGAAAAACAACATAAAAATTAAGGAAAAACGGGAATTTTTACGCAAAATCGGGTTTTGACAAGATCGGTTTTAGTTTTTGGTGTAATTTCAAAACAAATGAACGTATACATGCAATTTTTACTGGTCGTTTATATTTGCTTTTTCTATACACGATAAAATTTTCAAAATATTTTGATTTGTTTTGAACTGTTTAGGAACATTTTCTGATTCCAATTGTATTAGTCTTTTTTTCCATGCATGTCGATAAAACTTTATTCGTTGGTTAAAAAAGCTTGAAATTTAATACAAGGCTCCTATTATATTGTTACAGTGACATTTGAAAAATATTAAAAATCCTTAGTCACAGTTTTTATTTATAAGCATTTGAAGTTCAAATATTGACAAAATACTGAAAAATTATGAAAATTAGCAAATTATTTTGAGTTGAGAATTCATAAAAATTGTTCTTTTTAGATCTAAGATTCGAAATCATAATACAAGTTTCCTCATAAGTTTGTCTAACTTTATCAAAAAAAAATTTCTACAAGCAAATCTAATTAAATTTTTATGAGCGTTTGAAATTCATATTTTTACAATATTGGATATTTACTCGATTTCTCATATAGCGGTTTTGTTATTTTATTGTTATTTAAAAACGAATAACTGTAGATACATGAACATTTTACTGAACGTTAATATTAGCATTTTCTGTAAACCATCAAATTTTGAAAATATTTTAACCCGATTTGGACTGTTTACGGACATTGTCAGTTTTAAATTTTTTTAGTTTTTTTTTTTCCATAAATATCAATAACATTTTATTTTTTGGGTAAAAAGCGTGAAAATTTAATGCAAGGCTCCAGATACCTATATTATTACAATAGAAGTATTAATAATACATAAACACAATTTTTTTTATTAGCATTTAAAGTTTGAAGTTTAAAACAAGACTCCACTTAATAGGTTGTATATAAATTACTTTATTCACAATAATATCATCAAATATACTTGGTAATATCATAGGCTGACTGACCGTTTTCGCTCAGAATCGTTTTTCTTATACAATGATATTATATAATTGAATTCATATTTAACACCATCCACATTACAGGCCCACTTATAACCTACTGTACTGAGCGACATCCACTTACCCACCTTCATTATTTTTTTTTTTTAACAAAATGTAAAATTCATACACTGTACATAATATACAAAATATAATAACATGTATACATATATTTGGTTTAATGTCATGGATTTGAAGTGTTAAATCTTTTATACAAAACATAACTTATATTTTATTCAAAATAACCAACATTTAAATCTGGTATACACAGTTAAGTTTATTCTTAAAATTATTTGCCTCCTGTATTATATGATTTTGATTCATAGTAAAGTTTTTAATGTGTAATATAAACTCTTAATGCATTTTAAACGGTATTATATTATATATGACAAAGAACATTGTTTAATAAGTTAGTAAACAAAGTATAATGCTCAGGTAGGTATTATTACTTTTATTCGTCGAAAATTCGATTAAACATAATATTATAGATCTACAATTTAATAATATTTACCTTTGGTAGATACATTGTTTTTATAACCATTTGCATTTACTGTAGTTATTTACTGAATGAGATTATCATGTTTAAAATTCGAACCACGTAATTCGTCTTTGTTATAATTTTTAATTATTATATCTGCAGGAAAATATTGAAAACATTTATCCAGCAAACATTTTAAAGCAGAGCACATAGTCCACTCAAACTTGGAATTTGATTTTATTCTTGAAACACTGCTGTTAGCATTTGTTAATTTAAATATTTAAAATAACCTAAAAACACTGAAATAATTACTCACACATGCAAGTGAACCAAAATTGCATCTCTCGAACTACGCGTTAGTTATACTTTATTTATCTCCCTTTGATCAATTAAAAATAAAATATTTATTCTTACTTTAATTAAAAACTTAAAACTCAAAAGTTTTAGAATATAATTCAAAAATGTAAATATATTTCCTTTAAACATTTTAATAGAATTAAAATTCATTTATTCTTCAAATAAGCAAAGCAAATGAACTTCTACTCACGTACATTATCTAAATTTTGAAAAAATATTTGCAATTAAATGAGATGATAATTATTGCGTATTAAGTACATTTTATACATTCTTGAGCGTGTTTAAAACAATTTATAATACGCATAGATTCAAACTTTTTTAATTAGAGCGATTATGCGCGCGCTTTTGCTTTGATACCGTTCATTTGCATTAGTGTCGACGCATATATAGTGTTGAACATAGTGTCATTACAGTTTTCGACCAAAAGAATAGTAAACACTTTCAATCAACCATGCAAATCAGTAAAAGTGCAAAGTAAAAATAATTTATTCCATCAAAGACAGTCGGGCGGACACTTTTTGAGTGCCGAACAGCAGAGTGACTAAATCATATTACTATTGTATGTAAGTCATCTATTATGCGAACACGGCGCGCGTTGTCCAGTCACATTTGAAAACGAAAAACTCAGTGAAACTAAAACGTTTCGAAAGCCGTCTGATGCCCATTACAATGATTTAATAGCTCGTCGTGGGGTTGTACCGACCCCGTACAAGTTTATAATATGCACACGACGAAAGTGTGGCGCGTTGCGACGGGCCAAATCGGAGACGCACTGCGAACACACGCGAGCAGCTCGATGACGGTAACCGCGGTTAGGGGTTGCGGTTAAACGTCGTCCCCCTCTCCCCCGGCTGCAAATGGGTAATATACAGCCACGGACGCGTATAGGACCTTGCGCGATGAACCTATATTATAGCGGAGGTGAGGTGAATACCTATGCGTGCGTTGGCGTCGTGTGTGTGGGGGGGGGGGCGTTCAAAGTCGTTTATTTGCCATTATAGGCCTTTTCATGGTCTATGAAACGGCCGACTCGTATATAATATCGTTATAACACACATAAATACACCCACCGAGACCCGCCCCGTCCGTCCCGACATAGTAATAATAATAATAATAATATAATAAAAATATCATACGTTATTCAGCCCGCACCCTGCAGTCCCGCGTAATCTCGTCGGGTGTAGTTTACATAGGTTTTATTTCATTGTTACACGTTGCAGTATGTGTGCGCGCGCACAGGTTTCGACGTGAAAAAAAAAAAACATTAGGTACTCCGCCCCCGTTTTACACGGTCCAACAACGATCGGCACGAGGAATTATCGCGTGCTCCGGTTATTGGTATCGGCTATTTGTATGGAAAAAATAAACCCCACACACACACACAATACGTGCGGTATATTGGCTTGGTGAAGACGAGACGGAGGTCCAAGGGACCGTATTATTGTTGTGTACACGCCGAAATTTGGCGGTCGACCAAGTCGAAGGGGCCGCCATGCGTGACGCTGAAACACGACGCGTGTAGTCCGTCCGCCCCCCCCCCCCCCCGTCAGGCGATGTCCTCGGCGGGGGGGTGCACGTGACGGGGATGGCGGCGGACCGAGAGTTGTGCTTCTGCGGCGACCGGGTGAAATCATCGGGTAAGGGGGTTGGTGGGGGGGGGGGTAGGATTCGAAATTCAAAGTTTCAGCGACTAATGACGTGTGTATTATATAAGGTCAGAAACGCGTAACCCCTCGCCACTCGGCCGGAGTCTATAGTCAATATTATTATATTATATATTATCGGCACGACCGACGACGACGGCCGTTTGCGTGCGGGCGATTCGGTGACATGGTGCGACCGCAGAACTTTGTGAAATTAATGCAGAAAAACCGTTCGATTTGTAGTAGATAATGCACAACGACGCGGCACCATCAGCCGTAATAAAATAAAATAACAGTTATGTTATAAAATAATTAAGAGAGAAGGTATTTTTGAATAAAATATAACACTGGTCAGAAAAAATCGGTTTTGTAACACTTATCATCAGATATCGCAATTCGCATTGGTCATATTATTTTATTTATAAAACTAATTAGTGCGATCACGCTGAAATTGATGCACGTTTATCCTCCTAACCAAGGTGTTATGTTCAAAATTAATTTACACTTTGTCTTTTTTTTCACTTTTCATTTCATAGTATTTTAATAAATGTTGAAATGGAAAATGATATAAAAAGGAACAACTATAGTCTTCGAGTCATCTCTTGCCTAATAATGTCTGATATTATAATATTCAGTTCAAACCGTTGTTGTTACAAAATGTTATTATTCTTCTTTTTTTTTTTTTTCATTTTCTACTTATTTTTCTGGTTATTTTAATAAGTTTTTCCTTTTCCTTTCGGCACCGGTCTCACGGATATAATTTTTTTTGGCAACCGCAATAAAAACAGGATGGAACGGCGTTGGGGGATTTATGGTCGGTTGATTGAGTTTGACGACAGAATGTACTCAAGAATTGCGCGCTTTATTACGCTATACGTTTTGTTCATCTGTCTTGTTGTTATTAAATTGGGTGGTTTTAAAGGCTACAGTCTGCGGGAATGCAACGGGACGCGGAAAAATGAACGTATACACGAGAACCGCTCTCGCACCACCACCCTCCCCTCAAAGACTCGCGAATTACGTTCCTTGGTAACATTTTCCAGGAAAACATTTCGCCCGGTCCCACTCAACTGAATATCATATCTGTCGTTCACATTTCTCACGTTATGTTGACATTTTTATTGGTTTTAACATTCCCGTTTCTGTGTTTTGTATCAAAACGATTTTATAGAAAAAAAAAAAAAGAACCTGGTTTTTTTATGGTATTTAAATACACAGAACCGTGTGGAACACGTGTTATATGTTATATTAATAATAAAAAAAAAAGTCAGTTTTATTTTACTGGATTAAAATACGTGGTATTTTTTTTAATTACATTTGTTTACTGTGCCAAGGATTAAAGAGTAAATAATTAGTTTTCAAATTTCACTTTGTACATAATACTATTATAAAATAACAGTATACCTACACGGTAAGAGTTCGGATGTAAAATTAAAATAATACATATTATCTGCTATTGGTGCACATAGTATGTGAATTAAAATATACGATATCGTGATTAATTAATCATTAGCTTAGTCGAGGTGGTAATGTTAATCGGATAAAAATACAAAGCCCGTCTTATCCGTGAAATAATATTGATGGTTTAAATTTTGGCCAACGTCAACGCATTGATATTTTAATTTTCCATGAGGATAACCACGACCGTTTGAGCTTAACTAATTCATTTTGCATTTATTATAAGTAAAAATAATAACATTATCAACGAAACAAAAAAAAAAAAAAAATGAATCCGAAAAATGACGATAATTTTGTCGCGTATATTATGATTATATTATGTATAACGGAAATACTGTACCACATGAAAATTTTACAGTATCATAATATTATATTACACCACGGAACACAGCGTGCGATATAATAATAATATGCTATGGGGGTTTAAAGTCTAGGTCGGCTATATTCAAAAAAAATTAAAAAGGGACTAATATTTTGACCCCCTATAACCCAAATAAAACAATACACTAAGTTTTTTATCTGGTTTTTACTATTCAACGGAATAATAAATTAGAAAATTATACTATACTCTTATTAGATTTTGACCTTCGCATTACTTCGAAACATATTTTTTAGAACACATTTTTGTTCAAACATTTTTTTTTTTTGTTTTTTTTTGTGATGTTTGTGTTATATTTTGTTATCCAAACTACCACAATTATTTTGAATAGAAAATAACCATTCAGCACCGTTAAAAAAAAGTACTGATTCTATCTCATTTGAATCTCATTTGAATCCAAAAATTATTGATTTTTTGAAAAACCATCGCGTTCATGAAAACTCCCTCCCCCACAAAAAAAAAAAATCTAATAAATATTACGTATTATCACGATCTGAATTTTAGGTAGTTTATTGTACATAATATGGTAAATTTAATTTTTCAGTGACCGTTAATTGCACACCAGAATACTAGATCCTACAATTTCGTTTTGTATTAAAACGCAGCATACATAAATAATCTAATGGAACTCTACTCCTACGTGCACACTAACAGGAGTAAATGTTATGCTTGATATTATAATGTGAAATTATACATTTTTAGCTTACTTGCTTTAACGGTGTTATTAAAAAATAAAAACTTTTAAAACGAAGTATGAATTATATATTTTTAATCTTATAAACTACTTATTTTCCAAGTTAATTTAATTTTGGAAATATACTACAAGGCACAAGCTATACACTATACCTATTATTATATGTAAGTGGACCATTTCCAAATTCTAAAAAAAAAAATGCCATTATGAAAATATTATTTGTGTTCGTATATAATAGGCTAGTCATATGACACGTAAACTATCCAACTTTTAAAAGTTCATTAAAATGTGACTTATCGTAAATATGTATGAATTATTTATGATTTCAAAATTAATCATTTTAAAAATAATAATGCGTATATGACGTAAGTATAAAACGTTATTTTAACTATATTAAAATAAACATTTTTCTTAACTTTTTTATCATCTTATGCACATGACGTTTTTATACTCAAACCTTAAAAATATATTACTATTCTAAGAATTTCAGAAACTTCACTACCCCAAGCGGAGAATAGCTTACATAAAACAGGTATGCTATAAAATTTACAAATTTGTTTTTAATTTTCTAGGGTTTTTTCATTTAAATTTTCTCTAGAAGTATTGTTCAATACGATTTCAAATGAAATTTATGTAGTACACTTTAAATCTAAATAAACAAAATAACGGAGAAACTTTGTATTAAATCTGCTGTATAGTACGATTCTAGTGTAGTTACGTACATCATCAATGAGTAGGTCACTGTAATGGTCAATTCATTTGTAATTAAATAATAAACCATTTACCTATTATGTTTCTGAAACGGTATATCTGCCTCTATTTCTAAGGATATTTTATAATTTTTTTTTTTTTATTTTATGTACAGTATATTTTACTATTTTGTATCCGAATTTATTTTATTTATTATATTGTGTATTCTATAACAATAATTATAAGACATATATCATGAATTAATTTTAAGTTATAAGTAATACTGACATGGTATGAATAGGATAGTGGTATAAATAGTTTGAAATGTATAGTATAAATATGTTGAAATTGTAATTGTTGTGTAAACATAATATACGTAAATCTAAAAAGTTCAAATTCTCACAAAATAAATATAATTGTTATTTTTCGTTTAATTATCATCGTTAATTTTATCGAAAATTGAACTTCAAACGTTTATAAAAAATAATGTTGGTCATATACGAGAAACCTTTTCTTAAATTTATATGATTTTTGAACAAAAATATTTTTTTATCAATATTGATGGATAAAAGCCTAAAACTGTATACATTTTAAATGCCTATAAATAATCAATATCCAAAAATTAGACTAATAATTTGTATGTAGAATTTTGTATTACATTTTAAAGATTTTGAAAAAGAAAACAATTAGTTTTATCGACACGTCATGAAAAAAATTAAAAATATGAAATTTTAAATGTCCATGAATGACTGAATAGTCTGTCATTGTCTTAATAGTTTTTAATTTATTTGATGTATAGAAAAGGGTTGCATAAATACTTGATGGAAACCCCAAGTACCTACGGACTATAGTTATTTCTTTTTGAAACATTATAAAAAAAAAATAAAATCGATTTTTCCCGAAAATTGATGTTTTGTAAATATTCCTGTTATTTCAAAGGTATTTTTTTAGTACTACTTCTAAAGGTGACGCAACAAAAAAATAAGAAAGGAAAAAAGACACATTATTGTAAAACCAATGCATTCGTTCTCCGCTTAGAATCTGAAACTACAAAATGTACAAATACAATAATGTCATAAAGTTTATTATTTATTTGCAGTCTTACGTTTGACAGAATTACGTTTGTTTTTTTCTTATATTATTAATAGTTATTACGACGATGCTTTCATGCTACATATTGTTAGTATTACTATCGTATGTAGGTATGTGAATATAATGTTGAAATACTTCATTATATAATACGGAAACCGAAATCATTATATTATTAAGAGTTATCCACATATTATTGTTACATAGATAATAAAAATGTTTTTATCTGGATGCATGTAATTTGTGATCGGACAAATGAAACATATTTTTAACTTCTTTACTTAATACATAAGTACCTATATATTATATTCTCTGTACAATGCTTATCATGTTATAACTATTAGAGATAGGGAAATTACATGTGCATGAGGCGTACGCTGGGATTTAGAAAACAGATAGATTTTGATACATCAATGAAACTACCACGTTCAGATAGTTGTGTTATCGAATTCATAATACCAAGACCATTTTTTTGGATAATTTTATTGTTTAAATTGTCAAATTTTTATCTTAAATTCATAAAAAAATACGTTGTTTTTACTCTACCATGCATACACCAATCACCATCAAAGCAATATAATAAACCCCTTTGTCGATGCTTCTATACCTCACCACTTCCACCACTCTCGTCACAGTACATCAACAGGTGTGACCGATGCTGTCTGCAAGACCGTGTAGTAATTTATAATAACCACCGTTTAGGGTGCAGTTTCAATGCCGTTTGCGTGTAGTTCTCGTATGTTGAAAGGAACGTGTAAAGAATGGTGTCGATGACATTATTAAATTATTTTCAACACGAAAAGTCTATTTCGATTAGGAAGTGGTAATTTCAACGGAGTTTCGGCGAAGACGCAGGCGCCGGTCAGGCTAGGTTGCAGTCGATTGCCGACGTTAAATAATTAAGGTGACTTATCCCGATGGCTGTTGGTGGTGGCGTCAACCACGTCACCGGTGACGGAGTGATCATTGGCCGCAGTGCTGCGTGTAGGCGAACGGGGGGGAGGATATCCGATTATAATTCTGATGGAATCAAAATAGGTCCATCGGCAAGAGAGGACGCTCATCAATCCATCAGAGTAGCTGGTGCAAGCCACGCCGTCGCTACTGCCGGAGAGTATCAAGGCCGCTTCCTTCCGCCAGCGGCGACGTCGGCAGCCAATCATCAATCTTATTCGCGTTCGGCTCCGACTTCGGCGGCGGCGATGGCGCATTTATACCCGTCAGCGAAGTTTTCCACCCTCTTGCTGCCACCCACGCCTACCCAACCACCGCTGTCGATGACGTCGTCGCCGTCGTCGTCGTCTTCGTCACGCCACCATATCCGTTGACGGCGGTCGAAAGCACAGCATAGGAATAAACGGGGGGTGGTAGCTCTCCGACGCGGACGGTGGCGACGGCCCAAAGTTAAAATATCGGAAATATCAATCGTCCGGTCGTACGATTTTGTTTTTGCCAACACATGCACGCACGCACGCACGCACGTCGATCACCGCCGAAATACCATGTGTGTGTGTGTATATATATATATTTGTACACTATAAGCGTATTGCACGTGCACAGACGGTTATTGCGCCGTATTTAATCAATCCACGAGAAGCTGATAACTTTTAGATACGACGCCCACGCGCGAGAGTGCATATGTGTCCTTGACGGGAAAGGTGGGTGGCGGGTGTGTCAGGTCCGGTATGGTGTGCGGGTCATATTTCAAAACGAACGCCGTTAACCAGGTCTCCGTATACTGCCGCCGCGTTCCCTTAAAATTAGCGATGGTCAGGAGGAGCGGGGCGGGGAAAAAAGGATCGACGATTAACATCGGGTCGTAACTGCCCATCCCAGCCCTGTCGCCCGCGCTCTTGACGTCGTTTTCTCTGCCAAAATTATTACACCTCGGGAAATCGTTTTCGTTTAAACGGAAATCGACAACAATTTATGCGGCTAACGGTTCGGCATTACAATTTTAAATCAATTCCCAGGGAAAATGTATAAATAAAAATGTATTGTACTACAATCATATTGAACAATTCAAGTTTTAAATGCGTATTGAAATTAATTATAATTGTTATTGAAATAAAAAAAAATGAAAATGGTTTCATGTAATAAATAAAATTATAAACAATTGTATTTAAAAAGAAATTGTCTGCAACAAACTATAAGTTACCTATTGTCCATACATATAATACAAATACGATCAATTATACAATTAGATACATCTTATTAATATGAAATCTATTTTATTGATGACACAACAGAACCAAATATATTAAACATTGGATAATATTAAGATAATTGATGCGTTTTATACTTAACGACATTACGATACACTATTTATTTTGTACCTGTTCACTGAAATTGTTGGCTATTAAATGTTTAATTTCAAATTCATAATTTTTAATTTATATAATAGGGATATCTGCAAGAAAACTGAAAACTTTTAAACCAGAATATTATTTTTAAAATACGTTGGAGAACCGTATTATTTATGCAGGGAAATGAAAATCATCTTAGAGCAGAGGGAAGAAACAATTTTGAACTTGTAATATTCACAAACATATTATTTTAAAGCAATGATGAATGTAAGCTTATAAATGGCTTTGATAAAATTTTAATAAGCCATTTCTCATGAATACAAAAGAGTTATTCAGCATGTTCAATGGTAATCCTATTGTTTATACTTTATAGTTTATAGTATAGAAACTAAATTAAAAAACTTTGTTGCATGAAATTGTAACACAATAGAATCATTAGGATATAAAAGTAGCCAATGAAAATATTTAAGGAGCAGATTGAAAATTATATAAAATAAAGCGATGCAGAAGCACTTTCATATCATAACCATACTAGTTGAATCTAAAAAGTGGAAGAATGACTGAAAGAGATAGACATTCGCAACATACTGAGATTAAAAACCTTATATATTTTGGTATATATATATTAATTAAATATAGTCAATAATCCTAATACATCATGTTGTACAGACAATTAAACTAGGTTTTTTTAAATACCTAAACGACTAATGACATTCTCTTATATTTACTATGATTTAAAAAAAATCTAGTTGAATCCGTCAATTAAATCTAATATATATTTTCAATAAATGAATACACTGTTTATTAGCTATATAAACTTATGGGTTAAGGTTACCCATTAGAAATAAAAACACGATTGTTGGGACTGAATTCAAATTAAAACTACTAGGTACCTGCCTACGTGTAATTTCAAAAACAAACAAGTCGTTATACAACTATCCCAGCTGTTATACGAAAAAAAAAAAGTTATTACAATGTCCATATATCAAGACATTAAAAACGCATAAACGATTATTAGATATAGGTACTGTCATGTTTTACTCGTCAGAACAGTACACTGACTTGATAATAATGTGTTTCGCTATGTTCAATTATATTATTCAATGTTTGTGTCTTTTTACCTCGAAGTGTAAAATACGTAAACATAGAGTAATATATTTTGTATTACCTATAGTTGCATGATTTATATAATAATAAAACATCGTTATGGAATAATGTTCAATAATATTTAAATTATCAAAACATTCGATCTTTTGATGTTACTCTAATGGCCATTGGAATAGGTTCTATATCTAATTCAAAAACAAAAACATGTTTTGACGTGGTAATAATTAGTCTAAAATATAATATTATAATATACGTTTTTCAAGAAACGTTTGGAATCAAAATCATAAAATCACACCACGAAGCAATTGTTTTTTTATAAATGTCTGTGTTGAAATTTTTGTATTCCTAAAAAAAAGTATTCAACGTGGAAGTTGGCCTCAATAAATTAAAAACCATTAAGAGATTATATTTTATGTGGTTTTTTAATTATCTATAATCTCTCGATTGAATAACTGTACCAAGATACCTACTTTTGGGTTTATTATTTTATTTATCTAGCTTTAAATTAAAACATAAATCATTTTAAAATAATAATAAAAAAAAAAATATGACATAAATAATTATTTACCTTGTGTAACTTTTTGTATTATTTTTTTAAATGTATAAACATTTATCGGCTGACATGATAAAAAGTGGAAAATACCTCATCCTAAAAAACCAACCATGCGCCAACAATTCTATGCAAACATTTATGGTAAGGTAAGAAAAAACTACAGAAACGACAGCTTTTTGTAAAACTTGTAGTCGCTTAAATGAAAACGTTCGATAGGTATTTCACACCCTTTTTTTCACTCCAATCTAGTTCGACCAACCTATATTGGACGTCCAAAAGTTTTTATGCAGCCAGGAAATTCATTAAACTTTTACGGTCACTGAATCTTGAAGTTGGAATTTCAACCTCGTTCTACTGTATTTTATTTATAGTATTTATTTTTTTTCGTGCATAGTCAATCGAAAATGAACATTTAATGAAGACCGCCGAATAGAAAGTTCTTACAATTATTATTGACGATGAACGGGAATTGGAGACGTCATGTATTATAGTTTTATATTGACCCTAGTGAAAACTTCTCGCACGGCCTTCCATTCATTTTAATTATATAAACAATAGCGGTTCTGATGAGAAACTTCGTTAATTGTATAGCCACCTAAACAAAAATCAATAATCTCAGTTAAATGAAAAATGGCCAAGCATTTTGACAAAGCCCAGATTTGAGAAAGAGAAACAATTAAAAAATAAAGCTTTTTTTTTAAAACTCATAATACAATAATTCTCGATTATAGAAGTTCAATAGCCATCCAACAAAAAAAAAAAAAATATAATAAATGATTCCGATTTTTTTTTTTTTTACAATGTTATATAAGAAAATTTAAACCTACGTCATAAGGATAATATTATTACTTAACTTTTGAATATTTAAAAATTGTGTTAATAAGATACATTTTGAATTGTACGGTCGTTACTTGTGTAATATATTTTATAAGCAACCAACAGTTGTTTTGTTCTTGAAATATTGTGAACAATTGTTGTAAATAATATTATAATTCTAGTGAATCCAAAACTGTTAACAAAATCTCAAAACTAGTCGAAGATATAAAGTAGCTATTAGGTATATCATTTTATTTCAATCCAATAATAATAAATAAATAAATAATATATTTTTCAAAAGCGTTTTCTATCATTAATATCCTATATTGTAAAACACTGTAAATTTATCATTCCCGTTAAGGTATTGATATTTCAATATTTTTCTGAACGATAGTTAGTTATCGTCCCATAATATTTGTGCCTACAGTATACTCAACATTATTATAACATGAAACAATTGCTTTGTTTTAATATTATTGTTTGCTGTTTGTTTGTTTTTAATTTTAATATTAATTTGATCCTTAATGTAGAACATCATATTTTGTTTAATTCAATTTGCAGACATTATTATTTTTTAATTTTTCAATTAATTGAATATTAGTATATTTATCTGTAAATTCTGAATTGTTTTATATTATCCCGTTATCATTACAGGTTTCTTTCGACTATGAATATACTTTTGATATTTAGAACACATTAGTTCTCCAACACAAATCTTTTTTTATAACTTCAAAAAGTATGAAAAACTACACACTGTTTTCATTAAACAGTTTGATAATGTACAAAAAAAATATCAATAATCGTACAACACCAATATCGATGAGTTGTCAGTCAACAATTATACCAAAATCTGACATAGTAATGAACAAAATATTATTAATACATATAGAAATAATCATAACCGTAAACAATTGACTCTGAACATTTCAATCTTATATCTAATCATTCTGAGTATAGGTAATGATTTGTAAAATTTTTAAAAATTAATTTTAACCTTAGTATAATAATATTTTCTTCCCTTGATGAAACTATGGCTATTTAATAATTCATAATTAACGTGGTTTTATGTATTTATTATTATTGACATTCAAGCATTGGAACTATATAAATTAAAAATTAAATATTTTCTAATGGAATTGTTCTTTTTTTTAGGAATTTATATTTCCATTGATTCAACTAATTGAACTGTAAATAATCATTTTTTTCATCCTAAGGTAAAAATATTTTATTCAATAATAATCAATTGAGAATTGTTTATGAACGGCTGTCTTGTTGAAAAAATACAGTAAAATGTAATAAACAGTAGGTACCTTGTTATATATATATTTAAAAAATAATTATATTATAATTTCTGAGTAAGCACTTTTTTTTCAACAAATCATTAATTAATGTAACGATAATTTTATAAGTACCTAGGTACAAAGATTTCGAGTCTATTGGTATTATGAAATAAATTGAATTATCTAAGCTAGACATATTATTTGATCAATTTTCTGGCATACCTACTTGTATAGTCATATAATATTACAATATATTTATATAATGCTGATATTATTTAATCTCTTTTTAAATTGATTCTTAGAATGCCAGGTATGTCACTCTTGGGTAGTTTTGATTGAAGCGTTCCGTTTTTATACAAAAAAGATAACTATAAACACCGTAAGTGAATACTTAAATCATGTGTCAGATTTTGACATTTTAGTGTACTTAGGTATTTAATATTTCAAGACATGCGTATTGGCGATAGGTACCCTTTTACATTTTAAACAAAGGTGTTGTAAAACATGCTGTGAAACATTGTAAGACAAACAAATCACTTTATATTATAGTTATTAGTTTAAATATGAAAATATGAACTGTAAAATAATATACCTATGACATTTAAAAAAAATAATTATTCAGTATTAGTAATATTAATTAATTTCCAATTGTTTGAACAGTTAAATATTATTTATTAAATTTCGTTGGAAAGTATCTTGATAAACATAATACCTACTACTACCTAATTTATAATTCATGAATTTTATTATTTTTTGGCATATTTTAGTAAAATACGTTCTTATTATAGTTATGAATAGTATTAAATACAATTTAATAGGTATCAATGTCGTTCTACATTGGAAATGTTAAAAAATAATTGGTAATACATCATTGACATACGCATTTAGCACAAGTTCTCATGAGAAACCATAAATTACTATTGCTCGATAATGAAATTTTACAACATGACGTATTTTCAAAATATTTGTTTACCTAGTTGAAAAAAAACCGACATTGTGTGTGAAATATATTAATTTAATTTTTAATTAACAATATTATAATACATTGAAGGGAGCGAATAATATCACTGAGTGCTGCCTGCGTTGGAGCTTATGGTAAATATTTCTCCATGGTTTATCCTAGTTTAATGCTGAACGAATTAGTTTTGAAGAGTAATCTTTATTCGTTGGTCACGTGATTATATTAAGATAGAATACCATTTGTGGTGTTTGAGAAACAAATGGATAGTCGGTGGATGGGTTCTCTGAATCGGTTGATAGCTGAAAAGCTTTCATGTCGCACACGGGAGTTGCGGAACATCGGGATTTACTTCGGCACATAAAGTAGACAGATTTGTTGTCCAAAACGCAAATTAGAAACTTAGTTCAAAACGCAGTGGACTAATAATAAACTCCTTGTCCAGAAACGAAGAAAGTTTTCTAAATTAGATGTCATGCACAGGCGAAAACCACTCTATCCTAGTATTATAGGCAACCTATACTGACATGTAGATAATATACCATATTATATTTCGAACAGTGATAACCGTCTTCCATAATTTCTTGAAGTATATATATTACTATGTACAAGAACATTGAATATTATCGATTATAAATATAATATTAATTTGGAAACAGTAGATAATAGCTTCAACTTTCGAGAATTTGACGTGGAAATGAAGGTTCGGGTATATTATTACTTATGCGATCGAACTCGTTTCATTATACAAATTATCTTAAAGAAACGTTCAACACATAAAAGCACTGTTCGATACTTACAATTTTTACCTCAGTGAGTCAATACCCAGTAACACTATACTATTAAAATTACAGTTAACTGATTGTTTTTATATTTTTAATTTCTCATAAAATTGTGATGACGATATTCTCTTTCCAATTCGTACCTATCGCTATAGTTAAGATTTTTTCAAAAGGTCCCATTGGAGTTTGATACTATAATATATATTAGTTATAGAATAAGAATGAAGTTAATTATTTTTATTTTTACAGTATTGTACGCATATATTACCCATACTGAAATATATATTTTTTTTTAAGTGTGTTAACTGTTGTGAAATAAATTGTAAATTATATATTTTACACCCTACCATTAATTAATATACTAACGCTATATGTGTCTATCTCAAATACAATGTTTTAGCGGCATTCACTTATATTTGCCCATAAAATGTATACGCAGTGAAACATTTTAATAGGAAAAAAAAACAGTAGATAAAAATAATCATGTTTGAGCCAATGTAATAAATTCAACGCTATTAATTGTGTTGCTCTTTCCATTTTCCATTGCTCTATTATACGTCTACCTGCGTTTAACTACTTATATCAATTTTCGGCAAAGATATAGAGTGGACGTCTATTCAACGTCAGGGAATGCACGCGGATAAAGTTTAGACTACATCGTGAAGACAATTATATGGTGAATCCACACAACGACATGTAGGTATACATGAAAAAAAAAAACTTCATCTCCGGGGATTTTGTGATTTCTGTAGTGATTCGTATTTGCAGCGTCAGATTATCTGAGAAGCTACGGAACAATAGTTGGACACCACATCACGCAATATACATATACGTATTTAACTAAATTAATATTATGATAAGAATAGCGTTGGTAAAATCTAAAAATGAACCGATTCTTTTTTTATCTGTTTAATCTGATTTGAATCTTGTCAAAATAAAAATGCCTACACCGAGAGCGAATTATGTCATAAGTTTAAAATTTTCATAAAAAAACGCGGTCATCGTACAATTTTTTTAAATATTAATAAATATTTATCGATATTTTGATACTTTGTTTTTTCGTATTGTTTTGATTTATGACAATATTACAATATGTACCTACCTATATAATAATAGTGAATTAATAAATCGTCATCGATACCTGCTGTGGTTATATTTTAATAAAATCTGGCGAGATAATCGAGGAGTTATCTCGGGACGATTTTAATTGAGTTTTCTACCTTTTAATGCGATTTCATATTGTTTACTCCGTTGACCTTTTGTCATCACATATATTCTAGTTTATTATTTTAACCTTTATAATCGATATTTGGATGAGATAATACAATCGTTTCGCTTTAATACTCAAATTAAAAAAATAATAATAATAATAGTAAACCAAAATTTAAAGAAAGAACTTTTTTGTGGCAGAATCCGTTACAATATGCATTTGGCACAGTCGTTTAATGTTCGTAATTATCATTCGTAATGTTTATAGTATATATATATATAAACATTATACGCATATAATTTTATTTCATTCTATTTGGCATACATCCAAAGTCATTTACCATCAACTTTTAGCAATTTTTCACGGCCAACTTTTTTTTTTCCCTCGTGATGGCGGTGGTATGGAGTCATTATTATTTAGAACCCTTTGAAACTTCGCAATAATTATTAATCCTTTCATGAGTATTTCAGCGGAATCGCATTAAACTTTTATTACAACCGTAGTTTTATTTTTTTTTATGAAAGTCTCGACTTTCGGTTGAAACCACCCGGCTAATTTGACTGTGTGGCAGTATGGTCTTTGAAAATTCGAGAACACAATGCCTAAATGTTCGGATGCTGCGGTGTTCATTCGACGAACACAACCAAATGCCAGCGCCTTAATGCCCATAAAAACGTCTGTACCGTCGCAGCAACTTTATATACAGGGTGTGGTGGAGCCGACTGACGAGTTTTAAAAGTTTATAAATTACGAACAGTTAAACTTAGAGAAAAACAGTTTGTTCTATTGAAATAAGTAGGAAATCCGATTTTCGAAAATTATACCTTCAAGATGGCAGCCGTCAGCATTGATACACTGTTGTAGACGATCGTCACAGGTGCGATTTCAGTGTGCAGCAAATCCACCTGACGAAGTATGAGGGTCATTAGTCCGAGATAAGATAAATGCATGCCTTTATTAGTGGAATATTTTGAATTCCACGATGATGCCATTTTTAGTCGTAATCGAGGTCTGAACAGTTGTAAATCGAGGGTTCGTCGTGCGTACGTATTACAGCCCTTAAAAACTAGTCAGTTGGCTTTGCCACACCTGGTATTTTATACGCACGCGCGCGCATGCGCTCTAGCTTTCGAACCGGTCTAGGTCGAATTTCAACAACTCATTTTTATCGCGAGATCATTAATTCATTTACGCGATTTGAATACATTACGCGATATCGTTGTCGAGCGGTTGGAACATGGCCAACATGGCCCTAGGTTGTACGTTTATGTACCGGAGTGTCAGCCCATAGGTACAATCGACCCTTTTTACAAAAGCTCATTTTTCAAGATTACGTGACAGTGGTGCGTGTGCGAGTGTTGGTATTATGTGTACATTCGGATTACGACAATTCCGCCACGGATAGCTGATATACGTATATACGAGCACCTTAAAAAATACGTCGGCTGTAAATCAAATCTTTATTAAGAGATCAGACCGTTATGGTCATGAAATCGTCGCAAAATAAATAAAATATTCATGTACATATAGGATTGAAACTGTAGCGCGCGTGGTAGTTTATTTCCCTCAAAATTTACTCTGTGGTACGTTTTTAGGCCTTACGAGAAAATACGATGATTGGACCGGGTATATAAAGCTATAAATAATAAATTCGAAAGTCGAAAACTTTAACAAACATCATCGATTATTTTACGATTTTTTAAAACACCGAAAAAAACGACGATATATCTTCCGAATTTTCAACACTATTGGTTCTCACGTATATAAATAAGTGTATTTTATTTTTTCTATAAATGTAAAAAAAAAATCAGAGTCGTAACTACTAACATAATATAACGGACAAATAGGAAATGTTAAAATAAATTATCATACGTTCTCCTAAATAAATTTTTATTCATCAACTGGTTAGAAAAAAAAAATACAATTTTAAAAACTGTTGTATGATATTGTGAAATCTTAAAATATTTGAACGTGCTAAAGATATCCATATAATTAATTAATATAGTGGCACACCGTTTGAAGATACGTGAACAAGATTCTTGACAATAATTCACAACGAAAATTAGTGCATGCGTTGTAAATGTTACCAATTATATTATTTTACCAGCTTAACAATTGGATATAGTTTCAGAAATGTATCCTTCACGCTAACAGGCCACTTCTAATATTGCTCCTACGGCTATCTTATTTACCATCCATGCATTGCACGATAGACCAATATAAGCATGTATGGAATTCATAATTTCACTTTGATCATCACACCGAGAATATCACTTTGCATACATTTTGGTTACAATCTAAGCCGTAGTAAACTTTGTAGTTGAATAAATTTAAATGTAGTGATAAGTTAATATTGGGTGGTTATAAATTGTTCTCAAGAAAAGTTTCGCACGGTGTTGTATTTTTATTTAAATAATAATTAATATTTTTACCACGTTTTCACGCTAGAGATGACGCTTTATACGTATTTTTATATTATACTCAATAATACATATATACGCTATATAATGCATTACATTGTATACGGTAATGTGAAAAAAAAAAATATTGAAATATAAAATAATTATAATACCGTTTGCACAACGTTAGTTCGTATTACGCGTCGTTAATAAATTAAACGTATTATTTATATTTCAAGTGCAACACTCATTTTCTGAAATAACGATGTTATTTTTTTTTAACATGACATACATTTAATTATACCGAATAAAATTCGTGTTCGCAATCAATGTTAGTTTTGATTTTTCCGCCACGGAGGCGAAAAAAGGTCATATAATTGGAAAAAAACCAAACCTTTTTTTTTTTTTCACCTCCTCGACGTTCGTCCTGTCGTCGAATGTCCAATATTATTCCATTTCATAATGACATCCTGGGGTGAAAAAAAAAACCGTTTACGCTTGGAAAGGGGAAAAATAATGCGGACACAATTATAGCCGATGATTGCGTTCTATTGTCGTGCCCGTCCGAAATCGATAGAGTTTGACTTTCCATTAGCATCACTTTCTATGGCCCTTGTATTATATAACATTTAATGCGTATTTAGTTTGAGTCTGTGTGTGCATGTGCATTGTGCACGCGTGTGTGTGTGTGTATGTCGGTGTGTGTTCTGCTATGATAATAATAATTATAATTATTAATGTTGCACATTATTCACGGTGGTTCTCTATGCTATACCATGTATATTTACATACGTAACGAGCCGACGCATACCGGAAGTAGCTTCCTGCTACCCATTCTCTGGTCGCGGTGGCGACTGACCGGAGGGAGCTTTTAGCTGGACCGGATTTATTTGGTAGTTGTAGCGCACCGTGTGTCTAGGACCGGAAACTTCATTTCCGAATGCACGTAGAAAAAAGAAGAAAAGCCACAAGACACGAAATCAACAGCAATGTTACATTATGTTTTCTATGCTACGTCATGTTATTCATTCTGTGCGTAGTGCGAGAAAAAACGTTATAATATAGTGTAGTAGTTGTACAGATAACAAAAATAGTAAACCGTGAAAAAATCATTTCAGTAACAATAAAACGCACGTCCAGTCTCGATGCATGTCAAATAAAAATATAATCAGAGTTAACCAATAAAAAAAAAAAAATTGTTACAAACTTACAAATCGATAAAAAAATGTATTGTTCAATTAATTCATTACTATTTTTATAACATTCTTCACATAATTGATTAGTTTGGATATCCGAGTTATGAGTGACTCAGGTCATTTTTATAACGATTCTAAAATTATAAATATTATTATAAACGATATGGAACGATTGTTGAATATTGACATATTGTTAACTGTTATTGGTATAAGACGGCTACATGACGGTGACAATACAATCTTGATCATAATATTGTTATACTTTATTGAGTATTGGTATTCAGTTAAAAGTTTGTTAGTTTTTTATTTGTGGTACACGTGAATAGCTATTGAGGCAACAATACGGTCTGAAAACCCGACAATTCCATGAAATAAAATAAAAAACAAATATTATTCAGAGGTGTTTAAAATGTAACGTGATTAAATTGAGAAGGTTTCTGTTCGAAATTAGGTCGCATTTATTTTCCTCTACAACAGCTTTTGTTGGTAACGAAGTAGAATCATTCTATATCAGTATTCGTTTACACTGAAAAATTACGATAGCTCTAATTTTAAATTATACATTGGATTGATTCGTTATTTACATTCAAGACACATCTTTCTTGATGATGGTAATATAAATAATATGTTTACTATATAATCCGTTCATCATTTGTTAATTGATTGCTCGACAAATATACTTATCATAATGACATTTTTCATCGTATTTAATTTAATTTTTAGTACTAATTATTATTCATAAATGGATAAACTAAAAACAAATATAACATAATATGTAGTGGAATACAATTATGAAAAAATAAACAAATAGAAGAAAATATTGTCGATTAAAAATGAATGCTTCATTAATTTTTCTTTTTAAATATAATATCGTGTTATAGAATATTTTGTATAAAATAAGGAACTTATAAACAATTAGATCAACTCACTAAAAACCATGATGTCACTCTGCTGCAGCATAAATAGTAGGCAACGAATTTACATCGTCATTGAGTAGGCAACTGCGATGTTAAATTTGACGTCATTGGTATCAATCATATTGCATTCGAAAAAATATTCTATTGTCTTACTCCATTTCTAATGTTATTTTACCTAACTATAAGTAAAGATAAAAGTTATTTTATTTACAACACAACGCAGTGAAAAACTGTTTCCCAATTCGAATCAGTTTAGAACTTAATTTAATTATTACATATAGAAGAACTATCAGTGTCAGATTTCGAATCGATTGCACACCGTATAAGTAACTTTTGAATAACTTTCAAGTTTCAATAGTTTAATCTAGATTCTAGGTAAGTAATAAAATACAGTTTTACGAGTAGAAAAAAAAAGAAAACGGAGTAGGTCAGTGTACGTTTTCTAATACCTTTACTGTTTCGTTTAAAATCGAAATTTAGACACGACAAACGATATGATCAAAACGTTCCCAAATTATGTAAAGAAATTCCTTTTGTTAATTTCCATATGCATCCTTTAATTTATTTTAAACTTTAGAATGGTTAACTGTTCTTTTTAACATACAAACAACAATTCCTGGTCTGTTGAATTTTTTAATTATTCTGAAATAATGTTATAATGTGTCCCATTGTTTTTAATTTTTAAAGTTTTGAAAATAATAATTTTGAACGAACAGTTTGTAACGCATAGCATAATTAAATTAAACATTTCTTATTTGGTTGCGACCTAAAATATTCAAACATAATAATATTAAAAAAAAAAAAAATGGTTTTTATAATGTTTGATTCGTTTATTTTTTTACCGATTATTCGAATAATATTGTTTTAAATGCCGTAGTGGATGTATCAAAACATAATTGATTGCTTTAGAATATTTCGAACATGATACAGGTTAAAAAAAAACATTATCCATCGTAGTCGATCGATCGTAAGTCGTAACCGTATCGCACACGCACGTCATAAAATTTGTTTTTTCTCCGGAACTCACCTCGTCCGTTTGCATTTTAAGACGTGTTCGCGCACAGCATTGTTAGCTCGGCATTATCGTGAACGTCTCTACAGTAATAATAATAATAATAATATCATCGCAGTGTAAAACATAATATATATAGTACGCGGACGGCCATCCAAAACCGTTTCGGACCCAACACATACGCACGCGTTAGGTTTTTTTCCGCCCGCAATTTTGTGCGCGTCTTATGTATAATAATAATATTATACGGTACGTTTCATCCGTACCGCCACCCCCTCATCCCCCCTCGTTTCGTACCGCCACCGCCGCCGCCGTATGAAAGCAAATGGCCAACAATCGTCCGGGCGCGGCGACAGCTGAAAATTCTTATCACGATTTCCCATTCCCAGTGCGCTTATTATTTCTGAGGTACCATATATATATATATATATACACGCAGAGCGTCTATAGCATCGTTCAGTATATATATATATATTGTTATTATATGGTGTATACGCGCAGTGTATGTGTATATACGCGTAGTTGAAAAGAAACAACGTCGTCGCGCACCCGTGTGGGCAATCGTGGAGATGTAATAAAATTTCCGCTCACCAACTCGTCGCACACGCATATCGGTCCCGCAGGAAGATACGATCGCAGAGATATGCCCCCCCCCACCCACCCCCCGAACTATGGGTCCCATCGGATCCATTCGCGTGTATATATATATATATTATATATATACGTTATATGTATATATTATAATATTATGTACTCACACGAGCACCGCGCACAACCACCGTGCAGCTCTCCGTGAACCCTCTGACGCACGCACGCCGGTCCGTCTCGTACAGCCGTATAGTCGTCGTCGTCGTCGTCGTAGTCGTAGTCGTTTGGCGGTTTATTGTTATTCCGGTCGCGAGCCTCTCAAAGATCGTATAAAAGCCAGCGGCTCTTCCGCCCCACCCCCCCCCCCCCCGGTGCCCGTCTCGCCCGCGCCCCAACGACCAGCCCGCGTCTCTCTCCTGCAAGTGCGCACGCACAGACACGACTAACGAACGAACGAACGAGACGTAGTCGACTGTGCAGGGCGTACCGGTGGCGAGGGGTCGGGATTTGGCCTCCAGCTAATAAACACGTTTCCATCCCATATATATATATATATGTGTGGGTGTATATGTATGTGTATAGTGTACGACGGGCTCGGCGTTAAACCCGTCACGCGTTTACACTGCGCCCCAGAACACCTATGCTTCTCACATCTCCTGCACCGCGACGAGAAACCAAGAGAAGAATACTATGATGCGTGTGGGTGTGCGTGGGCGGTGTGTTTGACGCCGTCGATCGGCAGGTCGGGTTACTCGCTACTACAGTATCCGAGCAAACCGTTTTCGATCTACGGTATACGTGCGCACTCGGTACTCACTATATGCAGATAGGTACTACAGTCACTTGCATATCGTACGTGGGTATATGTAATATAATATCGTCTGCGTGACTGCCGGTGTAATATAATGATATTATATATTTCTCTCGTCTTCATGTATAGGTATTATTCTTTCAAAGTATCTCACCTCAAAAACGGGTTTTCCGTAATAATTTTCCGTTGTTTAAAAACTGTAAAGTCTCGACCCGCGGTCCGTAGACCGTAAACGATATACGATTTTCTATATATCGAACTCGAGCCCGGCAACTGTTGTGGCCATCAGCTCAAATATATACGATTTGTATGAATATGAACAACGCGAATAGTTTCCTAAAACAAAATAAAACCGAGGGATGTAGACTAGGTACATATTGTGTTGTGTCCAATAAGCTCAACAGCATTTGCAACCCATTTGCCCGAGTTGGCGCAGCAATGCAGCATAGTTTTCAGCACACGAAAGCCATGTTACTTGCGGTAACGTTAATTACACCTACTCGTTTAACCTATTTTGAATGCGAAACATCTACGACCCATTGCGATGTAATGTATTTCTTTAGATTGCACAAAATGTATAAATTGTTCACTTTCACAAAAGGCGTCATTAATGACTCGAGTAGATTGGTTTTCTTTACAATACATACAATTGAACGCTAATTTAATAATATTAACATAATACCTACCACGTGCGCATTATAATTATTATTACCGTGTAACATCACCCCACATTAGTATTTGCCAAATTTTATTATAAGTCTTAAAATACCAACATAACACAATGGTAAAATAAGGACATGGCATGACATAGCTCATGGAAGGGTGCACACCAGTTGCTGTCTGGCAGTATAGCTGTTAAGCCGCTTCTCCAGTGAATTGTTTTCCGATTGCTGGCAACCCGATAGTTTAATTTTGAATCTTAAGCAATTTAACTTCATGCCTTAAAAAAAATATTGATTTGATAGTTAATAATCAACAAGATAAAATATATTCACTATGAATTATACCAGTGGCGTAATTTCGGGGGGGGGGGCACTCCCCCCCCAGAAATATTTGTGGGGGCAAAAGCATTATTTTGCCCCTCCAAATAATCCACATTTAAAAAGTATTCTAAACAAGACTGTTAACATAATATTATAATATTAAAATATTTTTTTCCTCAAATTACTTTATAAAAGTTTAATATGTAAAATTGCGATTATGACTACAGGAAGGGCCGGACAGGTTAAATATTTTGCTGCTTTTGAAACAATATATTAGGAGCCTTCTATTAAATTTTCAAGCTTTTTTAACCAACAAATAAAATTGTTTTGATATTTTTAGAAAAAAAACTAAAAAAAATGGAAAATGAAAATGTTCAAAATAAATCAAAATATTTTGAAAATTTTTACGTGTATAGAAAATGAAAATATAAGCAACCAGTGAAAATTTCATGTATCTGCGGTCATTTGTTTTAAAGTTACAACAAAAACCAAATTCAATTTTATGAAAAATCGATTTTGCGTAAAAAGTCCCGTTTTTCCTTAATTTTTCTTTTGTTTTTCTTGGCGCTTTTGAAAATTACTGGGAATTTTAAATTTTGACCTCCCCAATGCACCAACGATATTCACTTTCCAATTGAAAAAGATACTGAAGTTAAAAATTGAAGCATTATTTCGACTATTTATCGTGTACACAGACACAAAAAAAAAATAACAAAAAAAACACACATCATTGTAAAATCAATACATTCATCGTTCCACTCAGAATCGAAAATGAGGAACCAACAATATGATTCATGAATATTTCTTTATATAATGGGAATTGATAGTTAACCTTATTTTTATTTATTAGTTTTGAATGAATAAGGTACTTATCATTTTGAAATATAATTTTAACTGTTAATTAAACAAAAAATGTATTATATTACTTGACATAATATTTATTTAAAATCAAAATCGAAAACATATTAAAAATATGCATGGTTAAAATGATGCATTTTAAGTTTCGTCATCTTTTTAATGTAAATTACTAATATGGTTATTTTTAATATTTCGATTAAAACAAAACATTTATACATTTTGATAGTACCTATACAAATATTATAAATTTATTATAACAATTTAGTTTAATTAAAAATTAAAAACTGTTAGTCTGTCTGTGTGGTTTCTAGTGAACAATGTCACTGAGTAGGTTAGTAAAATATAATAAGCAAATAAAAATAGGATATGTAATAACTAATAACTGTAATTTGAGTTCAATAATTAACCATTAAATATAAAAATGACTCTGGACGGTTTACAGAGATACAGGTAAATTATGACGTGATGCCTGCTGTTCCAAAATTCCTCTCTCTGCTCAAAAACAAAAAATAAATTATAATATTATTTTTAAATTGTTATGAGAATAAATATATTGGAATGACATAATAGAATATTACTGATTAAAATATTATATTACATCTTAATATTATGCTTATTGCCTATTCGTAAGAATTATGAATAGGGTACCTAAGTTTACGTTTTAATTTAATTTTAAACTATGACTTATAAATTGCTCATATCTAAAGCGATTTTGAACAATATTAGTCCATCATTAAAATGAATTAACAGTATAAAGTATATTTTTGACATTCTCGGCATAATTTTATTAATTTTCCTAGTTTCGATTTGAAAATTCTATTTTTATAATATTGAAAAATAACTTAAAGTAAATACAATTTTATTTTAATTTATAAAATAAGTTTTTCCAATTTATATAAAAAAATAATTTTGCTAAAACAATATTAAATTATAATAAATAATAAAAGAATTGTTTTTGGCACACCGGAAGATGCTAACCAAAAGTCGTATAATGTCATTATAGTTTTAGACGTATTATAATTGTCTCGATGTTTTATGATTTCCTCAGGAAATAACGAAAAATTGTAAACTCAGGAAATCCTAAATGACAAAAATCTATATAAATTTCTAATTGATATGCATGCAATATTTTTAAAGCACAAAAACGGTGAAACTGTTTACGAACGATTATAAAATTAAATTATTATTATTATTATATTGCATCCTCTATCCCTCTCACCTTAAATTTAAAATTAAAATTGTTTGTTGAAAATATTTAACAATATATTGTTACCTATGAAAACGAAAAACGTACAAAGCTTGTGTTGCTTACACACAAAATCCGTACAAAGAAAATAATATTGTAAAAAAAAACTATTGATCTCTAAAATGGAACTCTACCTATACTCGTCTACCTATTATTATTATTATTATAGATGTTTGGTCGTACTTGGATTAGTCAAATTGCAATCAATTATATTAGTAAAAACGTTATCCATACGCAACCGAATTGTAAATCGAAAGAGCAGCCGACGGTTGCAGATCGGTGGTTCTTAATTCAGCTTTTTTTTTTTTAAGCGCAGTTTTTACGACCGATTTAAATACGCGTGAGGCATTTAAAGGTCGAATCCATTCGGATTATCACGAAACATCGGTAAACCGAAGGGCGGACAAACTGTTAATGTGTTCATATTGTCCGAGCAGGGACAACAACAATATTTACCTGATAACCCCTGCGAAAAGTTAATACAACGGTATTAATTAAACGAGCTCGCCATACCGGACGCAAAATACCTGTCTACCGTAATTCTGGTGCAGTGTGAGGGTGAATGCAGTTTAGTGGCGTATAAAAACTGTAGATGTGTCGGTGTCACGTTCATATATTATGAAGCTATATTCACTAGTGCGGTGCTGTAAATGGACGCGTGGATCGTTTTACAAACGGTTATAAAATAATGTGAAATCGAATTTTTATTATTATTATTATTATTATTATTATTATTGCATCGTGCATCTATCACTCGCACTTTAAATTTAAAATTAAAATTGTTTATTGAAAATATTTGACGATATAAAAATATACAAAGGCTTGTGTTGCGATACTGTACGGAAAATACCAGTCTACCGCAATTTCGCTGCGGTGGGATCGTAAGGTTATTACTGTGGGCCAGCGATTGTTCAGTGGCGTATAAAATCTATAGGTGTGTCGGTGTCACGTTCATATTATAATATGAAGCTATTCACTCGTGCGGTGTTGCAAATGGACGCGTGCACTATGCCTACTATTTCGCAACTACTCATTACTATTATTATATCATTTATATGGTGATATCGTAACACGATATTTTCGAGACTCGAGGAAGAAAAATTATCAAATCAAATGTAATATCATATTATAATACTATAGTAGGGGGCAATTTAGGTCTGCTCCCCCTGCCGCTCGCAACTTTTGACTTACAGTTAAAACTATAATACTGTTATTATTATTTATGCGGGACTTTATTACTTATATTTTTTAGTTGTATAGGATTCTCGTAATAAATATGGATTTTGCATCGAAATTTAAACAGAAAAACGAACAATATTCCAATATTTATTTTCTTTGACTTGTGCGCAGTGACTCTTATTTTACGGACCTTATAATATAGATGGTATATGCAATTTAATTCGATTTAATTCGATGATTCTATTTTTCGTCTGTTAACAATACCATGTATATCGGTTTAAGTTTTAATAAAAATGTTTTAGATCATTTATTTGAACTTTGAATATTTGACATTATACTTTTACGCAGTCAAAATCAGTGAAAATCGCTTTATAAAACGTATTATTATCTACACACATATACGTAAATATGATATTATAATATATGTATATACGTAATATTATCAATATATCATAAATTGTATGGCGAACCATAGATTTTGGGTTTCTGTCACAATATTTCTCCCAAAGCCTTTCATAATACCGTGTCATCGAAACTGGATGTCGGCCGATCGTGTGCACCGTCATGCGTATCAATACAATACGATCAATACGTATCATATAATTATTGTATTGTATATCGTCAGTAACTCGAAACATTAATCGCTTAGGTTTTACTGTATATATATTTTCGAACAGTTACATGTCCTGCTGTATAAATTACAACGAATTAATCATTATTGCGTCCTGGTTCACTTTAAACGCGTAATATTTATTAAACATATATCGGAATATTTCACCGCCACGAAATTAATTTGCCGCTGACAATTTTATAATAATAAAATGTAATTAATTACCCGTTAGGTCATTAATGGTTATTATTTTTGCATGAACCACAACCGCAACCTTATAGTAATAATAATACGAAGAATATTTTACGTATTAAACGGCACACTTAATATTATATTAATATTATAATGATGTTATTTATAATTGAAAAGTATATATGTATAAATATTTCATGATTCTCACGACAAGTTTGTTTTAAAACAATTGTTGGCACGTGTTTAATTCCACATAAATTACCTACTAAAAAAAATTTAAACTAAAATAAAAACACTAATTTTGTGCATAGATAAACTATAAAGCAATTATAAACCGAATATAGAGTTTAAAGTTCCAACTATAATCATACGATATGTACGATAGCTATAATATATAGATAGTAGATTTCTTGTTTATGTGACACTAACCATTTTTTATCTAAATTATATGCCATATTACGTTGAATGTGCCATAGCTGGTTTAGTGGCAAATGACGGTGTTCAGAGGAAATAAATATTTTACTTCGTACCACATACTGTGAGTTATATTTTATTATTCGTTCTTCATTGACCGTTCACAAAAGGTCGTTGTCATTTTGTGTGATACGGTTCGCTAATAGTTTTTGCGCACAAATTAACTCTCGTGGAATTCCAACGAAACTGAAGGTAAAATTATCTCCTACGGCATCAATCGAAAATAATTGAACGTCCTGCAAAGTCAATACCATATAATAATATTATAATCGCATTCCAGAGAAATCGTATCAAAACATTGAGTTAGCGAGCGTATACAGAGACCCATCGTGTTACCGTGTAACCGGCTAGGATAATATTATTATCTACCGTTGCTTTTGGACTCGAAACCGAAATATTTTCCCCTATATTTTTCGTTCCTTGTGCGTGTCAAAAAAGTGTCAATAGTATGTCGACGGAACAACGGGTTGACATAACTTTAATATATTCCCGTGATGCATGCGATAATTTCCTCTAAATGATTTGTGGCTCTTTCCCCTTCCTGTCGTTTATCTATAAATCAGAGGTCAAAAAGTAATTAAAAAATAGCGGGGGCGTGCAATAAATGTTAACCTATGGAAAAAAAAAATTTAGTTTATTTTTATTACCATATTATAAACGATTCTATTTTCATTTGAAATCGATTTATTATATTAACATTGACGCTTAAACGATTTAAAATTCTTCGATTTACAACGCTTAATCAAGAGTTTCGAGAAAATGATCAATTTTCTGATACTCAAAATACTAACAGAGCAACATTATTTCCTTCTTCGTCATGTGCTGGATAACAGTTTTATTTCACGATTAAAATGCTGACTACAATAAATCAAATAGTTTTAGTTATTGGCTGTCGTCCAAAACGCTACCTATCGCTATTTTGATATCCACGAAAATAATTCGAATATTTGGTATACTGTCTGGGCCTCAGTTATTATTAATGTTTCAGCGAAGATGGAAACGATGCGCGATGGCTGCACGATGAAACCTTAATTTGGAAATAGTAATAAAAAGCAATAATACCTTAGAAACCATTAGAAAACTAAGCAGTTGTAAATCTATCAAGTACGTAAAAAGTAGATACCGATGACACGCTAAAAAAATATTGTGGATGATAAATGAAGTCCATTGGTTAAACGAACGTTAATGTAAAAATTAAAAATGAAGTTTTTTTTATTGTTTGTAACAAATCTCGATAAAGTTTCGAAGTTATTAAAAACACGAGATAAAAAAAACCTGTTCATCTAAATGATGAAAACTTTTAATAATTAAGAAGAAATGTTTAAGGAAACACCAATAGAAATAAAAACAATAAAAAACATAAAGTTTTGATTTGTTTGAAAAACAACTCATCAAATAACGGTTTCAATAAATAACCGCCTTTGATGCTTTATTACACAAATAATTAACGGCACAAATGGCACAATGAAATACTTAATGCAAAAATAATACTGCATTATAGAATAAAAGTTTTGTATCCTATTTTATTTATTATTATTTTTTTCATTGATCTAAAGCATCTGGAACTATTTTTTTTTTTTTAGTCGGGGTTACGGTTGGTTGAGGAACACGCGTATGTGGTGTGAGGATTTGTTTCTAAAAATTCGTGTAGCTGATGCTAGACCTCAGAACACGCTAGTGACTGAGGCTATATAACCACTTAGCCACACCATTATAATATTTGTATAATATTGTTGAATGTAATAAATTCAAAACAGCGAAAATAAACTGATCACCGATGAATGTCGTGCACCGATACTAGTTTCTGAAATGCCTTGAACATTTTTCATTATTTTCTTCGATTTTAATGCTTATAAATTATATGAGGATGGTTATCAAATATATCTTACCGTTTCAAACCAAACATACTTTAGTTATTTTATTTAATATAGAATAAATTTAGTTTAAATTAAAAAAAAATAGATTTATATGAAATATTTATTCTGTAAGCGCAAACATTAATAACACAGATTATATTCACTCAGTAAATAAAGGAATTTAATTAAGTTTGCAAAAATATATAGGTATTATATATATAATATTATAAGTTCGTACACGGAAGAGAAAAAAAATCTCAATATACTCGTCATTGGAACGTGTGACATTTTCAAGGGTATACCTATAGTTTATATACGTACCTATAACCGACTATACATAATTACTTATATTTAAATGTGGATTTTTCGATTTTCAGCAAATATAATAATATATTATAATATTTTCTTATCACTCGTATAGCCCTGCTGTAGCTATTATACAGAACAACTGTGTCGACACTTGTGACGCATTGCCGAGAAGTAACCATCATGAATGTGTGCTGTTTTAATACCCCCTCGAATATCCTTTTCAAAATTAAAAAAATTATCGTCGCCCGAAACACGCTCGAATTCGTCAATGTTATCAAATAAAATGCATAACAATAATTGCAATAATAATAATGATAATCGTGATCGGACAACGATCCACAAAGAGACCGTGCAAGAAAAAATAAAAAATAAATAATAATAATTGGGAAACAAAAGGGTTGTAAAAACTATGGCACGTTTTACCTCGCTCGATCAATCCAGGGTTGCACACAGATTACACGCGCGCCGGTGCGGCGGTTGACCGCTTTTCATACTCGACACGTCGCCGGACGTCGTTTATTATTTCGGCTGTGTGTTAGGTCGTACACCTACGACGATGGGGAAGTCGATGAAATTTGGTGTGGGTTGGTGGGTTTGTGTGTGTAGGGGTCGTCCCAGCTGACTGGTGAAAAACCCCCCACCTCCGTCGGTCAGCCGACGTTAAACTATTAGCATCGATATTACGACCACGTAATTTTTAATGATAGGTAAAATTCGGTATCTACCTATGTAATTTTAACATCTTCGTCTTAACGGCTCACAAAATCATTCGAATAGAAATATTTTTGTTTTTTTGTTTGAGCCGTTGCAATACTCGGTTGAATTATTTAATTATTTAAATGTACACTTTTCGGTATTGGATTTTTTTTTTACATAAACCCACGATTTACCGTACGATAGAAGTTATGCTACTTGAGGATACATAATTGATGTAAAACACTTATCCCATTTCACACAATAAAAGTTCTAGAATTTTTATATTAACTTTGTCAGAAATTTACATTTTATCGTGAACGATGTGCGCCGTGAACGAATTTGTATCCAATAATGCTTATCCTTGTACTCGAAAAAGATAATATGCAAATCCGGTGATCCCTGCTATGGTTGAATATTGATAGCGCACTTACTAAAAGGTCTATCTTTTTAGTCGACCAGTTTAAAGTTAAAATAATTTCTGTTATACCACTTTAGGATTCTACTAGCATTTTCATTAACCCTCTTCATACACCAGTGACTACTCGGTTAAAACGTATAACCGAACATTTATCTGATAAGACATTTTTTTCGGACTCCACAATAATTATAAGTAGGTAAATTACTACAGGGATATCAGTTATATAAATAATTTTATAAGAAATATAAAAATAAACTTACGAGTATCCAGCATTATTTCCCTTGCAGTTCTTTAAAATTGCAGGTCATAAAATAGGTACGAATTCGTAATCAAATTCTTATTTATATTATCAAATCATATTTATTTAATAGATCAATACGTATGTTCAGCGTCATTATAAAAAATATAAAGATAATTTTAGTGAACATATTATATAAGCATTTGTGCTTGAACATAATTCGTTCAAACATAATTTCTGCTAGTTATAACTAAAAATCGAAATTAAACCTAACTATTATATTAATATAGTCATTATTACATTATTTACAATATTCTCTTATTGTGTTTTGCTTCTGCATTATTTGATTTTATTCTGTATAACTATAATGGTGTCGTCTTTATAATATTAAATAATAAGTCAGGCATTGTCTCTAGAATCACGTTTTGTATCAGCTCTGATCTCGAATTATTGAAGTGGTTGCGCACACAAACTAGATAAACTGATTATTACGATACTATAAACGTCGACGTATAAGGGCTGTAAAAAAAAACCATTGTAAACTAGAACGAAGTTTGTTTTTTAGTTTAATGGTTTCATACCGGAACACTAAGTAACATTTTGATGAAGTTATAATTGCATATTATTTAAATGCATTAAAACTTTAATACACGAGCACACATCAAAATAATACTATGTAGTCAATCTGCTTTAAATTAACAAAAACCTATATGATAAATTTAGATATACATATGTATTTAAAAGTATTATGTTCAATTAACTTATTATATGATCTGAACCTATATAATTTAACACTTCAACGTCCACGAAGTTAACTTATTGCAATGTGAAGTTGTAAATTACTAAAATGATTAATCGCGTAAGTTATTAAAAAAAATACTGAAATATAAACTGGAAATTGAACACACCAGATTGTAGTTGAAACCAATATTATTAATTTTACACTTAAACGTAGATAGGGTGGGCATTTCGAAAGTGTTCAAAAATGTGTATAAAATATAAAATGTAATAAACAAAAAAAATATGTGATAATTGGATTTCGTATTCTCTTTGATATAACTTACCTACACTTAGACAACCACTGTGATGAGCATAAACATATTTTTATATTATTAAAAATAACTTAAGTTTATTTAATTTTCACTTGAAGTAAAAATAAATTCATATTTTATAATTCCGTAAATTAAATACAGGATTTTGCGAAAAATAATCTTATTTATGTGGTATTTATTAAAGAAGTTTTGCAAAGAAAACTAAAATATATTACGCCAGTGGTGAAAAAAAAAATAACACAAATAATACTTTAATGTAGGTACTATAATTGTGATTTTTAGGAAAAATAAAGCTCATCTATTTTTTATGCATAATACACCCATATCAAAACTATTCGAAAAAAAATCTTAGATTTGACGTATTCTCAAAATAATGTGATAAAAACGAATCATAAGTTGTTAATAGTAATGATTAATTTAAGTATATAGTATTTTGGTATGTATCAAATCTTACCTAAATATATTCAAATGTTGAATGTTAATATAATAAATAAAATTGTAAGTAATATAAATTATCGAATATCAAATTATTAAAATAACCAACACATTAATTTAGATAAAATGTTAAATATATAAATCACTGAATAATAATAATCCAAATGTACCAAAACCAGCAAAATTATGATTAAATTCATTATTCTACTATTTAAATCCTTCAACAATTGTTAAAGCTTATATTAATAATACATTGAAGTATTGTTTTAAGGAGAAGTTAATCAAATAATTTTGCAAATACTTCACAATATAGTATAATTTATTGAGCTACAGTAAATTATGAAAATACCATAATATATACCTATCACAAATTGTATGATGATATTAATCTGTATAAACTGTATTTCTTGGAATATTATAACATAGTTGATATAAAAAAACAATATCAAAATCACAGTAAATACAGATTTATATTTTTAAGATATTTGTTTTCGTTATTTAAAGATTTGAATGTAAAAGAGCGACAGGAAACATAATTTTGAAAAATATCCATTCTGATCAAATTCTTTTAAATGTTATATTTTTATTATTAAAAAATTATTTACAATCTTTACATAACAAGAATATAATGAGTCAATTTAATAATTAATGGTTATTGACAGGAGGTTAGCATTTATGGGTAGGCACTCAGCAGTGCCACCTGACTAAATTATATAAAAATAAAATATTAAAAAAAATATAATTTAAACACTGCAGGGAAATCATAATATATCACTATACCTATATCTAAATATCTTTACTCACTCATTTAAACTCAAGTTAGTGGAAATAATTTTTATTTTATAGTCGTCAGGAAAAAAGGATATATATAAAAAAAAAAATCCAAGTTTGGTGATATGATATTATAATATTAAAACGCCAATTTATTACTCACACTTCTCAGAATCTTTGATCAACAACAATATACCTACTACAGTATTTCAGTCGGTTGTTTGATAGTGTATATTATTCAATAGCTTTAATTATTTCTATGAGCCTTTCACTTGTATCTATTGTTTCCAATCGGTCTTAGCTGCCCTATTAATACATTAAGTATATTAGCTGAGACTTACTACTAGCAACAGTTGTCGATGATTTGGTACGATATAAGCACACGAGCTTAGTGAGGCCAAACAAAACCATTCGTTTTGAAGGTCCCCTTTTGACTTCCGACTTGAAACTTACCTGACAAAGTTTATCTGTCCTTTCTTATTTTAGAAACCATTAAGCTTTAATAATATATCCGTTCTTTGTCAGGCGCTTGGAGGCCCTGGCCGGTAATTAATGTGGCCGAGTTAATACTGAAGTAGCTGGATCATCAGTTTTAACTAGCTAATTGCAGACCTGACTATAGAAAGTGGTAAGTTTAATGGGATATATTGGTGTTGGTAAACCCGTATATCCACTCTCTCCGCCGAAAGTTTAAACGCACCCACTTCCAGTCCCTGGCTTTTGTGCCAACTAATCTGGTGCTGTAAACTATTATTAATTCAATCAAACCCCGTGCATCAGCTGACCGTTTAGAAACTGAGTCTCAACGCGGGACCGAAATGTGCTTTCACACAGTTGTAGTATAACAATTCAAATCGTATAAATAGTCCTCAGTGCAACGGCAAAGTCACTAAAAGTATTGCAATAACAAGGTCTTAAGTGTGAAAACGAAGGACTCCGTAGACCATAAACGAACAATAATTTAGCGATCTCACCTTTAATTGGCTCACCGCCGATGACTTATTGTTTTATTTTAAAAGATTGCAATCCATTTAAAAGTAGCGTAAGAGCCTGCTGTGGTTAAGGCAATAAAACGTAAAAGGATTTCTCTGACAAAGAATAATAACGCGAAAGGCACCGAAATGTTCCTTTGCAACCGCAGGACAACGGGATAACGTTCCCACGAGGGTCCTTATGAAACTTTTATTTTTCCCAAGTCGATATAATCTTTTTGATTTAGTTTTATCGGCGAGACTGTATTGTCTATGGTAGCGATGCAGTATGGGGTAAAAAAAAACACAAAAAAAAGAGTTAGTCGATTTTTCTTACACAGCTGTTTTACGAAGCTCGGAGCACACGTCGTTGCTCCGGGGGGGGGGGGGGGAGAGTGCACACGGGTGAGGTTTTTTCTATCTTTCTCGTCCAACATTCCTCCAAGTGCACAGTATTGTATATTGTACAGTGTCCCACGGGTTTCCACATACTCGCGTTTGAGCAATAAACATTTCGCATGTGCTTTGAATTTCAATATAGTCCCTTTTTTTTCCAACGACGCGCATTATTCCGTCGTAATTACAAAGGGTAACTTAAGTGCACTTGAGCGTTTTTAATAGGCCAACGGAGTTTATTGGACACAATGTTTCCTACCATTGAAACGCATAGAAACGACCGTCACGGTATCATTAAATCCATTATTTCCATTACAGCCGCTGCTGACCCGATGTCAATTGCGCCGAGTAATTTCAATTTGATTTTACCACTATTCAAATCAAAATCGACGTCATTCACAGGCATTCCTAAAAAAATACATAAATGGACTGAATTCGAACACGCTATACTATATTTAAATTTTTGAAAACGCCAACGACCACAAAACGACGTACGAAGGAAAAACCGGCCAAACGCATTACGTTCGTTCCACAATACTCAAACGCGATATTTTCCGAATCGTGGTCGAACAGCTTACAGCCCCGTACGTAGGTATACAACGCGTAAACCGCACATCCTATTCAATGTCCAACAGTATTATTGGTACAAATATTTTAAGATATTTATATAATATAATGTGAGCGGTGGACGAAACGTTCGGCACGAGCGTCGGGGAACTACAGACTACTGTCAGAGTTATCGGAAGTGGAGGAACGGTGACGAAGAGAGCCAAAAACACAATTTCCTATCCGAGAGTCCTCTCAATTAGCGTATAGCCGGGCTTATCCCGTATAGGGCGGTGGTAGGAGTTTCGCGTGGATTTCCTCGGTGGTGCAGACGTTTCGCGTTATCTCGTCCGGACCACAATACTTAAACGCAATATTTTCCGAACCGTGGTCGACCAGCTTAGCCGTACGTATAGGTACAATACATAACCCTTCATTCCATTCAATGTCCAACAGTATTATGATGGGTACATATATTAAGATATTTGTATAATATAATGTGAGCGGTGGACGATTCGTTCGGCAAGAGCGTCGGGGAACTACGTACTACTGTCAGTGTTATCGGAACAACACAATTTCCTATCCGAGAATCCTCTCAATTAGCGTATGGCTGGGCTTATCCCGTATAGGGTGGTGGTAGGAGTTTCATGTGGATTTCCGCGGCGGTGCAGACGTTTCGCGTTATCTCGTTCGGACCAGAAGAAAATTCCGCAGAAAGGTTTTGATGGGTGACGCTGCCGGCGCGTGTCGAGGGATGCAGTTCGAAACTTTGTTAACAGCATGAACAGACACACTGCTCGTAGTTTTAGTATTTATTATTATCATTATTATTATTGTTATTACAATTTTATTTTTGTTTGACGTTAAATTGTTTATCCTTTGCGTTGATCGGGTGATTTCTGTTCTTACCTCGGTTGGTACTAAACAATAATATTACGGCGTACATTTGTCCTACCAAAAGCGATTCATTTTCATGTACATGAAATGTAAATACGCCTAATTTGTATTTTCGGTCAGATTACACCAACCTTTCTATCGTAAAAAAAAAGGTATGCCCAAAAAAAAAACATGTTCGTTGATGTTTTTCCATTTGTCGCCAATCTCTTTCCATAAAATCAATCCGATATTACAGTATGTTAGCCTGTCTTTTGAGTAATAACATACATGCATACGTATAATCAATCAGAATATGTACGTATATATCGATTATTAAAAATAATTGTATTCATAGTACATTAAAATATTCATGTCGATAATAATAATTTGTTGAACTTAACCAATCAATAATATGACTTAAATAGATTTTGTTTCTCATTAATTTTAACCAGAGAGGATAACATAGTATAATGCTTCTCTCTGATTATGATCGTAATTCAACTTGTTTCAATATCATAATTCATAATACACCGAAAGCATCGAACATCCTTTATCCTTTTGACTGTCTATATAACTTTTGTATTCTATCTTAATGGATTTTGGTTAATTCAAAATTATTTTAAATTATTAATGGCTCGTATATTAAAGTAAGAAACTTTAAGAACCTGCATTTTTTTTCTTAAATAAATATAATTCAAGCTAACAGATACTTCATGCTTTTAGGTTAATTTTAATTTGGAATTCATGAGTTTGTGCTGATGCATAAGTTTTTTAAATGACTTATAGTATATCGGAATTTAGATAAGAGTAAAAAGTATTTTAATATTTCTGACATCACAAGGAAGTTGTTTCTAAACTTCATAGTGTACGTGGAACAGTAGTTTTGAGTCAAAAACGTACATACTTGAAGTGTAAAATATTTTACTGTGGATCATAAAGTATGTTACATGTAATGAATTTAAACAGACAATTTTAATAATTTCGAACAATTTTCTCGTTTGTTTATCAAGATTAACAATTATTTATTTCATGTGAATTATAACAATTTTATTTTTAGGAAGGTACCTTTTATTACTCATATTTTTCAAACAAAGCCCCGTTCCCATCCTTATTTAATATGTCTTAAACTAAAGTAACCACTGATTTAGTATTTTAAAACTACATAAGGTTATAATATACACAATTATATCCACAGTAAAGTTATATTATGTTCAATATATTATTATGATATTGTTAAATATTTTTTGTTGGAGAAGGTTTTTAAATAGTGATGATGATTTAAAAATGTGGATTTTTATGATTGTATAATAATAATATTATGTTTAATTATAATTAGTGTTTACCAATACTTATTTATTAAAATTACTAATTGACAAAAAAAAATTTAAAAACTAATGTTTAACATGAAAATATGAGCTTAAGGCTCTAACTTTAACATACTATTATACTAAATATATCCATTGAGTAGTTTTACATTATTATCTTTATAATATATTTTTTTTAAATGCTATAAATTGTTTAATCCAGAAAAAGTTAAAGCTTTAATAGTAGCTTACTATTAGGGTATGTAATAAGGTACAACTTTTAGTGACACGATCGAAATAAAAATAAAAATCTATAAAATATTTAACTCAAATGTAACATACAAGGTTATAGAGGATTTGCCTATATTGTCCGTAATCCTTTAATTCAGCACTTCGTCATGAATAATTAATATATGAATGGGTTATTCGCAGGCCACAGCTCAGTTAAAAATATTGTGAAACTAATAACAAAAAAACGGTTAAATACGAGTACGATCATAAAGTGTGCAACACGTATGCAAATTGTAAATATAATTTCACTATGGCCACTGCAATATACGAATTACGATTCTTAATTGTTTAATCAATTCTAAATTGGGTTTGTACCTACTCGTTTTACACCCATTAGTTTCAATGTTTTTATTACAATAGTAAAATAGTTAAAACAATGTAATTCAAATTCAACGTGATAGTTTACTAAAATACAAATCATGTATAATATTATATTATTATGTTTATTATGTATTTGGTATTCGGCAAAAGTAGCAATAATAAAAAAAAAAAAACCTGTAAAGAAATGAACAAAAGGTTACTGGTAGAGTGAAATTTAGATAATAAATTTAATATAAACCGAAAAACGACTAATTGGCATTTGACTTTATCGAAAAACAAACAATAACAATATTGAAGACCCTTTATAAAACAATGATCGTCGAATTAATAACGTTAGCCCGCTAACTTTTTGATTATGAACGTGGCACGCGAATTCGTGTCGGATTTTCATTGTGACCGTCGTGCATTAGGTATGTGTATAGAAAATGTTTATCGGAGGTACAATATAATAATATAATCTGTGCAGTACCGATGTCCGATATAGTACAAAAACATGAAATACTCGTTACAGCTGTACGCCTCACTTCATAACAGATGTATAGAGCATCACTGGACATTTTTTCACTGTGAAGTATTTTTACGTCGTCCCGCACCAGAACGCGGAAGTCGTCACTCTAACCATAGTTGTAGTTAAATATTTCCTATTGAATCGTTATTATATAATATTGCTATGTATATATCACCTTTTAAGAGAAAAGTTTATTTTCAATAATTAATATTCATTATATTCATATTTGACTTTAAATTCACGATATCCGTCTGTATATTTTCGCAGGTAGCAAAGGCGGTCTCGTACTGACCAAACTGATCATACCCCAATGGGCGGACTTGAGGAGTTCGGTGACGCTGTCCTGCCAGTTCGACACGGGCGGCGACAGTCTGTACTCGGTGAAATGGTACAAGGACGATCACGAATTCTTCCGATACACGCCCGGACTGTCTCCGCAGACGCTCGTGTTCGATTTGGAAGGCGTAAACGTAGACGTGAGTACAAAATACATTTAGTCGGTCGCGTCGACGTTTTCGGTCGGCTTTCGTTTTTTTTTTTTTTTCATTTATTTCCGGTCGGCGAACGAATCGTTTCATCGCACTCCGCGCGTGGGACGGCGGCTTAAAAATTACGGCCGAAACTTTCTCGGGCCACGGGGTCGCGGCGGAGAGTTTTTGTCAGCGTCGCCGAAAGGAACGCCGCGGTTAAGTTGGGTTAGGTGCGCGCCAGAGATAGGGACGATGCGACGGTGCTGTGCAGGTGGTGGATGGAGACGGTTAGACGCCGAGAGATGAAACAACGAAACGCTGTGTAATCCCGCCGCGAATATCATGTTGTGCGTATATATATATATTATATTTTCGTGGAAATTTGTGGTGAAAGTTTTCGACTCATTGACCTACATAGGAACCGCGAAAACATTATCACATACCCCGGTGCATTTGTATGTCTCGTATTTTATATCGGCCCGGCAGCCGTTTTTACACCGAACGCCCGAATAAAAACCTAACGAAATAAACGGCGACGCTCGTCTGCGCCATGTATTCTCTCCCACGACCACCCCCCCCCCACATCGGCGTACGCAATAAAATATATAAACGTCACTGTGGCACTGCCGTACAATATCGTCGTTTATTTCGTATTCATATGAGCGCCTCCAGACCCCCTCCCGAGGTGCGGAGCAATTTGCCGTGCCTATATAATATATACCGCCGCCGCAGTCGTCGTCGCCAGCACAAGTTGTCTTACAACTTCATATAACGATACGCCGTCGTTTTACCGTATTATTTTTGAGTTATGTTTGATATATTATTATCGTATTTTTGATTCTCGCAGCGTAAAGACTTGGGAATTTAATACGCTCGTCGCTGCGCTTACATATAATATTAAAGGCAAATATCGTGTAGGTAGTTTTCAATTTTTTTTTAAACCAAGTACGCATCGTTTATTATACATCGAACCGTCGATTTAAAGTTAAACATTGTTATAGTATTAAATAGCTGGTAAGCTAAAACCTCAAACAAACATATTTTATTTCAAAAAGCGTCTCCTATCGAAGTTCCCTTATAAAACTACATAAGACAGATTTTATTATTGCCTACATCTAATACGAGTAATACGGTGCATGGAAATTTACCTATATGTACAATATATTATAGACTGATAACGTATTAACACAACATTTTGAAAACAAAAAAATTTAAGACAAAAATATATTGTATTGAAAAACCTAGGTACTTATTACGGGTATTTAATTTTGTATTCGTTATTAGAAATTTACTTTTTTGCGCTCACAGTTATTGTTGTCTATGATACCACGCTTTACCCAATCTCAGAAGTACGCAATTATTTAATGTACATCGCATCCAAATTTCTCGGGTAGCCGTATTTTGGTTTTAATTATTGTCGTTGTTATCCACCAGGAGAGTAAGTCGTCCGCAAGTGAGGTGACGCTGTATCCGCTGACCAGGACGAGCAACGGCAATTACAAGTGTGAAGTATCTACGGATGCTCCGAATTTCCCGACAGTCGTCGAAGACGCCAATATGTCAGTCATCGGTAAGAAATGGTTGTAACATTATTATTTACACGCCGTACCCATATGGTTTACGCTTTCCAAAAATAAGTAATACGTACAAAATATTGGGTCTCGCAAAACTAATACTTTATTATATTTAATATTATATTGTCTAATAAATTATAAAATATTAAATAATAGTTGGTATAACAAATTTTATTTTTATTTACATAATTGATATTCAAAGACAATACGAACTAAATATTGAATGCTGAAATTCATATTTCCCTTGAGTAAACTTCAAAAGTTGTTCGTGATATGAATTCATTGAATTCGATGCATACAAATTTCGAATAAAAAACTTACACTTTACGTCACAACTATCCTAAAATAAATCAATGTACATTGTACACATACATCGCCCTACGTATAATATTTTATGTGTTGTAAGTTATAATAGAAATTAAATAATATAATATTGGTCATATGTATATAGATTTAAATTTGTAACCTAGTTTATTTTAATGTTTTTTAAAAATAAAATATTTTTTATTTCTAAGTAGGTTAATAGTGATTTATACCAATATTATGCTCAGGTTAAGTTTCGAGCATAAATGTTTCAACGATTATCATCTCCGCTTTGTCAATATATGTGGCTGACAATAGTCTACCTACTAAGCCATTTACGTGGTTTTACTGATATCTATATAGTAAGCTATCATCACCGGAACTGTGGAAAACCATTCTATGCAATCCGGTTCTTCCAGTCAATGCATTATTATTTTCGTTGTATATTATCAGTGTATATGTGCCAAACTGTATTATACATAAAGTACCAAACATAACTTGTTTCCAATTATTTTCTTTGATTACACCCACCAAATATTTTCAATCTCTGCAATAACTTTGCCAGTTAACAACAACCATGTTGTAATTGCTCACTGGAAGTTAACCCTAATCGGGTAGTATCGTTAATCAACGATTTTTTAATACACTCGTAGTTATACTATACACTTCGAATAATAAGGGCAATATTATCTACGCAGTGCCAAAATAATTATTAATCATAATATCTCAAGTCTAGTTTTGACCTATAAATTATAACGATTTATATATGCCATGAATACGGCGTTCACTATTATATTTTATGTACAACATACCTATTATATTATCTTATTTGATATGCGATCATGATCTAAATCCAAATAATAAATAATATTTATGTAACCATTCTCGAGTTATTCAGTAGTTCGATTTTTAACATAATTTTTTTTGTCAATATAAATGTCAATACTCGCAGTCATTATTATTATTGATAACATAAACATGAAATATATAATACAATGAATAATTATACACACACTAGAATTAATGTATTGTTGGGAAAAATTAAATTATTAATTCTTTGTATCGGACAGTATAGGTGCCTAATAATTTATTTGAATCGTACATATTCTTATCACTTAAAACAATATTATTATTACTGATAATACGTTGAAAAAATTTTAATTTATCGTCTATTTTATGTTTTGTGTAGCGTTTCCCGACGATGGTCCGAGGATAGAAGGACTCCGACCATTGTATTCCGTGGGTGAATTCTTAGAAGCCAACTGTACAGCCAAAATGACATTTCCCCTAGCACAGGTCACTTGGTTCATCAACAACTTAGAGGTGAGTACAGATAGTTTTTAACATAATATCAGTATGAAAAAACCTTTGGACACCGACCGATTAATGTCTCAGATAATTTATGTTTTCCGCGGAGCAGAAATAAAATCGTATAAAATCGCAGTGTAGTGTACGACGTGTACGCTCTGGTGATTACTTTTACTCCGGTTGTGCGTCCGAAAGTTTTCGCGTTATAAGCTCAATAAAACGCATTGGGAAGTGCCCTGCGAGTTTTAATAACAGTTTAAAACTCGTTTGGACACACACACGCACATCACCCCGCCACCCTGCCCACACACCCCCTTTCGCCGGACATGTTTTGCTGACCGTTCGTCGTTTATAATAGAAAAAGTTCATCGATCAAGCGCCGTTTTTAAAACGAGCTCACAACTTTTATACACCATCGCCCACCTCGTGTCGGTGTCGGTGTGCCCCGACACAACAACTACGAAAGTGCAAACGGACTCGCGCGAACGGCCGTGTGATTATCTGTCGCGCCGGATGGTTAGTCACGCGCTAAAACCGTTTATTATACATAGGTCCGTACCCTAACGCGTACGCCACATCATGCTTGGTGTAAGACCTATACGCGTATATATATATATATATATCTTTTTACGTATTAAAAAGGCGGCCAGACGAATCGGCCACTTGGGGACCGGTGGTAAACTGGTTGAAAAACGTCCGTCGGTTAAAAGGCCCGCTAAAACGACATCGTCCTACAACCTCCCCCCTGACCCTTCCACCGGACATGTTACGCTGGCCGTTCGTCTCGTTTATAATAGAAAAAGTTCATCGATCAAGCGCCGCTTCTAAAACGAGCGCACAACTTTTAGACACCAGCGCCCACCTCGCGACGGTGTGCTGCTGCTCTGACACGACAACTATACGCGAAAGTACAAACGGACTCGCGCGAACGGCCGTGTGATTATCTGTCGCTCCGGATGGTTAGTCACGCGCTTAAACCGTTTATTATACATATAGGCCGTACACCGATTGTACGTCACACGCTCGGTGTTAGATCGTATGCTCTATATATCTTTATACGTATTAAAAAGGCTGCCGCCAGACAAATCGGCCACTTGGGGACCGGTGGAAAACTGGTTGAAAAATGTCCGGCGGCTAAACGGCCCGCTAAAACGACCGAATCGGAAAAAAAACCGTTCAACTGAGTGTGTGTGTGTGTGTGTGTCCCCTCTTTCTCACTCTGCAGCTTCTATGTTACTCCATCTCTGTCTCCGTGTCTCTGAGTATGGTTTTTTAAACTCTTGTCGTGTAATAAGCTATACACGCGTGTAATACCGATTATATAGCCATGCACATATTCTTCTTCGTTCCACCGGAACACCGTCACCGCCGCGGAACGCCACGCCAACGCTACAACTGCCGCTGCTTCCGCCGACCGATGTCCCAAGAATTATGTTATTATTATCTTAAGAAAAAAAAAATTTATAAAACGACTTTTTTATACCAGCGCCCACCTCGTGCCGGTATGCTGCTGCTCCGACACAACATCTACGAAAGTGGAAACGGACCCCTCGCGTGAACGGGCGTGTGATTATCTGTCGCGCCGGATGGTTAGTCACTCGCTAAAACCGTTTATTATACATAGCTCCGTACCCTAACCCGTACGTAACACGCTCGGGGTTAGATCCTATGCTATATAATATATCTTTAAACGTATTATGAAGGCGACCAGACGAATCGGTCACTTGGGGACCGGTGGTAAACTGGTTGAAAAATGTCCGGCGGCTAAACGGCCCGCTAAAACGACCGAATCGGAAAAAACCGTTCAACTGAGAGTGCTTGTGTGCGTGTGTCTCTCTTTCGATCTCTCTCTCTCACTCTGCTTCTATATGTTTCTCTATCTCTGTCTTCGTGTCTCTGAGAATTTTTTTTTAAGCTCTTTTCGTGTGCTGAAACGGATAAGCTATACACGCGTGTAATACCTATTATATGACCATGCACATCTTCGTTCCACCGGAACACCGTCACCGCCACGCCACGCCACGCCATCGCTAAAACTACTGCTGCTTCCACCGCCGCCGACCGATGTCCCGAGAATTATGTTATTTTTTTATCAAAAAAAAAAAAAAATAAATAAATAATGATAAAAATAAAGTTTCAGCTCGTTATTTTCACAAATTTCCCCCGAGAACGTGTTCTATAGTTGTTTGTATAGTAAATTAATATAAATGAAAAAGAAAACTGTAAGAAAAAAAATGCCACTTCACGACACGCGACTAGTTATGAATAGTCGAACTTTTTTTTTCAAATTGTAATATGTGAAAAAGTTTTTTGGTCGATTACAAAACAATTGCCGTTGACTCCTAAAAGTAAAATGTAAATAATTGCTTTTAATAATTATTGTTTTCTCCGAATTATTATTTAATGAATTTAAAGTATACCTACATTATAAAAATATGTTTACATTTTTAAAAACCAAATATTTATACTACAATATTCCCAGTTATTCAAATGAAAAATGAAATTAATATAATATTATGTTTTTAAAGTTTGTAATGTACAAAATGTTTCACGTTATTGTCATATTATGTAGTTAAGATCATCAACAGTAATTTACAGTCATTGTTCCGCTTTATATTTAATAACAATATAACAGTTCAAAAAATATACTGTATGATTTAATGTTATTAAAATATAAATGTACAACGTATTTGATTTATTTGAATTTTAAATTTATAATTTAAAACGGTTGCTGTAATAATGTCTGAAATTGAGTATAATAAAAAAAATATAGTATCGTTAAACATATTTTTATAGTGTTTTTGAAGTAAATAGAAGATAAAATGTAAATTTTCTTGTAAAAATGTAATGTATTTTAATATGAGGTGAAAAATGAATACATCTTTAAGTCAAAAAATACATTTATTTTATTATATATTTTTCTTAATATAGTTGTAATACAGCTATATTGTGAATAAAAAGTCAAGAGCAATATACATTAAATTATCATAAGTAAAGTTTGATCAAATCGTAAAACCATAGTAAAAAATTGATTAAATTACAAAACAGTCATCTAACAATATTCGCTTATGAAAATTAAACCGTCTAAGTTGTGTGATGGGTCCAGTGCTTTCTAACACCAGCACGTCACTTAATTTTAAATGTCGTTTACGATTTACGTGAACATTAAACTTAGTAAATCATTTCTCGAAACTCGAAAGTCTGCAGTTCGTATACTAAATGTACCGAACGATAGTTCTCAAAATGTTCGTATCAACTCGAGACCAATTCTCTCGAGACCGTATAAATACCTTTACGACGTTTGAGCGACTTATGGGCACACTCGGTCGTTTACGGAGCTTTTTATTTTTTTTTTTTTACTAAGATGCGCTTAATCACACAGTCGTATACCTACCGATCTCGGAGTCTATAGCAGGCGCACTTCTATATTGGTCGTCTCGCAATAATTGCACTCGAAATCCATTTTAATCAGCATTTCACGGCTGAAACTGCTCTCTTCTTTATCCTATACATTTCAGTTTAAATGGTTAGTTTCTATTGATTATGTTTAACTTTAATTTATATGAATCTGTCTTCGTTCGCGGATCCGTATCGTCGAGTCAATATAGGATTCACAGGTATCACAGAAAACTCTGAAAAATAAACAAACTTTATACTATAGATTCCATTAGAGCAGAATAATATAATATATAAAATATATTTTAATCGAATTCAATATTATTATTGTTCCCTCGAATAATCATTTATCGATTTTTATTTCCTACATTTTAAATTAAGTACCTATACGATGGGTGAATAGTGCTTTCTCAAGAAACATATAAATTATAATAACTATGAATGCAATACATTTTATCACGGAACACTTCACATATCATTACAATTTGGAGTAAACTTTTTTTCATAAGAACGAAATGGAAGAATATATTATGAATGGTTTAGTTCTCTCCGGAAATGTGTCAAACAAACGAATTAATCGAAAATGGTTTGCATAACCGAAAAAGTGTTTTATCTCGTTTCCTCGTCCCCCTTGCACGCCATAGGTTTCTAATATCGTCCAGTCGGATACATTTTGAAGCTAAAAAGGTCTTATTTACAAAAGGAAGCCTCTTTGCATATCAATTCGTTGAGAATAGAGTAAAGAAAAAAAAATCCCGTGAAGAAGAAAATCGGTTAACCCACGATTTATTTCTGAATTATTTAGTCCCTCTTCCTTCGTGGTTAAGAGCTGGAGTTGACTTGGTACCTAAACTTAGTGATTTATCGGAGACGAAAGATAGAGACAATTTCTACTCAAAAGAATATGTGACCCACGAGAGACAGAGACAAATAAATAAAACTGTATTTTATGGGCCCTGATTTAACGGTTTTGTTTTGACCAGAGCCACACTGTAACCATACTGTGTCCAAAAATAACAAGTATAGTACCTACTTATCGAAGTAGTACAATAATGAAATATGCTGTACTAGGATAACAGGTTAATACAAAACTAAAATTAAATTTTTTATATACATAAAGTCCAATGTAATTGTTTAAAAAAAAACCAAAAATGTCAAGTTTATTTTTGTTTAAAAAACTTTTACACAATCATTTTCATTTATAACAATAATTATATTTTCAAAATGATTACTTTTCATATTATTTACCAAGATGTAAATTTATTTATTTTTTCAATATTTCACTATTTTAATTATGTTTGATATTTTTTATCGAATAATAGTAAACCAATATTGTTATTTTTTTTTTAATAGTTAAGTTCAAGGAAAAAAATAAAACTATTGAAGTAAAACACTTTGATATAAAAAAAAAATTGTTTGAGTCTATTGTATTCATATAAGTTCTGAAAATTGTATAATTACATTGCATTACATTTTAGTTTTTAAAATATGAAAACTGACATATTAAATATCATGTTAATAGATTTTTCTGTTTCATGATGGAATATTATTATAAACAAGTAAATTTTATATTTTTTTTATCATACATTATATATCTAAAGACCGTAAAAATTAAATAGTGGAATTCCCACTGTGCTTTTAGTTACGTTTAGTTCTGTGAAATGTAAATTATTTGGTATAGTAGTTATATATTTCTGAGCAGATCGACGAATGCATTGATTTTAAAATGATGTGTTTTTTTTTTTAGTTTCTGTCATCACCATTTGGGCTTCGATTTTATTTATCATTTTTTTTCATAATTATTTGAACTTACAATTTGGACGAAATTACATATAAAATAACCAAGAATAACGATTTTAGTTATTTTTTTGTAATTTAATAAAATCAATTTAACTTACCACCTACTGTATTAATAATAAGTAATAATAATATAAATAAAATAAATAACAATATATAAAATTATACATTATATTATCTCAGACTGACAAACCATCTCCGCTCAGATTCGTTTTTCGTATACAATGATATTATATTATCATTAAATTCAAATTTACTACCATCAATAACCCACTAGGCCACTTGTAACCTAACATTCAGCAGAGCGACATCCACTTACCCGCTTTTTTTTTATTGTTCTTCATATCGACACGATATTAAAATTAACTATAGCTGATAGCAATTTATTTGTATTATTATTCATTTTTTTAAAATAAAAACGGCACGCACTTGTGTGAATAAGGTGTGAATATAAAAATGAAGCTCGACGACTTTCGGATCCATCTCGACGCGTTTAATGAAAAACTGAAAATGCATCACACCGGTATAAAAAATTACCATAAGAAATGACTGTAGGGAAATAAATGGATTTCGAGCGACGTATGCGTATCATTCGTCATACTCATCGAATTACCCACGGAAAACCTTTCAGCCCCGAGGAACGTTGAATTTTCCGTATGCACACGCACACAAACACACACACACCACGTATAATACGTATGTGTGTGGGCAAGAGCATTCATGCGTGCGTGCGTGTGCGTGCGAAAACGTATTTTTAGTTTTGTCTTAAAGCCACGCCATATCGCTGTGTTATTTTAACGCGATGGGAAAAACACACTATATACGTAATGTACATCTAAATCAACACGCTTTAAGCGCGCCTGGGAATTTATTTTCAAAGCGGTCGTGTCCCGTAAGAAGTTGGCCTTTCTGTCTCCGGTACAGACGCGCTTCAACCCTCCGAAATTAATTATATCGGTCGCCAAGTGCAGTCGCGACGGAACTGCCGACTAACACCCTTGGGTCCTATATCCAATCAATATAATTTATATAGAATATATATATATATATATATATTATATATAAGTATGCACTTGATTTGAACCCGAACGTTGTGGTTGAGTAGACAAGGGACACGACCCACGGCGCCTTCTAATATTGTTGAAGCAGAAAATACTTCGAGACTGAAGACTGCCAACATAAAAATTATTCTTATTACATTGTGTGCAATATACCGTTTCTTCGCCGAAATTGCCGTCACCGTATTTTAACAACGTACAGTTTGGCGTAGTCGTCATTCGATACCGACGAATTATACGTCTTGTTCTTAGATTTTGAGAACGATGAGAATTTTTTTTTTTTTAACTTAATGGTTAGGTTTATAGGATTTCACACTCTCTGTAACAAACAAACCTACACCAAATATTTAGGCGTTTGATTTACACGATTACGACTACTTTCGAGGGTTAAATATTTAGCGTTGAAAATATTATAGAAGTACTTATAGGTACCATAAACAGTACATGGGTTAGTAATTGTAATGTGTAACGATTACACGTTCAGTAATGACGCATCATGGTAATATTGAATATTTTGTATTCAAAAATACAGCATAGGAACCCTCACTTTACTAAGGATTTCTCAGGGTTAGTGACACACCCTGAAAATATAACCAATTACTGATGATAATAAGTTATTTTATGGTCCACCACAACTCGTTTAACACAGCCGCAAATTTTAAAAACGTCACATTAGCGCATATCACAATATTATAACCGCGAAAATTGATGTGACAAAATATAATCATTAAATAAATCCCATTTATAAGTATGACGTGTATAATAGATACCCTGCAAAGTTCTGATGGTAAACAAACGGTAATTTTAGTTGATCAGAAATAACGCCGGTTCGGAAATGGCTTATTAACCGAAGATGAAATAAACATCTTATGCAGAGGACGTACATTTTTGAATAATAATAACCTAACCTTTGGAAAGGCTTCAAAAAATGTCCCCCCCCTCGCAGCATTATACGTCGTGAACGCTATGTGCAATGTGTGCGCGTTTTAGTAAGCAGTTTTTATGAACGTAAATATGTATTCATATTTTCAATCCATTCTTCTGTTCTGACTACCACATATTTGAGTAATATGGGTACCGAGTATCGTGTATGCTTAAACGGTTCAACTCGACATAAGTTTCGTATTTAATCATACTCAGAATTATTTTTGTAATTTATTCATAATACTTTTGCAAAAATCAGTGAATGATTTAACCATTTTTGAGTTCAAGACCCCGGAAAGCTCCGATCATCTGGAGTATGGCGTAGTACACTTTTATGGTTTACCTAACATATACACATTAGAATAAATGTCGGCATGGTCTCTCATTGGTGTATACATCTGAAAGCAATTATGATTAAATGTGCAAACTGGATATCGAGTAAAATTTGAATACCGTCAGTGATGGAATTAATATGTTTTGTATAAAACAAAATTAATTTTTATATGAAAACATTGTATAACATAAACTGTTTCGTTTTTTTTTTTTTTTATCGTGATTTAAATATAAACTGAAACATATTTAAATTAAAATATTTGCTATACAATATTAAGCGAAGGTCCACCTTAATTTGTTTATTCGTCTGTATATCAATCGGCAATCGCTAGTTATTCTATTAAAATATGCGCAGTTAACCGTGCTTAACTGGTAAAAAAAAATTCATAAATTTCCAAGTTACAAGTGTTGTCATGTTTAGTGTTCCAGTTCGTTAGTCATATTAAAATCGAAATATAATAATTATTATTTCAGTTCTCGTTTACTTTAAAATTTAAATATTGATACATTAAAAATTGGAAAATAACAAGTGACTAAAATGAGCTAGCTTACAGTGGAAATTTTTTTAAATAGCTAATAGTCTGATTTTCGCTTATAACTATTATTCAAACATTTTTATTTTTGTAATGATGTCATATTTATTCATTATGCATACAGACGCTATATATAAATAAGCTAATTGTCAAACTTAAATGTATTATTACGTTAGACCGATTTTTATTCGATTTATACGATTGTTCGTTTCAGATACATACCTAATCAAATTTAATTTATAGTGTATATTTATTATTTTTATTAAACAAAATTTTAAAATATATAAATAATAATGACTTTATTATTATTGTATAGCTATAAACATATTTTTTATGTTTGGAACCTATTCTAATATCATTACTCGCTATAGATTTCCGTACTAATTCTTATTAAATGGAAACATGAAAAACTACCCACAATAAATGAAAAATAACAATATACTATATATTATACGCTATGGTTATGTTTTTTTCTTTAAAATTAATATATAGACTGTAGCGTGATGGTCCTTATAGTAGGTAGTATTATTATCAGAAAAAAATATTATCGTGAAAAATATAATAAATGCATATATTATAAAATATATACGTATACGTTTGTTTATAAACACACAAAGGATCTTGAATTTTTATGAGCAGAATGAAATCGCAGCAAACGCAATTGCGTTTCTTTGGAATAATAATAATATAACCCAATAAAACTTTATACGGCTACCGAGCTCTCTTTTGCTCCTCGCGAATTTATGGTCGATACAATAACATTAACTCGATTATATGTATAAAAAAAAATGAAGATTTAGAAGCACCATATGGAAAAAAATCCCATTATGACTGAACGAAATGCAACCGTAAGTTATAGTGAGTGTGTGTGTGTGTGTGTGTGTGTGTGTGTGTGTGCGTATGTGTGTGTGCGTATGTGTGTGTATGAGCGTGAATATCTAGCAATTGTTGTTATTATTATGGGGTACAATACGTGTCAGGAAAAATGTGATCAGGAAAATTGCTAGAAACATCTTTACTGCGGCCTTTGTGATAAAAGCGTTTTGGATGGTGCGATTGTATAAAATATAAATGTGGGCGCTTAGAACCGTATAAACGTTTAATAACGTTTCAATTTGTCCTAAAATCTGTTGTTGAAAATTATTACATTTATTGAAATATCAAAATATCAAAATAATTAATACCTGGCTGCAGCCTTTTCTGCATTATGTCCCAGGAGTGAGGGAGGGGAGATCAAATATTTTCAGGACCCAAAATAAATACAATACAAAAAGTTCTGACATACAAATCTGAGCATTCCTGGCTAATGGGATATTCATTTTTCACCGGAGCTGGTAGGAGAAGTAAAACCCCTCTAAAATCATCTAATCACTTCTTAGATGTATTTACTTTAACTGTATAAAAAAAAGAATAATATAATATAAAATAATGAAATAATAGAAACAAATGAAATGGACTACCTCAAATATGTGTACCTACTAAGCGTTACATTTTTGTTTAGTAGCCATAAACGATATTTACAAAAAAGATACCCAATCGTGTTATCTTCGTTGATGATTTTGATGTCTGCTATTAATGGTTCACACATTTAAACTACTATTCAATTTCTCCAACAATACAGCAATACATAAAAAAAAAACAAAGAAAAACGCTAATGTAGTAATTGATTTCCCATTGAGTGGTCACCCATCCGGTTAGGTTTCCGCAGTTGAGCGTTCGGACCGCACCACACCAAGCCACCGCGTATAATTTTATTTATTTAATCGATTTGGGGACATAATTCAAAATTAAGTGAAAAAAAAATACTCAATACTCTAAATTCTATTCATAATCAAGGTATAATAAGTTAATAAGTAAGTTTGGCAACACGGCTTACTGGTCAAGAAAAACCTTGAATTATATTTTGCGATATATGAGAATATTCTCACTTGATCTAAGGGTACTCGCATGCTTATAATTAGGTTTATTACTAAAATTATAAAATCTGCCAGATAATATTATCACGAATAATTTACTAAAAAACTTAATACCCGTAAAAATAACCAACAACCAACGTAAAATTCAAAATAATAAGTGATTATGTTGGTTTTCAAAAATTACAATCATTAAACTCAACACTATTTACCATGTTCCTTTTGTTCTGATCTAAAAAGTATATCAATGCCCACTTTGAACTTACTATTAATTATTATAACTGTAAATATATTACTGATAACTACAAAACAATTTCTCGAAAATAATATTTTTAATGAAATTGTCAAAATTTTTCGAACACATTTTAAGCTCTTTACTATAGCCTTTTTTTGGTTTGATAAAAACATTTAGGCTAAGTCAAAAACGTGAAAATACAATATCCCGTATAAGTATTTCTTACTGATGTTTGCAATAACTAAAAAAAAAAAATTATAATAATATATATATTATGATATAAAATATAAATATAATTGGTACTTAATATGACATTAGTTTATCTTAAGTCCTACTAATAGTACTAATAGTAAAATATAGTAATATTAGTAATAGCAATATAAATATATAATAAAATATTATTTTTTTTCCATTTATTGAAATTTTTAATTAAAAAATATTATATCTCGACGAAAATTAATAACTAATATACGCATAAACATTATACGATTTAAAAAGAAAATAAACTGGTAAAATTCACACCATTATTAAATTCTTAGACCGGTCTGTAATATAAAACTAAGAATATGTTTTTATTGGCTGAAAGTGCATTAATAAGAGTGAGGTTGATACCAGGGGTGGAATAAATGATTTTTAATTGAGTTATAGTATGGTGGGAGAGATGTGGAAAATTAAGAATCAAATATTGAAAATCGAAATATGGCTCACCACAAAATATTCTTATTAGTTATTAATATAGGCTAAAGATTACTCCATTTAAAATCATTGTACCTATGAAAATTTAACACATCCACAGTGGTCACTGTAACTAAACTGACCTATTCAATGGCGAGGTTCACTTGAGGTTACAGCAGAACAAGTTTCCTGATTTGTGTCTTAAGCAACTATATTTACGTCACTAGAACTTTATTAATCGTTTTAAATTTAAAAATATATCAACTGAATATCGTGATAACCTGTAATATTAATACTATGTTACTATAATATTTCTTATCCGTTATTTCTAGAATGATACTCATAATGTGTAGTTATCTGCAGTAGTGTCATTATAAATAAATCAAAGATACGCAGACAGTCTGTTATGAGGAAGTAATAATACATGGTTATATACATACAATTACAATATACCAATAATATCATACAAGTTAGGTAAAATGTATAGTATATAAAATTATTATAAAGAGCTTACGAGTGCCTAATGCATATATTAATAATATAACCTTTATTTTGATTTGATTTATTACGAGTAGGTATATTACATTATGACCACAAACAACATAATATAATATCATATTGTTGTTTGATCACGAGCACAACTTATAAGTCGGAGTTTTCTGAAATATGACATATTTTTATCGTTTGCCTTACATGTTATATTTGATTTAGTCTGAATAAATTATATTAATGTTTGTATAACATTGACTATCGTTTTATTATAATTTGATGTAGTCTGTAGAATATGTATTTTATACCGTATCTGGATTTTATACGTGACTTTAATGTAACAGAATCACTCACATCAAAATGTAATTTTGTTTGTTTCATACCATAAATACGTATGGCCTGGGGTCATTCAAATTATATGTTACGAGAGAACAAAGAATCGTCATACAGTGTAATTGTTTGTAATTTTATTAACATCGAATTTAAACAACACCATAATCTACAGCCAAAGTAGATGAAATATGCTCTTAATGTGATTAGTGAATGCATACTATCCAAGTATAATTAATGCTGAAAATTGACTATGAAATGAATATGAATTTAGAATTATAATATAGGTACATAATATTATAGTTAACTATATATCTATTGTTTATTTTAGTGTTTGAAGTATACTGTTGATAAACAATATGCGAATAAATCGACATTCACAATATTTCGTAATTTAAGTACCTATATAATTGAATATCTATCGAAGTACTCTGAGCGTAATAAAGGCATTTTACAAGAACAAAAAATAAATAAATATTTTAATAGAGAAAGTTCATAATATTTGCACACTTACTTTCTAAAGCTTACAGTTTGTTTTTATTTTCATATATTTTTGTTACTTTATTGTATTAAAGAGCATTTTTACGGAGTCTTGAAAGGTTTTCATTTCTATAAGTTTTATATTGAAATATAAAGTATTATATTATGAAAAATATTATTAATAAATTGTCTATAATCCAATTTATGATAATAAAAGGTTTTGCCTTTGTGGTTTAAATCGAGTCACAAGTAGTTTATATATTATTTTCTTTGCATTCGTATTGCATCATGTTTGCTGTCAATTTATTATGATTGAATTAATAAACAGAAAATAAAAGTGAAGAAAAAGCGTCTGGGATGGTTTTTCAAACAATAATAGTTATTAAAAGGAGAAGTGTGTTTTTCTATTTTAATTGTATAAAACTGTGTGTAAGATAATAAGTAATGAACATTTATTTCATTTTACTTAATATTTACAGATTGAAATCGAATGAATTTCTACTATGGGGCTCTATTTTCGGGAACGATTCGATAGTGTGCTTAAGTAATTTTTTTTAATAAGGTCACATAATATTCTTATCTTATTTTATAATCAGCTAATTGAAAGCAATATGCAGTATCATGTCCACAGTTTACGCAGTGTTAATCATATTCACGCATTAAATTTACGAGTGTTTGTAATTAATTTTATATTCATATTTCTCGAATTCACGCTAACACTAATACCCACGGATTTTAACGAATAGGCGAAAAGTGACGTTCAATATTATGATATTATATACACAATTTTGGATAATGGTCACGATGTTTAATGTGCATAAAAATAGTCGTCAATCGACAAAATTAATTAAATCGAATTTATATATGGATACGTGTATGCGTATACCATATCCCATTGTTGTTGTCGTTATATTATAAATGATTATTGCGTGGAAACATTTTGAGTAAATGTATAGTTGTGTGTATGTGTATTCGCATTTTCTACTTTCAGTCATTATTTTAGCGGATACATTTCTGAAAATGTTGACGTATTTAAATAAAAATAAAAATAAAAAGTTTTTGAGTTATTCAACTTTATGTATTATGAATAACAGGTCCACGATAATGATGTTGAGAGATATGGGAATATGTCGACTTGAAATTTTTTGTAATAAAACTAGTAGAAAGTAGGTAGATTATTATATAATATATTACTGGCTATATTGTATGTACCTCAGTTCACGATGGAATCAGTAAACCTAGTGAACCAATTCTACAGAGATGGAAACTTCTCTTTTGGTGTATTGGATATAGCACGTGGTATATTTTCAAACGTGTTTCAAACTGCTCTCTGAACTTACTGATATTTCTAAAATTTGAAATTTTTGTCAAAATCGATCGAGATGTTTTTGAATATTAAATAAGCTATAACCCAGTCGTATAGGTACGCCAAACTAGCTCAGTCGGTATGACACGAGATTCTTACCACCGGTGTCGTGGGTTCGAGCCCCACGTTGGGCCCCACTTTGACGTATAATACGTCGTTCACTTCAGACGCACACAACAAACAAACAAATAATATTAAAAACACGTTTATTCATAACCTAGGCAGCTGCATCTAGTGTCATCTGGCGTCACGCGATCACCACCACTGGCCATCTTTCTGTCTTTTTCATAATATTCATTATAGATTAATTTTACTATCTATTACAAAGTTCCAATTTTGCTACATCTACTAAAACTTACAGACTAAGACTTAATACTAAATTGTGTTACCCATTTCATAGTAAACGTTTACCTAACCTAGTTAATAGTTTTAATACTAACAATGTTTATATATTGAGCAAGATACAACGCATACATTCATTCATAATATACCATGTGTCCACGAAAACTGAGTACACGCTATAACTCGGTTACCCACATAACTCAGTACTCTGTACATATTTAAGAATTCTTTGAGAATTGATGATCCAATAGTCTAATTTCATGTCCCACAAAATGAATTCAAAAATATGTATAGGGTACTGAGTTATAGAAATAATTTAATTGTACAGCATACCATGTTTTCGCGGATACACTTTGTAATATAATATAATATTTATTATAATAAAAAAGACACTTCCGTTGCTATCAAAACCAATGTCAGCCATATAATAATATAAATAAAAAAATATTCGATTTTCGCGAGAAAAAAACGAAATTAATGTGTGAACCGCACTCTATGACACTCTGTGGCTAATAGTGATATTAAAATAGTATATTATATATAGCACATATTATTATGGATTTTATGTATGAAAATCTTTATTAGAACACTCGACTGCGAAAACGTCCCAACATTGTATTCCTGCCTGATTTCGTGATCTCGTTATTTTGGGATACATAACAGCGTCCGGGGCTTAACCACTCAACAGCTGACAGCCGTGTGAATGGTAAATTTTATTAACGAGTGTAGTGGAGTTGAGCTTTTGTACATAGGATTTCCACGCACCTCTGTGACGGTCGTTTTAATTACCACATGCTGCCAGTAGAAAAATCGATACGAGGGCAAACAGTTAAATCACAAATGTGATTCTAATAACTACTTGAAACTTTACTCGCGTACTGAAGTTACGTATATACGCACATTATACCACACTTGGAACGGCGAGTGGAAAAAAATAACGTTGATTTTTTCGTTTTGTATTTTTTTAAATTTTCATTCTGTAATTGTATAAATACCTACGTATGCGTTATTCATAAATAAGTTTTGAAAAATGTGCATACTAAACAACGTTCAAGTTAAATAACTCCCTATTATCAATACTGAAACTTATATTTATATGTATATTTTTAAAGTAATTGAGTGGATGTATTTACCTGAATAAATTATTAAATATGATGTATAAATATTATGTTTAAATTTTTTTTAAATAAAATCAATATAATTTATTAGAAAATAAATTTGAATGGCGTAAACATAATTTTAAATAATCTATCTATACATATAAAAATGGAGACAAAAATGTATAACAATTCATCAATTGAGAATGACTGGGCCGATTTGGCTAAATTTTTTTTTAAGATGTTCTTAATTGCCAGGAGAAAGTTCTTACGAAAGACAATTTTGGAAAAATCCAATTTTTTTTAACGTGAAAAATATTATTTGATAATATCGAATATTAATCGATTATATCGATGTGTGTTTCATAATTACTATGGAAACCAAATAAATAAATAAATAATAAAAATATAAAAAAGGAGGGGTACTTGAATGGTTTAGATTCACGATTGGTCCCGGTAGGCTCAACCCGGGAATGTGCTCAAACAGGGATTTTGAGATTTACGATGGACACTTTGGTTTTTAAATCGTTGCTATTGGTTATAACTTATAGGAGAAATAAATAGTAGAAATGAGCATTTATTATTCCTATAGGTTGCCAAAGGTTAATCGGGCAGATCAGGCACAAGCATGTATATTATCAAATCACACAAATTTTTGCACATACAGGTTAGGTCTGCTCATCGACGTTGTCCGCGATCCGACGTAGTCGGATTGCCTACCAAGGTGGCTGAGTTGCACTTACTAAAGCGAATTACACACAAAATGAGTTAAACGATCACAATTCTTTTAATAGTTGTCATATTTTACGGGCAATAAAGTGCGTGGGATCAGCTAGTTTTAATATAAAATATGTGGCTATTATTAATTTTTTTAATTTAAATTTTAAACCATTCCAAATTTGTTTTATTGTGACTATATTATATTTTTTGTTATCATCGTGATATTATTTTATCACACTGTAATAATTATAAAATATAGTGATGAAATTTAAAAAAAAAAAATATCGAACCTTGTATACTTTATTATAATATTTATATTATTATCATGACAATGTCAAATGATATCGATACACAAATCATAAAAAAATTAAGTAATTAAAAACACAAAATTACAGAAATATTGAATTCTAAACATAACACAACTACAGAAAATAACTTGGTCATCAATAATATAATATATTATTACATACAATTTTATATTTTTTTGATCTTACAAAAACAACTAGGTAACTCACTCGATTTTATAATCATACTAATAATACATATTATATAATGGCGAAATAAATCTCATATGGATTTTAATTTGATATTATTATTATTATTTCATTAGTATCAATGTATGATTTACAAAAAACTATTGATCAACGTACAGATACGACTACGTAAATCACACACGATCAAATGATATAGTGTGTTTCCAACCGATAATATTCGGGAAAATTGCGACTTTATTTTGTCGGTTTAAACATGGAATGCATTTGAAAAGTACGAGACAACGGCACGTAAATTAGACGAACAATTTGTATACGGTTTAAGCTCGCCTGTATATTTAATTCGTAATTCAAATACACGTATCTATATGTACCTCGACAATATACTTTTTATTTATATCCTTTTTTACATCTTATATTGATATCAGTTTAACAGTCAACATACTTACATATTATAATGATGATCTAGGCTTTGTTGTCGTTCAAAAAATAATTTATTGATGATTAAATGTAAGTGCTTGAAATATTTTTATGGTGGGTATCTCGATTAAATAACATCTAAACGAACATCCGTGTAGACTGAGATCTTAATGTCTACAACAGTCGTTACGTCATTTTATATGTGATTTCATTTTATAACTAGTCTATCTATACCTACAAATAATTAAACAACAGTTGTTATTTTCTCCACTTCAGACAAATTATCACGCTTATAAATTGAATATCAATGGATTGTATTTCTACATATCAACATTGCCTAGTTTATTATTATTCAGTATATTGTATATTATATATCAACTGTGTAATTGTATATATATACAAAGTATATATTTACTTAATATATATATGTCCATAAATGAGTGTACATTTTAAAATAACTAAAATATTATGTCTATGCGTAATTATAAGAACGAAAAAAGGAAAATAAAAATTGTATGTTTCATTTTACGATTAATGTTAGCAATAATTTATTATGGTGATGTTATATGTTATGTTACTGTATTGTATAGGTCAAATAGCCAATACTCTATGAGATAACATATTGATCACCATTAAAATACTGAATTTTAATATTTCTAAATTATATAATAAATATTCTGTATTACCCAGTCACCATTACCATCCGTAGAATTACCAATATTATTTACTTATATATAATGGTTTTTAGTTTTAAGTAATTAATTTTAAATACACGTATAAACAATAATGTGTTTATCATGACTTATATAATAGTACACGTGATGATAGAAGAATTAGTTGTTCAATAAATTATTTTTAACGAAATACGTAATTTATTTTTGATTGATTTAATTTTAAGTTTTTACTATTAATAATTCATATAAACATATTAATCATATATGACTATTTAATACACAAAATAACGAATTACCGTTATATTATAATAATATTAAATATTATTATACATTCTCTAGTTTGGAACTTATAAAAAAATGAAAATACAATTCCTGTGGACTATAATCAATAATCATATTTTAATTCACTGTTGCAAAATATATAGTTAGATTATTAGATTTTTTTCAAGTTGTTTTATCAAATAATAATTTCAATAATAAAACGAACAAGCGTTTGCAATCAAAGTAGTTTAATATCTATAAATAAGACAAAGGACAAACTATTATTTTTTTTAATATAAACTCGCATATTATTATTTAAAAACTATTTAAATATAAAATGTTTAGAGTATTATTTTAATCAATAGTATTTAAATAATAACGCATCACACTTTTTATGATTATTGAAAATACATTATATCGAATTATTATAGACAAGAAATAGTAGTCAACAGATAATTAAATGAGTCGTAAAAAAAAGGCCTAATGTATTAAATGTTTTCCTAGTGGAAATTATGCATTAAATTCTATTTTGGAAGAAAATTATCTCATGAAACTTTAATGGTCATATCATTTAATTTATAAAAACTATAAAATTAAAAAATGACAAAAATGATTGCAAGACATAGTGGGCCTTGGTAGAATAATATTATTTATAAATGAAGTGAGAGTAGTTTGTGACAGCGCCGGTAGACTGATGTGTCAAACAAATAAAGACACGAAAAATGATGCCCATTTGGAAAAATTATAAATTCAAAAGAACAATCCTGACTTATAAACTCAAACGAAAAATGACATTATAATATCTCAACTTGTATACGACAATTTGTAATCCTGATGGAAAATAAACAATACCATTTCTTATATTAAAATTAAAAACACTAACTTGGATCTATACATTTTATGAATTAAAAGGTATCCATTTAAAACAAATAATTTAAAATAGTTATAAAATAATATTAATATTGAAATTACATGTATATTCTACATACTATTTATGTATAAATCATAAAATAAAATGGTTATTTTAATTTTGATTTATTATAACCTAGACTTTAGAGTCATTAAAAATAATAAAATTAATTTAATTTATGTATTAAAAATGTAAGACGGCGCAATGTATAGGCAATAGTGATACATAATACACGAAGACAATAGTAATAATTTTATTATAATAACTACCAAGTTTTAAAATGATTTATTTTTACTTAAAAATAAAATTAGATTGATTTAAACATAGTATCATATTATTGTTGGTGGAATGACAATTCACAGTTTATTAAAATATTTACTTATTAACAACCACTTATCGAGTTTATAATTTGTATCACAACGATTTGAGTAATATTGAATACTAAATATCCAATTCCGTCGAGTAAGTAATTTTATATTTAAATGAATATAAAAATTAAATTAATTTTTTTTTTTTTTTTTATTAGGTTTTAAGGCTTCGATGACTGAGGTCATTGGCCTGTAAGTTTGGTGGGGTTGGTACTGTAGGGTTGGTACGGTTGGTACGGTCGATTAGGAACAAGTGCATGTGTGGCAAGGTTTTTGCGCACTACGAACCCGGGTGGTCACCCATCCGAGAACTAGTGGCACCGGCCGTTGCTTACTCTCAATCACGTTTCGTGATTGATTTCAGCCACTGAGCCACATTAATTATTATAAATGTTTATAATATATTAAAACATATTATTATATTAATCACACAATTTTAAGTAAAACATATAACTGTATCATATTTTAACGTAAAATTAGATATAAATTATAAGTGTCAAATTCAGTTATAGGTATTCGATTTTACTTATTTATTTTATATTTTCATGTTTCCAACTCAATTATTCTTATATAAATAGCTTTATAGGACAGATATATCATACCTCAAGAGCGAATCGATAATACACATACATTGTTCGTATATTTCACTATAAATCTAACGGAAAATGACCTTGCGTATGTTTATGATAAACTACGTGATTTCCGTGACATGTGTAACCTTATCAAAAGGTTCGTGGTGGTGACACGATCCATCGCTTTAATCATTTATTTTCCGATAACGAATAGTAATATACCTACTCAACTTAGATTTATGGACACGAAATAAACAGGCTAATAAACTAAACGGAATATATATGGGTACCACGGTTATTTATGGATGGTTAACAAATACAACAAATAACAATTCTGTTACAGATTTTCTTACTACTTCTATGAATACGTTTTTATCGGATAATTGAATGCATTCATCCAACTACGTATTATAGTACATATCAATGCAATATCATCTTTTTTTGATGTGAAGTTGTAGGTTAGAATAGTATGGGTAAAACAAATAAAATATAAAATGATACTTAATATACATATATATATAAAATGTTACGGGCAAAGTAGGAAATCGGGAATTGTTATGTAATGCCCGGGCACTGTGCACAATGCCCGAACATTTTAGGCAATGTAAGAATAATCATTTTAATACTAAATTTGTTCATACATTGGCCGGGCATTGTACGAGATTGCCCGGGAAAAGTGTACCCCGCCCGGATCCAAGTGGGCAAAGTGAATAACTATTGCACACATTTATGTATAATGGTATTTATACGTAACAATAACACTACAAAACTATTCTTACATAGGTATTGTCTTCGTTTGATATACCACGACTTACGAGTTCCGAGTTATCCGTCTAGTTATACGCAATATACGCCATGACGGCTGCAGATAATACGTAATTTCATCGACAAAGTGATCACAATATAGTATATTGCGCATTTGCGCGAACACTATAGTCTAGATAATATTTCATAATTTATTATCGAATTATTATACTGTCACGACGTCGCGTGTCTGTCGTTACTACTGTATTATTATGTAATACCAATCGGTGTGCTTAAATGCAAAAAATGTGGTCGTCTATTTTACTCAAAGTGCCATAATAGTTGTGTATTTGTTAATAAATAAAGTAATATAATGTTATCTTATGCGCCCAAGATTACTCTTTAATAATAACTTATTAAATTAAAACTATTAAAATAACTATAATTTAATAATAAATAATATTCATCTTGTTCGTGTTAAAACACTTTTAGATCAAAATATTAATTCTTCAGTAGGAGGTATCATACTGGATAATAATAATTAAAAACTATTAACAGGCAATTGATATTTGAAACGCCTATTTCAAGTTTTTATTATGATTATTTAAAAATGCAGTAAAATGTTTTATTTTTATTTTTAATATATTCAATATTTAACCTGCAGTGCCCAAATCTAAATGGACACTGTATATAATGCCCGGACAATGTTAACTTATTCCAAAATTGTCCTCAAAAATCGTGCATTGTGCTCAATACCCAATTTCCTAATTTGTCCGTAACATATATATATTAATAAATAAATAAAAACAATGCATTTATGATATCTTTGCAATATCTATATTATATTTATAGTATAATACAAAGTATTCAAAGTTATATCGAGGTTCAACCGAAGAAATATTTTGTTTCTAGTAACTTTAAATGAAAGACAAAAATTCAACACAGACTTTTAGTATTACTGAACTAACAAAATGCATTGGTGCATTTGACTGCACTCTTATTAAAATCTGAAAAGTTGTGTATAAACAAAAGAACGCAGTTATTCCCCATTAATGCATTGTATAGGATTAATTAAATTAAATTTACTTTCATGAAAATAATTGGACTTTTTAATTATATAAATATTTAAAATATTATAAATAAACCACTTATACAGTAATATTTGTAACACCCAATGTTATTAATTTTTTTTTTTCTGTTGAAAAATTTGTCACAGCTTAAATATCTACAAAAAAACAATTAAAAAACTTAAACGAGTAGGTAATAAAAAATGAAATACTTTGTATGTAACCAGTGGGTACACATCCATGCCATGAACCCATTTTTAATGGCGGTTGGTTTCTTGTTCGTAATAAATCATTTAGCAAATATTTAAAACAAGACATTTGACTCTATTTATGTTTGGTGAAATTATGTGAACATTCTACATACTGACAACTTTTACCAATACTTTGAAGACATTTTCAATGTTACCCAATGTTATCTGCTAAGTATTTTAAACCATTTAATAGTATACTTGTACCCCTCTGCCTCATAATACATACATTTAAGAATTAATGTGATCACAGTGCCTAAATATTTTTGAATTGTTGATGTATGACTAAAGTTAATAGTAATATAATGTCAATGATATTTTATTTTAAATTAATGTGAAATCTTTACATACTACGACGTATTAAATCTGGACGTGTATGTTGAATTATTAAATATTTGGCTGTATATTATAATCTTAGATTTGATAAAAATAAAATAGTGTATATATAATATCTAATGTAATATATTATAATATGCGTATTAACTTTGAACCCAATAACAAGTATTTACTTTAATATTAAATTTTACAATTCTTAGGATGATGTCTTTATGCATAATACTTAAGTACTGTTATACTGTTTTTTTAGTGTATGTATTCGCGTTATTAGGAAATATTATGCTATTCCAGAATAATTCAAAGAATATTTAATCAAACTTGATTTAATCAGAAAAACAGATCACTTTATAAAGTATTAATACTACTTCTGCATTTCTCATTTAACATTCAGTGAGTATTAATCCTTACTTACTTTTTATTAATACATTAATATTAATTTTGATGTATTTTATATTAAACAAAATATGCAAATATCCTATCAATACTTCCACACACTACATATTAGTTATGATTTAAATTCGAAAGAATGCCCCTAAACTGTTTGTTTGATTTAAAATATTTTTTTAAAACAATATAGGTAACGGAAAAAAAGACAACTTTTGTCGATACTTTAACATCGTAATGATTGCTTAAATATACTGAAATCGATTTAATTACTTGCGTTAAAACAAAAACGAACCCACCGACAATTAACAGAAATATATCACGAATATAAACTCTGTAATATCCATGATAATCGAAGGTATAAGAAGGTACCGACGAGACGCATATTAAACGAAAGTAATCGAAAACAGTAAAGTGCAAACTGCAAACACGCACACACCTCGGCATCGTAATATTATATCCTGCAGCGCATAAGACGACGACGGCGGGCAATAACTTATTCCGAAACAGACGATTGCAGTCGTCGATTGTCGGGGTAACAGTATATGAAAGAGATATCTCGGGTTGTGAAAACCGTACACGGGAAGACGTATATATGCATATTATTTAGAGATGAACTTTACCGTATAGTGCGGCGTGCCGGCGATGGGGCGGGGTGTGTGGCGGTGGAGGATTGGCGGCGACAAAAGAAATTTTCACAATTTCTCAATATACCTATCGCGACAAAACGACGTGTCTGAAACGCGCTGCAAACAGCGGGAGGGTGTCGTATAGAGGGTGTGCGAGGTGTGGGAGGGGGTGTTGGATGTCGATGCCGCGCGACGGATAGCGTTGAACCGCTCTGCCGCTGCCCATCGTTGCATATATAATATTACACACATGCACATGCACATACACTATCGGAATCGGTGCCGCCCGATCCATTAGCCCCGAGAAATACGCGGCGCCGGGACCTTTTGTTCGGCTGCAGTCGGTAAAAGCCCGGCAAAACGTATATAAACTCATCGCCTTTGCCGGTGTGGGGTTGCTCTGCCGCCGAACAACACTATATATTAAGCACGCCGTGGCTGCTGTTTGCGATCCGGAGCTACTCAGATGTGTGTAAATGCGTGTTTGCGAATAACCGCACGGACCAGATGTTTGTGTCGAAAACTTCAGAGTTGTGAACTTAACAGTTTCGCTCGGTATGATTACATCCACCACCGACGCCGCCATGATGCGGTGGTGACTAAAGACGACTCTGCGCGAATAAGATACACACTTCCGGCCGTGCAAACGGAAATGTGTATATACTGCTAGGACCGATGCCACTTCCTGGCTTTAAGACGGCATCCGTCGACAGAGCACTGACCGTACTATATACTGGTCTGTTGTACGGCTCGGCGGACCGGTAAAAATACCGCGATTTCCGGTCAAGAAGCGTACAATACAAATGGCGATTCGTTTAAAATTGAACACTCTAATTGTATATTAAAATAAATAATTGTTTACACGATTTAAAGCTATTAAAATACAACGTTTTACTATGGATATATATTTTCTGAGTTTTATTCTTTTTTTAACCGACCGAATTGCAATGGTTGTGATTCCATAATATTACGAGACAAAATATTTTTCTGACAATTGCAACGTACATAATTCTAATTTCAAACGCGTATTTAATCAGTTATTAGTTGTAGGTAGGTATTTAAAGTTTGGTTGAGCAGTCCAAAACGCTCCGACCAACATTTTACGGAGTACCTTTGTGCCGCTACACTTCGTTCATATAGACTTTAAATAATATTACAAAACTAACAACTACTTGTTCATAATGCAATTTTATATATTAAAATTCTAAGAAAAATCGTCTCTTTAAATGAATAATTCTAAATTAAAAATGTATGCTTTCTCATGAAAAAGTAAAAACATTTGAGTATAAAAATAGTACAAATATAATTTTGTATTCACTTTGAGTCGATGTTAAAATAAATATTTCCAAAAGAGTTAATAATTTTCAAAATAATGAGTGTTCGCCTTAAATAGTATCACCTTGTTTGTACAGATGTTATAACATAATATTATAACTATTAACAACCGGGATGCCTGAAATTAATGATATATATATATACTTTTATGTGGCACTATTAATTACGACCTTTCAATCAACTTTAATGTAAGTGAGTACTTACGTAAATTAATAATAAAAGGGCCTAGAACAATATAGCTCTCGACTTTGGTTGCGTGACATTTGGACGATAATTTTTCCTTTGTTATAAGACTAACCTTATCAATTATTGCAGGGCGTGGTTGATCAAACCGAAAAAACGTCCTTTTCCCGTGATTTCCGAAACACTTATTTCGCTGGTATCGGGTCACCTAGAACTTTTAATTTAATTTTTCCTTCGATAAAAGAATTTCATTACGTATTACCTCTACTACACGGTTAGCGGATAAAACTTCAGTCCAGCGTTACCACTATGAGATTGTATCTGCTTTATACTTTAATGTCCGTTTCACGAATTTTTTTTTTTTTAGTAATAATATACGTTTACAACGATGTTATTGCCCCGTTAAAGGATTAGGTGTATTTTTATGAGATTACTAAATCTCGTTGTAAAATATATTTATGTTTTTCGAGAAATAAATTTACTTAAAAAATAATAAATGTTTGAAAAAGTTTTCCAATAAAAATAGCGTATACACATGCACGGCGCGAATACGGAGCGAATTTGAATTACATAACGCAATATTTATATAAAAATAAATAATTTTTTACACGACTTAAAGCTATTAAAATACAACGTTTTACTATGGATATATATTTTCTGAGTTTTATTCTTTTTTTAACCGACCGAATTGCAATGGTTGTGATTCCATAATATTACGAGACAAAATATTTTTCTGACAATTGCAACGTACATAATTCTAATTTCAAACGCGTATTTAATCAGTTATTAATTGTAGGTAGGTATTTAAAGTTTGGTTGAGCAGTCCAAAACGCTCCGACCAACATTTTACGGAGTACCTTTGTGCCGCTACACTTCGTTCATATAGACTTTAAGTAATATTACAAAACTAACAACTACTTGTTCATAATGCAATTTTATATATTAAAATTCTAAGAAAAATTGTCTCTTTAAAGGAATAATTCTAAATTAAAAATGTATGCTTTCTCACGAAAAAGTAAAAACATTTGAGTATAAAAAAAGTACAAATATAATTTTGTATTCACTTTGAGTCGATGTTAAAATAAATATTTCCAAAAGAGTTAATAATTTTCAAAATAATGAGTGTTCGCCTTAAATAGTATCACCTTGTTTGTACAGACGTTATAACATAATATTATAACTATTAACAACCGGGATGCCTGAAATTAATGATATATATATATATATACTTTTATGTGGCACTATTAATTACGACCTTTCAATCAAATTTAATGTAAGTGAGTACTTACGTAAATTAATAATAAAAGGGCCTAGAACAATATAGCTCTCGACTTTGGTTGCGTGACATTTGGACGATAATTTTTCCTTTGTTATAAGACTAACCTTATCAATTATTGCAGGGCGTGGTTGATCAAACCGAAAAAACGTCCTTTTCCCGTGATTTCCGAAACACTTATTTCGCTGGTATCGGGTCACCTAGAACTTTTAATTTAATTTTTCTTTCGATAAAAGAATTTCATTACGTATTACCTCTACTACACGGTTAGCGGATAAAACTTCAGTCCAGCGTTACCACTATGAGATTGTATCTGCTATATACTTTAATGTCCGTTTCACGAATTTTTTTTTTTTAGTAATAATATACGTTTACAACGATGTTATTGCCCCGTTAAAGGATTAGGTGGATTTTTATGAGATTACTAAATCTCGTTGTAAAATATATTTATGTTTTTCGAGAAATAAATTTACTTAAAAAATAATAAATGTTTCAAAAAGTTTTCCAATAAAAATAGCGTATACACATGCACGGCGCGAATACGGAGCGAATTTGAATTACATAACGCAATATTTATATAAAAATAAATAAATAACACTTTAATATGATTTCAATTGATGACATGGTTTATATTAAACAACATACTATACAATATTGTATTTTCGCCGTTTTTGGAAATTTATGTCGCTATTAGATTATTGTTATTGCCGTCAATATACTATAAACCAGTGTTTTTCTCGCTCGTTTCCATCTAGGTCGGTCGCCGTCCCGCGTAACGTGCAACGGTTATAAAAATAATTCCGAGCGCCATTGCACTACCGTACATTTCCCTAAAACTATATCGACGAATAGTCAGATAAATTACATCAACCGTGCAATTTCAAATTCGGAGCTTCCGCTTTGATAATATCCACGTAGTATAATTTATTGCATTACCTTGTGCCGCCGACAATTAAGACGGTGAACGTCCTTAACGTAATTACTGTCCCGGAAGTTTTAGCGGGGACGTGGAAACTTTGCGGTCGGTCCTGTCCATTACGAGGCTGCTGAATATTATAAACCGAACAGCGCCGAGTTTACCACCGCGAGAACACACCGAATGTAATTTTAACAGTCAATATACTTCGACGTAATAACGGTACTTAATGCACCGATAGAAATAATAATAATAATGTACCCGGAGCGAGTAAAAAAAAAAAATTCTCATACGAAAATGTGTTCATAGAAGCTAGACGGTCTTTATCTCACGTGATAGTGCAGGAGGACAAATAATATGTTACCTATAATAACAATAATAATAATAATAATAATAATAATAATAATATTATGATATCAATAATAAAAATAATATCTAATAATAATAATAGCAGAGTGGTAAGACAAAAGGCAGCGTGCAGCAAAGTATACGTCATGTATGTATGTGTGTATGTGTGCATGTATGTATGTATGTATATTTGTATATGTATGTGTAAGAGTGTATGTAAGTGTGCGTGTGAGAGAATGAAGAGGTAAAACCCCATCAGCAACTCAATAAAATCGAATGACCAGTGTGTAAACTCAGTGTGGCATGTATAACCCGAACTGTAGTGAATGGAGGTAAATATACGTACTTAGAAGACACGGTGGCGTTTCCATTAAATTTAAAAGGCCTGCGTCGGTCTGTGTGTGTGTGTGTGGTGTGTGTGTGTGTGTGTGTTTGTGCGTATTAAACATGGCAGAATGAATGGGCGTGGAGAGGAGTGTATTTTTTTTCTTTATTCCTACGCTGCGAAAATAACCAATATATACGTTTACTAAAAATCGTTGATGGACTGATGTAATGAAATGCATAGAAAAAAAAAAAAAAGGATCGTATAAATTAATACTATTGGACGTGTTTCTGCGTGGTTGGCTCTGAACTGAAATTAAAGTAGGTAGTCCCAGAACGCGATTATAATGTTTTTTCAACAAACATAGACGTTCGTTGCGAATATTTCCGACCGTTTCTTCTTTTTTGTTTTTAACAATAATTTACAAAAATTAAAACGGCCAACTATATATTATTATGGACTAACACATTGTAATAATGACCACGATATGGAGTTCTTTATTAACTATATTATATAGATAACTCTATACGTAAATATAAAATTGTGTGGTAGTTTCATAATTTATGACGAGCCCACAGTCACATAAACCTCAAAATAAATCAAACAAAGCATTGAGAAACTAACAATTTTTAGAGGGAAAATATACGATAGAAACGTATAGTGCAAACACGGCCTGTTTGTATTATTTATTTGTAGTTTTACATTGTCTTGCAGTCATGCTAGGCTTTTAACAACTTTCAGTGAAAAACAGCTGACATAATATTGGGTCCTTCAAATTTAATTTTTTTCCATACTTAATTTTGTTTTTTAGATCAAACACATAATAAATAATTAAACTCATCGATATTAATATTCCGTTCACTAATTTGTTTGGTTAAATTATATCTGAATTTTCTTTTTTTAATATTTAAAACAGTTGACATTCTTGAAAACTAACAATCTATTCCTTACAACTATTTAACAAGACAGATATATACTTCATCGTTTATGTTGTATAAGCGTGACGTACAAAACATAATTGTATAATATCGTCAAATCATTTTAATAATTAGTAATAATTTATATTTTATTCAAATTGTATGGATAAAATAACGGAAATGGGTACAAAAACTTGTCAACTTGAAATTCGTTATAGTTATGGTGATATAAAATATGCATTTGTCATTTTTTTTTTTACTTAAAAAATATATATATATATAAATTTGATTAAAAGTGTAATGGCGTTATGACTGTAGCAGTAAATTCTGTTTGGGTGGAATTTAACTCCTGGTTTAATACAATTTCACATCGTAATTTAAAGCACAAAAAAAGTATAAACTACCAATGAGAGAGTACATATTTTAATAATAAACATTTTCGATGTGTGAATGTCTCGCGGCTAACAACGAAATTTTCATTTCAGCAAACGTGTAAATATTACGCAATACGCAGTATTGTTAGAAAACGTTCGTTGTCGATACTTTTCGAATACAAGCTTCATATTATGTTATAATTCATTATGATTGCAAGTATACTTACGTTATTAATTGCTTTACCGAAAAATGAATAGTAAAATGAAATTATTTTTGGATCAATGCAAATTCCATCTGTACGATAGTTATTTAAAAATAATTTAAAAATTAAACTTTTTTTATAAATCGATTCAAACTAAACAGATCGACAAAAGTTCATTCCTCTGCTTATTAGTTGGCATAGCTATATTCCGAGTGAAAATACTAATATTATTGGCGGTGTATTATTATACACCGTTATGTTTATTTTAAACTTAATGATTTCGTTTCAGTGAAATTTTTTTCATGAAGAATTGTTATAAAACGTAAATTCTACCTTATAAAACCATATTTAATAATACCTCATTTGACAGGTTCAATATAGAAGTTTTTTGATAAACGTTTTTTTTTTCTTTCACGAACGTTTGGAGTAAAATAATATAGGATAAGAATAATATACCTTCAATTCGTAATTTATTGTTAACCAAAAAAACTTTCATTACCCTCGCACGCAACTCGTCGTTCGATCGAAGTAACTTTTTTTTTTCATTTACCCATAAATGGGGTTGCCGCAGGTAGTTGTATCATACCTACTCTACTTTTTGCGCCAGGATATAAAAACATTAGATGGATAAATATCGATAGTAATATTTGTCTACGTTTCTTTTCACGTTCTTGTAACTTAGGCACTTATGGTTTTTATTTCTAAATACATATATATATAGACAGAATGATTCACCAAGATGCTCAACCTCATATTTTCCTAAAATTATGGTTATATTCAATTATATTTAAAAAAAAGGAATTTTCAGTGTCATATAGAAAACAAATTTTTAAATTTTTAGTTATGTCAATCATTAATCATTGTTAACAAATCATTCATTATAAAAAAGATAGTACAGTTGAAAATAGTTTAAAATGACTATTGAACAATTTGATATTTTGAGATAGCAACAAATTTCTTGAATGCAGTTCTGGTCCAGCATTATCTTTACCACCAAACTTATTATGACTCGAAACGGTGATAACCATTGGACTTCATGGTTTTTCTCAAACAAAACCCTTAACAGTTAACACTTCATACAAATTATCATCATTTAACAATCAAAAGATAATTAAGAACTACCAAATTATATTTTACTACATAACTCTTTTTCTAATTTCGTCCACGTTTAAAACCTTGGACGGTCAGTGTCACAGGAACACACTGCCATCAACCAAAAACTTGGTTCATTGTACAGGGCTTAGTCACAATAACTGTAATTTAACTTTCCAAATTGAAACAACTCAACTATTCACAGGCTCATAGCCTGACACGATCCTATAGGTTTCAAACCCTACCAAACAATGAAATACTACCCATAAGATTCCCAGCTTCTTCTCAAACCTTCAATTAATACTCTTCGAGATTATAAAATAATGATCCGAAACGACAAAAGTGGACTCAGCTGTAGTAGGACTACAGCGTAAATTAGCGTAAAGACTTTGGTGGAACGGGCAGTGAGTCGCAACTACGTTCAATTGATTATGTACCTCACTATTGAGAAGACACAAATTATCACCGATGACGGTTAGACCTGGTAAAGCGAATCAACGAGACCAATAGGAATCTAAACAATGGGGCACAAAAGAACTTTGGCAACACCGATGAAGATGTGTCATTTTACTACAAGACCTACCAAAAAACGGCCGTTATCGTGTTACCACTCACCTCCCAACCAAAAACCTTATTAACGTACCTCCTCGAGCCATCGCCGTATTTCGACTCGGTCTGTACCTGCTTGAGTGGGCTTGAAACGACGTAACCTCATCCACGTTGTACAAATCCGTATAATATATTCATCACACATTGTAATTAGTGATGGGCCTACATGATGATCCTGCATGGTCGACGATAAGGGATAATTACCCATACAGGTCACATCCTTGGGTCCAATCAGCCGGTATAGACTCCTCTCTCTTCCTATTTTATATAAATATATTACATTCTCATAGAAATAAAGGACAAAGTATTTACCGTTAAAACCTGTAGTCACGTTATATACAGAGCACACAAATTTTACATACTGTTTCAATACTAAGGAGTGCTAAAAGTGCTGCAGGTTTTAAAAACAAATTTTTTAAATATTTGTTATATTTAATCTATTATTAATAATCATCCACAAACAATTTGTACAAACTATAAAATGTTAATTGATTAACATAAATGAGTTATAGGCAGGGCTAGGATTTGTATGTAATAAAAAATGGTAAAATATGCCAAAATATGCATTTAAATTTTTATAAGATAAACACAAAAATAAAGTTACAAAAAAAAATTTATTTATTGAAATATATCAGTGATTGGTTATTTGTCTTAAGGGTCACGTTGCTAGTTTTTCAAATTTACCACAATTCTATAAAATTTGAAAATTAAATTTTATATTTTAGTTGCTACCTCAATTATACGACTTTTACACCTATCTACTACCCGATACCTATTTAGGGAGGGGGGGGGGGTTATAGGGTGTATTATACCAAAAAAAATACTTTACATGAATAACTCTCAAGCTTTGTAGAACTGTCGGATTTTGATGACTATTTTTGTATATAAAATAAAAAGACTTTCTAGAGCCCGCATCGATCTCTGATTTTGTATTTTATTTCAAATAATTGTATTAAAAAAATTGTAAAAAAATTCTTTTTATCTTGTATTTTTTTAGACATATTATAAAGTTCGAGAATAAAATATTGAAAAACAGAGATTGATGCGGGCTGTAGAATATTTCCCTCTAGCAATAAAAAAAAAATTATGAAATTTGGTTGATTCTACAAGGTGGTATTGTTATTCCCGCATAATGTATTTTTGAGGAAAAAATGGCATCGGCACCGGGCGCCTTAATGGCTTAATATAATAATATAATTGAGAAAAAAAAGAAATAATTTAGAAATAAAATTTATAATTCACATTCACTTACGTGTGTTACACGCTACGATCACATATTTTTTCAATTTTTCGTAAATGAATATCAAACTATTCAATATTTTATCGCATACCTATTGTACCATAGAATTGTATAATTTATGTTTGACAAATTTTTATGAAATATACTATAAAACATGCATTTTCGCATTTTTATAATCGAAATATGCAATAATATTAATTGTATTCAATATATGCAATAATATGAATTTCATCCAAAATACGCAAAAACATGCAAAGTAAAAATACCACCATTTATCTCATCGTGAGGTGATTCGTGTACATAACTGAAAAAATCAATAATCAGAAGTCACAAAAAAAACCTGCTGTTGCATATAAATCCTATACCTGGTTATGAGTTTTAACTATTATTATTTTAAAATTGTCATAACCTCCACATCGTCCAAACCTACTATCATGAACAATCATTAATCATTAATCATTATCTTTAATACATGAGGTTAAATAACTCATAAACTATGCACTCGTTAGAGTTTCAATTGAGAATATATCAACATTTTCAAAAGAGTCATTGAATACGGTTTTAACATAATAATGTCTATGCAGCGGGGTTTATCAGACACCAGAGATAAATTTTGTTCGCATTTCCTTGTTTTTATTATTGTATTTCTTTATTTTTTTTCGACCTTCTGTACAATTTGACAAATAACCGCAACTTTCAACGGCTGCCTCCTTACCCCGATACGAAACTTTTTTCTTTAGTCATTTACTAGCTATGTAATTTGATGCTCGAAATGTGTTCATTTAACCATTCCCACGGGACCATAAACAGGTGTCCAACAATTTGATTTCTCTCAAAAAAAAAAAACATTAAGTGTTTTCGGAGAAAAAAAAATATTTTTGGTAAGTTTTATTTGGAAACTTTTACTAAACTTAACTCATACTCGGAGTAACTGATGATATTTCGTATTTGACTAATGTGCTTTATATTTCGAATTTTATTTTAAATGAAATGGTTTTTGGTATCCAACATCTCGATTTGTTCAAATAATAAAAGCCATTTTTAATATACCTTAGCTTAGTATTATCTGAATATGTAAATTAAACATAAGAATCGATTTAAAAATTCTTCTTTGAAAATATTGGCTGTTTTCGGATTTTTAGGTGTCTTAAGTTAAATCGTAAGATTTTATTTTAAAACAAACGTAGGTACTTACTTCATTTAAATTTATAAAATTATAGGTAACTAAAAATATTATTTCCAATTCGCATTAAATATTTTATACTTTTTTTCCCCTAAAAACCATTTATTATGTCTATATAATATTATATACACCATATGTGTTCGTTGTTTCATCAAATATGCTGTAAAATATTTTATTTACGTGCATTTAAATAATATTTTGCAGAGAACCCATAATTAGTATTATTTTTTTTACATAAACATCATCGTCTAGTAGATACATGTCTTCTTATTTGTATTATATAACAGTTGTATTAGAACTGATAAAATATAGCATCAGGAATTATTTTTAACCAAGAATTTAGTCCAAGGTTTTTCAATCGATGTTTACTTTTAAAATACTTTTTTCTATAAATTACATCATTTAGTTGTTTTATTATTATTATTATTATTGATCTTTTTTAATCATCAACAACTAATTGCTTATTTTCAAAAAAATATGAAAACAATTGATAAATTATTGATCACAGTTCTAAATAAATTATACTTTATTGTTTTTTATGACACTAATAATTTTCGAAATTCGACTTAAATGCCCACATCTCAACAGTATTGGTTGTTATTAATAATTATAATATTTATTATTGTTTTAATAGAAACCTAATCTTCTTCATTAAAGCATAATTATTATTTTTTTTTAATTTTAATAAACAAATATTTTCACCAAAAACATATATATTTATAATGGGTTTTAATTTTTAATTTTAGTATGTACCGATTCAATACTATCCAAATATGAATAGGTATTCACCTACTCTCTGTAAAAATACTATATTTTAGTGTTTTTTTTCAATACTACTCCGCCATTTATATGGATATTTTAGACATTAGTTTGAAGTTACTATGGACTATGGAGTTGAGATGGTTACGCAATGCGCGTAGGTAAATATTACAAGACAAATAACAACTCGAATAGCATACAAACGAAATTTCACTATAATTTCGAATATCTACGAAAACGTATTCTGTACAACTATAATTAATAACATTTGGACAACAAACCTACGGCACATTTTAAAGTTGTAACTTCCTACTCGGTAAACTCTGGGAAAATATTTATTTTTTTGTTCGAGCGCGTTTATGTCGAAATTTTTTTTTGTACAAACAACTCTATGCGATCGGTGCTGTTCGTAAATATTCTGCGATGTAATCGGCTTGAATTGATCTGAAATAAACCCATACACAATGCACACGGAAATAATTCCACCAGAATACGACAATGAGTGTTTTTAACCGTTCGCGGTGGAAGTAGGTACAGAGACTTGATTATATTGCAATTATTATTGATGCCTGGCAAGATTTTAGTAAAACATGATAATACATAATATTATATAGATGGTTTAAAAAAAAGCAAAGCTATAAACATCATAATAATATAGTTTGTTCCATAATTTAAAGAGCATCGCTATATCATTATAGGACGAAACAATGCCTACGCGATAATATAATAATATAATGTGGAATAATTATAATAAACGAATTCGACAATAGCGAATAATATTTCATATTATTATGCCATTTTTCAATACGTGCAATCAAATTACCCGGGATCGTGTACCTATACACCGGCTGAATTCCGAAGTAACAATATGTGCTATTATACGGCTTACCTATCGTTATTGTTGTGCGCGTACATTATTAAACAACGACCGCGGTAGGGGTAGGTAAAGTTTTGTTACCACCGCGCCGACCTTTGATGTCGCGTCCTCCTCGCCCGTTTAAACACACATGGTATGCCAAAATCCAAAGTGTGTAGCACTATGTTCTGGTGCGATCCGCCGAACTGCAATTTGGTGTAATGCAGTAAACATGTAACAAAACTAAACCGAGGGTGGCGCCCCCGCGTCGTTAATACGTTTTTAATTGAACGTCATCGCCGGGCGTACATTTTAAAATGTTTATGTTCGAGCAATGCATAATAATTATTATTACTATTATACCTATCAGGTTATAATATTATAATATTATAAATTATAACACATTATTATTATATTATCGTGTACGTGCGTGTGCGCTAATGGACACGAGTTCTAAAAATTACGAAAACTTGTTCCGAAAAAATCGTAATAATTTGTTGACCGCAGAACATATTAATATGCGAGCTATGATATTATTACGCCATGATAATAATGATATGACGTGTCAAAACAAATATACGTATTATATATACCAATAATATACAATACTACGTAACATTCAAATATATTACCACGTGATGTTTATAAATGAAAATTTATTTCTGTACTTGTATATAATATTAATATTATGGTAACGTGAATATGATAAATAACATAACCATATTATGTATTAGTTTATACTATTGAGCTGGGCGACTTGAAAAAAAAAATGTATACAAAAATATATAATTATATTTTTTTATCGATATTATAATATCTATTACATCGATATCAAATGACACGATGGTTGTATAATATATTTAGTATAATCGTATCTTGTAATTTGTTACTGTACACAATTTCAAGACATTCGTGACATCAAAGAACACGGTTTTTTTCCTTAAAGTTTCATTATTTTACCGTCAAAAAAGCAATTGGATTATCCAATTGTCAATATATTTTCTTTTAGCCATAATCGTTATAATGTCGTGCACATAATACAGTAGGTACATACTATTTGTGCACATTACGTTGTCACACGCGTTCCATCGAATGATATTATTATGATAACATAACAACACAAAATCGCTCCAAATAAATACTATAACAACGAGGGATGAACTTTTCTTTTTGAGCAATAATTATTAACTCTAACATAAAACGATTGGCTTTATGAATATTTGTATCGATAAAAACGCTTACTCGCGGATCATATTATTTTCACGTCATTTGCGCTTATACATTTAGACCAACTTACATGATAATATTATAGTAGTACTTACTGTCGTTAAATCACGTCATCACGATAATTATCATTCAAACGAAATCTAATGCCGTTTCAGGTGGACAGTTACCTGCTCGAGCGTTACACTCCCGAAATATCCGAAGGTCCGTTCTACAACTCCACGTTGGGCCTGCGGTTTCCGCTCAAAAAGGAATGGGTGGACATGAACAAAAAACTCATGCAAGTCAAATGCATTGCAAAGGTAGCCGGAGCTGAGCCCAAGACGGACGAGACGAGTGTACGGCTGCGACTCGTACCCGATCAGACACTATCGCAGGAGAGGCACATTCTTAATGCTGGTAAATAAATACAATTATTTTGTTTGTAGTTTTCGTTCGCAACCGCACACGCGTAGGTAATCGATTTTATTTCGAGTGCCGTTTTGGAAGTCAATTGATACAAACAATTACGGATTCCAAAACTACTGACATTGATTAAATAAGAAATAAAAATCACATTATTATTATTGTTCTCGCACAATATAAAATTAATTGCTTATAGTGTTGTTATTATGTGGAGAGTACTTCAATGGGTACTCAGTTCTCTAATAATAATTACTATACCTATATCATTATAATAGATAACTAATAAACATTATTATCATTAATCATTATTATTGCAAGCATGACGTATTTTCACTGAAATATGTTAGTATAATAATAGGTACGCCGCATAGATTTTCATTCAAATTAATATATTTGAGTATTCCTACTTGTAACTTTAATAGGTACATTTTGTAATAGTACAGTGAATTTAAATACAATATAATCATTTATCAAGTATAATTACTTTGGTAATATGCATTTTATACTAATACACAACACGGCTAACGTTTATTAATAATTATTGATTGTTATTTGATGTACAGACAACTAGCACTTGTTTTATTATATTCACTGCAGTAAGAAAATCAAAAATAATTTAATTATTAATAAAACTAAATAAAAATGTGCATAAAATGTAGGTACCTATTTAGTATGGGAAATATTTTCAAGTGTAATATTTTGAATAATACACAAATAATGAATAGGTATACCTATAAACCTATATTAATATATTTGTTTTTATCCAATGATAACTTAAACTTCTTCATAGCTCAAAGGCCATTCATTTTTTTACAATTATTTCATTACATTTTTTCACAGTAAAATGTATTCATTTTTTTCATGAAATACATCAAACAATTCATTTTTTTATGATATTATATTTTATTGGTTGTTTTCCACATTTGGACAAAGCCCCAAATCCAATGTATTTGGTGCGTTAATTTTTTTGTTGAAATCATCTGTATGTTCACATAAATCTATTAGTATAATATACTTAACAGTCAGGGTTTCTATAAAGGTATATATTGCAGAATGAATCTTATTTTTCCATAAAGAAAAAAAACAGTGTGTTATTCGGCTATATCAGTTTCGTATATTGCATTGTTTTTATTTTTATTTTATTCAGAGTATTGCTATTTGTTTATTGTGTTTTAATTTCGCTCAGCTGAGGAATTATTTAATGATTATTGCAATAAAATTTAATTTTTTTCGTGAATTTTATTTTAAATCTAAATAAGTAATTATTGTACTAGGTGTACTAAGTCTTTATGAAATGTGGATTTATAATTAGATAACTATTTAATTATAATAAACGAATGATCTAAATTAAAAAAAAAAAAAACTTAAAAAAATATAGGTAACCACAGAACAGTTATGGTAATTTTATTATTATTTTTTTAACGATAATTTATAAGCCACGACGAAACGAGTCGTTAATAATTTCATTATAATCACATAATGTTTCATTTATCGACGCGAAGTAACCGAGGTAGGTAGTTCTCAGCGTATACCGAGTAATATTTCCTACGCAATATCTACCTACGAATAATTGATATACACAATCAGAACATTTGCACACTTTTATTATACACCACTCGTAATTAATTCATCGAAGAGATCGGTTTGTGATACGTGAAAATGATTTACGGTATACGTTTATAATTGTGCGGTTACACAAAACGAATTCGTTCAAATTTCGAACGCCAAACAGAGTCATTTTTCACAACCGATTATATTATAGTTTTTAATTAATATATTTTCGTAAATACTTTTGTATTCTGTTAATTAAAAACATTATACTATTGTGTATGGTAAATATTATATACATATATTTTTTTTTTGTACCATCATACATTTAAAATTAAATATTCGAAAAAAGAAAAAAATGCTGTCAGTTTGTTGTACTTATCAATCCATATATTAAATTATAAGCTCATAAAATCCAGCTTACTCCGGGGAAAAGCGTTAAATGATTTGCTTTGATGTATTTGATTTAAATAAAGTTCATAGTTGTTATTATTTCTTGTAGTTTTCACTATAAATATATATTTTATATGGCAATTAAAATAAGTGCTTTAGAGAAATACGGGTGGGGCTATATGTATCGCGACCAATATCATTAGTTACTGTCTCTATACTTACTCGATCTATACCTTGGTCTAGGAAACTTGGTAATTTGTTCCAAGCCGAAAGTGTATATATAATCATTAAAGTTGAATAAAATTTTACATTTTTCTACGCATCGTAACATATATCTACTTTGTAAAATACAAAATTAAATTAAATTGTTTAAATCGAATTATTGTCACCGTGCACTTATAGTAATGTCGAGGGTCAGAAAATATTATTTTTTCTAAATGTGAAGGAATTGTAAGTAAGTGATTGATTATTGAATGGGTTTGATTTTTAATCATAAAAGATTGTTATTATGAAAACTTTATTTACTTGGAACATTTTTATTTATTTAATATAATTATTATTTAAAATATAAATGTAATTGTTACAATACTACTAACTAATAATAAAATCATTTTTTCTCTGTACACTAAAATCTTTTTTAATTGGTTTTATTTCTTCATTTTAAACAGAAGTATGTTAACAATATGAACATATTAAATTCTTATAGATACACTCAACTACCTACTCATGTGTACTAAATCCTTGATAAATTATTGAAAATAACTTTAATTAAACATTTATTGATTTTATAATATTTTATTGTAACCGTAAATTGATTATAAATTAATAATCCATTTCATGCTTTAATAATAATGTTAATTTACCTTACTATCATGCCTTGAGGTGAGTTGGGTGATTAATAAGTAAGAACCATATTCTTTACTCATCACATCAATAGTATATTAGTATAAAATATTTGGTCAAATTTTTCTTGTTTTAGATTTTTTGTTGGGCAAAAAAATGATTTACGACGCACGTTTTTATAAATTGTATAACTGTATAATTTTCTTAAAAAAATATCACTTTTTTTTTAGTGAACACTTAGTACCGCAAAAACAGTTTCTTAATTAATTTATCAGGCACATAATACTATTATATATCGTATACAATTTGTATCTGTTATATAGTCATAATAATATATCATGCATGCATATCGAGCGTAGAAGATGATTTCATTGTATGATCTTTTATTTTTTTTTAGGTGCTGCCATCAACAACCATTGTGCCATAATATTGATCATATCTGCTGTTTATTACTACGAAGTGTACAATTAAGTTGAAGATTTAAGTAAAACCTTGATTAAATACCAAAGATATAACACATACAATTTATAATCAATAATGTGCAATTAGGATGAAAAACTTTTTTATTTTTATTTTTTAAATGGCGTTTTTTTTCATTGTTGTCGCCTGGTTGTCTTGGACCCCACCGCATAATAATGGTCTGAACTTCAAACACAAAAATGCCTCGTTCAAAGCGAAGTCGTGTACTCAAACGTGGTATCCGTGGTATCAATTAGAGAGTTCGTGCTATTTTTTCAAAGAGCTTTTTAAACCTTTAAACTTTTTATTGAAAGTTCAGGCCTTTGTGTGGGACCGTTAAAAGACTCACCATCTTATTAACCTTTAAATAATAATAATTCGGTTGAAAGTTTTTTTTTTTTTTACCACCAACGCGTAAGAAACATAAACATGTTTGATGTAAGTTGAGCGTTTTCAAAATAATTCCATATTTTTCCATTTTTTTGACCACATTATGTTTACATGTTTTGCAATGTGCAAATACGGTGGTACTGATTAGCTCCGGCACTTTTCTACCTCTCCCCATTTTACCTCTATACTTTCATATAAATTAATTCGACATCCTAAAAGCTACGGTTTGTGAGTGCAAGTCAACAAGTATGACAAGTGTCTTGGTTGTCGTACATCTTTTGTGTAAATACTATTTATCGTTGTTCTGTACAACTAGATATTATATTATATTTAATAATATATTACCTACCTATATAAATATATGTAATTTAATTCATAGTTAATTGTTGTTACCTATTAAAAAAAAAAAAAAAAAAAATGATAAGGAATACTTATCTTTTTTACCGATCAAGACTAGTCCATGTGCATTTTGTTAATTCGTATTATGCATCATCGCATGATTTTTTTTTGTTCATACGATTTATTACACCCAAATTTCCCACCATCATTGGATTTATTGTAAGTAGTGTAATATTGATAAGCTAGAAAAAACAAAAATAATCATTTACATTTTTTAATATATAATTTTAAACTTATCATATAAGGATAAAATAACATATTAATATAAACTATTTACAATAAATCTTTAAAAATAAGACGTATGCTAACATTTAAATATTATAATATATCGATTTATTTGACTCATTTTAAAATATATTCTCATATAACAACATCTGAAAACTATTTTCTAACTTGCAACAATGAATGTTAAGTTTGTGTAATTAATTAATACTCTCGAGAAAATATTATACGGATTGTATTCATAAATAATATTAAACGCATATGGAAATTGAATAAAAGTTTTTAATGTTATGTATATTATTTTTTTTTTGAAGTCGAGACGTGTCATAAACTAATAAAATATGTTTTATCCTAAGTTAATTGGAAACATTTCTACTGTTTATCATATAATTATTATGCATTTAATACAAACTGGCATTATTAACCGTGTACAAAATCACATTGTTTATAGTCGTCAGACATAAATATCACAATAGGTTCTTATAGTTTCATTGTCAGTGGTTTTTGTACGTCTGTATTGGACGTTTCGATAACTCGTCAGGGAGGTTCGATTCTGTCGGAATGTCAAAACATTTTATAGATAGTCTGCCATTTTGTCATTTCGGCTATGGAACAATTTGTTTCAAAAACTTAAATCGATGGATATCAAATTGTATCGATGAAAATCAGATTGCATTATTAGATATGACGTATAAAATATGTAATATTTGTAATATTGTGTACTGTAATATTATGCCCATGATAATAATTATTAAAATCAACAGAATAAAACAGTTTAATAAATCACGAAAATTATAATTATTGTATTATAAAATAAAATTTAGTTTAAAACTGTAAATACAATATTGCATTTGAGTAAAATATTATAGTAATTTAATTCGTACTGATTGTTTATGACCAACTATTTGCAATGAAACATTCTGACCTAACCTATCGTATTGTTTAACAGTATCTAAAAGTTGACATACACGTCTTAGTCAATAAAATTATTTGTTTCATGTTTTTTTTTTTTTTTTTAATTAACAATATTAATTAATTTTGTACTGTACTATTTTATAGTAGTATGTATCATTCCAAAGTTTTTGTTACCATAATATTATTTTATTGTTGAAGCAATTATTATATATAATAAATTCATCTAATATTTAACGAGTCAGTTGTAAGTTGTAATTTGTAATGTTGTATGGGATATAATCAATTTGGTTATAATATATAGTAATTTATTATTTTCGGATTATATAGTTAAATAGCTTCAACATTGCAAACCTTGATTACTAACTGTTTAGAATAATACATTTATTTTGTAATCTGTGGATATTTAAGTAAACCATAGGTACATATAGTATAGTTTTTAAACGTGTCTCGTTTAGATTAATTGTTTTTAACACCTCGATATTGTTGAGATATATAATTTCTGTACAGAACTTTTGTTGTTTACGACACTTTACTATTCTTTAGTCTAATTTTAATTTTAGCTAACACATTTCTAAATTTACATTATTCATAAGATAAAAAAAAATAACATTTATCTCTATACTTTAATCAACGTTATCTATTTAAATGTGAAAACTACTTACATTTTTTTGTTATAATATTATGTTACCTACTTGTAATATTGTCACCTAAAAATGAATGTATACTTTTAAATAAATAAATATATTTAAATATATATATTTATTTATATATACCATTATTATATCCATGAAACATTTATGTAAAAATATAAAATGTAAATACACTTTTTAAAACGGATTTTATCTCTTGTTATTTATCATTTTTTTTTATTACCTTCGATAATTTTAAGTTCCTTCCATATACATAGTATTATGCAGGTCTCGATTAAGTAAACAGTCAGTGGAACGTGTATTAGTATCAAATGCAACATTTTTCATCCACAGCGTTTAAAAAATACGGTTTCAAAATAGAGACAAGTAATATAAAACTCTACGAAACTGCACACGTACATGGTATATTGCCGTTCTGAAGAGGCGGGTTACGAACAGAGAAATTGAAGTATATTGAAAATTAAGATCCCAAATATATAATATATTGTATATAGCTTTCTCTATTCTTTTATTCGTATCACTGAAAGAAAATACAAGTGTAATGTGTCTGAAATAAAAACGTTAAAGATAATATCGTGTTACATCGTGCCAAAAATAATTTATTTTTTCATTCCACTTGTAAAATAATACTAATATAATTTCCCTCGTAGGTAAGGAGTTATCTGAATAATAAATCGGAATGGATTGATACAGATATCTATATACATTTGAATGCATCAACATTTTACTACGTGCACAATTTTCATTTGCAAGTAAAAAATAAAATAAATTGTTAAAAAACAATTGTTACATTTTTAGAGGAACACAATATTATTATGTATATAATATTTTAAATCGTCATCATGTATAGTGTACATTATTTTTCTTTAAACACTGTCCAAGAGAAGTTGATTACTGTTTTTTTTTTTTATATTTTAGCATAAGTGTTAAAATATTAAACACACAATTTAAAAATGAGTTTTATCATTATGTTTATTTAAATCCATAAATTCATAAAAAAAAAAAAACATTTTATAGCAATAATAATAATAATAATTACATTTTGGTTGGAAAAAAATTTTAAATTGATAATTTATTGTTGTATTCACATTTGTTTAATATTCAATGATTTGTTAACATTTTTCTCTTTGTAAAGTTTTTAGTTGTAACTGATGTAAAAATGGTTTTATGATTTTATATATTTTGAGACTTAGCATACAACTATTTGAATCATTTTTAGTACCAGTTTGTTTATAAGCCCTGCAGGTACATTTTAATTTATATCAAATATCACTTATTATTATAATTTATATTTCTAAGTATTCGTTAACTTTGGAATTTTATAGTTAACTCTTGAACTTTTATTACTATTCAACCTAACCTCTGGATAGTGGACACATCCAAGTAACGGACATTTTCTATGTAACTAACTTCAAACTTTCTATAATCTGAACCCTATGAATTTCGGACACCTCCGAATAGCGGACACGATGTCAGCGTCCGAGAGTTTTCCGGTAGCTAGAGATTTAACTGTATATTATAATACTCACTTACAACGGTTGAATAAACAATACAATATTATACCTTACTGTTTTTTATGATGTATAGTCTACTTCACAATTATACAGGTATAATATAGAATGATTATTTTATTATAATGATGTATACAAGAACTGGTGAACCACTGTTATTGTGTGCCGGTAAACAAATAATAGTTTTATATTAAATATTCCCAAATATTTTCAGTTTTCTTCTTGATGACAAAAAAATAATAATATTAAACTGTTGAGTTTTCCCATCAATTGCATACAGCTTTTTGCGACGTTTTCCTTAGCACCTTGTCACGCACCTTTCGAATTCGTAATCGTTCGGATATTGCTTTTCCATTGGCATTTCGGGGTAAAAATGAAAACGGAAAAAAAATTACAGGTATAAGGTCGTATTTACCACAACTATGCTACACGCGCTATCGGCAGAATATTTCGTATTTATGTCGTCGCCGCGATAAATAATGGGATTTTGTATCTACCTCCAATTTATTTTAAGTGCGTATTATTTTTTTCGTCCTACCTTCCGCTGAACCCGGCGTTTACACTTAATATATATATATATATATATACACGGGCTATATTATATAGCACTGTGTATTATGAGCGTACGAGCACATACACACTTACACTTACTGTATAATATTATAACGTCTTCGGTTCCCCGCTGAGAGAGCGTAAAAGATGGTGATGGGGGGGGGGGGGGGGGGGGGTTACAAGGCGGTTAGAGGGGCTGTTTCGCCAGACGGTGCACTCGATGAATATAAAACAGGGGCGGAGGCGGCGGCGGTTAATGTGCATAATTATGTTCGAAATTTTCAAATGGAATTGAAATTCAAGAACCGCTAGGATGTCGGGGAAAAGCCTCGTTCGCTCCCCCGCCCGCGCCGTCGCTGCTTCAGTGGTAATGAAATACACTTATGCGTTCCGTGTATATATATATATATATATATAGGTTCGCGAGTGCGGAATGAATGGGAAAATTTTCAGCGGGGAAAAAAATTCAATAAAGTAGAAGAAAAAACCCGCAAAGGAAACAGAAAATATAAATGCACGAGGACGGTGCAGGGGGGGGGTGGGGCAGCGGTGTGTGAGTGAGCTGCGGCCACGGAACGGAGCGAGAGACGCGAAATTATTGAGGGTAACGGCGGCTTGGCTGGCTTCTATATATATATATATACATATATAACACTGCAGCAGTATATATTATAGGGCTGCTGTTGTTTCGTGCTCCGGTGTTATTTTCGGCGAGATGGTGTTTATTATGGCTCTGTGTGGTCGGTGATGGCGGGCCGGGGGTGTCGTGGTGGGGGAGGAGGGAGCGCCACGGTGTTCGCTTGAAGGGGTGTTATGCTTCTGTGCGGGGGTGGCGGGCAGGGAGGATGTTGCCAACTTTTGATATAATAACAACGGACAGCGCGCGTGAACCGAGGGACTATAAAGATAATATCACCGCCGCCGGAGATCTTTTAGCCATAAATTTTACTTATATACACCACCGCGAGAAAATGTGCGCTTGTGCGAGCTTATACGCACGCGCGCGTGTATGTGTGTGTGTGTGTGTGTGAGAGAGGGACCACGGTCTTTTTATCGTTAAAGCTTTTGCTCGAGCCGTGAAATGGGATCGACTTTTGTTTTTTTTTTTTTTTTTTGTCGTTTTTATACCCCGCGTAACCAACTGCGCACGTCATGTACGGTTATTATACCGTATATGTATACCGACAAATTTTTAAAACGCATTTTTCCATCCCTCTCGCGTACTCGTATGTACACCGACGTCCGACCGACCACTATCACAAGGTTAGTCTCGCGAAATTATCCGTCGGAATGCACTCGCCGTGGAACGCCCGGAATGACACACACACGGACGGCCAACGCGTAGCTCCGCTTATTTGGTCCGGTCCCAGAATTGTAAAACGGGAAACGACGATGTCCTTTGCAGTTCTACGAAACAAAAAAAAAAAAAAAAAACAAAACAGAAATCGTTGGTAAAGTATTGGACGTTTATGCTCTGTGAATTCCACCCAAAAATACAAACATTTAATAATACATTATTAAATTTTTAAAATCGAAAACGATGCATGCGAACTCACGCTAATATGGCGTTCCCAGACGAAATATGTCAACAGTCCGTACTCATCATTAAAATGCCCTTGCACAGACCCCATTTTAAACCATTTAAAGATATTTATAGCGATGTTTAAAAATGAAAATTTCATGTTTGTTAAAAAAAATGTATATTTATATGCTTCAATATAATTCAATAAGCATATCATACTTTTATTTAAAAGTTTGTAATTGTTTTCTTTGGAATCCCGGTTGAATTATAGTATTTGTAAAACAACTACATAAGTTTTAAAACAACAATATTAATATCTAAATCACATGGATACTTCTGTGGTTTTATAATGACGGAACAACACCAGGTAGGTACGGATATCTAAAATATGAATCCGGAACTATTTTACCAGTAATCGCTCTACAATATTACAATATTAAAATATGAACACGCTACATAATCGGCAGGCGTCATTTCAGTTTTTGTTGGACTAGGAAAACTTCTTACCGGTTTACCCACTTAACATTTTTTATATGCAGATTTACATGGCATAGTCGAAAGTCGTGCCATAGTGCCTCCTGCTATGATATAGTGCACTATGATATCGGTTGAAGGTGGGTGGTAGGGGGTGGTAGATAATCAGGTATTTGAACTTCACACGTTGGACTTTGAAGTACACATCTTGTACGCAGTACGTACTCTGCAGTGTTCCCGACGTAGTTGTGTCTAAAATCTAAGTTGTGAGCGTCCGCCAGGCTCCGAGTACTTGTTCAGTCCTGCAACTACTGCCACGTTCCGGCACACCGACCGGCCGGTTATCTGCAGTCATTGAAAGATAAATAATTTACAAATTTGTTTGTTTATGTGCAAAATACATCAACACTACGACAATGACCTTGGAAGTTAAAATCAAGACTTCTTATGAGAATCTGTGCCGACTTGAGGTCGATGTAAACACTAGACTGGGGTGGATTCCTCAGTTCCCCCTTCCTCCTTACACAAATCTGTGCCGCTGTATAGTATAATTATTATACGCGCAATTCCGACGTTGGTGAGTCGAAATAAGAAGTGGCAATAGTCGAACCACGCCGAAATCAGACGAAAACGTCAAAGTAACTGCGATCGGATTGGCGTTATTTACCTAATTCTAATTAGATCGCGTACAAGACGTCATCGCGAGCGACGGGTTTTCGTCGCCCCGCGAGTCCGTCAATCAGCGGCGTGGCTGGCGTGAACGGTCGTGTTTGCGAAACGTAACGTATAATAATAATATAATGTTTAATGCCCGTCGGTCTCGGCAACGGTTCCCTCCCCTCATATTTCCACGCGGATATTATATAAAACACAACACGGCGTTGATTATTCATCGGGCGGGGCATGGCGGAACGGTGGCCGCACGTATTTAACCGCACGCACAGACCCGAGCGGCGGCGTAGGGATCAAATTTAAATTCGGGACGCTCAGTCAATCCGGGCGCGCACGGATCGTTTAACTCGTCCCCCCCCCACACACACACACAGTCCCCCCCACGGGTTTCCCCCGCACCGCGCCCCCCACAAATTGGCATCGTCGGCGAAAGGGGTTAAGAATATTATTATCGCGACGGTTTGCTCGTTAGCTGGCAAATCAACGGGGTCGGCGGCGGCGGTGTTGTTGGCCTATCGCCGCCGTCGTACGTATTTGAAATTCAACGACTACGACGACGGCAACGGCGGCGTGATTCTCTCTCGTCATCGATGCGATAGTGTGTGGGTGTGAGAGATACATCACGTGATTCGGTTATACAGCTGTCTCTTTCGCCCCGGAGGCGACGTCGTCGTATTATATACCTTACACGAGTATCGTACTAATAATAATATACCTACGCGGGTGTATACGCGCCCTGCACTTTGTTGGAACGAGTGAATGAAACTGAAGAGCGGCGGAAACACGTACACGCGAGCGGCACGTTTTATTATTGTTATTATTATTCTAATATTATCATCTTGCTCGTGCGTGTGTGCGTGTGTGCGTGTGTGTGCGTGTGTGTGTGCGTGTGTGTGCGTGTGTGTGTATTTATATATGATTATGCATATCATCGAGTTCGTTAACAAACGCGATAACGCAACGTCTCGGCTGCCGTCGGAGGACGCGGGAAAATATGCGCTCGCGGATACCACCCCACCCAAGCGTCGGTGTTTATTTTTATTTTTTTTTAATTTTTGCTCGGAGACACTTTCGCTGATTATCGAACGCGCGATGCCAAAGTCGTCCCACAGACTCTATACGGTATTAACGCGAGGCGAGAGGCGTTTTATGGATTCGGCACTTTGCATTCATCAACCGTCAACATACTCGATCTTAAATCAAATAATCCGACGCATATAATAATATTGTTTAATATAAACTCGAGCGCTGGTCTATATAATGTAATATTAAATATACGAGTAGTCAGAACAATAGAACAGTGTATAGTTATTATCGATGTAGGCACTGTTTAAATATTAACTATTCGTATAGCCACACTATGATTCCGGTTCGAATAATATGAGGTTAGGTTAATCATTGAGGTAGGTATAGGAGGAACACAAGTCATAAAAATTTAAAAATTTACAAACGATTTAAATCAATTTCAAATATTACCTATTAGTTATTAAACATTATGAAATCAATACAAGACATCATCAAATATCATTCGCGAGGTATTTTTAGTTTTTTTTTCCAAGCACAATAATTCTAATGTTGGTTCATTAAATATAAAATACATAAAACAAAACATTTATAGCTGCATGGTTTATTGGTTTCAACAAATTGTACTAAAATAAGATGTGAACAATTTATATTTAAACAAAAAAGATATATATCAAAATTATTAATGATTCAACCTATTATGCGTTAGGTCTGTATATTGTTAATTACCATACTTTATTTCTGGTAAAAAGAAACCAATGATTTAAGAACACCTATTATCATATTATTATAAATGTGTAAATAGTTAATACCACAAATAAAATAAATATAAATGCCTACCTACATTTCGTTTTGGAAATCAATCAGACGATTTATCCATAGGTAATTTTGATATGTTAATTTGATTTATATAATAGTAGGATCCTTCAAAACAAAAGCATATAATTTAAATTAAATGATTCGACTGTTTGCATTTGTAATTTAATATATTAATAATGTTTTAGTTCACTTAAACCTTAAATAGATATTATTGTTATTCATTTTGTTCGTCTATTTTGCAGTCTATGGAAAAATATATATAATCTTATTGTCAATATATTATTTCAAACTTATTTAGAACAACGTTTTTATTTTTACAATCAGACTGAAAATATATACTCTTCTGTCAAATGATAGTATATGTAGGTACATTCACAAACTTAAATACTATAGCTATAGTGTGTTTCCTGCATATAGAACACGAGATCTTCTGGATTATTGGACTAAATTATGTGATTTACATAAACATGAAATGGGGTTGAAAATATCATTGTTACCGTGAAATATATTTTGTATTGAACGTCGAACAACGCGTATTTTATAATATACCAGCATATTTGGTAAGTAAAGACAAATACTATATTATTCATGATACTATCTTCTTTTTTTTTCAATACACAAATACTCCGTCGAATTATATATATATATAGATAGATACATATACGAATACATTTTATAGTGTCCCAATATTGCTTAAAAGTGTAGGTACCTTTGCCATGTACTCATTAGTTCAAAACATATTTTACACAAATTTAACTAGTTCTATATGTACTGACCTAAATAATTACTAAACCTCCAGACGAAAGTAATATTGAAATTTTGAAGCTGAAAATGGTACAATAAACTACGATTCCACGCAAAATGTATTAATAATCTAGGGTTTATTACCTGAAAGAGCTGGTTCTTTTTATTTGTATATATTTGTATGTTGATCTTTTTTGTAGTTTATTATTTGGCTTTCACCAGTTGTTATTGATTTCTTGTAGGTATTCAAAAGTTTCCAATCATTCTGGCAACACGTGTCAATCGCGTTGTGTAAATATAGTGAAAATTATCTTTATAGTTTACAAAATATTCAAACACATAATTGTTCATCTATAAGTTAACAAATATATAAATACATTTTAGCCGTAACAGAAATAGTAAAACATTCAATTTCAAAATGATATTATTATAACAATCTCGTTTTTAAGTAATTTATGTAATCACGAAAATTCAGGAATTCATAAGTAATAAAAATAAAAAATACTTAGTGAAATTAAAATATGCATCATGTAGACGCAAATAAAAATACTTTATTATATTAAAACCCATACAGTATCAAAAAGATTTCTTAAAAAAACAAGGTTTAAAAAATAAAAACATTTTTTTGGAATAATTCCTGTTACATATTTACTAATGTCAAGTAATCATTTGTGAAATCATATTTTTTCGCACGGTTGTATAATATTATACTTTTCAATATTTTAGTGTATTAGGTTAAAATGTAATAACAAGAAGATAATAATTATTAAAGTACGTGGCATGTTCAATATTGGATTGTATTACCTTGTTAGTTAAATTTAGTTCCACACCATATGGTTCGCTATGCACAGTGAAATTAGATAGTTAAATTGAAACACTGTATACAGATTCCTAAATGCAAATGTATGAACTCGTTTTTGCTACAACAGTACAATTTCCACTAGGCATTATACAATATTATTAAAATAATGTTTATATAATGATGAAACTTATACCTGTAGGTATATTGTGTAAAATGAACATTTTTTATTTTATTCATCACAAAAAAAACACTTTTTAATTAATTTTTTTTCATGATTGTTTTTTTGTAAAATATACACAATTTAAAATTTTTTATTAAACTCCTTAAATAATATTTAATATTTTGTATGGCAAATTACACAATCTATAGATCAGTACTTTGGTATTTTTAATCCAAATATATTTTTTAGAATTAAAATCAAATCACGTAAACCAATTTTAGTTTTGTCAACAGCTTAGGTTTTATAATCAAAAATTTTCAGGGCCCTTCAAGTATTTTTAGAATATAAAATATAAAATTGAATATGATATAATATAGCATATGCGATATATATTATATACTAAAAACATTATACTTCGAAATTACCAAATAATTTAAGAACTATTGACCATTATAATTATGATTAGTAATTAATTTATATTTGATCAAATGCAATTAACGTACAACCCGCATTATGGGGTTATCGGTTAACCTAAAAAATAAAAATAAAAGAGGTTCTCATTTAATTTTCCTTAAATACTACATATTATATAATATTACAAGATTTACATAATTATAGTTTTTTAATAATCTAATTATTGAATTTTCGTTTCAATTTTAATTTAGCGGATTATCCACGGAATTCTCTTATCCGTGGATGCCAAGCCACCCTATTACGCCGAAAATCGAGAGTACACTGTAGAAGTTAATTTTCGTCAAAATATTCGAGACCATATGTTTGAAATAAAATATTTTTTTATTTGAAGTCGAAGTATACATCGAATGACATGATAAATGTATATGATAAAAGACAGATAACACGAGTACGAAAAAAAAAGTGAGTAAAGAAGCCACCCAATGATGACACTTTATTGTTGATTTTTAAAGGTTATAAAATAAATTTATTTATTTAGACATGTTTTTTTTTCTTAGAGTTAAAATTGTGAAAGGTCTCTGAACCATTTGCGTTTTAAGCGTCTAGGAGAGCTGCCTGAGATTGTGAGTGACTGAAGGTTTTTAATTACCTAAAGGGTTTGAGTGGGAGAAAAGACGGTTATGGAATCTTTTGTAAAAGTTTTTGGCTGAAATAAGATATAAACAGAATATTTTCAAAACGTAAAATATATTATGTATACTATCATGTATGAAAAACTATAATATAACTTATGTTATAGTACTTATATATATATTATTTAATATGTACACATTGTAAAAATCTTAAATTTCCGTTTATTATTATTAAATTTTTAATCATAATAAAATTGGTTTATCCAAGAATTTTATTGCTTGAATATTCACGTTTTTCTCAATTCTCCAAACAACAACTAGATTCAAAAATTACCTCCAAAGCTAAATATTGAAGTTTTTTTACTTTTTCCAAAGGTGACGTTAGAGTGTTAGACACAAAAAAAATATACACACACACACACATTATTTGTAGCCACTCAGACTCTAATTAATTACACAAGAATATTATTACTAATACGCAGGTTTAATGGATAACGGATAAAGGCAGACAGATATTAAATTAACGTAATAAGTCTTTGGGAAGTAATTACTCATAAGAATGTACCAAATACCAACGATAGAAAATGGTTATGTAATCGGGATTAATTTTTAAAATGCTCATCAGCAAGAATATTTGTTTAATAATATTTACGAATATTCTATACTTGAAACTAAATATAGGTATACATTTTATGGAAATTTAAGGAATAATATTTTCATATTTTATACATTGCGTATTATTTTATTAATTTTTTACACGAGTACCTGCTTAATGTACATTACTGCATAAGGTTTACATCCTGTTTCTCTGATATGTCGGAGCTAATTTAATAAAAAATATTATAAGTAATAATTTTTATATGAAATAGTTTCATAGAATTATTATAATAATAAATCGATATTATATATACATTTTTAATATATACACGAGACACGTACAACAGTGTAGAATTATTAACATGAAAAATAATGAAGAGTCTATAATATAGATTATACAGGATGATTTCAACAGAAATTATACATTATCTAGAAAATGTATTGGAAACATTTTTTTTTTTTCATAATTGTTACTTGTAAATAATTTAAGAGTATTATAAAACAACATTAACAAAAAAATTGTCAATAGATTTTCGATATTATTAATCGTTTTTCATATTTTCACAGTTATCCTTATATAGATATTGCTTTTAGTGATGATACATTTTTACTCATTCAATAAAACTTCCACTAACAGACACCTCTAAATAGTGGACAACTTCAAATATCGAACGTTTTTTTTCAAAACGAAATAAAAACGTAGCCTTGAATAGCGGACAAAATTTCAGCGACCAAGAGTGTCCGGTATTTTGTGAATTTCATTGTATAAGTGTAAAAAGTTATAAATCTAACATAAAAATGTTATTTGGGTGGGTCAATAAAATTTAAGATTTTTAAATTTATTTTATCTTATGGACATATTATAATGATTTGATTTAATTTTGATTGATGACATTTCGTACGATTGAATGTGGATAACTTCAATCCTTATATCTACCATACTGTAAAATACCTATTATTGTATTAAGCGTTTAATACAGGTATAAGTTAAAAGGATGTAGTAAAAAAAAAATATTAGTACACAAAAACTAGGTTAAGAAAACAATTATGTAACATAATAACAATTAAGTATAAAATTTAACCATAGGACAATCGATATTATTCAATAGTGATTCGATTTCAAGATTAATATATAAGGAACATATTGTTAAGACAGAATAGGTGTCTGTGGGTGGTGATTTTGTGACTCGATCGTCACTGAATGTCAAAGTTTTGATAAAAGTGCTTATTATAATTAATTTATTCATTTATTTGTGTACTTCTATGATTGACGTATACGACTGCAAAGTGACGCCCAACGTGGGGCTTGAACCCACGACCTCGAGATAATAAATTAAATAATCAGTGCCACAAAACTAAACAAAGTTGATCACCTACCAACCTCTGTGTTTGATTCAGGCATTTTTAGGACATATAAACTAACTGATAAAAAACTCAATATTTTAATTAGATATAAACATACATTAGCAAACATTTAAATACAATTAATAATCATTGACAATTATAGGTAAATATTAATTATTATTTGTTTATTTTCAAATTCAATTAATTGTATGACATTTTACATGTGTTAACTAATAAAGTTTATACTGGGATACTTAATGTTGTTCTTGCTCTGATAAAACATTTTTTTCTTTTAAATATTCATTGTTTTATATAAATTCAGACATTGTTATGATGTATTTTATTTATTTGTTAACTGCTTGGATTTTCGTTTCACTATTGAATAATATAATTACATTTTTATAATAAATTGTAAGAATACATATTTTTTTATTATTTTAGATTCTGAGCGAAGCGATGAATATATTGATTTTACAATGATGTGTGTTTTTTTTTTTATTTTTTTTTTTTGTGTGCCTGTCATCACCTTTTAGGACAGTAATAGTGCTTGGATTTTCTTCAGCAGTAACTTTTCTGGTAGGAAAGTGAATCTAGTTGGTTTTTTGAGGAGTCAAAAGTCAAAATTCTCCAGTAATTTTCAAAAGCAACGTGAAAAACAACAGAGAAATTAAGGAAAAACGGGAATTTTTACGCAAAATCTGTTTTCGAGAAAATCTATTTTGGTTTTTGGTGTAACTCTAAAATAAATGAACGTATATACATGAAACTTTCACTGGTTATTTATATTTACATTTTCTATACGCGATGAAATTTTCAAAATATTTTGATTTATTTTGAACTGTTTAGGAACATTTACAGTTTCCAATTGTATTAGTAATTTTTTCTATGGATGTCAATAAAACTTTATTTGTTGGGTAAAAAAGCTTGAAAATTTAATACAAGGCTTCTATTATATATTGTTACAATGACATTTGAAAAATATTAAAAATCCTTTGTCACAGTTTTTATTTATAAGCATTTAAAATTCAAATCTTGACAAAATACAGAAAAATCACGAAAATTGGGAAATTATTTTGAGCTGAGAACTCATAAAAAACTTTCTTTTTAAATCTAAGATTTGAAAATGTAATACAAGATTCCTCATAAATTTGTCTACCTTTATCAAAAAAAAAATGTCTAGAAGCAAATCAAATTAAACTTTTATGAGCGTTTGAAGTTCATATTTTTACAAGATTGGATATTCACTCGATTTCTCATGTAGCGATTTTGTTATTTTATTGTAATTCAAAAACGAATAACTGTAGATACATCAGAATTTTACTGAATGTATATATTTTCATTTTCTATAAACTATACAATTTTGAAAATATTTTGACTCTTTTTGAGCTGTTTTCAATTTTTGAAATTTTTTTTTTCTGTAAATATCAATAAAATATTATTTTTTGGGTAAAAGAGCGTGAAAATTTAACGCAAGGCTCCTGATATATTATTAATAGCAATTAAAAAATATTACGAATACATAGGCACAATTTTTTTTTATAAACATTTGAAGTTCGAATTTTGACAAAATTTATCAAATTTAAAATTTAATAATTATTTTCTAGTTAAAAATATATAAAATGTTCAACTTTTATAGCTAAGGATTGAAAATTTAAAACAAGGCTCCACGTAAATATGTTATATATAAATTAATTTATTCACAATAATATCATCAATATACTTGGTAATATCATAGGCTGACCGACCGTTTTCGCTCAGAATCGTTTTTCTAATTCAATGATATTATATCATTGAATTCAATTTTAACACCATCCATTACAGTGACCCACTTGTAACCTACTGTACAGCAGAGCGACATCCACTTACCCACTTTTTTTTTTGTTTTTATAATTTTACTATAAATAATGTTCGGTTTTGCATTGCTAATATTGAGTAGATGTCTAAAGTTTCTAATTATTTGTATTTCTGATTAAAATATTACATATAATTTCTGATGAAAAGATTCGAAATTTTTCTTTTGTCTAAACATGTATGCTATGCCCATAATTTGAGATCTTATTATGATATTAAATCCTCTGTAGCACAATCGTTGACATATTTCCATTTCAAAGAAGAAAGCATGAAAAACAAATATTTTCAGATATATATCGAAAAATTAAATCCATCATTTTCACTCTTTTTTCATACGTTTCATCATTTGGGTTTGAAATTTCAATGTTAGAACTTAGAAGTGGTTATGATGCAAAACATAATATTATGTTGTTAAGTCGCATTTTTACCGTAAACGTAATAATAAAAAAAAAATTGGTCAATTTAGCTACCTGTGATAACAATGTGGGGCCTTGATTCCAAAGTACTAATAGTAATATTTAATTAATTTCATAAAAATTACGGTTTCACGCTGTTAATTAATAGTTACTATATAATATTAAAGATATTATAGATTTAAGCTATTCAATGTAATAGTTCAGTAGATATAACTGGAACTATATAATACATTATTAGATGATATCCATAATATGTTTTACATATAAACTTCGCATTGTACTGTTTGTTCCGATGAATAGACGCAAAATGATTGGATTTCACTAACCAATAGTTATGTAAACTTATGTTAATAAAGATCAGTGATATATTATTATTATTATTATTGTTGTAACATTATTAATTCAAATTCCGTTTTGAGTATACATGATGGGAGTGTTGCGGGTTCTGCGTATTATAATCTCCATTGTTTTATACGATTCACCAGAGATCGACAGCTACCCTACACGCGCTTATACAATATATTATGTATAGCATACAATTTATAAACGGTTGGGTTGTGCGCTTAATGAATAAAAAAACACGGTAATTTGCATAATAATTATAATAATAATAAAAGTAAAAAAACTCGTACCGAGAACGCACGCGAACTTGTGTACAGTATATTATTATGTATACTTGACATTTTACAGTGTATAGGCACTCGAAATCGGTCAGCGTAAGGTTTTTATCGATTCGTAAAATATGCATGACAATAATATAATATAATATGTGACAATAGTGTGCAAATGTGCTCAGACGTCAACCACCGACGACACTACATCGACGCAGGACGATATATTTTATTGTTGTTGTTTATTTCTGCACGTCGAGCGGCATATTCTATACACGTGTAAATGTATATATATATATAGTCTGTGCTGCTGTTGGCCTAGGGGAGGGAAAAAAAAAGATCGGCGTTTTGCCGGCTGCCGAGGGCGAAGGGCGAAACGGAAACACCGGTTTGCAAAACACGCTTCGCCGGCACCCAATCAGTCGGAATTTGTCGGATAACTGTTTTCGTTCGGTCCGTCGGTGGCGGCGGTGGCGGCGATGGCGGCCGTGGTGGTCGAGTGGAAATCAAAGGAAAATTCTATTATCGCTGGTAATTTTTCGTATATACAGCGCAGAGTGTGTTGTGCACACAAAAACAAACGCAAAAGACCGAGCGTAATAAGCGGCGTTGTACTCTGGGCGGGGGGGTGGTGAGGTGGTGCAGGGGCGGGAGGGTAAGAGAGTCGTCGTCCGTGTTACGTAAGTCCGTTGGAAAAAAAAGAGGACAAACGTCCAGTGATTTGTTAGGGTTAGAGCGTGCTGCGCGATCGTGTATAGTACGGCGGCGTGTTATGGTGTGGGCGGTGTGTGGCGGCGAATCGGAGGGGGGTGATTTTTAGGGGCGGGGGCGGGGGAGGGTCTGGGACTAGACGGACGTTTGTACGTGATCAAACTCGAGAAAAACACAGAGCAAAAATTAAAAGGAATTCTCCCCGGCGTCGGCCGACGAAAATGACGACGGCCGCTGTGTTGCGGCGTATTCTCCGTTTATTAGTTTCGTAAAATGAGATTTGATATTATTATTAAATCCTTGTCGTCCCCGGGCCGCAGTTTATACGCAGCTCCTAAGTCCTATTTAATATTTCCACGGTGTTTTACACGGGACCGGGGGGGTTATTTTTTTCTTTCTTTTCACCTCCTAACGCCGACACGTCTGATACGCCGTTCGTTGATATGCCACCTCCATACAACGGCTATATACTCCACTGCTTTCCACCATTTCAAATATTGAGTCTTAAAACGTATGTGCATCAGCGTACTATTTTAACGCGACATGCTGTTTGGGCATTTTCAGATTACATATACACATTTTATTTGTAATACTATAATTTGAATGTCTGATGTCCGCTGTACATTTAATTGACACAAAGAAAGACGTCGAAAAACATAAAGCTGTTGTTTTTAAAAGCAAACATTAATAATAAATAATTTATTATTATTCTATGCGAATTGAATCACCGCCGTATGAACCTCGAATTTCCCATTGTTATGAATCAAAATTCAAAACTATTTTATTAAAAATATGAAAAAACGAGAGATTACGAAGGGCTTTCTATAATGTAGTCAGACGAATACCTAAATCAAAATATTGTAATATCTTAAAATAAATAGAACTTGTCAAACATGATAAACGCTCTATAGAACTATTTTAACTCAGGTTAAAGCATTTTGGCTAAAAGCCAAAACCTCTTTGTTATCCGTCTTGTTCTTTTTGGCAATAAGAGTAAATTGATATTGAACATTTTTGTTGGACCAATACAAAATATAGGAGTTTGTTTGTAATTTCTCATATAATGTTTTCACAGATACAACATAAGTCAATATTTCACAGAATGAACCTCAGTGTTTGTCCGGATAATATAGTTAAATATATGTCGACCTAATATAATACGAGAAGACCTCCAACTATGTATTACGTTATAACATTATAAGACGATTACCTTATATTTCCTAAATGTGTTTTATAAACTTTGTATACATATTAAGAAATTATTGTAAGTATTTTTTAATTTTATATTATCTAAAAATACGAAACTTACTTGATCAATTATTTAAATCATTATACGAAGCATTATTATTTTTTTTATGCATTTTTATTGTCTTGATAATAAAATTTATAGAAAAGTAACTGCTGTAAAATAAAATTATATCATATCAAAATAAACGACAATTAATATTAAATAGATGATTATGAGTTAAGTTCATGTGAATTATACAATTTCGCACTAGTTTTTCATTGCTTCAGTGAAATAATTCTTACATTAAAGATTGTATTATAATTTTAGAATTAATTTTACTATTTCAATGTATTTGAACAAAATAAATGTATTTATTTGATTTTGAAAAATAGAATGAAAATGACTTGACGTCAAAATCAATCATTTTAAATGTATTGAATAAAGTATATTACTATATATTTTTTTGTTAGGTAGGTATAAATATTAAAAAAGTCCAAACTCATTTATATTGGGAAAAATCGCTATTCCAGCATTACTACCACGTGCTAAATAAAAATTACGTGGGATTCACTAAAGAATAGTATGACAAATAAGAACAACATGGTGGATAAAGCACAAGCAATTTCAAGACGTCCACTTTGTGCCTAAATAAACACTACCAAAATGTAATTTTTTATTTTTTTATCGTTCATGAACAAACTTATTCTGTATTCGTCAAAATACTTAGCATGTACTTTAACAAATTAACACAAGCGGATAAAAATACTATTTTATCATTAAAACATATGATATATCTTTCGATTACAACTAATGTATAACAGCCAACAGGTAGTAAATAGTAAATTGTGTGTAATATATAAAGTAAATTTAAATATAAATATATAATGTTTACTTTATTATATTTTAAAACACAAAAATTGTTACTTGTAATGTATTTTTAATGCCCTTAAATTATTATTTATTGTTACATTTCACCGGGAATCACTAATATGTATTTAATTGTTTCTACAAAAAATAATTTAACTTATATATCTTCTACACAAATATTTAAATAGAACTCAGCACTATGTCATACATACCTACGATAAATAATGACATATAATGTATACATTCATCAAGTATAGGTACCTACACAAAGAAATAAGAATAATTTACTTGAATGAAAGATAATATAAATGCGTTTCTCAAAATTATCTTATAATATATTATTATATATAATATTTATATATTTATATATATTATTAATTATTATGATGATGAAATATTGTTCTGATAAGTATTATTTTTTAGGTGCAGTTGCCCCCAGACAATATTTTATTACAATCGATACATTTTGATTAAAGTCGTTATTGATGTACATACTTGAATAATTACTATAATAATCCTTATATTATAATACTTGGCGTATTATTGACGTATTATAATTGAACCAGACGCCATAAATTATATTACAAGTTAATCAATATGGAGGTTTTTGATGAGTTTCTTAATGAAACGAAGAATGTATTTATGTTATAATGATATTATTATAGTTATAGTTATTGTTATTAGTTTATGCAAACAATTTTAATTTTTGGTAGAAAAAGTGCAGACAAATTTCATACCAGAAGATGCACTGTGGAAGAAGCATTTTAATGATATCAAATTTAATATGTAACATGATTACTTGCACCAATGTGATACTATATAATACAGGTTCTCTTGGTAGTTCGAATAAATAGTTGCTGAACCTTATTCAGATTTGTATCATTATAATCAAGTTTAATTAATGTAAACATTTGATACATGATAAGCATTATCAAAATATTTCAAGATTTATACTTCAGAAAAAAAACATGCACTAGGTAGGTACTATAAATAGATGTGAGCTATAATATAGTATCAAGAACTTATGTGTTTAATATAACAATGTAATCACTGATAAACATATTATATTAAACACTTTTTACTAGTTTTACTAATTAACGTACAAAAAAGGGTTATAGGTTAGGTTATAGTATTGCTTAAGCATAACAAAACATTATATTTTTTAAGCTTATAACTAGATTATTAAGTTATATTTTTTTAAATACATTCAGAACTCAAAAAACTTCTGTAAAAAACATTGTTCAACCTGATTATATATCTTGATGTTTAAAAATAGTTTAGGCATCAATAGAAAAACTATTAAGAAACGCTTTCTAAAAAAAATTATACCAAGGTATACGAAACATATTATTACAAAGTAAACTAATTTCATATTGCAGTTTTAAACATTAATTATATCAATAAAAAGTCGGGTAGGTATAAAAATTCAAACTTCAGTTAGTATATAAGTAGGTACCTAATAAGTAAATTTACGAAAATTTATTTTTTATATTGACATTTTATAGTTTTTACTTAAAATATTTAAGCTCAAACTATAATATAATACAACAGAAAATTATTGTTTTGGAGAATTTTGGATCCTAAAGTTATGTCAAAATAGTTTTTGGAAAAAAACACATTACAATAATATTAAACTTACAACTTTCTTGGTAATTTTTAAACAAAACATTAACATAAAATACATTTATAATTTATACGTAAAAGAAACTTACCTGTCCGGAAATTATTTAATGACTGGTATTCTATATTTACCAGCGAGTTTTGGTTGTAAACACTGTGGAATTTTAAGAAGTAAGCAAATTGACTAAATTATATTTTTTTATTTAATGTAAATAATAAAATATCTTTGCAGCTGTTTATTGAAGTTTTTCATCGTATACTATATCCCACCCAAAACACTTCGCCATATTCCGTGTGAAAAAAACGGCTCTAAATTTGTGATATCATTTTATAGGTAGCTAAGTCTTTGAACTATAGATATATTTTATGTTAAAATAATCGGTTAAAAAATTTAATATACATTGGCGACTTTAAAACACTTGATTACACTACCTATTTCATTGATAGTAGACTATATTATTATTATGTACTCATTATGCTATAGTGTTTTTAAATTTTTAATTTAAGTCGCAAAGCTAAGTTCAAATTGTTTAGAAGATTATTTTAACATGAATGTTATCTATAGTTCAAAGTCTTAGCTGCCTATAAAGTTATATCACAACTTTTAGAGCCGTTATTTTACAGGAAGTATGATGGAGCTTTTTCGGTGGAATACCACTAAATGTTTTGTTGATACTTTTTATTTCGGGAAAATATTGGTTTACAATGATGTTCCTTTTCTTTTTTTTTTTTTAATTATTTTATAAAATAAATCTATAATATATTATGTTTATAATAAACATTGTAAAGACATAAATGGTTGCAGATAATAACAGTAATAGTAGAAATTAGTATTATATTTATTTTTTATTTTTGTATTTTGGTTTCCATTGATAAGCGTTGAATAGTTCATTGTAATGCGAGCCGTGGAGAATATTATCTAATAAAATGTTGACAATACGCTACAATAACTTCTAGTTAAATTGGCTATAACTCTATTGATATTGTTCAAAGTTATTTAAAAACTACCTACACCATGCACTTCTACATAAAATTTCCAATTAGAATATTTTATTTTCAAACTTCATTATTTAACTAAAAAATGGTTTATGCTTTCTTGAGAAAGTTTTTCCGTGAATCGTGTTGCTTACTGTAATTTTAGTCATTTTAGCGTGTGTTTTGCTTATGTCAAGTGTGCCTATGTAACACTCATAAGTGTGTTTTCAACAATATACAATGTATAGTATAAAATGAAATTAATTATTATTGTTTCTTATAACAGTATCAAAAAGTTATCACATTCATATAATTATTATTAATAACAGTTGTTGCAAAAATGATAAACCAATATAAAAATCTAAAATTTTTTGACACAAGTACATATTATTATGGTCAGACCTAGGTATCAAATTTAATACCATCAGGTAATTGACATCGACGTTTGATTCAATGTATGTACCGTTTGAACTTATTAATTAAAAATCATTATTGATTTATATTACATATTTACTTATTTTATTTAGTGTAAAATGTAAATTTTTTGAAATTTTGTTTAGAATTTACGATTTTACTTTCAATGTCCATGCTATAAAACGACAGTTAATCATTTTAAACATTAAAACAAACGTGTTTATGCCTGAATAGAAATAAAAAAATTACATTGCATTTTTTTTTAAATTCATCATTTTGAATTAGTTTAAACCATACATCAAAACGTCTGCTCAACAGATTTAAAATGTGTTGTTTTAAACTACCTAGGGTTTTACGAACAGCTCGGATACGCTGCATTCGACTAAAAAAATAAATAAATAAAACGCTTTTAATAATAACGTTTAACAGTGCAAAAAAAAACATCTCGTTTAATAAAGAAGAAACATGTACACGTCCGTCACGCTGACGTACGTGATGGATGCGAATGAACCTTGAATAAAACCTTATGGTAAAAACTGGTGAGGGGTATCAGTGTCTCTTGAGGAAAACTTGGGCACCCTCGTGAAGGGTGGAAGTTGTGACTTCCTAAATAATTTTATTTATGATACAGAAGAAAGTTCAAATAAAACTTTATTTTATGACGTTGAATGAGGCGGGTGCAACAGTGTGGTTTATACGTGACCAAAGTAGAAAACAGTATTCATATTATCAACATTTAATAATAATAAAATTAAAACAAATTTGTAAATGAATCACTTTTCAATTACAATTATTCAACCAATTTAGTGTAGCAACTATAAATATTATGTTTTTCTTAGAGAAATAAAATAAGGTCTAATTATCACGTCATCGAACTTGCAAAAATTAACAATTTTGACAATCGTTTACCCATTAACAATATGTTTTTAAAGTATTTTATATCTCAATATCTTGATGCACACGCATATTTAAATAACCTTTTTAATTTATTTGAAACAATGGTATAACATCCAATTAATATTTAAAATTGTTTCATCAATATCATATTATTATCTTACGCAGTACCTATATTGTTGTGCTATAATAATATTATTATTTATTATTATCATTTTACTGACGAAATATATTAGAATCGATGATTGTTTTTATATGCACCTAAATAATCTAATTAGGTAGTATAAATTAATTTGGTGTATCTGGACCCAATTTTATAGCGACGTGGAAAGAGTTAAAGAAGAGATATTCCGCTTACACACAATCAATATTAATTAATGTGATTTCCAGAGAAATCATAAACGGTTAGGCGATAATTCTACAGCACACTAAAATATGTCCTTTTATATTTTTATGAAATTATATTAGGTAATACACAATATTCTAAGATAAATAAATAAAAAAAAAATTTTAATACGAAATTATTATAAATTATAAACGAGAAATAATTAATTTAAAGTTCAAAGTTCAAAGTTCAAACATTTAGTCAACTACTAATGAACCGTTCTTTATCTAAGTTATGTTTTATGTTGTCGATTTTTCCTTAAAATTATAGGGAGATTGGTTAAGGAAATATGTCCCCTTTAAGATTATTTATTTTTTCATTTTCCTATAAAAATGAAGCCAGGAGCCACAAATCTGTACTAATATTATTACTATTTACTTAAAATTAAAAATTGTAATATTAATCATTACAGATAAGTTGTGAAATCAAATGTTTTTACATATCTGTGGATAATAAAATATATTGTACTAAAAATATTTTGTTAGATTATTTTACACAGTCATTCAAAATTATAATATTTTATGTCTTGCCCGGTATCATATCGTACACATGTATAATGAAATATGAATACTATTTGAACGATCGCCATTCATAAACTTTTACTAAGTTACTGTTGATTATAAACATTTCAGACACAAGTTTATAACATTCGTACACAAAGAGTTGTACAGTCAAATTAAATATACAAAAATATAAAAAAAATCAATTATAATTATTTTGTCTTATAACGCGTAGTGTTATGCTATTGTATTTAAACTATTATTTATTACTCGTACGTTGAACTGACTTAGACTTGGCCTTAACTTCTAACAAGTATCTCAAATAATATTAGACAAAGTTTGTCGGACCGTCCGTAATGAAAGAATCTTTGCCAAAAAATGTGATCTTATGGACTTCTTAGAAACCGAAAACGATAGAGTTAACGCCTACGTATAAATGAATTACTATTTTCATTACGGTTTCAGTTAGGTATAATTATTCTTTTATTATCTAATTAGGCATTGGTAAGCCGTGTGACATTCTGGGTCTGTCATGATCTACTGTGGGTACATTTGTGGGTAAACGGTGTGATAAGCCAATTGCGATGTTGGCTATAATCATTAACTATTTCAATAGTTTTGGAAATTTCGTGAATCCTGTGAATAGAGCTAATACACAATCAATAAAATGTTAATGGTTAATATTAAAATTCAAACAATGATTGTGAATTCTGGAAGCAGGGGTCAATCGGGTGCAAAACCACGGATAACTATTGGAAACAAATTGACACCAGTTAAACGTAAAGTTAACAAGGGGCCGTGCTTACAATGTCCGGTAAAGTGTCGATTAACGCTAACCTACTGATAACAGATTTTATTACCGGTTAAGTGTCTGGTAACTTTAACCAGACATTGTAAGAACGGTCCTAAGTGTACTCATACAAAACCTGGTTGATTTCTACCAGTTTACCGAAATTCGAACAGAAAGAGTATCAGTTGACATGATATTATGTGTGTAAGCTTATCGGTATATAAATTGTGACAATAATTGTATTCTCTTTTTCGGAAATCGGCGTCAGTGGGCGAAACACTGTGTTTTTGGGATGGCAAATGAGACTGCAATTCACCATTTTATTTTCTGTTATATTGCTGAAATTATTGAGAAATGATATAGGGTGGAAGCCTTTGGTGGTAGTGTATGTATTGATTGTTTTTTGATATTAGAACAACTAATGACTGTTTCCCTTTATTACATAGAAACATTCTTTGTTTTCGTAGCTTATTATTATATATCTAAGTATAAGAAAACTTTTGGTTTAAATGATAAGTTATTGATAAAAACTATAATATTATAGGAATATCGTCCGGGCTACTGCTTTTGATTTATTTTGACTCAAAGTCTCAAATTGTTATTTTATTCAGATTATGTAGTAAGTAGCTCATTAGCATAAAACAATCTTTTTTCTATCAGGTTCATATTATAATAATTAATTTTATCATATTCACTTATCCATATTTGTTTTTGATTGTTAAAAATATTTCACGCGATTCTACTATTTAATTGGAACTTTTACTAACTTCAACTTTTTGGATCATATGAGATATCTGTAATGGTACTGGTATTGTGTTTTCGTCATTCATCAATGTATTAATTTTTTTGTTTGATAAGCAGTTGAATCTTTTTATTTTGTATCAAAACTCATTGGAGCTTGACTGTGTTTATAGGCGAGTCGGTGAAATTTCGCCGTGAATTTATTCTACTTGTTCTAAGTATATTCAGAGCTTTAGTTTTGGACTTTTGTAGTACTGTTAAATCAGCTGTACATTTCTTGTTAATTTGTTGAGTTCTTTTCTTTTACTATGCAACCACATTTGGAATTCCTCCGTGGAACAGGAGTATTTTCTCTTTGAGCTGGGTTTTTGCTGCAATTACCAAGTTTGTGGTAGAAATTATAGCTGTGTATTGTATAAGATACGTAAATATTATCATTAATATATAAAATGTTTTTAATTATTTAATCAATGATCCAAAATAAATTAAGCTGTTTGAATTTTCTATTCTCATATTTTGTTTTTGTATCTGATATATCTGAAAAATTTACGAATACGATTTCTATTCGTTCTATGGTTATAGTCTTATTATAGGTCAATGATCACGTCTTGGCTATATGAAGGTATATTTTAATTTTTATTTTTACTATATTAAATGTTTGGTACAATTTTCTCAACTATACAAGATTCTAGCGAACGAGGGCAGCGACATGGGATCGTTTATTGTATATGCGGAGGATAGATTTCTTGTGATTTTGTTCATGTATAAATCAGTACACAACATAAAAAAAAATTTTCATTATATTTTTTTTAATGTATTATTATTGTAGCTATGGCTATATTAAATGATTTGGTGGAAATCCGATGAAAAAAAAATGATTACTTTAAGAGATATAAAGAAATGTAAAATAGCCGCGTGACGTCATTGGACCCGGCTAATCGTAATTGCCTATCTTATACTTGTAAAAGTTCCTCGCATCACACGATGATTTACCAGTCAATAAAATGTATTTTTGAAATTTAGTTTACGTATAAATGTGTTTAAGACGATAAAAATATCAGGAATTCAATATAACGTTTAGTTTTTTAAATAATTAAAAGTGATATTTTCGTTACACGACGCGTCATGGCCATTTAAGTATAAAATAAAAATTCAAATATATCTCTTTTAAGATTTTTAATATTTAAAAAACTAAACGTTATTTTGAAATTTTGAACTTGTATTGTCTCAAAAACATAAAAATACATATTTATATGTAAATTAAATATCACAAAAATAAAATTTTTAGGTTGGTAAATCGTTGTGTGAAGTGAGAAACTTTTACACGTATAAGATAGGCAATTAATCTGGGGACAAGCCAAACCATCCAATATAAGACCCATTCAAGCTTTCCAGTCTATATGTCTTAAACAAATAACTGGAGCCCCATGGTATATGACCAACGACGCATTATATAAGGATCTACAAATCCAGTCAACAGTCAGCGAAATAGCAACTTATCATTACAAGAAGTTTCACTCAAAACTGCACTCAAACCAAAACCCTCTAATTTCCCGCATGTTCTCTATAACCATCTCCAACAACCCTCCAAAGAGATTAAAAAGAAAATGGCCAAGAGACGCTCTTGCCTAAAAAAAAATAAAAAAATAAATAACGGTCTCCATAATATATGAACCCATCAAATAAATAGGAAGTACTGTTGACGGACGGTTTTCCCCCCACAAGACATTCAAGTCATATTTTTACTCATGTTATCAAATTTACTTATTGTACAAACTTTATAGATTGTAAATAATATGCTTTTCAAATAAATAAAAAAATAAAAAAAAGATAGGCAATAACAATGTAATAACGTAGTCACGCGTCTTTTTTTAATTGTTCATAACTTATTGAATAATGTGAGTAGAAACATAAAACCTATACCATTATTCTTAGAACTGAACATTCTTTCAAATTAAAATTACTTATTTTTTTGTTTTTCGTTCTCCTTAAAGCATTGATATGATAACGACGAAGCAAAAAGTACATTTTTAAAACGTAAACCTCGACAGGTCATAATCTCGAAGAGCCCGGGTCTATCGAATATTTACGGATTTCGATTCAAAACCTATACTCAAATGGGTATGCGTGTTTATTATCGCAGTAAGTACGATAGGTAGTGAAAAATAATTAAAGAACCAAACGAAAAAAATCGATATAAAAATACGAAAACAGAGCGTAAAATTACCGCTGTCGGGTTCGCAGAAATGTGTTGATACGGTACCCATATAATTCGACGACTGCACGGTATCCATGGCGTATCCGCTGTCCGACCGACGGAGGGTGACCGAGTATTATAATGCGTGCATTAATGATTTACACGGTAGTGCACACGTAGAGATTTGAACATAATAACGATATCTCTCGCACGTGAACGTTCGCTAAAAAGTCGGTCTGTTTGCGCCGGTCCCCTCGACAACGGTTTGTTGGTCTCACACGTCGGCGGGGATGAACGCGTGATGAAGCGTCCTCGCGTATAGTATTAAACTTCATAATATTATTATGTACGCGCACAATAGGTGTGTAGTACAACAACGGGTGTATAGGTACTCGTGGTACGGAGGCTCCACGGCACACAAAAGGGTGAATAATAATATATTTTACGCTGAAAATTTCTTAACATTTTACCGGCCGTGCGTACATTATTACCGTTTTAGCCGTAAATAAAAACCGGGCCGCGGCGCTTGGCGGCTGAATGGGATAAAGTCGAAATCGGGCTAACTATTATTACTATTTTTATTGTACGCATTATATTGTAAATTGCACGACGACAATAGGCACTGTGTGGCTTGACGCGGCGCATTGGCTGTCATCGGTCACGCGACATGACTGAGAGTTAGTAACGGCCGCTGCCGACAGTTCCCGGATGGGTGACCATCCGGGTTCGTAGTGCGCAAAGACCTTGCCTCACGTACACGTGTCTACAACCGTGCCAACCGTTCCAACCTTACCGTACCAACCCTGCCGACCTCACAGGCTAGTGACCTCGGTCGTCGAAGCCTTATAATCCAATAAATACAATTATTATTATTATTCAAGCTGTAGATCGGCGCTTGTGAATTCACGAAAAATGTATCCGTTGGCAGTGTCTTTAAACGCGAAATGATCTAAATGGAACGATCATGGCATGGTATGACGACAGAATATCGATATTGTAATTTGTTGAAAGGCGGAAACTGAAGACGGACGACTTTGTCTTGCGCCCTTATCGCTTACGTGAAGACGCAATGTTACTGTATTTTATAGTTGGGTATATTACATTGTTATTGTTATCGTTTTTCACGGATTTCCGAATTAACACGTTTTTTATTAATTCATTAATTTTTTTTATTGATTTCTTCATTATTTTTCATTTACTTTGGATCCCGCGTCGATCGTTTTTTCATCGAAATATTAATAATATACTATTGTAAATGTATAGTAATTATTACAATAGATAGTTAAAACTAACGTCCGGCACGATCAAACAAACATACCTATTACATAATAGTATTAACTATTAAAATAACTCATATAATATATGTCTTATACCGGTTTGCAATTTATATACATACCTATAATATACAGTTTTAAGATTACATACAAACTGCTTTTTATTCAATCGTATTAAAAGTAATAATAATTCTCAGTAACTCTCAGTAATTCTCTGATTAAATCTACACACAACGTTGAAAAAACTGTTTATGATACCTTAAGCCATTGTGAAACACGAAAAATATAATATTATTACACTATGACTGCACTCAAGACGTATACAAATAATATAATACTTATATGGCTTTATGTTCTAGGGACCGGTCTGTATGTACTGAAAATGATAAGATTAAAATACGTTTATGCTCTAAAAATCATTTCAAATGTTCTGTCACATAAAGCTGCATACTATCATTTATTTTATTTTTAAAGAAGATAAATCATACAATTAAATAAAACCACGAAAAAAAATAATAAAATGAACAATGTTTTTTTAAATAAATAAAAATAAAAATGTATATACTTAATTAAAAATTAAAATAGGTTAATAGAATTTAATGGTAATTGATAACAAAATAAGAGAATCATTAGTTCAGTATTATGAAAAAAAAAATATAACAGTTAAGATTTTAAACAAAATTTAACATTGTTAAAATTAAAATAACGTATATATTGTATGATGTATGTAAATAATATGATGTACATTAGAAAATAAAATATAATATGTTTAGAAATACATTACATTATTATGTATTATACTTTTTAAAAATGTATTGTTTTAATCTAATGTGATATGTTTTTTTCAAATAATTTAACAAATTATTATTCAAAATAATACCATATATTAAAATTATTCAATAATTGTCTTTAACTGCTTATATTAAGATTATAATAACTCACAGCTTTATAAATTTCAGATAATTCAATAAGTACCTAGGTGTGTTTAATAATTTAAAGCAAGTTTTTCATTATGGTTCTCATTATTTTAAACGTGTACTAATTATCTATTTTAATTACTTTTCTTATTTCAACATTATACTAAGTAATTTATTAGAAAAAATGAACACGCATTTTTTATTAAATTGTGTTGTTAACTTCTAGATAATTTTATTTTTTTTTTATTTTATATATGCATAGGTACATGATAAAACCTTACTGAGTAAAATAATTTAACTATAAATTATTGATCTCAAACTAAACTTTAAACCAAATAATTATTTTACGTTATGTCCAAAATTTACTTTTTTTATTAAAACGTTATATATTTTTTTTGTCATATTTTATTCCTTGTGTTATATATTTAAATTGTGTTATTATGATTTTTTACATTGTAATATCCAATTTTCTTTGTTTATATGTATTATAAAGCTATTTTAATTCTTCTTTATAGTTGTGTTATTCATTTTAAACAGTCACCAAGTTTTTAAACATAATATGTACCAAGTACTAACCCCCGTTTTACCGAATATATAAATTAAATAAACACATATTATTTATTACCATAAATTCTGCAATAATAATAACGGGTTTTAGACTATAATATGTTCGTATCACTGGAAAACGAGGAAAGGCATTGTTGTTGGTTACAGTACGTCAGCTACTTATTAATATATCATATTATACTGAGTGGCCATTTACTTTAAATATATTTTAGTTATTTTCAATAAAATCGAATACGAATTAATACGGACGTACATTTTGAAAACCGTCCACAACAATTTATTATATCATATTGGATGAGTGCGGATGAATCAATGGATTCGACAAAAATTATATAGATACCTATACTTAAATGTGGTGCCGAGCTAGAGCCCGTTTCAAACTGTTTATACGGACCGACAATTGGTTTTCTTCTAATCGGTATTCGATGTGTCGTGGACATTTTTTTCCACTGTACTTGCAAACTTTTAAATCACACAGTATCCCCTTGTGTTGCAGTTTGTTATCCACGTCTGGCTTATCTACTAAAGTTTTCCCAGCGGTACGAAATGTAAAAAAAATAAAGGATGAAATCGTTTAGCGAGTTCCCCAAACTTGCCATCGCGTCTATTGGACACGGTCCAATACGATGTATGTATCGCGTGTACCTGTGTGTTGACCATCTAACTTGCGATGTTAGCCTGGATTTTCTAAAAGCCAGGGCCATATTTCTCCTCCTTGCCAGATATTTTACACGTGGACGGAAAAAAAAAACATTTTGCTGGTTTTTTTTTCCTTTAAAAGTATTATAATAATATAATAATATAGGTACACCAGTGAATATTATTATTTTCCTATTATTGTTATTAGTTTACGACATCGACCCATCAAAAATATGTTTCTACCCGCTTCCGGGTCACTACCCATAAGTTGGAAAACACTGCTGGTAATGTAAATTATATGAATATTATAATGGTATTATATAAAATTATATTACTGAGCAAAGAACATTATTATACACGATATTTGATAAACCCACATGAGTTTGTTCTAGAATTACATTATTAACTTAGGAATGAAATGAAAACGTTTTCTTATTTCGGACTGCCCAATAATATTAGAAAATATTTGTACAATGCTCCGTGCCTTAAATTCGGGTTTTTTCCTAAACGTAAACCACTATAGTTTTTTAATTAAAATTAAAGTCAGTAGGACTGTAGAAGTTTTTCTGGTTGATTCATAAATATATGTATTTATTACGGTACAAAACGAATCAATGGTTTTGTTGGAAATGTACTTGAACAAGACTTATTTTACCATTTTTAATTTATGTATATATACTAATAAGAAATAACCGTATCTTGATTACAAGGAATGTGTATGAGTAGTAAGACACACAGGTAAAACAAGTATAAAAACGTAACCGTATGTTTAAATTGTTCGCAACAGTCTCATGCTCAGCACATTTTCCTATCATTATCGTACTATCAATACATGTACCTACTCTCAGGCTTAAGAGGATGTCAGCTATTTGTTTTATCTCTGGACCTTTTCAGCGGAACCAATCTAGAAGTATTGTTAGCTTTAATATTGAAGTGAATTGACCTATTATCAAACTCAAAGTCACAAACACTCTACGACGCCATATTGATTTTAATTTTTCTGTAATGTATGAGCATTTTTAAATCGCAATATTGATTTACATGGGTAATCGGAAGTATTGTATGCCTACAAAAATTCGTAAGTAAAAAATAAAAAACCAACGTACAAACACAGCTGATAACTAATTATTAATGTTCCTGACTCGGTAAATTCGCACTCTAACGGATCGCAAACACAATTATAGGTACTTCAGGTTCGGCCGAACGCAAATGTGGAGCTGTGCTACGAGTGCAGGCGGGTCACAGAGAGTAAAACATAACGAAGAACAGTCCACCGACAGGCTCTCGATCGAGTACCCGAGTCCGGTATCTACCTATATACCAGTGTATGTATACACTATGGTATCTACCTATATACCAGCGTATGTATGCACATTACACGTGGATATCGTTGTGGAATGACCGTCGTGTCGTAGAGGTGTCTCGGCTTGATCGTTTTATGACCCAAAAGTGTCGTCGTCGCAGCCACTATACAAGTGTCGACGGGCGGCGGGGGATGACCGTCAAACACGAGTAAATTAATGCGGCAGTCAGCCTTTAAAATGTCCGGTGTCATTAAAAGGCGCAAACAACGATCCTCTGGTATTTCTCCGCTGCGGCGGCGGCGATCCGCCCACGGTCTCGCGAGCGTGCCATAACGATAATGACGACATGAATATTCACGATTCGCGAAAGGGGGTGACCTTTGGTGGTGTTGCGTCGGCGGTGGTGGCGATTAATCTCCGCGAGCAATCGATGCCGAATGTCCGCCGCGATGGCTCTCGGTGGTCGCCGCCAGATTTTACGCGCGAAAATCCGCAAAACTTGTCGTTGTTGTATCGATTTGCAATCGCAAACGCGACTTACTTACTATGATAACGGCTATCGTATAACGGAGATGTTACTATAATATTATGTCGTCGATATGAGCTCGACACGATATAGAATCGCGATACGATGATATGACACGTCGTATCTATATTATTTTTATTGTTATTATCATAATATAGTGACAAACTATACCCATCGTAATGATTTACAAGTGACGAAAATAAACTACTTATTTTACGAGCCGCTGTCGGTTTAAGACGTGACGCGTGGCACGCTGGACATGTAATAATATAATAGGTATATTGATGTCAGTTTTTTTTTTCGCCGGCGATATCAATTCTTTGACAGTGCGTAAAAATTGGTCAGGCTCCTTGTCTTCATACAGAAATTCCATATTATTATGACACGGTAAACGACTCAAAAGTTAAACGTTGTGTATTATTTACGGTCAGTTTTATTTGCATTTCGCTGTCTTACGGGGATTATTATAACTACGCACGTCTTGTACAATATTAACAGTTCATAATTAATTCATATCATGCAAGATGTCACCTATTAATATTTACCAATCAAATTATTTAGCGGCGATCTAAGATTCACATCAAACGGCCGGCTGAAGTAAGTAAATATCTTTACTCTGAGCGACGCATTATACGACTCAATGCTTGTCGCGTCGAATCTGAGAATTAGGAAGACGTTATGTATATATTATTATTCTATCGATCTTTTAGTGATATTTTAGATTTGAATAATAACCTAACTTTTCAGATTATGTTACGATATGATATATGATATTTATTAGCTTAGCTATTTCATAAATAACAAATTTAAAGGGGTGAACTAGTTCTATTATTCAATGTCGCACAAAGTATTGCATTATTGCACTTTGAAGTGATTAATAATTATTGCGATATTATCGATAGCTGCGCGTTTAGATTTGATGATTTATATCGCTTGGGTCTGTATGGGGTTGGTTGCGACAAACGGCTGAAATTCAAAGGTCGACGGAATAAATGGCTGAAAGCCAAATCACTGTCATGTAAATCCGGGCGATGAATAAAGTGACCCACGCTACTTTTATATAATAGTGAGCCAAATAAAAAAGCAACAATACATAATTGGTTGAAAACATAATAATATGCACGATTCGAATTTATTTAAATGTTGTTTTCTTCAATACAGAACTTAGCACAAAACACAATTTAATTATTTTAAAATACTTACAAAAAAAAATTGTATTTTAAAAATGTACGTATTATAAAAAGTTCACTGGTGAGAACTGATGAGGGTAAGCACTAAGTGGATCGAGAACTTTGACACGTTGTATTACAGTGTTAAGCCGCTCTTTAAACACTGATAAATCTTAAAACGCTAACCAACCATCCAAATATGTATTCAACGTGCCTTATCTTTTCTTATCGATACCAAAACTATGCTTAAAATAGAAGACAGATGTTAAAAAAATATATAATAATATTAAATGACGGACCAACCTATTTAATTACGTAAAAAATACAACTAAAGTCTAAAAATGATTTGGAATGATTTAGAATTGTTGATACAATGATATTACAAATGTTTCATATACAAGTGTAAATGGAAAAAACCCACTGCAGACAATACCAATGAAGTTTATTAGATTTATAAAAATATACAATGAGGTGCAATAAGTATCTTTATACTCTTGAAAACTATGAGGAAAATAATATTACTGTTAATATGAGTTAGGTTCATATGTTCATTGTTTTTTCATTATAAAAACTTAAAATAGTTATTTTTATGAAAAATAATTGAAACACTCGAAATTAATGACAGAAAATAACATGGTGTAGCAATAATTTGTGAATTAATGGGTAGGTACTTATGTTCATGATTCATGAATATTAAAAATAGGAATATAATTGAATATCTGTCATAAATTATTACGAAATGCGTTAATAAAACTTAGAAAAAAAGTTTAAAATATTAAGATAAATGTTTCTTAAATTCATATTTATGATTTCGGGAAAATGTCAAACTTTCTAAAAAATTAATTATTTTAATTTTTAATTTTGGGAATTTCTTAACTGATCAAATCGTTAATAATTATTTAACAAAGTCATAACATAAATATTTATCTGAAAACCTTGAACAACAACCAATATTAAATAATATTATAAATGTATCTGTAATAATTATTAATAATTATGAGGTATATATTATGAGTACAAAGTTTTTTTTTCCTCCACGTGGTGGGATTATAATTTGATCAACATTTTTTTATTATTACTCCTGGGAGTGCATTTTTGAAAATCTATTTCGTATGCTCTTAAGTATTTGTGGGGTTGTTCGAGCATAACATAAAAACGTTTTTTAATAATCGTTTTAATTCGCCGTTGTTTTTTTTACATACCACACTATTTACCGATTATAAATTACAGACTATATAAATGTAAATAAATATACGACTATATAAGAGCCGAGCTATTTAAATAACGACGTGCGTATTATCAATAATGATATCTAATAGCATATCTTTTTCGTATTTAAATATTTTATGCGGGACATATTGGCAAAAGTTTTAGGTGTATTATAATATATTATGTCGACGTAGCATAATATAATTATTGGCTACTACATAAAACTTCTGAAAAGTTATATATATATATATATTTGTGACCCGCTTATGGGAAAATACACAATATGTTGACAGTTGTGAGGCGGGTCGTATCACGAGCGACGCGTGACGTCCGAACGACGTGACCTTAGTACCGGGAGTTATACCGCGTATGGGTGCACGCCTTAACCGCGGTAATGGTTTCGTCGACAAGATCGTAAAAACGAACTGACAGCCACGGCGGTGGCGATGGCCGGAGACTTGGGTACCTAGTTGCATATTCACGAGTGAAATCTATCAAAAACATAGAAAAATAATACTATTATGATTGTGGTAATAATAATAATTTCTATGAGACGTACACAGTGTTCGGATTAGATAAGTATTTTTTTATCTAGATAAAGATAATGCAACTCGAATGTATCTAGATAGATATAAAAGATAACTTAACTTATATTTATCTAGATAAAAAAAAAGATACAATTTTTTTTCAAATGGGTTTTAAATGTAGGTATATTTTAGTTGGGCACTAGGAACACAATAATAATAATAATGATATACATAAAAATAATTACATTATTTATAAACCATAAATTTGGTTTGAGAATCTGTCTAAATATTTAAAATACGTTTGTACAATTTCGTGATTTTTATCAATAAAAAATGTATCTAGATGAATTTATTTAGATTAGTAAAAAAATTATCTAAAATGAACGTTTAGATACCTTGTAACTATTTATCTAGATAAGATAAAAGATGAATAAATAGTTATCTAGATAAGTCCGAGAACTGGACATACACATGATACATAAATCGTTAGTTGTGAATAGTAGGTAAGTATATTTTTATCAGTGAGTTCTGGGTGCATATCAGTTTGACGTGGAAATTTTTTGTATTTATTCATACGTTTTTGTTTGATTTCCCGTTAGACGGATTTATAATACTGCACAGAAACTAAAAATTCGATTTAAATATTTAAAATTCTATGATTTTGGTCAGGTTAACAGAGTTTTAAACTTTAAATTTTAAAAATAACTGTATTTCTCTTTTACAATTGTTATTATTACGAAGCACTACTGCGTGTGTTTGAGCTTCGATAGTTTATTTTTAAATATCAAAAATATTGAACAATAATGTTCCAAACATATTTTATACACAATTATAATATGTTGTCATTATTATTATTTTATTCGATATTATTATGGAGATATAATGACTGTCATTATAACTGATACAATTTCAAAAATGTACTTTTTAATATTTTATAATATATATTTAATATTGAATTCGTGTTTTATGTTAATATACATTATATTCATGAGTTCCGAAATATTGAAATTATTTTCTAAAAATAAAAATAGTAATTTTCTCATGTGTAGTATACATAAATACATAATAATATTTATTGACAACGTTCATCGTGTATAACTTATAAATAACAATAAATTACTATAATGAATTTTAAATTGAAATCATAAATTGTGATTTTTTAAACGTCATACCCGGTTAGGTTTATGTATAACGTACCTACCTATGTAATATACTACGTAATTGCTTTAAAACATACATGACACCTAATGAAATATTATTTAGTACCATGGTTTAATATTTGTTGGATAAAAAACAGTATGCAATTTTTAGCACAATAAGGTGTATTTTAAAATCTTATTTTATGAGATATTCAAATGATGCTGGATGCGGATATTGTCTTTCTCAGGTTTTGTAAATGTAAGTATCAGCGAGTATAATCAGTTACCTTCTTCTAGAAGATGGATTAGATAAGACTTGAAAAATATAATTTTATATCCAATGTCATTAGGTTAGTGCATACCATACAAAAATTGTCTTGATAATAAAATGATTGCAACTATATTCAATCGGTAATTTATTGAATAATATATAAGAAAATTATTAAAATTATACATTTATATATTTTGTCATTACGATTACGTGAATGGCGATAAAATACATAGTAAGTATTATAAATTATGAATTATGATCATTACTTTGTCTTCGTTATTATCGCACCTACACAATAATATCATAATTTTTAAAAAAATACCAATAAAAAACAAATAATGGTGAGATTATTTATTTTATTGACTGGTGTGTAATAATTATTATTTATGGATTAACTATTGTATATCGATGGTTTTTAATTCAATTTTCAACAGACGTATTAATGATTTTAATGGATGATAAGATTTAAATATAAGTTGTATGCCTTCAGTACAAATAAATGTTATTTTTTTGTATTAAAATATAACCATGTTAACAGTGATTTTCGTTAGTAGTTATATAGTTATGATACTAGATATACGCCTATACAATTGCTAAATTTTGATAACATCGTTTAAATTTATGTTGTGTCTTTTTTAATTTTGAATATTATTCTTTCCATTTCTATTATTATCTTAGATCACAAAACTTTTTTTAAGCGTAAGAATTGAATAAACAGCAATTCTCAAAACACGTAAGTTATAGTAAAAATAATATTATAGAGATAATTAAAATAATATAAACTTAAAAAAAATGTATGAAATTGTTTTATATTCTCAGTAAAATCAAAATAATATTTATTCACACTTAATAATATAGTAGTGGTTATGATAACTTTTTTTCAACAACATGGTACGCAAACCTGAATTTAATTATACGTGCAAAATATTTGTCGACGTTTCAAAAGAAAACTTTTGTAAACCTACATTTAGGTTTTGAGAAAAACAAGGAATGCATTAGTTTTCCATATTTTTTTTTATGTTTTCTGTGAATACTATTTCAAGTAGAAAGGGTGCTCAAATGGTTTTCTATGTTAAACAACTGGTGATCAAAAATCTGGTAGGGAGGTATAGAGATATAGTACAATAAACAGGTAATGTTTCAGTTGTTGAATCATTAGTTCCACCAAGGTTAGCACAAAACTACTGACAATCATAATAATTGTTTGAATCAGTAATTAATCGTGATAATGTATCATTGTTTTAAAATGTTATGTCAGAATTGACAGCATTGGCAAAATGATCGTTTATACACGTTATATTTAACGACGAATACATCATTAAATTCTGATTTTTTTTTAATCAATTTCAATTTATACAATCTTATTGCGGTATACTATAGTATAATATCAATTTAATTGAAATTATTTTTAGGTTTTTAAATTAGTAAAAAAATTGCTATATAATAAACGATACATTAGTTAATAATATGCATTACATATGTTGTACTTAAAATGCTGTTGCTTATAATTATTTAATTTTCATACTAAAAATAATTTATATCACTTAATATACCTGAAATTATGAATTATACAAACATCGTTTTTATATTCGAAGAAAAAAATTAACCTTGTGAATTTTCAGATCATATTTACTCGAATCATCATTTGAGTAAGCGGTTTTCCAACAGAAATCTCTAAATACAATAGACTGCATTCATTGGTTAGTGTGTAAGACGTAAGGAAGCATTCGGTATTCAATGTAAGCGTTCATTGTTAAGATTAGGGATCCGTAAACGGTTAAACATTTGTACAGTTCACAATAACGATTAAGGCTGACAAAACGAATAGTAATTTACGTGTCTTAATGAATATGAATAAATTGTATTTCTTTTTGTTTAATGTTGAATAAATAAGTTTGGAAAAAAAATTGCTTTAAAAACAAATTTAATTGCATTATATTATTTAGATAAAAAAAAGTAATAATAATCTAATATTTACGTATTTTTGGTATTAATAATTACTAATGACTAATAAGTAATATAACATATTATAACAAGCACAGGGGATAAGACTTTTCTGTCATGAATTCAAATCGCATTGCAGGTATAAAACCGTTAATCCTTTCAAAATCCACATACTACATTTTTCATCACAAGGAATAGTTAACCTCCGTGTCCTATAACTAAACGCAATATTTCTTCCAAATCTTTAATAAATATAAAGTAAAAGTCTTTCGAGTCTTTGAGTAGTTTTGATGTCCTTGAATTTGACGGGATGGAAGTAACTTTTAGATAATCCAAATGAGCACACATTTTAACTAAAAATCCCACAATGCCACGACACACGCTACCGTTCACATTTTGTAATTAATAAGATGACAAACTTATCCACACTTAGAAACCAACTTTCAAATATTTATCATTAGTAAATGCATTCAGTGAATTTAACAGACAACAGTCTGTATACGAGTAATGTATACATTAGATAATCATTCTTCAGTACATAATTTTTTTTTTTATATTATAAGATTTTTAAATTACCAGATATTAATCAAAAAAAAAAATAAGCTACTCATCAATACACCTGGTTCGGAAAAATAAATCACAAAGTCTCTATTCAAACATTGACCAAGTCAATTCAGTTTGCCAACATGAATCATGAGAACACTGATAGATATTAATACTGATAAAATACTATCGCTTAATCATTTTTCTTTGAAAACATTTCCAAAAATAAATTGTATTTTACTACAGTGAAAATAAAAAAACATAATTTAACCTAATCTTTAAAAACGTTTGATAATCTATAATTTCCTTAAACATCTCCTCAAATTGAAGTATCCCAATAAATTATTCACTGATTAATTTAAATTGATCATAAAACATATTTCTTTTTTTCCACCAAACTAAGATCCAAAATCCAAATAATTCCTACCAAATCTCTACCCCGATCTCACCCTCATTAATATTCTTAGTTTCTTTAATGTTATTGCTGTTTACTTTAATATCTATAATATTAAAATAATTCTGTACTTCTTTCATAACTATTAAATTGTTATAGTTTTATAACATTAAAAAAATACTAATAAATTAGTTACAACCATTATAACATATATTTTTGTATTGAATTTTTTTTTTCACAATCCATAACTTCTCATTTAAATCTAAAATGTGAAACAAAATAAAAATTATTAATAAGAACATAAATTTGCATTATAAGCTAAACTCACGTTGAAAATACATTGCATATTATTTTTAATTTTAAAACAAGATATCTTTTTATGATTTACAAACTCAATTAAACTAAAAAATTCAAAAAACAAAATTAATTTTGTCAGCATACCTTTTTGATTCATATGTTAAACATATTATCAATATCTTAAATATTATATAATCCAAGTAATTAAAATTGAACATGATTTTTATCTAAATCAAAACTACAATAAACATAAATCACTTCTACTTACCAAATATATATTTAATAATATAATAAATTAGAATATTTTTAGTTTCTATTGACTATTTTTATTTATTAATTTATATTGTCAAAATACATCCATCGTGTTAGGTAAGTTTAGAATTTTAAAAAAATGTCTAGGTACATACATTGTAGAAAACTTTACGATCTCGTTTTAAATGGATTTCATATAAATGTATTTGATTGAAAATAGAACACACAATTTGCATTGCTTAGTTCAAATAAGACAGATTGTGGTACATGCCATCTGGTACGAAATAAACCAACCACAAAATTAATCACTCCCTTTTGCTATGAAAATGTAATTTTACTTACAATGACTTGACTATGCAGTTAACTAACAATGTAAATCGTACGTCGTTTAGTCTTAGTTAAATCGTTAAATCAAAGCAACATTTAAATGAAACAGCGTAGGTATATTTTAAAAACTAATTCACATAATTTAAGTAAGTAACTAATTAGTAATTAGGAATTACGGACGTTCACAACGTACGTTATGGTTTGTACTTTGTATTATAATATGTACTTTTTTTGTCCATAATAGTTCATTGGCTGTTTTCAGAACCATCGTGTTTAATATACAACTTTTTTTCAGTAAATTACAAAGTTGTACGAAAAGCGTAAATTAAAAGAAACATTAATTAAACAAATTAATATTAATTTGATATGTTAAAATCGAACATTTGTCAATTCAAGGTCGAAAATGAATTTGTCTTTGTTTAATTCTCTATGACTTTGATGGAAACTTTTTAAATAATATATTTTTTGTCAACGCAGTTACCAAATAATAAAATGTTATCACCGCAAAACTCTGGTCGCATATATAACATTAGATTAAAAAAAACCTTGGGATATTAAGTGCTTTACTTCCTATACTAATATCGTCAAAAAATAAATACGGTTACAAAGTGTAAACATTTTTTATTTTATTACTTTTGTATGTTTAATTTTTACCGGGATAGGTCCAGGCCTAATTGCCCACACTTTATATGAATATAAAATGCACCTTAGAGTTTTGGTAAATATTTCACAGTCAACGTTCATATTAAATTTGAACTAAACTTTTTGTCCAAATAATGGTTTGGGTGCATGACAAAACACAGAAAACTCGGAAAAACTACCCAAAATAAATCATGTGGTTGAATTTCCTCTTGGCCCTTTCGCACTAATTACATTCAAAGTAATAGCTGTTGGAGACACACAATTTCCATAGTTCTTAATTACAATGACTGGGTACACTATTTTGCCTGCTTAGCACCATAGTTGCAGCTGTGCTCTTCAGATGGTAATCTTAATTAAAACGAATGTAGTAGGGACGCCCGTAGAGACATTATGATTACACGACTTGCTCCGGCGGCTATAAAAAATAACAGTAAAAAGGAGTGGCCCTAAAAACGCAACGATGACAAATTGAGATGAGTTTTGATTTTTTGTTTAGTACCTAAAATAAAATTGTCTGTAACCGTGTCGGTATATTATTATATTATTGTGGTATCCAACTGTTGGTTGTAAATAACAGTGTAATAATTTTCATCGGCATAAAATACATAACAGTTATGCTTTTGTGACACGCGATAATCAAGTCCGTAAAATGTACGTTTTTGGTCACTGTAAAACTTTCCGTACTAACAATGTTTAATAAACATACATTTTTTTTTTTTTTATCGCATTAATTATATTTACACGCACACCATAATATAATAGGGATTTTTAGTGTATGCAAGTAAAACAAAAAAAAAAAGTGAGAAACGATGACGCACAATAAAAAAGACTGACCAGTATCCAGATTCCAGGTATACGTCATACATTGTTTTACTATTTTTTTATATTACTTTATGTCTCATTAATTTAAACAAGAACTTTTCTGAGTAATTTGTTGCAATTTATATATTATTGTACGTGTACGTTATATGAATTCATAAAAATCACTCTCGGCGAAAGCAAATATTTCGGTTGTTATACTATCAAATAATCCACTCGGAGCGCCCAAAACCAAACGAGTGTAAAAATCAACTGTACGTTTAGAGGAAAGTCTGTATCTGACATAATATCAATTTTTCTATACTGCACATCCCGAATCACATTTATTCATTATTGCAAATGTAAAACCCATTTTAATATTATATAATGCTTTATAATATATGTTATTTTGTGTAACGTTCAGAATTTTTATAAAATTTAATTAAAGTATATGTACTTTATTATTCATTTTCAGCTTTATGATCAAACTATTTCCCTAGAAAAATATTAACGTAATACAATATTCAATACGATTTAATAAAAGAAGTATTGATAAATATTTGAAAAAATATGCAATGTTTAACGAATGATTCACTTGCACACTTAAGGATAATATTAAATATTTTCCAAGATTTTATTTAATCTACATTATTCTATGGTTTAATCAATCTTAAAAGAATAATAAAGACTATTAAAAAGTTATTTCGTACATGCGTATTAGTAACTTAAAGCTAAGTAAAGTACATTTAATGGATATTCCGCAGAATTAAATTTTATATCGTAATATTCGCTTAGTAGTAGTGTACACAAAAATATACTTTATTATACGATTATACAAAAAAATTGACAATATGACTCATGTGATTTTAAAAAAACTCATGCAACTCATCGTTATAATAATATTATAATTTTATATAATACAAACAATGACTTGCAAATAATTCAGTAAAGCCTCTAGAACTGTATATGTTTACTAAAAATGTCGAAATAAAATTATGTCTATTAAATATTATAATTATTTTACATTTCAACAATATTCTTAAAATCCTGAACCCAACTGAAACATTTCCAAGCTCATCCAGTACCTATTAGAAACTCACATTATCAATAAATTCTAATGCGTTCCCGTTTAGCAATATAACATCAATATCTATATAACTACTATTATGTTATCTAATGCTTGATATTTAAATGTATTGTTTTTTTATTATTTGTTATACTTTAAAAATATCAGTTTGTTACTATATCATTAATTAAGTAATTATTCAATTTTTAAATTATATGTATCTGCAACGTAATATTACGATCAATTGTTACAAATTCCATAATTTAATAAAATAAAATATTCTTAAACCGGTGTACATCATATTATTATATAATGGAAATTATGAGCTAACACAATTTACATAGACAGGTATTGAAATATTACTGACTATTATTATTTAACAATATAACTATATAAGTATTGAACGCTCAATAAATTAATAAAACTATTATTAGGTCATCTCTTGTTGGCAACAACAATAATATTAGTAGTTCACCGCTCGATAACAAACGATTCATATGGATTGATAATGCTCGTTTCGTCGATCCCAAGCAGATACATTCCCACTCTCAACTGTAGTGTATTGTATATTTTGTACATTTTTTATTCTTGTCCACGTCATATCATAATAAAAAAAATCCTTAACTCGACGACAAATCTACGCGTTTTGTCTTTAAGTATTCAAACAATGTTTTCTTCATATTAGGTATCACACCATTAATTTGTTGTTGTAACGATTTCGTTTCAAAAAACCTACGTACGATAATATACTGTACGATGAATAAAACGTTCATTAAATTATTTCGTCAGTGTAAGAACTACCTAGGAAAGATATCAAATTATTTATTCGACGTATCAAGTTTTCAAAACGAAAATTAGAATAATTATAAACACAGGACGGCATGCTATAGAGCATCAGCTTATGACGTGTTCGTGTTGTAGTCGTGCGGTGTGAAAGATCAGAGATGGACGTACGACCATCCGATTTGTTGGATACCGATCGCAGTGCATTCGTGAATCGCACGCGATGGCAACTATAATTATTTACATATTGTAACCGAAACATTATTATACATCGACCTATATGATTATGGTTGACGATATTTTGCTGTGCGCTTCGATTCCGTCGATTCGACGTACTGTAATATTCTTTTCGGGTCGTTGTTCGTCGGCGAATTATAAGTGTCATTGAGGACGTCAGACCTGCACCGAAGTCACTAATCGCCATTCACAGGATGATGTAAAATAAACTATTCGACGTAGGTATCACGTTTTCGCGACGTAAATATTATTAACACAGTCACATGACGGTTTATTGTGGCGTAGTCAGTTGATGACGTCGTATTCGTGTGATGCGAACGGTCGAAAGAACTTACGAAGGATATTTTATCGAAAACCGATCACAGCGCTTTGGCGAATCGCACGAGATCGCATATATGTAGTTGATTACATTGCAATCGAAACATTATTATAAATCTACGTATATGATTGGATGGCGATCTTCGATTGGCCGTGCACTTCGGTTCCGTATCGAATCGTGTAGGATTCTATTGTGATCGTCGTTCATTCGCGAACCGTCAGAGGCATTTGATATGTCAGACTTGCGGCTGCACCGAAGCCACCGAAGCTTGTGTATTATCGCGAAACGTAGTCCGACGAAAACAATTGCCAACAGCCCTTCGTACGGTTAATGGACCATGTCGGTGCAGCGACAATAACAGTATTTAAACATATAGTACCTACAGTATTATTAACAATGACGGTGGTTACGACAATGGCGACGATCGTGGTGGATAAACTATACGCAGGGTATTGATTGTCATGCGTGCGTACAAATGAATTATAGCGATGTTTAAAATTGTTGAGAAATTTTAAAATTTTAAAGAGCGTAATTATTTGACAGCGAAACCAGAATTTCACGTTCACTAATGATGCAGAAGATATAAAAGTATCGTTCGTTTTAAAATATATCATAATGATACAATTTGCGATATTATAATAGAATGGCATGAATCTGCGTGGCGATATAAGTATACCTATTATCTATGTCGTTAAAATGTATTTGAATAATATTTTAGAAAAATATATAATTTATTTCAAAAATTAATTTTTGGGAATTTTCTGTCTACATCATCAGTTCGCATATATTACGAACTTTGGTACACAGTGTGACGTTATATTATTTCAATATAACTATTAACTAGATCTATTATTTACCTATCACATTATCAACAATGTTTAGTAACTAAATAATACGTGTTTAGCAAGGTGATAATCGATCCACTGTTAAACGCCTTCACGTCACAATATTGGTTGTCGGTTGATCATCAGATCACGGTTTATACTTGTGTTATTGTAGATATATAAATACATACTTACCTAGTCAAGATGTATTCGTAATAATAACCAAATTCAATAAAGATTATGTTAGAAAAATTGTACAACATTATTAAACTGACAATTTTGCGAAGTTTTTAACGAGTTTTTCGGCCTAAGTAATTCTACAGCAACAATGTATACAAGGTACAAAACAAATAAGTTTAAATTCAAAAAATAAATATTTCCAGAATTATTTTTATCGTATACAATAATTTATCGTCGGATTCAAGTTTACCACATCTATTACAACAGTTTCTACTCAATGACGAGGTACACTAAACTCCTACAGTATACAACAGAGCGGTTACCTTCTTGCCCTGTTCATAAATATTTTTTATTTAATTTTTACAATATAAGCATTCTACATCTAAAGATGGTTCAAATATTTTAGGGTTAACCAAAATAACTAAATGAATACCTATGTAGTATTTAAATCAGAAAATTAGTATCGAAGACATATAAGTACTATAATTTATCAAATCACTTCAATTTTATAATAGCTCAGTAAGCCTACATTTAGTTTTAATGATGCTGGTGACATAAAAATGCTAAAACTTAAATCAAGTACCTATATGCATGTGAAATTGTATACCAAAATAGAGCAATGCATAATATCATTCAGTACAACAACAAGTTTTTTCATTTATAGAGTTGCTAAATCATAAAAACAATATGAAATGTATAATATTATTGTTGTCGTTGGCTTACTCACTTACTCGCGGTATTGATGATGGCGTGACAGGCTGCAGGCCTCGTATGATTAAAATAATAATAAAGAGAAGATACGAGTCGTGCGCTTCAGTGTTATTACTATTATATAATAATATATACCCTAACTATATATTTTGACAGTGGACATTTCGCGATAAACTCGGTTTTCCGTCTCTCGAGCCAATCAAAAGCAGGACTGTTTGATAGGCCGCATGTGTATACAACGACTTCTTCGCGTGTACATATTTCCTTTTTTTACTGCATCCATTTTTTTTCGTATGCTAGCCGTGCGTCGTACGGATACAATAATACACACATAGACACGCACACACTTGTATATTATATTATTATTATTACTATTATTATTATTATGTCTGTGCACCGCGGCAGCGGAAACGCACATGGGTCGTGTGTGCGAAGCAATTCCAGTCTGGCGGAGTTGACAGCGAGTAATGGACGTGTATCTTTCTCTCTCACTGTATTTTCCGCAATCCCTCTCTTTCTTATACCGCGGTTACCGTGTATAATGTTCAAGACTCGTTCTCGGATATGATCTAGTGCTCTATTTAAACCGAGACTCGCCTCCGCCACACCCTCTCCCGCCCCCCATCACCATCACCGCCACCTACTCACGCGTGTCTCGTCCTCCTCGGGTATATTCGCGTATGGGGTCCACCGTGTGATGAAAATGTCTTGATAAATGGAACCCTCTTTTGTGCCTGCTCGCGCGCGCCCATGCGCGGACCCTCTTCTGCAAAATAATTCACCGTTTTGACGTTTCCATCGACTCTCTCCCGCGAAAACCTACGCCACCTTTACCCGTTTTCGGCGATATACGCGTACGTCCGTCCGTCCGTCCACTCAGAATGTCCCGAGGCGACAATAAAAACACTCGTGGAGCAGCACGATTGCAGGCTTTTGGGATGTATATGGCGGAAGTGTCGAGTATATAGATTATAGGTAGGTACCGATACACTGCCACGGCAACTACAACACCCACTCCAATCCCAACACTAGACATACAACAACTACACGACTGTCATACCGATGCCGGCGACGTCGGTAAATCCGCGATGCCGTGAAAAATCAAAATCAAATATCAACCTTGCCCGTCTCCAACGCTTTGATTCGTCAATTTGTGGGGTCAAAGTTTTAAATGTTAAGTTCCATCGTAGGTATAGGTACTTTGTATACGATTATTATATATTACTATACGCTACGAGCATTTCTCGTTCGTCTATATAATATTTGTTCGGCAGTCGGTTTCCTATTTATTTAGGGACCGAAAATAAAAATACACTATAATTTATTATTAAAGGAAGTCCTAGTCCCAGTCCCACAGACTAACCCTAACGTAAACCATAAAGCTATATATTATAATATAATATCTACATGGTTTTATTCAGTTCGTAATATACGTAAAACTTGGTATCTACTGTATTATACATAATATATAATGCATATTATTATATACTCAGGAGAACGCTACAGCACCATATTGTGTTGTCTAAATCTTACAAAGTACAACACAGACATAATAATATATAGTTACCTAATATATATTATAATATAATATAGCTTAGAGAATATTATTATCTATTATCAACTAAAAATTTCAAAATATTTACTTTTGTCAAAGGCTTCTCACAATTCGTATTATTTTATTGATATTTTAACTTGAAATTTATATCCATGTAAAATATTACTATATTAAAATTATCATAACTCTTCTCAAAATACATATTATATTATTATATCGATAAAAATCTACGATATGCCTCAGATAATATTCTTACTTTTTAATTTTATAATAGCCTTACATTAAAATCTAAGACACAAAAAGGATTCTACTGTAAACAAATTTGCTATGTTGTAGATTTATAAGACGGAGGCAACATAATATTATTATGTGGGTGTAATATCATCTTGATAAATTTACGGCATATTAAGTTCAAAAAGTTATAGTAATTTGTTAGATTTCTAAGAAGTATTTGAAAATTATGTTCGAAATCAAATAACTAAAAGAGTTTTCGATGAGTATTAAAGTAAGCTGATCGAAAACTAAAACAACATACTTTTATAAACGTCATTTTGAAACTGTTTTATGGTTATTCAGATAATTAGTTATAAAATTATTAGTTGATATTTTGTGTACATAATTAACTACGACCAAATTAAATTATTAGAGCATAAACGTATTAAATTTAAATTTAAAAAACCGGAGAGTTCATTTCACTGTAAGTAGGAATGGAATGTAATTTGTCATTGAGTAATAATTCACCGCAATGGATGATGTGTTAAGTTTTAATTCAATGATTACAGCCAACTTAATAATTAAGGTAGCCTAAAAACTAAAATAATTTATTAAACTGGCAGAGCGTTCTGTGACGAGCATTCTAAAATTAAACAGTATTTAATAGTATTCCGTTTTATGTATTTGTGATTATAAACTTCTTTTCATCAGTCATCTTATACATTGTACGTCACTAAGTAGAAAATTATTAATTCTTATACATTTTACAACTTAAGTAGGTACATTTGCTTTCGCCACATAGTAAAAAAAATATAATTATTTTTACAATATATACAATGCTTCAAAATTGGTTTAGTAAAAAATTAGGATTATGTACATAAATAGGTAATCCCGATTTTTCGTAATTTCCTAAAAAAAATTCCATCTAGATCCAATTTCCAAACAAAAACTACCAGCTTCAAAGTAGAAGATTGAAGCTGTTCTTAAATCTGCTATTCCGCTTCAGCCGTGTTAGCCACTTCGCGTAACCGTAAGAAACAATACTCCCTGATGGCTGATTGGTTTATTCATGTTATTAACCAATAAATTGATACCACTGGTTACCGTGAAGTTGAAATGTTCAACCTCGATTGACTAATACGCCATTTAAAATAACCGTGATCAATATCAAACGTAATATACCATACTCAGATATGAGATGACCAAAAATCAAAACCACGAAAAACGTCATGCGCATCAGGGTGGTAGTGGACTAATTCCTTAAAGGTAACGTACTAATGTCAGACTCCAAAAATAAATAAATACATACATTCATTATAGTGAAACCAATATATTTATTGCTCTGAGTAGGGTCCAAGATGAATCATATCCTAAAATAATGATTTTAATTATTATTTGATTATGAATGTTTTGTATGCAAGGATAGGCAGTAAGAGATAAGTATTGGTGTATACCCTTTACTAGGTCAGTGTACTGTTACAAGTTCACTCATCTAGAATTTAAATGATTATAAATACAACAATAATGTCGGTTAAGTATCCCACGGTTAAACGTTGAAATTATTTCATACTGCAAAATATGAATTTTAAAATGAATCATCATCAATAAATAAAAGTAAAATACAAATAAACATTAAAAAAATAAATGAAGTTTGATTTTTTAGTTATTGATATACTCGAATATTGTTATATACACACTTCAATTTGATTAAATAGGTATATAAAACGTTTAGATTTATATATATTATGTATAATATTGTGTACTTAAAAAAATACTTCTATGTTGTGTAGTTAAAAAAATTACTTCGTAAAGTATACAGTTGGTATATAGATACTATTGTCTTTATAATTTTCTGATCATGTTTTAAAGTTTGAGAACCTCAGTTATAATGTGCTGCAATGTTATTCATTCATGTTTTAACTTTGAAGTTACTTTGGAGGTTGAAGATTTGAATAAGTATTTCAAACTTTGCAAAATAATATATTTATTCGAAGAAAATCAACTTTTTAAGTGTACTAAAAAAAAAAAATCATGAATATAATATTGTTTAATGTAATCTGTAGAAATATAATACTACCTAGTATATTCCATACGCTCAATGATAACATTTTAAAAATGTTTTCACTATACTTTAAAAATGCTAATAAAAAAACTAATACCTGCATGTAAATTATTATTTTAAAATGATAAGCTTTACTTTTTATTTATTTTCTTCAGATATTCCTAAAAAAATAAAAATAAATCATACTAATTTTATATTAGATGTATAAAAAAATAGTTTAGTTTCTTTTCGGAATTTCAAAAATAAGTAAATAGTTTCTATTTTTATTGCATTTAATTTTATTTGAGTTTTCTCGAATACAAATGAGAAATAAGAGGACCATTAAACATTTATTTTTGTGGACTTAACAAGTTTGATAGTTTGCTATTTTTTTTCATAACATTATAAACCTATATATATATAAGAATATGTTTTAACAAAAATTATTTTATTGATAGTAATATTATTGAATTTGTAAATTTGGCACTATAAAACGTTTAAAAACATCCTTATTTGTATATCCTGATAAAACATTACTCAAATGCATATGAAACATATAATATTAATATTATATGTTAAATTAACATAATTTCTTATTTTCATTGAAAATAATATTTCAGTAGTTTAACTTATTGTATATAGAAGTAAACATATTATAACATATTTTTAGAATCTCATTAAATAATTTCCGGAACCTTAATTTATTTATAAATTTTAATTGTGTACACCGATAGTTTAATCATAAGTAGTATGTACCCAGTGTTTTAAGTGGAATTATACTTTTATTTGGAAAATTTTTTTCAACCATTTGGTAGAAATGGTTATTCAAATAATGAATTATGATAAAATTAAATTTACTTTTTGTAATAAATAATAATTTTGTAAGTTAATATCCATTGATGTCGAAGTTTTAACGAATAGTTTTAAAAAAAAAGTTTTTAATTTAATTTATTTTATAAAGTAACAATATTGTTATTTATTAGTTCAAACATAGCAAGCAACAATTAATTAAATAACAGCAAAATTAAAAATATTTTATAATATTTATGATTTAATATTATAGGTAGGTACCTATTTTAATTAATTTAAATTATAATATTATTACAGACAATTATGTAATAATAATAGCTATAATAAAATAAGAATAAAGAAAAAAAAACTGTACAATAGTAAAAATTTTGAGTCTTTTAGATGACACTAGTACTATTAACACAACTGCGTAATAGATAATATTTAGTCAGATTTTAGAACAAGAAAATTATTGCTAAAGTAAATTCTTAAGTATAAATAAACTTCGTTGGCGAATAAGAGGGATTTAGCATAAGGAAAATTGAATTTATGAAAAAGTATGAAGAAGAGAGGGCTTAAGCAAACTTGATGGACACCAGAAGGCACATCGGATAATATTGATATTGAGAGTCGTTAAGCTTGACAAATCACTTCCTAGATAATACATTAGGTCCGACTAAAGCCAAGAAAGGAGCGGATTACCCATACCAAATACCTATAGTTCGCTTAAAATAAGGGCATGATAGACAACGATATCGAAGACTTCTCTAAAATCTGTGTAGATTATATATTATCAACTTGACTAAAGTGTATTTATTTATTAATTTATTATTATACACAACATTATATACCTACGTTATAATTAAAATAATAGTTATTGTAATAATAGCTATTCTCTTGAACGTATAGGTATTTTGTTTCTAAAACAAAAATCCACGTAAACTTTTATTTTTTTTAACCCTTATTATCGTCGAAAAGGTTCGGGGTTATCGAAAGAACCGGTATTTCTTTTATATTATTATTGTATTACATATTTTATGGTCTCGTTAAATTTTACTGTGTTTTCAATCTTTCCCGCGTAACGCGTATACAATATTATATGCTGCGGACTGAGCTTAATATGATCATAGTTCACAAAAGTCTCTTCGGGTAAAGGTCATGTAATTGAAGAAAAGTATTATTTTCAAATTTAAAAAATATATATTTGTATATCAACATTAATTATCATGATATTTACCTGGGATAACGTTCGAATTGCATACATTCACTGGTTATTATAATAGGTAAAATTATTCAAACATATTGTTATTAATACCTATACCATGTCAATATACTTTGTTATTATATTATGCTTCAACCACTTAAAAATATCATAAATCCATAAGATTCGGTACGTCTCTGAAATTCTACAGTTATTCATAAGTTATATTGCATGTTAATAAACAATTTTTTAGAATAAGAATATACATTTTATAATAATTATATGAATTATAAATTGTATTATGTTCTCGAAATTTTCATAAAAGTTTCACACTGTTTAATGTAAATCGCACATACCACATACTACCAAGCCCGGATTAAGGGGGGGGGGGGCAAGGGAGCACGGTACCGGGGCCCATTGCTTTTGGGGGCCCATCTTTATCATCTATATTTTTTTAACACGTCCAATAAAGTTTTCAAAAAAAAATTATTATTTAAGCAGGTAGGTATAACAGTAGAAAAATTATTATTAATAATTATAAAATAAAATTGTTCTCAATTTTATATCATGAAAAATTACTATAAATAATGAATTATATGTTTACCAACAATTTTGTTAATGTTTTTTTTTTTTTTTGAGCATTTTAGATTACCGATTGAACTATTTAAGTATACTAAAAGTTAGTTATAAGAAAAAATTATTTAGGTCTTGTAAATTAGGTATTTTAGTTAATAGTATTAATACATAATATTATACTAAATTTCAGAGGATTAAAGTCAATAACCTAACGAACCAAAATTGATCATTTGACTGTTAAAATGTTCAGAAAAAAAACTTTACCAGAATCCATCAAAAAATATAGTGGTTACCATTTGAAAAAATAAAGTCGATTTTATTATTGGTACAACGGCGTGTTTAAAAATTTTGAAAATGTTATAAAAAAACTGCCTGGTTAAGAATAAAGAAACACATCGTTTTTTGTTTTAACGAAATTCCATATCATCGATCCATAATTGTTGACCCGTTTACAATGGCATAAGACACACTCTGTATATTTTTTGTATAGTAAAAAATTATACAATAATATTATAAAGTCATTAATATGTATAAATGGTACAATTATTTTGAAGTTAAAGTTGAAAGGGGGCCCGCTAAGTGTATGGCGTCCCGGGGCCCAATTGATCCTTAATCCGGGCTTGCATACTACATTATTATTACTGTTATGTTACGATATCAGTGTAAAGCCATTTTGCAATAATTACCAAAAAGAGTTTTATGATTTCCGTCATATATAACGTCATTATGTACATATCCGTATATGCTTACATAATAGTTTAGAGTGCGTGGTATATTATTTAAATATTTACCATGATAATGTGTAAAATATATTTTTAATGATAAGTTTTTTTTGGTTTTATTTTTTTTTTTTTTGAACACGTAAAAACTCCCCAGTAAAAACTCACTTGCGAAAAATCTGCATCATAAAAGAGTTTTACATATATTTATTTGGCGATAAAACTCAATAATAGTGTAACGACTGCCGATAACAAATTTAATTACACTATTAGAGGACCTGCATATTTGGGTTGAATTTAAAATTCAAAATCGAAATGTAATCCCTGCGCCCGCATCATATCCTTACGTACGCTATACCCCGTAGGTACGTATATGTAATATATATGCGTGTGCGTGCAGGTATATATATCCAATTTAACAGCTTTCGCCGGCGTATTTAAATTCCCTCGTACCGTTTTGCATACGCAAATCAGACGCAACCGAAAAACCCGTACGCCATAAAATCTTGATCAACCGATCCCGTGTAAAAATGCACGTGTGGGCTTCTTTCCAGAAAAAAAAAAAAAAAGGAAAGACCGAGAGAGAGGAATGAAAAAAAAACCTGGCTAGTATTCGAGCTCGTTCGACCGGCATTATGAGGATTAGCTGTAAAACCCAATCGACTGTAAAAAAAATATATATGTGTGTGTGTGTGTGTGTGTGTGTGTGTGTGTGTGTGTGTGTGTGTGTGCGGGTGCGTGTGCGTGTGTGTGCTGCGAGCACTAACCCTTGCGGCTTTATTCGTCCACCAATGTTTCTCTCGTCTTCTCTCCATACATTTCAAAAGAATTCGATATTAAAACCACCCAAAAAATCAACTCGACCATACGACGGCGCTGCATCGGTTCCCTCTATATTATTATCATCATCATCAGAAAGTCTAAATTCTCGTGATATTGATACATCTGCGTTTAATGTATTTGTACGAATTGTACGTTTTCCATGTATGTATATATGTATATTCTGTATACGTTCGGCTGCAAGCGTAGTAAGCCTCGAAATTCAACCGATTTTCGATGTAATCCAGGAATATCTCAGCCCGCCGACATCGGGGATCTCGTGAACACTCGCGTCGCTGACCGTGATAGTTGTACGTCAAAAAAAGTTAGTTTTCCAATACTGGGATTTTGGTTTTTTAATCTTCTGCGCTGACTGGAATTGCGGATCGTAAAATCGAAAATGTCAAATGTTTATCCTGTACCATACCACGACATTCCACCTCGCATGTGACCTAATCCATGTCCAAATCATTCCTTCCGGACACAATATGTCATGACTTCAAAAAAGCTATAAATCGTCGTATAAAATTGTAGAATACATCGTATAAACCGGCAAAGTTATTTATGAAGAAATACGTTACGTCTCTATAATGTTAAGAAATGTCTCTAAAAATAATTATTAAGAGGACGTCAAACCAGCACGTGTTGTCTCCGTCTTACAAATGCACAACATAGCATAAATTGTTTTTTGCGGGACAACTATAATATGCTCCTTCTATATTTATAGTAGAATTACCGAAATTCCACAACGCATAGGGAAAAACTTTATCTGTGTCGTAGCGCTTTTATTATTTGGATAACATAAATACAATTAAAGTTATCGGTTTGAGAACATTATAAGTTTTTTCGTTTAATTATTAAAAATTATTGGTAAGTGCTATCAAAAAAAAAAAGGTACGACGCAGATAAAGTTCTTCCTTATATGTTGTGGAATTAATTTTCTTGAACGCTGTATTTATTTAAATGACACAGTGATTTAAAATCTTTTTTTTATTACCTATTCAGTGAAGCCACCTAGAATAATTATGAAGTAGAATAATTGGACGGAGGGCCCCTCTTATATCATCCTATCCAGTCCTGTATACTAGTATCCCCTATACTACCTATTTTAGAAATTATTTCTAAAATAGGTATAAAATATTGTAATATTATATATTGTGTATATTTTATCTTGTTTGTTCTAGTAAAAAAATGTTTAAAAAAGTATTCACTAAATAAACCCTCAATGTAAAAAAAAAACTAAACATAAACACAATTTTTTTAATCTTATTATTGGTATAGATTTAATTATCAATATAAATAAATCTAACTATAGTTCATTGAACAATAATTTAAAGTCGTAAAAATTACATTCTATAAAACAAATACAACTAAAAAGCATTGTATTTCTTACGAGTATTCTGCAACTCTATGTTTATATTGTACTTAAATTAACAGCGTTAGCGTAACACTTTTTATCAATGTAAATAAAAAATAAAATAAACTGTTCGATAGTCGTTATTATTCATTTTGCTCAACGAAAAACAAACAATAACCATTTTCATATCTATTTTAGTTTAGAAATATTATTAATGAATATTCGATTAATAACAGTGTTTTCTATATTGTTTTTGTTTTGTTTTATAATAATGTACACATAATATACATACATTCATACACACACATAACACGAAAAAATATGATAAGATAGAAAAAAAATATGGGACCTATTATTGAAGGACTTGTAGCAATATCTTAAAAAAGTAGTCCGATTCGTATACACACATAATATCGTTATCTTAAACACACACACATAAACACGTCTTATTATTATGCCGTTAGCTGATGTGAGATAACTGCAGCTCATACGACATAGACACATGTAATGATATGCTCACATACCATTATTATAAATTAAATAACATTTTATTGAGTAATAAAATAACGTCTAGACCGTCGCTTGTAGAAATCGAACATCCCTAATAAAACCATTTTCATTGACAAATAAGTACAATATCCATTATGCGATCACGAATTAAGAGATCGGCACGCACCGGCGCCCAGCGGGGCGCAGGACGTGCGGAACTCTTATATGCCGCTAGAGGAAATATACGGTAAAAAGGTCCTTGCCGCCGAAGAGAAATTTAGTTCGGGGAAGTGTAAAAAGCCTTTGATAAATACCGCCTACTTCTCTCTGGTCGGCATATCCGTGTCGTCCCTTAAATCAGTGCATGAGCACCCATCAGCAGTACACGAGTACCCATCAGAAGTGCATGAGCACATATCACCAGAGTAACAACCTCTCAAGTACCAGAAACCGATTTCGACGAGCGACAACTGGACTCCTTATGCGAGCAATAATCAGTGCGTTTTTTAATTCAATTTTGTGTATTTGAAGTTTTACCTTATTTCATTTAAAAACCTAAAACTCTTACAATATTATACAGATATAACTGCGAATCAGGTAAGGCATTTATATAATATTTTATATTGATTGCAGTTATAAAATTATACATGCTTTTTACATAAAATTATATTGTACGGTGTATTTGATATAATTCTCGAATACACGATCTCGAGAGCCCTCCGAACACCTGGAGGAAGGTAATAGCTTATAAATTTAATATATTAACATTCTGATTTTAATATAAGTATCGACAGGAGTCGTACTTATATTATATTTCTTTTCTGATTTAAATATAATTATCGACAGGCGTCGTAATTATATTTATATTTATCTTTTTCATTTTTAAGTTATTACAAAGTGGCGCCCAACAAAAGTTCAGTTTATTCAGATAAATAAACTGAGAATTGATCAAATACATTTTACAAAATTATATTAGCTATATAAAGTTATAATATTTTACTATTAATTTTAAGAATTAATAAAATAATTATTAACTAAAAAAAAACTTAGAAAAACAATGATAACAAAAAGTGACTTATTGAATAATAAAACTACTTCCTAAATTAACGATTTACGACTTATAACATATACGTATTATTATTTACTATAAAAAGAAAACAACTGATTTATACTTATTAAAATAAATATTTACTTTTTTTTTAGTAAAAAATATATTAATTAAATCTATTAATTAGTTTAACAAAAATATTACAATTAAATAATCGTACATATTTATTATAAAATTTTTTTTTAAAGTAATACAAATAATTAAATATGGGAGACAATAAAAAACCTTACTTTGAACCCGGAAAATTCACGGGAAATAATCTGAAAACGTCGATTCTTTTTTAAAAAATTATCAAAGAGCTGCACTTATTAACGGATGGTCTGAATCTGAAAAAAGTCTATATATTCCCGTATTTTTAGAAGGCACTGCTCTCATATTCTATGACAATGTTATGGATACAGTTGAAAACATTAATTGGTCCGATTTAGAAAAAAAACTTAGACTAGAATTTGAACCCATTGCCCAAACTCATATGCTTCGAATAATGCTTGAAAAACGTAAACAGAAACCTGATGAACAAAGTGTGTCTTACATTAATGAAGTAGAGTCATTGTGTAGGCGAATTGACAGAGATATGTCACAAGGAGAAATGGTACAAAGTATAATGAAAGGCTTAAAACCCAAAATATTAAGAGGTATAGGAATGTTAGGAAATAAAACACTTGATGAATTTAAAAAAAACGTTCGCAAATATGAACTTATAGAGTTTATGACAGCAGATAGTATAGATAAAAACCCATATGAAATCGAAAATAAAATACAGCAAATAAATACAAACAATAAAATAGAAAACAACGAAAATAGCAAATTACGAGAGGAAATAGAAAATTTAAAAGAAACTATAGGTCAGTTAAAACTATCTCAGATTAACAATGATAATAACTATCAAAACAATTTTACTAAATACAACCCAGTTTTTAGATATAACGAAAATAACAGTAATTATAACAATACAAAATAAATAATAATTCAGCACACACAATACAATGCTCGATATGCTCGAAGAATAACCACACTGAATATGAATGTTACTTTAAAAACAAACCTAATATAATATGTCAATTATGCAATAAATTTGGACATTCCGCGATCACTTGTCGTTCAAATACAACTAACAAGTCAAAAAAATTAAATACAAGGTTAAACTCTTCTGATAATTGCTCATATTTAAATACAGATTTACGGAAACAAAATATAAATAAAATTAATTGTACACCCGATGCTATTTATATTGAAGCTCAATTTAATAATATCACCTTACCAATAACAATTGACACGGGGGCAAACATATGTTGTATTAGACAAGAATTACTACCCAGTGACTATACAATAACACCGAGTACACTACAACTATCAGGACCAGATAATGAACCACTATGCGTGATAGGTATAACCAAAATTAAAATCAAAATCGACAGTAACTATTTCAATATCGACGCTCACGTAGTAAAAAAATTAAGCAGCGCAATCTTACTTGGAAATGACTTTTTGATCAAAAATAATGCCCTGATCGATTTCAAAGACAGTAACATTATTTTAAATAATAATATAAATATCCAATTAAAAATCAACAATATAAACGCGCTCAATAGTATAAATAATACCAACAATATAATAGAATTAACAGGTAGCATATTTAATTGCTCAGATAACTTTGCTATAGCTCATTGTATATCTGCAGATCTCAAAATGAATAAGGGGATAACAAATTTAATATCCAAAGTATACGGTGATACTAAACCACAACTTGCATTACAAAAAATAAATGTGGGGGACACAATACCTATAATCAATAACTATAAAACTATATTTCACTTAATAACAACAAATTTACACTATCATAAGCCCAAATATAAGGATCTAAAATCTTCAATTCACAATCTAAAACTTGAAGCTACAAAACTAAATATTTCAAAAATTGCAATACCCACCTTAGTTTCACGGATAGACAAATTAAATTGGTCTATAATAAAACAATTAATATACTCCGAATTCCAAAATACTAACTTTAAAATACATATATACCATAAAGATGAACAAAACATAATACACAATTGGAAATCAAAAGAACACGCTAACATAATAAATAACATTCATACATTTTTTAATGATAATAATAAAAATGAAACAAAAATAAAAGACATGGTAAAACCTAAAAATCAAAATCAAGCCAATAATATATTTCCACGTATATTTCCTATATTCAAACCAGAAGAAAACGTCCGCGTCTTCAACGATGGGAATTGTAGATTGTATACCGTTACAACAAAAATGTCCAATGAAATTCCCAAAAATATATAGTTCACATACAAGAAATACCGCTCGCTTCATTGATACGCGATATAAAACTTAAAGAAATGAAAAACGATGATAAAAACACAACGATTAAAATTAAAATAAATAAAATACAAATCACCTCGATCGAAAATCATACAAACAGAAATAAATAATTAACAAAATACCCTAACAAACCAATTGGTATGTAAAAAAAAATAAATAATAAAAAGGTCAAACAAACCAACATTCTTAAAAATACCAAAAACATTAACCTATAATTCACAAATCATACAACACTTATAAAATAAACCAATTAACAATAAAAATACTTACTCTGACAAGTATCCAAACTATATATTTTAAAAACAAAAAAATATTAATACCAAATCTTATGGAGACTCAACCATACAATCAACCTCCTACAGGACCAAAAATAAAACCCCAAATAAATTTTTTTTTTTACTAACATAATTTAAATAAAAATAAAAATCACGAACTATTATTTAACTATTGTATAAAAGTTACAGATTAACACTAACAAATTTAAATAACCTACTCAAAGATACTTATTTAAGTACTAAAATGACTAACCTAATTTAAGTTAGAATAAGACATAAAAAAAAAAAAAATGTTAAAGCAAATTGATACAAAAAAATGTAAAATAAATTTCTAACCTAATTTAATCAATATAAGCACAAAATATGTTTAAAACAAATGAAAAAAAAAAAAAATGTAAAATAACTAACCTAATTTAAGTTAGAATAAGACATAAAAAAAAAAAAAAATGTTAAAGCAAATTGATACAAAAAAATGTAAAATAAATTTCTAACCTAATTTAAGTCAATATAAGCACAAAAATGAATGTTAAAACAAATGAAAAAAAAATGTAAAATAACTAACCTAATTTAAGTTAGAATAAGATATAAAAAAATGTAAAGCAAGTAAATACAAAGAATATGTATTTTTTTTTTTTCTCTCTCATCTAACCTAACTTAAGTCAGCATGAAATCAAATGTAAGAAAAAATATAAATAAATAAAAAAGAAAAGAATGTAAAATACTTAACATAATTTAAGTTAGTATAAGTTATAAAATTAATTTAAAGCAGTGAAAAAAAAAAAATGTAAAAAAAAAACACTGTAAGCGAATTAACTATGTAAAAGAAAATTAATATCTAGAAAAATATAGAAAATATGTATAAAGAAATTCATATGTCAACATGACGATGAATTGTATACAAATATTACATTTAGAAAAAAATTGTATAGCTATCATTACAACACCAGATAGGGAACTTAAAATATAAGATATATAAAATCGTTAACAAAATAAAAAAAAAAAAAACAATGGAATGTGGGTAGTACGAACTTTCAGTTTCAGTTCTATCTTCCTATCTTTCTTATGTAATATGTAAACTTTAATCTTAATCACATTGCCCTTTTAGATTGTACAATAAAATTTTTTATATTTATATATTTATAAATGTCCAGTTTAAATTGTATTCAAACTTTCAATTTTTTTTTAAATTTAAATCTTTCTCTCCTCTATTTCAATGTTTGTAATGTTCTCACTCTCGCCCACGAGCGGTGTTGTGAGGGCACAACACAAAAAAGTGCAGGGTGGATGTAATGATATGCTCACATACCATTATTATAAATTAAATAACATTTTATTGAGTAATAAAATAACGTCTAGACCGTCGCTTGTAGAAATCGAACATCCCTAATAAAACCATTTTCATTGACAAATAAGTACAATATCCATTATGCGATCACGAATTAAGAGATCGGCACGCACCGGCGCCCAGCGGGGCGCAGGACGTGCGGAACTCTTATATGCCGCTAGAGGAAATATACGGTAAAAAGGTCCTTGCCGCCGAAGAGAAATTTAGTTCGGGGAGTGTTAAAAGCCTTTGATAAATACCGCCTACTTCTCTCTGGTCGGCATATCCGTGTCGTCCCTTAAATCAGTGCATGAGCACCCATCAGCAGTACACGAGTACCCATCAGAAGTGCATGAGCACATATCACCAGAGTAACAACCTCTCAAGTACCAGAAACCGATTTCGACGAGCGACAACTGGACTCCTTATGCGAGCAATAATCAGTGCGTTTTTTAATTCAATTTTGTGTATTTGAAGTTTTACCTTATTTCATTTAAAAACCTAAAACTCTTACAATATTATACAGATATAACTGCAAATCAGGTAAGGCATTTAATATAATATTTTATATTGATTGCAGTTATAAAATTATACATGCTTTTTACATAAAATTATATTGTATAGTGTATTTGATATAATTCTCGAATACACGATCTCGAGAGCCCTCCGAACACCTGGAGGAAGGTAATAGCTTAAATTTAATAACCTAACATTCTGATTTTAATATAAGTATCGACAGGAGTCGTACTTATATTATATTTCTTTTCTGATTAAAATATAATTATCGACAGGCGTCATAATTATATTTATATTTACTTTTTCATTTTTAAGTTATTACACACATATACGAAAAAAAATTAATAATAATAATGATAATAAAACGTGCCAAACTTTGTGTCCGACCGACCCCCGTGGCAGACCCACCCAGGGTTTGCTGGCCGTCTGGTGGTATAATAATAAATCAAAACTTCTCCTCGGCGAGGCTTATTAATCCGGGCTCTTTTTCATCATCACCTTTCCCGGCCCCGGGGCTTTTGCACCCGCGCGTTACGCCAACGGCGACTCGGGCCCGCTCTTGCACATTCGGGAAGGCGCATTCGCCCCGCCGGCCACCCATCATTGGCAGGATGTAATCATGACGACGACCCCTTACGCCCGTACAAATCCCACCACCTCACGTATATTATTATAACGGAGACATAAATTATTTCTTTTATCATTACACACAGGGGCATTATTAATTAAACTCATTTCTCTCGCGAAATTTCTCGCTATACCATAGCCGTCGTAGTAGTTATTTATCCACTAGGTCGCATGACGCGGGGACGTCGAGCGGAGAAAAATGGCAGAGTCTTGACCCGATTTTCGCCTTGGCCTCCAACGAGCTGCAATGATGTGCATAAGACAAAGACAAAGTTTTGCTAATGACACACGAGTTGCAGCCAACGATCATAATAGTGCGTATAATAATTGGTCAACCGCGTTGACCAGCTCTCTCTCTCTCTTCAGACAAGGTTTTCCGCACGTACATAATATTTTGGTCGAAATAAGGCACTTTGGACGTGTATGCGATATAATGGCGTTTGATTTAAACATTTTTTTTTTCGCTAGTGAAATCAAGCCGACACAAGTTTTTCCCAGTTGTCTATACTAAATAGGTCAAATAAAACAAAAAGAAATCAAAAGGATCTTCAACAATCTACGGCAACCGAAAGTTTGATTTTTTTTGTTTTAAGTGAATACGAGGGCATGTTTTTGTGGACGGTTTTATTTTTAGAATTTTACTACAAATACTTTTTATGCACAAAACAAAAAGCTCAAAGAATTCCATTTATCCATAGTCTATAATTTATATTAATTATACGAGCCAATCAATCAGTATCAATAATACTTTAAATTGTAATTTTTTCAGTTTCGTCATGTTACAATAGCTTGCACTATAACTGGCTCAGAGTTTCAGTACATATAAATAAATTATGTTTGCACCTTGCACGAAGTTTAAGTAAAATGCATATGACCGATCATAATTATATTATACAATTAAATGTTATGAGTTTTCTGTTGAGTTCAATTAAATTACCTTGATTTAAAAAAAAAAAATAGGAGTATTTTCAACTCAGATAATAATACTCGTATGTCATACGTCAATCAGTGTTAGTTATTGTAACCATTCAGAATCGTAAATAAAAGTTTAAAGGCATGTTTTTTAGATCGAGATGACATGTTAATAATCTGTATTGAATAATATGAAATAAATTTGCAATCTCCCACAAATTATAATTGATACATTCGTGTTTCGTAGCCATTTACGTCTCAAAATCAACTAGCTGGCACTTGACAGCTGCTGTCTGTATCAACATCAGAAAATGTATTTGGAATGATGTTTTTATTTTATATTTCTAGTGTACTGATTACTGATTGAATTTATCTTTATATTTTTCACATATTACCGTGTACTATGACGTATTGAATGATTAATTCTCGTTAAGCTGTGAGTATGATTGAGTTGTAACTATATTACATATTATATATTATACATATTACATCGCACTGAACAAATAAGTGATATACGAAATCAGCGAATTTCCACCGTACAAGAGTAACATATTATTATAATTAGCACCAGTCCAAATCCGCTATTTGTCCAAACGTTTAGTAACTGACTAAAACGAACGGCAACGCTGGCCATTTTGGTCGACAAATGCACTGTACATTATCGTCGAAATGGGCGATTTCCACGCAAGGGTAAGTTTGCGCTGTCAGCTGAGCACTTTACCCCAACGGGATGGTGTTGGACGTCGTTGGCATGTGTATTCTGTTGTACAAATAGCGCCATTTTCAATATAAATTGTTATATGACGTTTGTGCACTTGATGAACTGCGCCGTTTCGATCGTAATATAATGTTTTATTACGTAATAATGACGCGTTCAGTTCTTACGAATTTTGATAGATTTTCGTTTATTGAAAGTGTACACGTTACATGTATTATCGTACGGACTCTTAATAGGTATATGAAAATCGCGGGTGTGATCCAAATTTAACAGAAATAAATTCCTGAAAAATTAAACTACCTATACACCAAATTGATTTCGTTCAAGTTATCTACTGCATATGTTTCTGTTTTATTCATGAACAATTATTTGAATGCACGCAGTACGCCTAATGCACCAATTGTAAATTGCTTTTGTTTTTATTTACCTACATGGCTACACACAAGCGATTTATTAATTTAAAAATGTTTGTTATTTTATGTTTTTTTTCTCCTATCATAATATAGTCCATAACAAAGTCACCGCTCAAAGCAAAACATAATTTAATATGAAATAACTATAGCACGCACAGTGAAATAAGCTGGCCAGTGAACTGTAAAATATGTCCGTCTAAACTGGTCGCTAATCGTCGGTGATCTATCTTCAAAAGAAACGAGAGATTAAATTTCAAAATGAAAAAAAAAAGTGGTAAATAAAAACGGGGGAAAAAACAAATATTAAAACAAAAGGATTTGCGTGTGTGCAGTTTTACAAAACCAAGAACACAGCAAAAACTGTGCTTTTAAAAGTTTCAAGAGCACACATTGAATAAACCCCGGTGTTGACTCGGGGGAACGTTTAATTATTACTCTATCCAAGTGTCTTGTGGGTGTACGCGACGACATATTTTCCTCGAAATGTCATAATATAATATTACCTGTAAATAATGCGTATAATTCGACGACGTTATCGTAATGATAGTATCGTTTTCGTTGATTTGACGAGTAAGTTCGATATCTGTACCCCGTTGCCATTTGCGGTCATGAATTCGCGCGTTGTTCGCTGGTCCGATGATTATTCATTTATTTCTCCGCATCTCGGACACGGCGCAGTGGCGTATACAAAAGGAGGGGGACGTGATGGTAAGATCCCCTACCATTGGCTTTGGAGTGGATAATCTTCCGTTTGATGGGAATTCCGAATCAATTCAAATATTATACTCACTTTTCCTTATTGTTAAATATTTTACTACCTACGTAAAGAGTTTTGAGATGGTGGGGATCGCCAAATTTTCCCCTCCCGTTTAGCTATATCGTTTTCTTTTTTTGATGTCCTCCTCGCTTTCAGAAATATCATGTCTACGCCGCTGACACGGCGCGCTGTGTTTTTTTACATCTGACTGGCGACGACAAGACGTGACAACCGAAACCGAACGCTGTGCGCAGTCGTCACGACCACTCGGCGGAAGATCTGCGCAGGTTGTGCCTGCCCATAATAATCATAGGTATTACCATTATTATTATTATCATACCCATACACAATCCGGCAGCTGTCGCCCGCCGCAACCGGTAGAGGCCCGGCGGCGGCGGCGGCGGTCCGAAAGGTTGTTCGGCCAAAACGCACACTGCACCTTCGTTTATTTATTACGACGATAGTAATAATAATAATAATAATATGATCGTGCGTGTGCGTATATAATATGTAAGAAGCGACCGCAGTGGGCGCGAAAGGGCCAACGGCATAGGATATGTCTGGTGCGCGACGACGTCGACGACGACGACGATAATAATAGCGTGCGGGCAACGTGGCGGATTGCCAACGGGAATCTGTGTGTTCCGGTTGTGCCGGATCGCTGGATTCGCCGGGCGGTTAATAAACCGGAATAGATGGCTTTTATATTGCGCACACGGCCACGCCCAATATTACGACGACGACAATATTTGCGACCACCGCCGCGGCACCCCCTACACGCCAAATGACGGTTGTATATATTATTATTATTATTATACGCAAACACACACACCCGCACACCCACACGCGTATATATTATATTATTTATTATGTGTATATACGACCGCGAGGGTGTCTTATTTATAGCACAATCATTATGTCTGCGCGATTACAACTGCAGCGGCGGCCGCGGCGTATACATATTATTATAATTATGTACAAAATATTATATCATTATTGCACCACCTATTGTATCGAGTAGAAAAAAAACGGACTTCGGATGACAATAATATCATTGATACTGTTGTACCTATGCTCGCATAAATATAACGGGCTGCACCGTTCAATTATTATTATTATTATTATTATTATACGCAAACACACACACACACCCGCACACCCACACGCGTATATATTATATTATTTATTATGTGTATATACGACCGCGAGGGTGTCTTATTTATAGCACAATCATTATGTCTGCGCGATTACAACTGCTGCAGCGGCGGCGGCGTATACATATTATTATAATTATGTACAAAATATTATATCATTATTGCACCACCTATTGTATTGAGTAGAAAAAAAACGGACTTCGGATGACAATGATATTATCGATACTGTTGTACCTATGCTCGCATAAATATAACGGGCTGCACCGTTCAATAATTATTATTATTATTATTATTATTATGCACACAATTGAATTGTATATTGTTCAAAGTCTATCAAACGTCAAGTATATCGCGACGAAACGGCTTAAACGACAAAGTTTCGGTGTCGGTTTACGACTAACTATCAACGGCGCTGTGGGCTCGAACTTTTACATTATGGCCATTCGCCCGTGAATCGCGGTTCGCCCTTACCGAGATGCGACCAAACCCGGGTAAACGTTCCCCGAGCGAACTATATATTATAATGTGTATTATAATATACAAACTTCCTAACAACATTCTAAATATTATATATATATATACATGTATCATTGAACATTTTACTGCATGAATGTACAAAAACTCCAGACTCACGAGTGGAAAACTCCGCGATCGTCCTATGTTTTGGTGATTTCCTAAGAAATTTCAATTTTTCTGTATTTCATTTTAATATCGAGCAAGACGATATCATAAAAAACGATATAATATAATATTTTACTGTCGTAAATTATATGTAAATCGGTAGAGGGTACGTCCGTAGACCCACTACGAAATATTACGAGTAAACAATAACCCCGTTTTATTTCTAAACCGCGATTCTTGGTAAGTACTATACACTTGTAGGACAATTATTTCCGTGCGCGTGTGTGGACGAACAGGTACCGTCGTGTGCGTGCGATGAAATAAACGGAAATCGTTTTACAGTGTTATTACGATGTTGCGTCCTCTACCGCGATTCAAAGACACGATATGTACATAAATCGTATCGCAAAGAATAATAATAATAATAATACGACACACACGATCGTGAAATGCGTGTATGGACACATAAATGCTAATCATCTTCTGACGCCGCAATTGTTTTGGGTTTGTGTGCGTGTTGTTTACGTGTGTAAAAGGTGTAACGGAAACGACAAAAGTAGCGTTAACGCTTGGGTTGAGACAATCGCACAGTAATGTCTATGATGACGACGGCGAGGACGGCGGTGGTTGAATAGGGATACGACCGTTTTCTACTCGTACAAGCTGCGTCTTATACGACTATTAGAAAGAAACACATATATAAAGCGAATACAATTGAATGGAAAAATGAATAAAAGAAATATGCGCTGCGCGGCTGCAATATATACAGAGGTAGAACAATGGCGAAATATGATGTCGACCGTTGAACGGTATTATACGGGAATCGGCAATAGATTTTCGAAAAAAAGAAAGCACGCGGATGAGAATTCCGTGTTGTTATAACGAGAATAAAACTCAAAAGTAATAGAAATAATATAAGTGTAATAATATACAATACAAATAACCAACTACATAATGAAGAAATAAATAAATAATTGCAACAAAATATTGAATTTACCACATGGGAAAACACACTGAACATTCCACTTGGGGTTTATTAGTTTTATTTGGTATTTCGATTTTAAACACATAATAACGTATTTTTTCTATAGCCTTTGTCGTCGTCGTCATCGTTTCGGTAATAACCGTCGTGACATATACGTATATAATAATAATATACCAATATACCATACGTAAATGGCTGGTTAGAAACTGCGATTTCCTGGACGAACGACCAACATTATAGACATTAAATGCGAAAAGGGGTTACCGCATTCCATTTTAAATTTTATTAGCGGAGATATCTTGTTTATTGTCGTCTTGTAAACCGATTCGTTTTTGAGCGTTATCTTAGTAAAAAAATCACAAGAAGCATTACACCTTAATCTCATTCACGTTACGGTTATGTTAACCTAAAATGTAAATGTCTGAATTACTAAAGCTTCAAGGTACGCTTATCTGTTCCACGAATTCGAATTTTACCATCGGTTTCGAGTGCGGAGTGCCTTATAATATATGATAAATGTGGATATGTGTGTATAAAAATTGAATAAGGATTTTAATAAATCTGATACGATTGCAGTTTAAATAAAAGAAAAATTGTCAAAATATGTTTTTTACTAAAAAACAATATTAATGTGATGTAAATTTCAAGTTTCCGCGGATTAATTAGATAATAGAAAAAAAAATATTGTATTATAAAATAAACTTTAATGAATAAATCTTTTGGCCTAGGAAAATCTTTATTTTTTGTGAGTAGTTGTCATTAAATAATTGGATCTGAAATGAAAATATAAATAATTAAATATTTCAAACTATACTTTGAATAGTCTAATAAATAGGTTGGTTTATTTTTTTATAATTAAATTATTATGAAAAATATTATCTGTAGCCATTGAAATAGTTGTAATTTTATAATTTATAATAAAATTACAAACCACAATGTTATAATTAATAAGTTATGGCTGATACTATATTATGTATTTGTTTTATTTAATTATTATATTATTAGGAATATTATTTGTGTTTTATTAGTAAAAAAAATAGTTTATTTTTTATGCTAATCTACTTATTATAAATATAAATATATTTTAAACTAATAACAATCTTTTAAGTCATAGGCCATAGCCAGGTAATTTTGTGAATGTTTAAACTAATAATATTAAATAATTAACCTAAGTACTTCGTTAAGTTATATAAATATTTTACTTCATTAAGTAGTGTTATGAGACAGTAAATTGTTTAAGAGTAAAATTGTTTTTCAATTAATAAATATGATGTCCGTTTTAAAATATAATGCTATCATCCACCATTATTAAATTTTCTATCTTTGTCCTTTATTAAATCTCTCTTAAGGTTCATAACGTTACCATGATACGAGAAAATAATAATTAATATAATAATATGTTATCATCCTCTTAAATTTAACAAAACCAAAATATTATACATGGGTGATGTATAATTTTTTCATTTATTTTTTGTATAGTAATTATATTTTTTTATACTTCATAATTTGTATTAAAATGTTTTATTATAACTATAAATAAGTACAAATATGATTGGAATGGTACATAATATCATAACATATAACTATATAAGTGATAAATTGGATTTTCCCAAAAAATCTATAAATGGGTGGCAAGTAATCGTAAGTGAATTTGATAATTTATTTAAACAAATGTACGTTGTACACTTTCAATTAAATCAAAACAAAAATTATTATGCTGAGAAGACACCAATCTCACATGACGTATTGTATTCAGTTTACAAACGCACAGCATATCAAATTTTAAGTTCGAATAATCCATTTTACGCTGTTATTCTTAAAATTAAAATGAATTAACCCCTTATAAAATGTTAAGGTATAATTATTATGTAGAGAATTTTGGAATCTTTTGTAAATTTTAAAATAATCATAACTTGCTTCAAAATTAAAATATTTATAGAAGCTTTCGAAATACCCTTTACATCTTAAATTGTATAAGAGTTCGATTAGCTCCAACACTAATAATAACAGAGCAAAATTGATTATTGTAGATATAAAATTTGCTATGTTGTACGATTGTAAGACGGAGATGACACATCATGTGGATGTGGCATCCTCTTAAAACTTTTTTTTTTTAATACCATAATATTGAATCGACAATATTAGTTATATAAATGTTTTATTCTTATTAATATTATGTATAGGGACATAGTTAATAACTTATGATAAATCGATAGTATTGTGATAATATGTTAATTGACTATACTTAAATATAGTTATCTTTTCAGCACACAGTGTCTTATTTAATTTATCGGTAAATTACAAATAACTATAATATTATACTCTAATCCTTCAGTATACAATATACACTGCATAATACATTATTATTAGATAGTCTGGCCCGGAAGTTTGACATACAGTGCGCCTCTCTCCGTATATCATATTTTAGGCAGTGTGTCGATTAGTAAAGTCAACCGATATCCCTTCAAGTGTCCGATAACAATATTATATCAGTTTATTATTTTCAGCTAACTTTAATATAATATTATGTTGCGATTCATGTGGTTCGATTATTATCAGTGTAATAATATTGTTAAGTTATTTCGCTAACAATGTTTAAAATCGTATAATAATATTTCCATAAAATTTGTTTTATTTATTAAAACATATAAGATATAACACAAATTAATTTTAAATTAAAAATTAAATTAAATTAAATTTCTAGTTGACCGCTCCATTATATCAGTATAATATAGTTATGTGCACCGTGCATAGCTATAACATAGCAACCACATATTATGTAATCGTTTCTAAAAGCGATATAAGAGTGTGATATGGTTATTTTCCAAAACCATCTTTCATATTTCTTCTCAGTACACTGGAGTGTGTAATTCGATACACTCGTATAACTAAAACAATAACTAATATCCCAGATGGGTGAACACTCGGGTTCATAGTGCCAAACAGCTTGCCACACACATACACGTGTTCCCTACCAACCACACCAACCCAGCCAAACCGGTTACACTTTAACCCCTACAAAAGCTGATGGCCATAGTTTTCATGCTCGAAACCAGTGTGAAAAAAAATTAATATAATATGGTTTTTATTGTCTTAATAACAACGGCGTTACGCAGGAAACGCGTCATGACGACGACTCAAAAGATGTCAAAACGTTTCGCTCGTCGCACTGATCTATGGCAGACGGTAATGTATACGAAATGTTTTTGATTCATATTATTATGTTATTTCGATTCAATGCGTGTTACGAGCAAAAACAATAATATAATATATAAATATGCCTTTGCCGCGTAACAGCTATGACTTCGTGCCACGTGCCGAGATTGAGCTACTGGAAGCTGCGATGTTTTATACTGAATATCTTGCCGAACACGATTGGCGATCGGACCCGGTTTACGACGGTAATCAAAAAAGTAGCCCGTCGGTACGGGACGCGAGCTTTCTTGGCCAGCCCGAGGAACGCGCGGAACCTGAAGGACGTGATAAGCGTATTGCTGCAGTCAAAACGGTTCAGGCTGATCGACGTAAGTGTGCCACCCGTATTCTGCGATGGTAAAAAATTCTACAAAGGTTGGGGGTCTTACGATAAAGACATTTTACGAGGGGTGGGAACTGTACGCATTCGAGTCACCGTACGTACACAAACATGGCAAGTCTGGTGTGGTTTTGAATGTTTTTCCTAAAACTTATTTCCCACCATATAGTCCCACACCAATCCGTAAACCGTGATTTTCAGAAAAATAATAAATTCAGCAGTGTGATTTGCTGAATCTAGTTTTTAGTAAGCGTTATAACACAGTCGCGTTGCCATGGTATATTTCGCATATATCAGAAAGTAGAATCCAATTCATGGCATAATATGTTGCACCAGTTACCATTCACTATTTAGTGACATCTAACAAACACTTGAATCACACTAAAAATTAATATATAAATCAAAAATGATTATTTCCTGGAAATCACGGTGCAGTGTGAAGTCACTTTGATGATTTGCCACAATGATTTCTTAAAAGTGTATACAAACCTACTTGTATAATGTGTAAACACAAAATAACATTTTTATTTTCTAAACGGTACATAGCACAGACTTGTAAAATATAAATTTATATTAAATATTTAGAGTTTTTTTTTTTTTTGCGAACGAACAACCCAGACAATATTACCTAATAACAACATTAAACCAATGTCTATGGTTGTGAATGTATAATATTGATTTAAAATAACTGCAACACGATGCCTTTGGGCACCGGTGTCAAAGTAGCAAGGTGGATACCCAACTACCAGTGAGTTTGTCCCTTCCTGAATTGATTTTTTTACGATTTTTGACACGGCGGAATGTATAGGCAATATAGGCACATTCCTGTGTACGAGGACAATATTATATTATATTGTTACGTAAATGCCGTATGTTCTTATTACAACTTATTGATTGATACCTATCATTATTTTTTCATCATCTTATGATAATAATAAAATATATTCTTTATATTCTTAAAATTTTTGGTTTACATTTCATTATAAGAAGTTAATCGAGGTATGCAAACATTTTAAATGTACTTTACAAAATGGTGATATAAAAAAAGAACATACAAGATTCGTAATATTTATATCTTAAAATAACTCTTATTACTCTTATAACTATATATTCATATTTTATATTGAGTTTGAAGATGTTTCAAAAAATTGTTCTCATCATGTTCTAGCCAAATAAAACGACCGAATTTTCTTCTAGGTAATATGACAAAATATGATAAAATAACATATTATAATAAATATAATCATATTATGTTTAATATTATTTAGTATAAATAATTCATAATTTATCTATAAAACTATATATATTTATAACATTTAATACACGTTTGAATGGACCTAATAAACTGAATAAATTAGCACCAAATTTTGCTCACATATTCCTTGAGACTTATGAAGTGTTTATAATTTCATTTTTCAACCCAAGTAGGTTGTTTTAGGGTGGGTTTTGCTTTGGCTCCCAAAAATAGAATATATTTTTTATATAAGTACATAAAGGAATGTTGGTTACAGAAATAAGAGAGACTTTTATGTAAAACCAGTTTATTATGTACAGCTAATGTATGTATGCTTATAATTTATGCTCAAAACCACTTGACCGGTTTTGACGATTGAAATTTGGAATGGAAATCGCATAGAAATATCTTAGGCTAGTATATAGTAGACGTGCAATATCGAAAAAAATCGGATGGATCCTTAAACCTGTATGCTGTAGTACGACCCGTGTGCTTATTTTTTAAATTTCGGCTGAAGACGAAAAAAAAACTGAAAAAAGATTCTATTAAAATTTAATAGATTCTACTGTACGCATTTTATTTAAACGATTCGTAAGACCCAGTCCCGGAGCATTTTAACTAATACTTTAAGACGGTCCTTGCCATTATTTCCTACAATGCCATTGAACTGTGGTCGAATGAGACTCCCTTTTTAAATGTCTGGCCGTCCAATTTATTACGACATTATGACAATGTCTATATTTTGTTTTTCAATGCATGACAAAGTGTATTAGATTGGTTTATATTTTATTTTTTTTTGTATATAAATTATAGAGTTGTACAAATCCACCTGCTGCTCCACATGTCAGCTGCAGTAAGCCTTCGGGTTCAGGTTCTCGACGATTGGTCTCCGAAAAACTTGAATGTAAAACGTGCTACCCATCAAATAACAACTAAACCACTCATTATTGTCTTCAGAGCGATCTTGTAAAGTGCAAATTTTGTTCTTACACTTATGATGATCGAATAATACACCCATCAACTGTGTAAAATTTTAATATAATTATAATATGATAATATGTATATTTTATTCTATTACTACAAAAACCATGTTTGTTGTGAAATTTGTAGTGAATTTATTAAAATATCACTGTTAAAATGAAATGCAAATATAACAAGGTATTTTAACGAAGCTTTATTTAGCAACGTATATTTTAATTTGTAGTTATAATATTGACGTATAACAAAATGTTTGCATATTAGCAATACAAATTAGAATTATTAACATATAATATAAATCCGTATTTACGGAAATGTTATTTACATTTCATTATTAAATAAATTAAAAAGTGTAGTTTATTATGATATTAATTATTTTTTTGTATTTTAGGATAAATGTCTAGTCAATAATGCGTTTGAAAATAATGAAAAACAAAAGTTCCAATTACAAACAGTTGGTTGATTATCGTGTTACATTTATAGAATGACACAACCCAAAATACTTTAAAATGCTAGTTAATATACCTAGTATGTTTTTATAATATGCACCTTAATATTTTTTATTTTAAATAGTTAAAAAAAACCCATATTTGTAGTATACTAAAAATTATTAAAAATTCAATAAAACGAATAGTTCCTATAAAAATAGGTTATACTAAATTTTATTGCACAATTCAAACATGTAATGTATAATAATATTATTGTTCATGCCACATTTTTCTCATGAATAATAATTATAATTATATATTGGCCACCTTTCGCATTACCTTAACCAGTTAAACACAGCACTGCAATTAGCGCCGATCGGCATCACGCATACAATATAATATCAAAATATCGTATACATGTCGCATGATCTGTATTTTTTCATGAATTATTTTGTGTATTATTTTAACGTTGTTGTGATTAATATTATTTTATAACAATATACATTGTAGTGTCCAAGTTCATTCAACTGCACGAATCGTTTTTTTTTCTATGCTTCTATTTGGGTGATTTTGAATTAATGTACTTTTTGAATTATCGGTATTATAAGACGTACGCTAATCACCGCCGTGTACCTTTTTTCAATTATTATTTGATGGTGTTCGCTAATCGCCCCTAATAATAATATATTATAGGTAATTCCGTGCGCACAAAACACAGCAGTGTTTAATGTATTTCTATAAGATGTATCCAATCGCCATCGTATTTTAAAAATAATTATATTATTACCTGTTGCGTTTTTGAATGATGTGTGAGTTTTTTTTTACTATGTAGCCTACATAGATGCAGGCCAGTATTTGCTCCGCAAAACGTTTGTATACATTTTTTGAGAACTGTTAATTGTTTTTATAATTATTACATCATAGGCATCAGGAAGCCATCGATTTTAGTACTTAATGGTTACAGCAGCACAAAATATATAGCTGTCTAATTATTTACGCTACATTATTATACCGAAGGTTAAAATAGCCAATTATTTGTTATTACTTTATATAATATACCTTTATTACTATAGAGCCAAAAGGCTATTGCATTTATCTATAATCTTTGTTTATACATTTTATCGTTTTATTTATTGTTGGTCCAAAAAGGACCGTAATCGCAGTGTGCATCTTTGGACTTATTCCCGTATATTATCAATTATTCTTTCATTATAATCCATATGCTGTGATTAATTTATGTGTTTTTTTTTTAATATTAGAATTATAATATTATTATAAAGCAACATATTATAATCTACCATGAAACCTTTGTAACCCTTTTTTCATGTTGCCCAACTACACATCCACCACACAATAGCACTCACTGGTTTTGCTCGGCGACCGTATCCACTCCCTTTGAGCTGCTATAACATTTATACACACAAAATACACAGATAAGCCGGTGAGTAGTGGTACAACGCTGAGTATTTCTATATATGTGACCGGGCTTATTGTTCGTTCCCGATCCGTACAATTGAAGGTAAAATATTGAATGTATTTGATCACAAAATTTTCATGTATTCATTATAATATAATTATTTAAGTTTCTAAAAAAAAAAAAAACAAATCTTACGCCCCTTGACATAAACCATTACGGTGTAAAAATGACGATTTTAGAGAGAAGACGTATAATATATAATTATTATGTATAGTTGCGCAATTTATGATTTTACAATTTTATATAATATAAAAAGCTTTTATTTGAGCATAGTGTATGTGTAAAAGCCTTTTAGATTATTAGAATATACTGTAAGTATTGTACCTATTAAATCGCCATAAAACCTTAACTACTAAATCGGTTGTGATCAACGATGGCTCAAGTAAAGATCATTCGTGGGCAAAAAATCCTTATCCATAATAGATAATGATGTACCATCAATTGCGTACATTAAATTTGTAAAACTTTAATGGAACCTAAAAAAAATTGGAGATGCTGATACGAAAAAAATTATTCTCGGCAAATCCACACATCAACCGAACACCTGAGGTAAAAGTTATATTTCTGAGTAATGTAAACTAATAATACATTTAGTAATTTATCAAAGAAATTTATTTTACTTTAAATAGTGGTAGAAAAATAAGTTTGAAAAAGAACAAATATTGTGCATTATTCAAATACATATTTTAGTTTCTATAATCATATTTATTTTTTTTTTTAATCGGTCTTCTATCTGACCTGCAAAATGTTCTCTTCTTTCAAATAAAAAAAAACAAAACAAAATCCAACTATTCTACAGTGCGTGAGAATATTTCCTATAAGACATGTTTTTGTACTAAAAAACTCACAGATAAAACTCCCTTAAATGTTAAAAATTATAACGACCACGGAATCGTACATTTTATAAGTATAGTGCTAAAACACACGTTACACGTATAGCGTTTATGCTATATAAACATACGTTGTCGTTAATTATAGTTAAGTTAACTGTGAAGTAATAAAATATAGTAAACTTAATATTATATTGCATAATATTTTTATTTATGTATATAAAACTAGTAATTACTTATGCAAATTATTATTTTTATTCATAATTGATTTATTTTCAAAATTACTTATATTTTATGAATAGCAGAAATAGGTAAACATCAATTACATCAATAATTATTTTCACAATTGTTTATAGTTTATATTATAATATTGTGCTACGGCGAAATACGTTACATTTGAAAACTTCGTTTTATAGTAAATATCGATAATTACCTAGGACTTTGCTAACCAACTACCAACAGTTTATTATTAATATCTAATACGAGTATTATACCACGTTAATAGTGGGTATGACATCTTTACTAAATAACGTTGCAAAGCTTACAAATTATAAATTATGTTTGATGGTCGTTGATTTCTATAATATAATAACGACATTAAAAATGTAACTTTTTTTTTTTTCGTTTTTACCGCAACAAATTATACAGATACGCCAAAACGACCTCATGCCAAAATGGTTTACGCCAAAACGGCCATGCCAAATTGTCCTAGACCGATTAAAACGCGAGTGATATAGTTGCGGTTTCGTTATCGAATGGGTACCTAAAACAAATTGAGAGTCGAGGCGTGGGTATCGTCGAGTTGTTTGATAATATTCGAAGAAAATCCGTTCGCGACGTTCTGCGGAAAAAATGCATAACAATAATACTGCTGGCTGCGACTGGATTACAGATAAGTCGTATTTGAATTTTTCGTAAAACACACGACTGTAAGATAACACGTGGGTATTATGTCCCGGGAAAAATGATCGGTTCGCGATAAATTTCGTTCCAGTCACCTGCTGTGCACGAGTCTGCGACTGTGTATTATTTATGAGTGTGTGTGTGTTTGTGTGTGTTGTGCTATTTCGGCCCGTAATCGTATAACGATCGTACAATCTGTTAGCTCAATCCCCGATAACGACACAACGCCGAACGAATTAGTCGAAGACGACGGCGTGTATATAAGAGGGACTCTCACTCTCGCGCCGCTCCTGCCCCCCCCCCCCCACCGCCGCCGGTAGTACCTATGCAGTGTCCGCGTCATGCGCGCAACCCAACGGCAGCATAATATATAGAAACGACGCAGCAGCCATCCCCTTTGCAACAATTTTCACTCAATCAATCTTCCCGTTGCTGCTACTGCTGCTGCTTTCACTGACAGGGTGTCTCTCGATTTTTCCCGGCCCGTCACCGATCCGCGTCCGCCGAAAACTCAATCTGCGCCCCATCGCGTCCTCTTCCCCTCCGCTCGCGTTCGATTAAAATAACATTCCGCTATCGTCGTCTTCTCACATACCGCGGTCGCGGTTCAATATCAGCCGCCCTTCTCCGGGCTCGATACATATTATATTGTCTGTCGAAATGAATATTATGTCGACGACAATATGACGCGTGCGATTCGCGATGTATTTGTGTGCGGATAAGGTACTATAATAATATCATACACTTTTGTAATCACACGACGTCGTCGTGTACGCGCAGCTTTGCGTAGGACTCGAGTTCGACGATTTTACAGCGAAAACCTAACGGGCACTTTGTGTGAAAATAATGTTACAGTCTGATAGAATAATAATAATTGCGATCTGGCGGTGAAGTGGACTTTCCGGTAAATCCGTCCGGTACTGTTGCCGTGATCAAAAAGTTCCCGTAGAACGGTAACGTATAATATATTATAATATGAACACTTATGACATGATATCGAAGACGCAGCCGATGTTCTGACGAGAGAGCTGTGGCGATGTTATGGTTAAAGTATGACGTTGGATAGAATTACACAGAAAACGTGTTGTAACCATGGTAACCGGTCAAAATGTGAACCGGAAATAATATTCTGCTGTGATTATTATTTTTATGACTCTAGGCTATACTTACGTCTGTCGTCTCGATAGCTAGAAGTCACAGTTGCAAGAAAAAATAAATGGTATACACAAAATCTGCACAAGAATAAAGACCGACAGTAATAATAATTATGGTTTTTCGCGTTTTGCTCCAATGTGGATTAATATGCAGTACCTAGATGTTAAAAGTGATAAATAATTGAAAAATGTATTGTTAGACTTTTTTCGAATAATATTAATTTATTGTGTAAAACCTTGTATAAAAATCAAAATTAACAACACCAACAATTATTATAAATTCAATCAAAACAAATGCATAATTAATAACAACGAAAACACAATATTTTAAAAGCTTGCAATAAAAATGTTTAAGTATATTGTAATTCAAACCAAAATACTTCACATTTTTTTTCTTTAATTTTTGAATAATTATTAAAATGGTCAGTTATGATTAAAAAATATTAGTTTTAAGGTTTTTAAGCTTAGTATCATAATAAATACATATATATAGTACATATATATTATATTAATTGTATGTAAAAATAAACATTTTATTATTGATGATCATTACTAAAAAAATTAATATTCTAGTTTATTAAATTCTTAAATATATATTACGTAGATCAATAATTTTTACTCTCATATTTTTTTTTTTTAAAAATGCTTAATCATGTTTGTTTTTTTTTTCCTTCACGTATTAGTATTAAATTAATATCTTCTGACGGTATTAACGTTATAGTTTATATTAATCTGAAACGATTTTACATTTATGACATTATTCGCTTTTATGACTCCATGAATTATAATTAATCTTTTCACTTTTTTGATAACATGATTATTACATTTTCGGTTAGAATGATAAATATTTAATCAAAATAACCGTCTTCAACCTAGTTGATCAATAATAACCCAAATTAAAAAAAAATTACCATAACCCACTATGACTATATATATTATGTATATCATATAGTAATTAAAAAATCAACCAAAAACATTGTATTTTAACTGTCGCTTGTGCATAGTTTCATGCTCGGTATTTCTGCTAAATGCAATTTAATGTAACTAAATCAATTAATATACTATTTTCAAATTAAATAACATATTATACCCTATATGAAACATATAAATATTTTATATCTGTAAATTTTGAATTGTACATATGAGTATAATATGGCGTATATAATTCAAATATTACTGGCAATTTTAATTCAATTGATTGTAATATCCAGAGATATAGTCCTATAGTCCAGTGTTACATCTATTCAAATTTTTGTAAAACAATTTTTTAAAGACCATTATTCATAGTATAAACATTTCAATAATTGAAAAACAACTTGTTATAATTTTGATATGTTGAAATTTTCAGATAAAATATCCACTTAATGATTTACAATAAAAAAAGGGTATGGGATTCACATTTGAAAAAGAAAACGGTAACGGAAACGGAGTGCTTTTTGAATTTGAAAAAAATTTAGCCAGTCAAAGACATTAAATATTGGCGTTAAAATAATATTGATGTCGGTTCACAGTCAATGATATCGTTAATAAACACTACAGTTTCCAGCGCGAAGTTGTAATGAGTGAGTCTTCCCTGATTGTCCGAGTTCGTTAGCGGTAATTAAACATTTAAAACGATTCTCGCCGCGTCCCGTAGCGATTTTAATTGGTCGAATAACATCTATTATTCGACGTGCAGAAATCATTGCCGTTCGCATTTAAATAAGCGCTGATTAGTCTGATGAATCGCCAACGCATTATGCACGGTATTTTGAACCATCGGATTATACAGTTTCTTTTTTTTTTCGTTTCACCTTTTTCCCCTTTTTCTCATTTCATTTCATTTTTTTTTTTTTTTTTTTTTGTTACTGAAGGTAAAAAATTAAACGTGTATATTATTATACATATATACAAGCATCACGCCAGAGGCGTAACGGATGAAACCATTTTCTCTTTGGCCGCATATCAAGCAAAATTAAAGATAATGACTGCGGGATTTTTGGTGGTAATTTAATTACCCAGTCGGCTTTTTGCGAACGTGTAGAGAGAAAAACAACGAACGGTACAAAGAGGGGGAACCAGGAAAATTTCTACTCCCTTCCCCCCTCCCCCTCGAATGGATATGCCTAGGGCCATAATATTATAAACTTCCATTATTCTACACGATAACGCTCTTATTCAGAAAGCAACCACGTTATTCTAGTTCACGTGTAAACAGTTTCATCGGCCTATTGAACATTTTATTTAATTTTTTTTTCTCTGTCTCTCTTTTTACCCTAGCCTTATTTTTTACCCCTCGTCAAACAAACGCCTCCTTGTACAAAATAGCTACCGGCCGCCGTAATTATATTATTAAACACTCGATTTCGACCGTTCGTTCGACATTTTTATGACGTCGACGGTCAGAGTATTTATTTTGTAGGCAGGGATGGTATTGTTTACGAGTGCATTGTGTGCGCTCTATATAGACACTCTACACACAAGTATCGGGTAATTATTATACGATCTATGAACGATGACGGTGATAAAACGATATTATATGGTCGTAACAAAATACCTAATATACATTCAAAGTAACGTTCATAATCGACAATAAAAAATCGTATGGATATCTATACCCACCCACACATTGTATTATTATAGGTATAACAAAGGTATATTATAATATCGTTACAGATGTAATTTCGACAGGACTTTGCACAGGAGCTGAACAACAACAACAACAACAACTACAACAACTACATCAAAACGGCATTTGTCACGAAACCCAGAAATAGGGATTGACGCGTAGGTAACGTCGTATACCTATACCGTGGTTGAGATTTATGTTATTTAACGAGTGTTTCGGCTCTCCAGAAAACAGCAGAAGCAGCAGCAATCACCGAACAACGACGAGACGGTGCCAAAGTCGTCGCTCAGACCGATATTGTTAAGTAAGTATGTCTCTCATTCGATAGTAATATCGTTCCCTGCGATGACGTCAATACGCGTACTATACACATATTATATACCATTCGCAAGCAGTCACAAGCAGAGGTAAATATGTGGCGGAGGGCTGCTGAAAGCAAATAATCTAATATTGAGCCGTACGGTTTTGTATACACACACGTAGGGGGAGGGTCGTACGTAAACTTGACGGAGAAATAGGTGTAAACACAGCATATTAAACTCATTAAGCACGACAAACACAAGACGTTTCTGGCTGAGAGCCGACCGAATTCGCCGAGGGGAGGGCTGCGAGCATTTGACAGCGAGAGCAAAAATCGGTTGTGACAGTTAAAATTAATAACGTTTTTCGTTCCGTCCCGTTCCTACACTTGTATTATAATATATACCTATAGCCTATAGGGTAATGTGCCATTCGTTTACAGTATAATTATTATTATAATACGCAAACTACGCACATAATCGGGTCAAAACAATATGGCCGGTTGACAAGACGTGACGCGTACAAATAATATTATTATAAAATAAAATTACAATAATATTAAAACGAATCATATTGTCGTTTTATACTTTCTCCCGAGTAAAATAATAATATTATGTTATATTCCTGATCTCCACATGTCATTATCGCCCCCTCTACCCCCACAACCTCACATATATTACATAGATAAGTAGCAAAAATATAAAACGGTTAAAATTAATAACGTTTTTCATTCCATCCTGCCCCTTGTTCCTATAAATAGGGTTATGCGTCATTCGTCATTCGTTTACAGTAATTACTAATATGGGTGGACATATTATGCACCAGTTAAGTCGACCAGAAAAATATGACTGGTTGACAAGACGTGAGGCGTACAAATAATATTATAAAATAAAATTATGATAGTCGATATATAGTATTAAAAAACCATACTATCGTTTTATACTTTTGAGTTTCTACCGAGTAGAATTAATAAAATATTACATAATATTTCAGATCTCCACATGTAAATATCGCAAACCCTCCCCCCCTGGTTAAATTATATTATTTATAAATACCAATATCATAGAACTCGACTGAAAATAATAATTGTTAATTAAAATGATTTTCAATCACTTTTCAAAATAATCTATTCCGATTATATTTTTAACAAACTAAAAATATCGAATTGAACGTTGCCACATTATTTTTTTTTTTAAATAAAATACCATAATAATATAATTTTATTTTGTTAGGTGTACAATGTGTGTATACGAATATGCGTAGAGTAATTTATATTACCATTAAACCCTATTTGGTAGGTATTATATTAAACAAAAATAACGATTACTATTAAATTAACATAACATACACTTTTATTTGGAATGATATTATTATGACTTTATCGTAATAATATTTACATCAAATGAATAAAAATTAAATAAATATTTATTTTGATACATTTTTTAATCAACCTGAGTTTTGTTATTTTTTTTTTTAAACAACATAAAATATGTTAAACGCGTTTTACATTTAACGTTCGGGTGGATAATTTTGGTGCTTGGCATACATATTAATATATATTATTATTAATTATTATTATTATTATTATTATATTATTATTATTATTATTATTATTATTATTTTTATTGTTTCTATTGTTATTATTATTATTACGGTAATATTAGCACTCTTGTATTATTCTTACAACAATATTGTAATATAATATTTTGTGAAAATATGTCTCTGTATTGTTCCAAAACCGTGATAAGTAACCATATTTTTCTCGTGGGCCTCAAAAACGTTAAAATGTCGCTGTTGGTAAGTAGAATTAAGGGTTTGCTACTTGTTATTTAGAGGTTTTGAAGTCCTTTTTAACGGGTGGCTTTGTGGCTCTTGCGAATTTTTTTGTGTTGTTCTCTTTCTACTTTATCTGGTTAATTTATGACCCTCCTGAATTTATATGCATGTATATTTTTCTATTTGTTTATTTTATTTTTATTCTTTTTCCGTGTTGGAAGGGGAGGGGGTTAAAAAAAACATTGAATGGCTTATCCTCGCCTTGTGAAAAGAGAAAATAATTGAATAATTATTTATTACAGAAGGTCGTTATTAGAGGTTTCCACAATACCACTTTCCTTTTGAATAGTACAGTAAATCTTTTTGAGTATTGCCTAAATATTTAAATCCTACTGGCCAATTTATGAGGAAGTTGGTTCGATTCCGCTGTAAATCACTCACTGTTAACGCTAACGAAAATAAAGAATCTTGAAAATGAATAAAATTCGAACACATTTTACATATTATTATAAACTGCAGTGGTACATGTTTAAAATTAAATAAAAACTAATTTCAGTTGTATAACACAATGAAAATAATATCTTACTTTGTGTTAGAAATTAAGAAGTTACATCGCAGTATACATGATATTTGTAAGATTTGAATTGTCTATGTTCAACTTATACCACTTGGGAATCTGACGGTCGGGGAAATTGCGCAGCTAGTAAACATAAATATAACATTGTGTTTTTGAATTATAACCAACAAACGTTCATTGAACAAACGAAATGAGTTTCAGATTATGTTAATGATTTTCTTTTGTCTTCGTGTTAATCAGTTTTTATTTTTGATGGGTAATTATTATAGGTGTTACATATTATTATTTTATAATGTTTTGAAATACAAAAAAAAAAATCTGAGTGGTTAATTGATCGTTTTATACATAATAGGTATATGTATATAGAAAATTTAATCATTTGTGTTTGTTTTTTTGTTTTTTATTTTAATGACGCTGTCAGTTCCGCATGAAGGACTTGGTAGTAAGTGTCAGGCGACACAATATTGATTGATAAATAAATTAAATAGGTAGGTACTTATAGTATCTATGCAACTTAATGATGATGCATATTATATTATTGTAACGCAGGTTTAAATATATGACCATAATATAATATAATACTTAAACACAGGAATGACTTAAAACAATTTTTTTATAATATTAAACACAACTGACGGAGAACAACCAAATGAATATTATATATTGTGGCTTGGCATGGCGCGTTGGCTGCTACCAGTCACGGAATGCGACTGGGAGTAAGTAAGAGCCACAGCTACTAGCTCCCGGATGGGTGACCACCCGGGTTCATAGAAGTTAAAAACCTTGCCACACATACACGTGTTTGATACATACCGTAACAACCGTAAAACAATCGTAAAAACAACCTACCGTACCAACCTTACCCCTAGTCCCTACCACAGTTCATAACCCCTACAACAGATAATGACCTTAGTCGCCGAGTTTAAGTTCAATAAAAAAAAAAATAAAAATATATATATTATTATAATATATTCATTATTCACTATTATATCAGTCCAGCGGTTACCGTGCAGTGGCGACTTCGATTGGTAGACATTTGAGTCAGAATCGGTTACCGTGGATTACTTGTGGATAACATCTAGATAGGCCTGCAATAGACGTTTGATAACTAAACTAACGGCTGCAACCCGAGTCCACATCGATATAACATTTTGATCATAAAATTAAAAAGTTATTAATTATCGTGTCTATGAAAATATTAATTAATTATAATATTAAACAATGGTTAAAATCAAATCAATACTAATTACACAATTGCACGACCGCTGCAGAAATGAAGTGAAAGCAGTATTGTAATGATGCCTATTGCCTAGTCTGCTGCTGATCGAACGAAAGTGAAGAAACTAAAATATTGTGTTGTCAAAAATGCATTTGTCTATGTGTACATTTTACTAATACAATTCCTATATTGTGTCATAACAATTAATATTCCTCTCAAATTCTTAACAAGTATATTATATTTTTTTCACTTCCATTAAATTTTAACTTTTGATACATACTGAACGTTGACATCCAAAACTGATCTCCTAAAACGATTTATGGTATTAACGTTAGTATTTATATAAACAGTGTAATTGTTATCATGCTAAAGCTCACTTTTCGGTCAACTTTGCAGTGGTTCTTTTGTTTTGTTTTATGAAAGTTAAAGTATTTGTGACCTCATCTTTTTTTTTATTAAATGTTTAGTTACCATTGTCAAATATATATATATATGTCTAAATATTTAAAACCTTTTACTGAAAATTTTGATTGTTGATGTTTAAAATGTATTCAATATTTATTCATGAATTCATTATTCATAAACACTTAAAGTATAAAATATAGATGTGAGCAACAGAAGAAATACACATCAAATTGTATATCCGTTGTTCATCAAAATTTAAAATACTTAAGTAATAAACATTTGGATGCGTAGTGCGTATTCGATATAGCTATCGAAAAGTTATTTTGCAATACAATCTATAATTTATATTAATAATATATAAATTAATGTTTGTTTGTTTCTTTTTTTGTCCACTATAGATTCAAAAACTGCTGGTCCATTTTCAATAAAATATATATCGATAGGTTCTTTGAGACTCAGGGAAGGTTTTCAGTATTCAGCCCACATAGGTCGCTATATAAGATGCGCGGACATGAATTTTAGTTCACACGAAAGTCGAATGTTTTAGATTTCTAAACATAATATATTTAAAACACCTTATCTCCCTGTTGTGTCTATCGGTTACGATTGTTGATATTAAGGGATTTATTTATTGTCCATGTAGTTACGATACATAAATTGTTCTTGGAAAAATTATTTATTACGTTGTATTAAAGTGCGTTTAAAAACTGACAATTTAGCACAGAGTGAGCTTTCCTATAACTTATTTTTGTTTATATATTATAGGGTTGTCATTGGTTACAGACAATAAACTAGTTATTATTATTATCATTATTATTATTGAATATAATAATTGTCTGTATTGTATTATATTTTGTCATTTTGGCTAGTAAAACTATTCTATATTATATAGATATAAAATTAAGTAACTACCATTGCATATAGATATGCTAGTTGATCCCGCTGACACTTCGTTGCCCGTTAAATGTACCAATTATATATGACTTAAACTTTGTTTAATATTATTATACTTTAATTTTTGGTGTATGGTGTTCAAAATTTATCTTAATTTTTCTGTTGCCCGGAATAAAAATTCTGATTCACAGCAGTATATTATCAGGTAGAAAATCTACCTGCGGTAGATCGCGGACCCCGTGCTGTTTGTACGTAAGTGTATGATTTAACTCTTAAGTATCAAAATTGTACCAAATTTTTCATTTTTACTTAATTCCACCTACGGAGGATTAATATAATCAATTGATACAAAAGCCTAACGCAACCGTACTAAAATCCGATGAATAAAAAAAACAAATTTAACACTTTTTAAATTAGCCTATCTTCTTCCCAGAAGTCTAATCTACACACAAACATTTATTTTTATCTATACTAATATATATAATGATAGCGTTTGTTTGTATGTTCGGGATAAACTCCGAAACTACTGAACCGATTTCGAAAATTCTTTCACCAATACAAAGCCACATTCTTTGTGAGTGTCATAGACTAATTTAAAAAGGGAAGTGATCACCCCTAGTAGGTGCTCAAACAGGAATTTTGAAATTTACAATAGAAATTTTTGTTTTTTTAATGGTTGCTATGGGTTATTTATATAGATAAAAATAAATTTACAGACGTTATTGTTGTTTTTGGCCATGTCACCAGGTGTGCACTTAAGAGGCCATAACTCCGGAACCACTTATTGCACAGCGTAAAAACTTCACAGAAACCATCTACATATCAATCTTAATATGCTCTGAAATTTTTATTGAAATCAGTTAGGTGGATCTTGAGTTATAAAATGTATTCAAAATGTACACTTATTTTTATATATATAGATAAGAGACAAAGTGTATATTTAGTATTTATAAACTAAAAAAATCTTGACCGATTCTGACGAAAAACAATATTGAGAATATTTCAACTGATGCAAAATGTAAACGTTAGACGGATAGATTATAATATATAGTCGGCTAATACAGATATTATTAGTCGAATTATAATATCTCTAATACATATGATGGGCATGAAAATCTACATTTAAAACCAATTAGCACCAATTCTGCACATATATTATTTGAGATCCCGCATGGGCCTTAAGAGTATTAGAATACCTACAACTATTATAATATTATGCAATGCAAAGTCTGTTGTTTAAGTCTGAGGTTTGTACCTAGAATCAAAGCATACTCGTCCGACTTTTGCGATTCAAGGAAGGTATAGAATTTTAGATAATAGTTAGAACCGTTTGATTAGGGTGGCTTACCCGCATATTATAATAATAATATATACGTTTATTTCCGTTTGCAATTAACACTTAAGATAAAAAAAGTTACTTATTATCCGCCGCAGGCGCAAGATTGCCCATCTTGGTTTTATTTATCCCCAGGCCACGTTGTTGAATACAGCTAGTATTAAAAAAAAATGATAAAAAAAAATAAAAACGTAAACATCGCAATAATAAAGAAAATTAAAAATTAGGTTTTTGTTTTACAAAAATTTAATGAGTAATACTATATTTTATGATTAATAAACAGATTAAAAACTGAAAATATTAAGTTTTGTGCATACACATTATACTTAATCAATAATAAATTGACTGTCCTTAAAAGTCAATGAATATATTATCTATACAGTATATTAAAATATATATTATATATTGGCAATGGTGTGGTTTCTATATAGTTAGAAGTGTTGATAAAATATTTAAGGTTGGTCAAAAACCTCAACAATGTGATACAGAATCCTACATAAATTGTAAATAAAGCAATTTAAAAATATTGAAAATACATTTTATGCACATTTTTTACCAAAGCGTTTGAGATCAAATTTTTACAATCACGAAAATTTGTAATTTATTTTATAATGCAAAATAAATAATATTTTACAGAAATCTTAAAATCTAAAAAATAGAGAATCTTACATCTTATCCAAATTAAAAAATATATTAAAAATAATGCATACCTATGCTCAATTGGTTTTAATAAGAACCTACTTCAAGTTCAAGTGTTGAAAAAATTGAATATTTAGATCATTAGATGAAAAAAAATAATTTGAATTATTATGGTGTTATTCAATAAAATGTTTATCAGAGAAAGTTTAACTGTTTTTTATCATACGTAGATTATCATTTACAATTTCTAAATATTTAGACTAATTTCAAGAAATTTATACCATGGACCTCATTACACCATTCTATGGTACGTCGATATTGACTATTATAAGCAGAGTAACTTCTCAGGCTTCTTTTTAAAGTTATCCTAAAATGCCTGTAAGTAGGTCATCCTGATCAGTAATTGATTAATTTTTGTACTAAAATATATAATTTAAATATAAACTCCTACGCTTCTGTTTACTTGTTAGATCTTACACTAATTATACTTATTTTCAATAATATTATAGGATTTTTTTTTAATTTATCACGAAGCCCGGCAACTATGACCATTATCTGTTTGTGTTTGTTTGTAGGGTAGGAAGTTGTAGGTATGTAAACACGTGTGTTTTTGGTTTAGCCGATTTTTTTAGTGGGCACCCGTAGGTATCTGCCATGCCCGGGTGGAGGGTGGCGGCACTTCTCTCTGAACACCGTGACTTGCCCGAAGAAAAATGCCACCCAAGGCCGGGTTCGAACCAGCGCCTTAATCCACTTGGCCACTCCGTCCCCCGTATTATATGATTATGGCTTAGGTTTTGATTGCAGGGACTATTACCTAATGTTTATATTAAAAAGAATCTAATCAAAAATATAATTTGAAAAAATAAACATCTTAAATACGTATTGACCCATATTTCATGGTTATATTAATAATAATTATATATTTACCTAAGTAATATTTTAATGCTGTAATGCAAATCGCGGTTCTCTCCCCAGTCCTTGATAATACGAAAAAAAAAAGTAATATTTTAATAATAATATATAACGAACATTTATAATCAGAATCATTAACAATAATAATAATATATAGAGCGTATACGAAAACATTAGTCAGATGCTCACATAAATCTTCATACAATGGTAATCGTGATGTATTGCTTTTTCAGTTTATTGAGACATAAGCCTTTGATTAGGATTTGAAATACCAATAACTTTAAAGATTGTGGTCATAGGATTATTACTGGATTGGGATCAAGCATTGTCTTATGTATGGTGATTTATAGTAGAAAGATAGTTTCAGATTTTTTTTAATGTACCGTATTATTATTTATTATTTATTAGTTACCTATTTTATCCAAATAAATCAAATTCTGAAATTATAAATAATTTTTATTTACTTGAATAGTTGGTTATTTTTTTTTTTTGTGAATCTATTTATAACTATAGTGATTAGTTATCATTGAATATCTACTATTTAAAATTTAAATAACTGTACAAAGCTGTCACCTAATACATAAATATTCTTATGTTGGGTATTTTATTCTTATCTATCTTTTTTTTTTATTAGATCTAAGGCTTCGAAGACTGAGGTTATTGGTCTGTAAGGTTGATAGGGTTGGTACAGTAGGTTGGACGGTTGGTCCAGTCAGTTAGGAACACGTGTATGTGTGGCAAGATTTTTGTGCACAACGAAACCGGGCGATCACCCATCCGAGAACTAATGGCAGCGATCATTGCTTACTCTCAATCACGTCGTGTGATTGATTTCAGCCACTGTACCGCACCGAGCCACAATCGATCCATCTTTATATTACCTATACTGATAATTATTTAGGCTTATTTTGGTTTCACGGCAATTGTTATTTTCTAGTGTTTATTAATATTATCGTATACTAATAAATGTATTTAGTTAATATTTAATTCAAAACGTTAGTATTGTAATATAAACTTTTTCATGTAATTAACTTTGACGTGTTTAAATTAACAATATATTTTCCATAAGTATGTTTAGAAACAAATTGTGTAAAAACTATTATGTACCAAGTGTATTATTCAATAAATATTGGATTAAGAGGCTCTCATCCCGAGACTTATTAACATTTTTGACGCTCTACTACTAAAGCTTCAATTATAACTTTCATCCCTAATTATGCCACTCTACCCCATGAAGAAATTATATGGATACAACAAATTTCCAACAAGTCAGACATGATCACTCAACATGATCAAATAATTTTCTAATTTAAGAACATTAGAAACAATAGGTGTATTTCAAAAACAGCTTATAGATTGATAAAAATATAATACGAGTACCTAGTGAAAACCAAAAAAGTTTTAGACTGATAGCCTTACTGATGTCCTTTTTATCGAAGTTTCAATGATTAGTATTGTATAAGTGGCTACAACTGCCATATCCACCTGGGCTATTCATAGGTGTATATTGTAAACGTATAATATATAACCTCAATGTAATATAATATTATATTTCTACCGATAGATATAGATTACTATATAATAATAATATACTCAACTATTAAGATACTTGTTAAAATTTATAAAATGTTTGTTTTATGTATGTATTGATTTCATAAAATGTACGCATAATTAATTATTCAAACTATTTACAATGTGAAACTGTTTACGTTAAAATTATTGTAAGTTAACCAAATTAAATCAATTCTTCTATTAAGTAGGTAACCTAATTTTTAAATCCAATTTTATCTTTATGACGTTTACTCAGAACAAACTTCGCACCCGATGATGAAAACTCAAAATAATTTATTCTACAAAGTTTATGGTAAAATTAAAATGTTAACTAGTTTGCGAGTTCTTATACTAACAGCATAAAATAATACCTACTCTAGTTGAATTTTTCATTTAACTAATAATACATTACTGCACTATGATGAAAAACTTTTCGAATAACACTGTTAAGAACTTTTTGAAAACGTTCTTATGAACAGTGTTATTGTGCACTAAAATCAAATAGAACTTGTCGATTGAAACATATACTAAAAATCTTTTTAGAAAACATTCAAACTACCATCAATCATTGATTTATTATTTCAAAGAATATTTATGTTTATTTTTAGCATGATTCCAAAAATTATTATTGTAACTTGTTACGTTTATGCAAATTGTTATTATATATTTTATATTGAATATTGTATCACAATTTTATAATAAACCAAGTATATGTAATAAAAAAAAAAACCTGCTATTTAAAATATGTAACCATACAGCCATAACCTGAAGTAAGTACGTATTAATTTAAAAAATATATTTATTTTCTTTTGGTACATTACTTAAATTATTATACATTGTAAGAAGTGTGTGTTCTGAATGAATCGTGTTATATATTCAATTTAAATACAAAAGTTCAGTTTGTTGCGATATTATTATATTAAACTGGGATGTTGATGGGAGTAAAAAATTCCTATAAAATAATTTTCAATAGTAAACAAAATAATATTTACCTTCATTCACAATAAAAATATTTGACTTCGTAAAACGAAAGTAATAACCTCTAAGGCTCTAATATACTGTTATAGTGAAGAAATAATAAAATACTTATTGTATTATATTATATTTTATTTTTACAATACTTATTGTATTATATTATATTTAATTTTTACAATCGCATTACAATTTATACGTTATGCTTATAATTTTACCTACATATTATATTAATTATTACAATTTAGGTAAGATACATTTTAAAGCAAAAAAAAATAGTAAATATAATAATTAATTGATTCTTATTTATTGGTGGTTGGGTCGAGCTTATTTGTATAATTATTATTTTTTAAATTCACAGTATACACTATGAATGGCTTAACAAACCGACAAATAAATGAAAAATATTTATATTTTTATGATTAATATGAAACTAATAATTTTATTTTATTTATTTATATGCAGAGCATAACGATGCATTTGCGTTGCTTATGAAATATGTGACATGGATATTCCTTATAAATAACACTATATCATATTCGGGATTATATTTCGTTAGGTACCTATACCTACTTTATCAATGTATTGTATGGTTTTGTTTGTTTATAGAGCATTCTGTTTTATGATTTGCATATTATTTAACTAGGCGTGGTCAGATGATTTAAATTCACCACGTACAACCATAAAATAAAAATGTATTATTCATAAAAAAAATTAATTTAAAAGCAATATAATAATATATTCCTGACCTTATATATATTAATAATTATAATTTTAACTCACAGTTCTCGTGATCATAGGCATAATATTCTGTCAAAAATACATTATATTTAAAATAATTAAATTAACATATTAACACTAACGTTCGTCAAGTTAGTGTAATATACTAATATTTGAGTATGATGCGTTATTTTAAAATAACGGAAATATTTCCGTAACAGAAATAGTTACTAATTATCTCGTGATAATAATATATTAATATAAATCCAGTTGTTTGTTCCAGTACCTCCGTCAGTAGCTTAAACCAAAATATTGAGTGTTAAATGTCAAACGCAGAATTTGCTTTACAATATTGCGCTGTAAACATTTTACTCAGCCGGCCGACAAAAGAGTCTGAAAAGAGTTTTATCCATTCACTCGGCCAAAGAAGAATATTGTTGACATCGTGGTCGATCGTAACCTATTATAAAACTGTAACCGGGAAAACGATTATTTTTGTCTTGTAACTATACTCTTATTTTTTCTTTATTTTTTTCTAGCGCTTGACAATCCAATTTGAGCGTTTATTTTATATTACATCTCTCCTAATATACCATCCAGCCCTTGAATCAAAACGACACGTCAAGTACCTAGTAGAAAGTGGTGTTTTGACCATAGTTTATGTGCATGATCGTAAAAGAAGTTAGTAACTCGCGCGCCAATAAGTGAGAAAAAAAAAGCTTCCGCACGATTGTTACAGTTCAAACTTTTTCTGAAATGATTTTACGAACACTTTTGTAAAAGAACACCTCTGAAAATATATCACAGACACACACAATAATATAATAGAATAACAATGCGTTTCACAAATCAATACAAAACATATACCATTCAGGGCAAACAGAAATTTGTTCATTGTATACAGGTAAAATACAACGGATACGAATTTCACATGGTTTTTAAGGAAATGTTACGCAATTCACATAACCCAACTATTCTAAATCAACAATTTCTTTTTAAAAATATGAACTGAATATGTTTTTGCCCTGCAAAAATCCAATTAGCTCTTAATTAAAATTTGTAATTTGTTATAACAATAATAATATTATACCTATCTGAATTATATAGGTACTGCATTGAACATATTTGTTTACATTAGTATATAACTTCATGATAAAAACACAGTGTACAATACATAATAATATGTTGTGTGTATTGACAGCTATTACTTTATTATGCAACAATATTTCAAAAACGAATGTAAATTATAATAAAAACAAAATGGTGGCAATCTCCCTTTTTTAGTCGTGGTTAGATATGATTTATTCCCCAGTTGCACGTGAAAAACGTCAAATTTCGCAGTTCAATAATGAGGAACTACCGCTTCCGTTCCCGGTAAATAACATTGGGGAATATAAAACAACATCTATAATATGATAATGATAAAAAGTTTATGACTGGACATTTTTTATAGGTGTGTATATATTATTATGCGTATGTTTTTATTTTTTTAAATAAATTACAAAAATTACTCTCGAATAGAGTAAGTTTCGTGACAAGAATTTGTATATAAGTGTAATAATAAAAGCATTCATATTGCGAGTTGTTTCTAGTCAGACCATGTTATTTCATAAATGGCCGACACTTGCAGATATATCAAGTACAATTTTATAATGGAATTGAATGATAGTGCGAATACCATATTTTTACGAACATTTTCAGCAGCGTATAAACACTATTTTATGCGAATATGGTTCTTGTTATTAACTTTTTTCTTTTCTTGCGAATAAATAACTATGTATATTACGAAAGGTATTCAAATAAAGTTTTTCACATATTTAATTCAGTTTATTTCTCGACAAAATGTCAATTTAAATGTATATTTCTACTGTCTAACGGAGTCGGAATACATTTTAAAACTAACACATTATTATTCTTGACCGTTATTATACCTGCTAGATTTAAAATACATCAACGTCAAGTACCAAAATGAACAATAAAAAGCAAATTTCAAACGTCAATCTCCACGAAAAAATGTAACAATCTTGTTTTAAACGTCACAAACTCGTAAATGTGTTGGGCCCTACGCATACAAAATGTAATACTATGATTCCAAATTAATTACAATATAAAAATATAATTGTATATTATTAATTATTGGCGACCAATTTTCCCACCGATGATATTTTCAAAACATGGATCTCGTCATACAGATGTAATACAGTTTAATAACACTAGTAATAATAATAACGAATGATGGACCACGGACAGTTGTGGCTGGATTGTCGATGTTGCGCCCTAAATATTATAAATATATTATGCGAACATCCTCATCGGCCATCGCTATAATATAATAATATACAGAGTAACCAGCTAGACCACGGGCGTTTATCGCTTTGCCGTGTTCAAGTAAACGGGAAAAGCAGCAAACATCACTGCAGTGTGCGATCATAATAATATTATATTATGGCATTTGGAGTTTATGCCTACCCGTCGGTGTTTATTTTCAAACTGCAGAAACCTGAATCAATTATATCTATGCGTTAAAGTCATCGCAGTGTCGTGACCGTGGTTCGAAGACAAAAAAAGGAACACCGTGAACGTTTTACGCGTAAAAATCGGATCTAAGTGCACTCTGCGATGTCGTGTCGTTTTTTGGGGGGGGGATGTGCTCGCACGACATAGTATCGAATAACTGGCAGGGAACAGCTGTTGTGACGCATCACGCGATATACGCTTTTAAGGTAATGTAGACGGTATTACAGAGGGTAGTAAAACGAGCGGCTGAACGCGGCTGGCGACGGCGGTGAAATGGAGTACGACCGAATTTTACCAAAAGTAATAACAGTAATGATAATAGTATTATATTATTATTATGTGAAACACGCGTATATCGTACACAATCATAATATTATTATATAGTTGTACAGATATACCGATGTTTCTTTCATGTACGGCCCGTATTTCGTCATTGTTCGTCATTGTTCGACCATAATTTATTCGTTGTCCTTAAATTATAGGCATTTGATTGTTCACTGCAAACTATAAGCGTCGCGTGATCTATGGCGTGATTATCGATTCCGTGAAGTACATCATAGACCTAATTTAGCTCAGATTATAATACAGCTATATAATAATGCGTAATGCGTAAGCCGGAGGTACCTAATACCTATTAATGTATGTACATTGAATAATATAAAATATAGCCAATTGTATAGAAATATAGAACAATAGATTATTACGAAGAGTTGTATCAGTACAATACACTATATATAGGAGCTATTTAGATTTAAATTAATTTTTCAAGTCAACATTCTTATTTTGTAATTTTCAAGAACGTTCCCGACAGTCTGAATGTTTTTTATGATTTGATTTAAACAAATATAGTTACTATTATCGTTACAATTTTCATGAACATTAGAATATTCTGATTTTTCTATTTTAGAAAACTAATTATATAATTACCATACAATTCCATCCAACACCATAACTAAAATTTTTCATTGAAATTAAGAAAATAAATAATTTAAAATATATTATTATTAAAATTGAATGGGTAGGTGCCTCACGATTACTGTTTTTCACTAAATACCATTAAGGAATAATAACTATAGTTAAATGGGGATATAGTTACGCGTACAGAGTTGATTCAAAAACATTTGGATTTTACTAGATTAGGATACAATAGTAAAAACTCAAAATCAAATACATAATATGGTTTTAACTCATCTGTTTTCATAGAACGCCGATGATATTCATATTAATTTTATCGCGTGTACCCATCTAGTAGAAGTATTTATTCCTCGCCGACAGTCGTTTAAACGTTTCTTATTTATGAACACATTTGTGTCAAATGAATAGGTTTCCAATTCTGGCGACCGTCGAAATAGCAATGGGATTGGCAGAGTTCATGTGTGGGGAGTGAAAAAAACGAAGACGGGTTCTTTTTCCTCACAGCACTGCGGCTGCTATCAGTTGTATAGTGGCGGAATAAATATTGTGACCAAAAAAGCATTTAATTACAGCAGCGTTTACCGTGTACACTCTCTTCTCAAACGGCTCTACTACGGTTTTATCGTACTGCAGATTTATGTGTTTAGTAGTCGGTAGCACATAAATCCAAAGGGTATGTCACCCCTGGCCGACTGCCGTGCCACTCATCCCCCTGAAAAAAATAAAATGCATCCCGAATGCGGTCTACGCATAAACCTCCAGAGGACACGAGAACTAGCGCTCCGGTACCGTATCTTCTGCGTTATATGTTTCACGCTGCGCGTAGACTTTCTTAACACCACCTCCACCGCCTCCACCACCTCCACCGCCAGAAAAAGAAACAGACACCAGCACCGCCAGTACCATCAACGCCGTCGATCTCTGAGGTTTCTCTGGTAGTATTATTTCTATATTCAATATTGTCGAACTATAAGATTTATTCACCCCTGATAGTGAACTGTACATCTTACGTTTCGGCAACTCAAGTAAAATAAAAGTAATATCGAACCGAATAACTGCGGCGAATACGTACTACCGTGCGTTTATGTCGAAAGCTATTTTTAATATATGATAAAATAATTATAAACTGTTTAAGGTGCATCGTATTACTACTGCGGTTAATGAGATCGATGGACACTAATATCCTTTTCTCGTCTTATCATTTATTTTATAAAAATGTCCGTAAAATAACAATAACATTTAGTACAGTAATTACCGTTATTATTTCATTTAAAGTTAACAATCATATAGCCTTCTTTTAAATTGACATCAAAGAGAGAATCAACCGAAGTTCTCGGCGGAACGCCAAAGGTAATATAACTATTAAAAATACAATTTGGAGGAAAAAGAATTGACGTCGCGTTTTAGTGACAGTAAAAACCGTCGGTGCCCGGGGAAGGGAAGAGCAGAAAAAAAAAGAAGAAAGGAAGAAGGAAAAAGAAAGAAAAAGAGTGCAATGGATATAGAGGCGAATGACTCAATTTAGTCGGCATTACTTCAATTATTGGCCTCGAGTTTTATAGTAAACTATTGCATTTATGAACCCCATTTTTATCGTACGGACTCGTACGGAAAATAGTATATATATATTTTTTATTATTATTATTTGACACTTGATGACTAAATCCATGTGCCGAACGCACACACGAGAAAAATATGGGTTTTACGGACGCTTTAGAAAATTTGCGCCGCCATATAACACTACATAATATAATAATAATATACCTACAGTATGTATTATGCATATGTCGTCAATAATAACGAAATCCACAACGAGAACGACGATGCATGTCTCCCGACGAACGCTGCGCGTATATATAAAATATTATTATTATATTGTCGTCTAGTGTGCGCCTTAGCCTCAGCCCGGGAAAACAGATCTCGATCGATGTTCGCCGCCGGGCCGCATCGATTTCCGGTTTCGAGGCGAGACTTTTGCGATAAATTATTATAGTGTTGTAGGTACGTACAGACACGATGACGACATCGAACGACACATTTACGTAGACTTCCAGACGAGATCGTGCGAGACAGAGCAGCCTGCAGGGCACGAATTAAAAAAGTACTATCTGAAATCGTGCTGCAGGGTGATCGATCGGTCTTTGCCGACCACCTCGTCGATCACATCATAATCACGTCCTGTTACGTGACAAGTGCGTAAGTACAGCTGCAGCCTGCAGGTATATCGGCATAGACGCTTCGTCGCCGGGTCGAACCATGGTATATGGTACCCAGATACCTCGTCTCGTAAAATGCTGACACAAATCAGATTCGAAAATTATTATTATTAATAGTCGTCCGACGATAACGTCATATTATCGATTGGGTTGTAATTTACGAAAAAAATTATAGGTACGGTCCGTGGTTGAAATATACAAGGTTGTAGTTGCATTTATATTTTATACCCCTGCTTAATCAAATATCTGATGATTATAACAAAAATATCAGCGTAAAGGGAGCCAATAATAATCAAGCGTATATACGTGAATTTTTAATTTGTTAGCTTATTTTTTATGATAAGAAAAATTGATGTTTTTCATATTCTCTTACGCAGCTATTTTGTTTCTGATGATCCGAGTCTATATGCAATAACCTTTGTACCATGTTACGGTGTATGGAGTAGGTACAAGATTTTAGGAAGCACGTCGACGAAAATTCGATTAAGAGAAATCGAGCGACAATTTTATCGGATTTTTGTAACACGTTTAATTCAATTATTATGACTATAATAATTATTTTTTTTTTATCAAGGTTGATTGTTCACATTAAATTTTCAAGATTCAATAAATTTATTACCTAATTACCCAATTACCAAACACGAATACAATTGAGTTTTTAAAATAAAAGATTATTTTTCAACGGCATAATATTAAAACAGAAACAAAATCCTTAAGTAAATTAATCTATTAGCGTACACTTTATAAGAAACTCAACTTTAAGCAAAGCAACTGTACTACAAATAAATGCGCAGCATATAACGGTTATTAGTGTACCATGAAGTCGTTTTTTCAGCACGACGTGTTGACGAATAAAATTGTTTAATCATTATTCAAATAAGCAGTAATCGATATTATACTAAATTTTAATGATGAATGTTAACAAATACAAAAATACGTGTACACAGATACCATAGTTACCAAACGATACCGCATAGTTGAATATACTCAACTTTTGGCCGTGTGGTTACATTTATGTGCGGAAAAATAAAATAATATTATGTTATCACCAGGACCAGGTACAATATTCATACCATTGATATTGCATCTTAGTATAAACATAAAAATATAAAATCACATGACAGTATGACACGGTGTAGTGTGAACCCGGCTTAAGTGCTATACTGCAATATGTCATAATGGTATAAACTACGTATAAAGGTAACATGTTCTATAAATTTACACCCGACACCGGAGATACACGTCTTTTCTTCAGTTGGGTATTTCAGTATTTGGATAATCAATACGCAGAATTTAATTAATATTATACATTCCAAGTTTTACACAACTAAGTTCATTTGAACATTTTTGGTGATTAAAGTTTGATAAGTTTTAAATTAATTACAACTGTTCTTAAACACAGATACAATCGTTTAAAAATTAAAACAGACAGTGTGCGTGATGACTCATTCCCAGTGATTAGTACGTGTTATGTATATCAAAGTTTACTTGCGCCCTTAGTCCTTGTACATAATACTATGCCAATGACGAAACTGTTTATTAATTTTAAATTTTTAACTACCCACCTATTCATATCGAATATTTGACCTAACATTAATATTTAAATGCATAACCCATAATTTAAATTTGAATATACTATTATTAATGCAGGACAAAGCGTTTATTAATAAAGCATAATATTATAGAGAATATTTAAAGTCTTAGACTTATGATTTTGGAACTTCAATAATATATCAAAATGGTACACTATTTTTTTTATTTTTTATTTTTACAAAAAAAAATAAATTATTAAAACTACGAAATCATGATAAAAACATAGCAACTATACCAATGCATTTTAATATGATATTATGCATTTATACATAGTACCTACCTACTATACAAATATAAATATCAAATATCGATAGTATATGTACTTATAAGTCTTACATATAATATTATTATTTGGTACATACAGGTATAGCCGTGTATAGGACGTATAGTAAATTAACAAATAAACTAACCCAATGTATGTATTATTTAAACTGATCGGTTTCACTTTTCAGCATACACGCTATAATATTTTCTTTAAATGTTTGCATTGCAAACCGCGGGTTTGGATCCAAAAGGTTCTATGTGTAAATTTGAAATTGTTCAGAAAAGCCAATTTAAGTGTGGTTAAATATTTTTCAGCTAATAATTATTTGATTTGGACGTATAAGTTATCAGAACCTTTTAAATTAAATCAGAATTTGTATTATTTCGACAGTTAATTAAGAAGAAATTTGGTAATCAAAAAATAATAAAATATTTACATAGAACCTTTTGGATACAAATCCGCGAATTGGAACGAATTGTTTTTGCGTACATTAACAAAAAAAAGTGATCAACTGCATTATACGTACAAGGAGACGTATGAGATAATATTTTGTGTTAAGGGGATGCTACCCATGCATTTGTTGTCGCCGTCTTAAACACGTACGACATATCAAATGTTCGTTCATTAGTTTCAATAGTGTACTATTAGTTTTGATATTAGAGTGATTTTATCTATAATCAGTCTTGTTACCTAAGTATTCGAATACTTTTTTTGTATTTCAAATACCAATGTATTTTAAATACTTAAAAAATACTTTTTATTTGTATTTTTACTTTAGAATACTAAATACTTTTTTTAATTCTCGTGGTCTAATCCAAATTCCAATTGCTAACATTTTGGAATGTACTATTTTAAATTTTGTTTCTACAATATTATTTTAAAATTTTTCTAACTTCTGATAATTTATAAATAAGGTTTTACCAAAATAAAAACAGATAACAAAATGACTAAACACTGAAACCTCCGTCGGCTCCTCACTCCCATATTAAACCATGGCATACAAGAGTACAAGACACTAACCACCACTGGTTAGATTGGTATTTATCTTGACCCTTTAAATATCTTTCTTCTTATTTAATGGGTGGTACTGTGGTAGTAGTTAATAATTAAAATACAAGTTCTGGTATTTATGTTATTGGACTTTTTTTGGTCATATTTATTTTAATTTGTACAATCTGTATGAAATATTTTTACAATAAACACAATAGATAGAGGGATACATAAGAGGGTTTGGTTGGCTTGATTAAAGAAACTATTCAATAATAGTACTTCATGGCGTGGGTAGTATTAGTTAGTCGGCTTGTTATTGAATTGATTTAATTATTCATTATAAATTATTCATTTATTGAACTTAAAAAAGTATTTGTGTAGTTTTTTGAATACTTTTAAAAGATATTTGTTTTTATATTTAAATACTTTTAAAAGAAAGTATTTAAATACGTATTTTAAACACAAATTACACCAAGTATTTAAATACGTATTCTGAATACATTTGAAAAGTATTCTTATCAAGACTGCCTATAACCAATTTTTTACATAATAACATTATCTGTGCTTAGGCGGTGGCTTTTATTCGATATTTTAAATTTCAAATGAGATATAAGCATTTTTAATTTTTGATATTTAACTTACCCATATCTTGCTTGAAAATGAAAATTTCGAAAAATTGGCAACGCTTAAGAACAGATAATGATCTTACCTAAAAGTTTCATAATAGGTCAATTCACTCTGGTATCAAAACTAACAGCACACTATTGAAACTAGTGAAAGACAATTTGCCATAACGTCTTCTTAAAGACGAATGTAAAATAATACCAACAACCATAAATCATATTAATTCATATTTAATAATTGTTGGATGTTTAATATTAAAAACTAATAAAGCTATGCCAGTTGGGATAGGATTTAATATATATGTAGGTATTAATATAAATGATGAATTATGTTAATTTAATGGTGTACGAGCACGAGTGCATCAAAGTAGAAATTATACCATATTAAAATTAAATATAAAAAAAAAAACAATGAAATTACTTCTTAAGAACTTATTGCCAAATTGAATTGACTAAGTTAGTTTACAAGCATATTTATTTACAAAACCAAATATATTTCTCCAAACTCGTGGGTCTTGACATATTGTTTTAAACTTGTACAACCGGAATCTCAATGGCACCAGAGGAATAAATTGCCAACTTCTTTTCCGATAGCTTACCATTTCCGCATTATACTCAACAAGTGTTCATGTATTCACTCTAAAGTACACGAAAATCGTTGAATATCATAAAATAATATTTTATAAATCCGGAAAATTACAATAATATCTGAACCGAGTTCAGCGTACTTAATAAATACTTTTGGTAATAATTACCAAAAGTATTTATATATTTCATATCCTTGATTTTACTTGAATGATTTACTATTAATATATTATCTACTTTCCGTAAATGAATAAGCTGTAAAAAAAATTTACTGAACAATGACCATTATATATACCTAGTTGTAAGACTAAATAATGGGTTCTTTGATTCGCTTTGAATCTAAAATAAGGTTTTTAATAATTCACAATGCTATAATATGGTAATATGACGGTTTTTAACGTAAAAAGATAATAATATAAAAGAATCCATTTTTGCTGTACATATACTTATACGTTCATATTTGTACGAAACAAAAGTTTGAGTGGTTTCCAATCTACACAGTAAATGTCTATTCTTCTGTATGTCTTTTGAATCACATTTCCAAAGAAATACTTGGAATTTTGAACATTATTTCCCAGACGGGTTGACAAGACTTCCATGATTTGGATTATCTTTTATCCTTCAGGGTTAGAAATAGTACTTTGATATTAACAAATTGGTATTTTAGATAGGTAGCAAAAAGAGCAAAATTGTGTTGTAGTGCGTCATCGCGTTGAATAACGACATATTCCTTCTGTATAATATAATGCATCTTTACTCCATTGATTTTATTGGTTAACGAGTTTTTTTTATAAATATTTTTCTTTACCAACAGCTTATATATCATGACATCAAATACTTAGGTACATAAACCTTTATTTAATCTATGAAAATCAATCCATCATCCCCTCTTCAGATTTCACAATGACGGAAAACAATGATACTAAAATACTTTTTTATGAAAATTCCTATATGTTAGATCTTTACTTATGCAGATAATGTAATTCGTGTAGTTAATATCTGTGGTTGTACATATTATAATAAATATATATTTACTTTTGAATAAGCATTCTGTTTGAACTTCACAATAATGATACACCATTATTATTATATTATAATATCTATTGATGTACTTATACAAAAACTTTTTAAATCACTCTAGAATCATAGTGCATCACATCTCGTCGCTAACGATCGTTAACCATGCATTAGTTGGAGTTCGGCTCACTAATAATATCTTATTAATAAATGTAATGAATAGTATACAGTTTGATGAAAAGACAGTCTGAAGATGGAGCTATAATATTTCAACTCTGTAATATTACAGTCATAATACGAGAACTGACAAGACTGAAATCGGCAAACAAACAAAACTAAATACCTTACCGCGGTAACGGTATACAGGGACTGTATGTCTGTATGCAATTCGTACGCTGTAACTTTTATGTTCATAATTTCATATGATTTATCAAATTGTTACCGAGTACCAATTGCCAACATACATGAACGCAAATCGCGTGCTTTCGGTCTCACACGTTTAGTCTGGATTTATATTTTAATCGCGGCTGTCAGTAAGTCACTGCAGGCCATCTCTATTCGGCGCCAACTCAATAATTTAAAAAATAAAAGTGCCGTCATAATATATTATATAGGAATATAAAATAGTATCCCCGAATCGCTGCAGAACTTATAAAATTCAGAAGAGCACCTAGCTGTAGTTGTAACTTACAACGAATAATAAACTATCGATGTTTTCGCTTAGACCGTTGTCAGTATTTACGAATGGCGCGGCGACATCAGCGTTCAACTGTACTGTCGAAAATCGAATTTTAGCTACAGCAAAGACTAATAAATAATTGCAACGATGTACCTACCTAATATTCGCAGTATACGCACAATATTTTTGACGCAATCATTATTTTTCTGACGTGACGTATAACGCCGCTGAGGGCGCGGACGCAGAAATATTATAATTTCTGCGTCGAAAATAAATCAAAAGCGTACTGAACATATTATTGTAGGTAGGTAATGCGTGCGCGTACACCAAACAATCAACATGCAACACTTTAGGTGGGTTAAATGTAATGGATAGTATTAATTAGAGCGATGACAATGCAGCAAGTATTTCATTAGTGTAAGATGATAATGTTCAGTTTTCGTGAAAACGAGAATAGTGTTGAACAGTTGGCACCGTCGAACCACCTATAGGCTAGGTATATTGAATTAAAATGACAACACTATAGTGTAGATATATTGTCACAATAGCTATTGTCATCGTCGTGACATCGTGTGTTGTTGTAATATCAACTATCAAGTATATTATGTGACCCTTGCGTTTACGTATGGTTTTGTATAAAACTTTATGGCATGACATTAATATATTAATATGGTAGTATACATTATTACAGAGATGTAAACATGTAAGGTAACTTGTTACCTACCTGTAAGGTAAATTAACCAATTTTTCCATTACCAATAAATTGTTGTTAAAAAAACCCCTTAAATATCAAACATCTTTACTAGACTAATATTTATAACATAATATTATATCAATATAGAATGGTTGATATAAAACATGAATTTTCATCAATGGATTATAAGTATTAGAAATTTAAATTATATACATAGGTACCTGTAGGTATTTTCAAAACAGTAATATTTTGTAATTTTTAATTTTCATATCAGACTGAATTATCTATGTAATAGGTATCAACAGGCATAATCAGTATTCATTATCAATTGTTCCACTGACAAACCGATTTTTACACTACACAATGCGTCTCTGCCACATAAATATGACTTTTATTATTATGTTTTTGTTCGTTCTTATAATATTTAAAAAGAAATATCAAACCATCCTATAAAGTTTAAAATATTCTAAAATCATAATTTATTTTGGATTCTGAGTGGAGAGATGAATGTATTGATTTTACAATGATGTGTGTTTTCTTTCGTCTGTATCTGTGTTGTGTACTTACATGATAAATAGTTGAAATAATACTTCGATTTTAAACTTCAGTATCTTTTACCGGTGGAAAGTGAATCAGTTGGTGCATCGGGGAGTTAAACATTTTAAATTCTCTGTCTTTTTCAAAAAATCAATTTCGGTTTTTGGTGTGACTCTTAAAAATATTACTGTAGAATGTAGATACATGAAATTTTCACTAAATTTTCATATCAGCATTTTCTATTCATCATAAGATTTTCAAAATATTTTGATTCATGTTGAGCTATTTATAGACATATGAAATTTTCAATTATTAGTTTTTTTTTAAACAAATATCAGTAAAAAAAAAAATGTTTGATAAAAAAACTTGAAAATGTAATACAAGGTTCCTCGTAAGTTGTTATTATTGAAAATTTAAAATAAAGTTGAGCGTAAATCCACAGTAATTTTTTGTATTACAAAACGAATAACCGTAGATAGTTTAAATTTACACCAAATGTTTATTTTATCATTTTCTATACTTGATAAAATGTTCAATCTCGTTTCTAGAAGTTTCCAGACTTTTCAATTTTCAATTTTTTAGGTATTTTTTTCCCCTAAATGTAAATACAGTTTTATTCGTTTCGTTAAAGTGCTTCAACATTTAATACAAGACTCACACGTCATTACAATAATAGTTTAAAAATATTAAAAATACATAGACAGGGTTTTTTTATAAGCATTTAAAGTTCAAATTTCGACAAAATTTATCATGTTGAAAATGTACAAATTATTTCGCAGTTAAAACTTTTAAAAAAAGTTCTATTTTTAAAGCTACAAAATTGAGTAGTTGGATAGTTATAGTCTTAAAGATTTATGATACAGAAAAGGTGTTTTTGTGTTAGTGCATACAACTACGTCGCCGAATATATAAAAATTTACCACATTTTTTGGAAGTTTACGAACATTTTTTACTGTAAAATTTCAGAAAAAAATGTACGTCAACTTTACATTAGTATACTATATTAGGAAAATTGTAATATATTTATATTATTAAAATAAAATGTATAAACGTCTACGAAGTTTGTATCTCATAGGCCATAGGGTATAATAATTTAATATAATATACAGTGTTCGTTCTTATAATATACATTCTGGGCCACTCAATTTATTGTGGCTGAATTACATTACCATATTATTATGCCTCATTAAGGGATATTATTTCAATAGCAGTTCGGCGCCTAATCTATGTTTAAACCAGCGATTTTGGGGAATCTAAAACGAAGATTAAAGAGCGACGTCAGTGTATAACGATAAGTACAGTGAACCAGCGGCATTTGCATCATTAGAATTAATCACTCATAACGAAAATTAAAATAAAAGTCTGTTTTTAATAAGCAACAATAAAACAAAATATAAACACAATATACATAACAAAACAATTTAGCCGGTATATAGGCAATAGAGATCGGCAAGACGGACATTCTTTTTCTTTGATAAGAAACAACATCATAATAATATTTAAATATAATTGAAAGTATTTAGTAATTTATTATGAAACGTAGTATTATAGAAAAGATAAAAGTACCATACATATAAAAAATAACAAAATTTAATAAATAAAGTTTTTTCAAAGTAAAGAAATCTGAAATTAAAAAAAAATAGTGAGGTCAACCAACAAGCCTAAATAACTTATTTATTTATTCTTACTTGTAATAGTTGTCAAAATAAGATCGGTTACTATTAGCTCAAGATAAAGTTGACTGCAAAGTTGAAGAAATGAGAATGAGAATCGTTCTTACTCTACAAAAATGTGAATAATACTTTTTAATTATAAAATATAAAAGTTATCTACTGTAATGTACACCTTGATTATTTGAAATGCTAAACTGAGCAATAAAACAAAGTGCAATAAAGTTTTTTTCACTTGATGGTGCTTAAGACTCACGTAAAATGAACTGTTTCAAAGAACTTATAGTGAAAATAAATACTAAGAAACAGTCTATAAAAGTGTGTGAATTATTTAAATGCAAATAATCTCTTTGAAGATTTTTTTTAAGCGCAAAACCAATTACCTTAAAAATATCGTAGAGAATTTATATATTATACACCCACATTGACGTCAGTATAGATATCACAGCTACTCATATTGAAAAAAACAATGTGTTAAGTATTTGAAGCAATATTGTATCCGTAAAATCAAACCACTCAAAACTTTTTAAATTCAATAATAACTTTGAGAAGATGAAAATACATTACATATTAATACAATTATTTAGGTGTCTAAGTCAAGTCATGACGAGAAATGATTATTATTTGTATACTATAATTTTACGCGCATTTTTCTTCGTGGTTTCACTTACATATGTGACCACTTTTTTGGTTGAAGAGCACTTCCAAAGTTGTATGTAGCCCTATCAATCAATTGAAAACTGTGCACAGATGGCAGGGAATTTTAGAGGTACTTTTCAACAAAAAAAGGGTGGATAAGTGGATTTTGCTCTGCTGTACAGTAAGTTACAAGTGGGTCACTGTAATGGATGGTGTTAAATTTGAATTCAATATCATTGTATAAGAAAAACGATTCTGAGCGAAAACGGTCGGTCAGCCTATGATATTATCAAGTATATTTGATGATATAATTGCAAATAAAGTAATTTATATATAACCTATTTATGTGGAACCTCGTTTTAAATTTTCAATCGTTAGCTATAAAAGTTGATCATTTTATAAATTTTTAACTACAAAATGATTATTAAATTTGAAATTTGAAAAATTTTGTCGAAATTTGAACTTTAAAAGCTTATAAAAAAAATTGTGCCTATGTATTTTTAATATTTTTCAACTGCTATTAGAACGATATATCAGCAGCCTTATATTAAATTTTCATCTTTTTTTTACCCAACAAATAAAATAAAATTTTATTCATATTTACAGAAAAAAAAACTAAAAAAATTGAAAAATTGACAATGTACGTAAACAGCTCAAAAAGAGTAAAATTATTTTCAACATTTTATCGTGTATAGAAAATGCTAATATAAACATTCACTGAAATTTTCAAGTATCTACAGTCATACGTTTTTTAATTACAACAAAATAAGAAAATCATTACATGAGAAATCGAGTGAATATCAAATGTTGTAAAAATATGAATTTCAAACACTCATAAAAATGTAGTTTGACTTTCTTGTAGACATTTTTTTTTTTTTTATATAGGTAGACAAATTTATGGATAATCTTGTATTACAAGACAAAACTTAGATTTCAAAAATAAAAAATTTTATGAATTCTCATCTCAAAATAATTTACTAATTTTCGTGATTTTTCCGTATTTTGTCAAGATTTTAACTTTAAATGCTTATAAATAAAAACTGTGACTAAAGATTTTTAATTTTTTTCATCTGCCTTTGAAACCTAGGCGCCTTCTATTAAATTTTCAAACTTTTTTAACCAACCAATAAAATTTTATTGATATTTATAGAAAAAAAAAACTAAAAAAAATGGAAACTGACAATGTCCGAAAACGGCTAAAAATAAGTCAAAATGTTATGGTGTATAGAAAATGCTAATATAAACATTCAGTCAAAATTGCATGTACCTACGGTAATTTGTTTTAGAGTTGCACCAAAAACCAAAATCGATTTTCTCGAAAACATATTTTACGTAAAAATTACCGTTTTTCCTTAATTTTTCTTTTGTTTTTCACGGCGCTTTTGAAAACTACTCAGAAATTTTTACTTTTGATCCCCCAAAGTACCAACTAAATTTACTTTCCTATCAGAAAAGTTACTATTGAAGAAAATCCAAGCACTTTTACTGTCCTAAAAGGTGATGACAAACACAAAAAAAAATAAAAAAAAACATACATCATTGTAAAATCAATACATTCATCGCTTCGTTCAGAATCTAAAATGCAAATTGCATTGAAAAAAAACCATATATTACGACAGACCCGAGTAAAACGGTCGTTTTTTTATATATATATATATAAAATCAATAGTGGTTATTTTGTTGCACTTGATTAAAACATAGTATAGGGAATATTTATGTGAATTTAAGATGATCAATGATATTAAAGATGCAATCAATTTTTTTTAACATTTAGTTACTTTAACATCCTATGAAAAATTAAAAAAAATTTTTATTTGTTATTTTTAAATTTTGATATTTGAATTTTGTAACTGAAAACTTATGAAAAACTAATTTATAAGTTCCATAAGTAGGTAACTACTAAGTAATAAACTAATATTATAAAATGGTGATATTTTGTATTGGTCTTTATGACACTAAAAGTCTGAAACAGTTGTAGATAGGTTAATATTTCTAATACCAATTTTTTTTTATCTGTTTCACTATAGTTTTATATATTATATCCCTATTAGTTAGGCACTATGTCTAATACAATGAATAATATATCACTGTCTAAATTATATACCTACTTGTTAATCTACATATTTGTAATTTAAAAATGACTTCTTTATCATCAATATTTTAATTTTAAATTCAAACTAAAACTGGTTTAAAAAAACACAAATTAATATATCAATTCAGTATTACTTCGTTATTAGTATTTAGTATCTAATCATATTTTGTAGGGTTATAATTCCTGTAAGTTAATAAAAATAAAAATATTCCTAATATATTCATAACTTTTAAACATTTTAATTTAGGCAATTTAGTTTTTAGATAACTCAAGCAAGACTAATCATAATTATATTACTATACACCTAATAAACATAGAAAAATACAATATAAAATATACATGCAAATAAAAATAACATTAAAATACTAAATTATAAGCTTTATGGCTTTAGTTCAAAATTCACATTATACAATTTTAAATAAATAATATTAGCTATGAGTTAAAATATTTGATAGAATATTTTAATTTTAAATAAAATTAATATCATTCAATTTTCTATAATTTATAGTTTATACAATCATTATAATAATAATTAATTATTAGGTTTCTACCCATTTATGTACCTTATTAAATATGTATATTACTGGATATCAAATAGCAAATACGACGATAATGATTTTATTATTGGTATATAGACTTTAAACTAATTAATTTTAATAATATGTAATTTCATATGATAATAATATTATGTAGTTGAATTATTGCAAAAAAATGTTCTAGAATGAGTGATTTAATTACATTTTTTAATTGTAATTAAATATTAAAAATGTACCTATCACATGATATTATAAGGGTATAACTATCGTTTTTTAGTCAATAAGCCTCTGCAACATTACGTAAAAAATGTATCAACAAAATGTGTTTCCATAGGTATAGAAGATATGTAGATATTACCAGGCTCGGATCTAGAAATTAAAAAAAGGGAAGGCTAGATTAAAAAAATTACGAATCACCTATTACCTATATCTCCGCTAACTTCTTTCCTTATTTAATAAACTGAAAATGAAGCCAATGAAGGTAACTAATCTTTGAAATATTTAAGTACCTAATGCCTAATGGGGGAGCTTCAGTCCTCATAGGCCCTACCCCCCTGGCCCTTTGATCCACGGCCGTATATTACCTCAACATAAAATATACGAGTTCACAATGTAATGTCATAATATTGTATAAAAAATTGTGTGTGCGCTTAACCATTTTGTGTCATTTACGTCCAAATTTAAAATAACAATTAATAACAAAATAATAAAACCCTGAGGTTAAATTGAAATTACACTAAAAACGTCCGTCGTGTTTTTATTTTTATCGACGAATAAATCTTAATTTATTATTCTATAATATTTTGGATTCCGAACGGAGCAATAAATGTATTGATTTTACAATGATACCCATGTGTTTTTTTTTTTCGTCAGTGTATACAAATTATAGTAAAACAAAAGCTTAGATTTTAAACTTGAGTCATATTTTCTGTTAGAAAATTGGATCTAGTTGGTACCTACCTAATCTATTTTAATTTAAGTATATAATAGGAACCCAATAATAGTAAAAGTGCTTAATCTTTTTAAGTTCAAATTTCATGGAAATTCTCGAACATTTTCAAATTATTTTGTAATTTAAAAATTAACTCAATTCTAATTTTGAACAATTACTTAGACTTGGTAATTTCATACAAGATTCGTCATAAATGTATTTACTCCAAATAAAATTTAAAGTTACAAAAAAAATGTATAAATGATTGAATTTCAAATTTTAAAGATGCTGTAGGTATATTCAAATGTATAATAATAAATTATCCACAACCAACTTTTTTTATTTAGTTATTATTCGAAGAAAAGAATATAAGAAAACTTAAAGCATTTCATTATAACTTAACTTAAATTATTATTTTCTATAGGTATACTCGATGAAATTTAAAAAATATATATTATAGCTATTTTTAAAATTGTCGTTATTTTTTGTATGTGTTGATAAAAATATTTAAGAGCAATCAAACAGTTTGAGAACTATTAATTTACCTACCTATAAGATTCTATAACTATGTGGTTCTTATAGCAATAAGAAATTGAAATTATTCAATTAAAAAATATTAAAAATACATAGACACGATTTTCTTTATAATAGTTTTAAATTCAATTTTGACTAAATCCAGCAAAACCACAAACACTTACAAATCATTTTTGATTTTGACTATTGAAGTTAAAATTATGACGTAATTAGATACCTACTTGAACGAATAAAATGAACATAGTTATTTTGTTTTACCTACTTTAAAAATATGAGTCGTAGATATTACTTTTCACAATGTATTATTATATTAATGACATTTTCAAAATATTAATATCAATGTTAATGTATTACCTATTTATACCATGAGACTATACCAGCTATACTCACTGTACGGTAACTGACTTAAATTAAATAAAAATAATATATGATTTAAATATAATATTTTATTATGATATTATAATAATTGGCAATATAATAAAATATGCTATGTTTTCAGCAAAAATTAATTCAACCCACTATTATAGGTACTACTATAATAGTAAAATAAATTACTGTAGTACAACAATATACTATTACAAATACAGAATAAAATATTGCATATTATAAGTATAGTTAGTATGAAAGTGACTATCTCCGCTAAGAATCGTTTTTCCCATGCTACTTCGATTTATCATTGAATTCAAACTTAACACATCTATTACTATATTGCAGTGATTTACTTGACAAAGTACACTCAACTTCTGTACAGCAGAGACTAACTAATTTCCCAATTTTTTTTTTTAGTTGAAAATATGTTATTGGTGATCATAATTGTAAGTTCTTTGTGTTACTTATAAACACTCCGAGGATATTTTAATATTTCGCTGTGTAGTCCATTTCTTGTGACCATTTTAATATGCATAATTGTTTATTCTTAACATGCCTCTTAGTTAATTAAATGTATCTGAATTCTACTCCTACCGACAACAACAGCAAATGGTAGAGCACGACTCTTTCAAAGAATATAAATTAAATATAATAATATGAAGAGTTGTTTATACTTAACATTTGTTTATCTAAATGTAGAAGTTTAATAAAAGTAATAACACCTGCTATGGGTATAGTATAATGACTAATGATACTTAAAAAATAGCCATAAACTTTCAAATATTTATTTGTTAATATTTTAAATTATCTAAAATATAAAACAACATAATTATGCAAGTACTAATACGCGTGCATGCTTAATAACTACTACCTGTATTAGATTAATATTTAATATTTTTTTTTGTTTTGCTTCTTAAACGTCTATAACCGTTGTTGCAAGCTGTCGTGTTTCGAGTCTTCTCAAGTCATAAATTATGTATAATTGAAGATGTTTTTCGACTACCTTAAGAATAAAATTAGGTACCTCATCAGTCGTCTGCTCATCATTTCGACATTAGGTACCTATAATAATATAATTTATTCTTTATAGCTATTTTATTGAATTATGAATCACCAAAACAATGTATTCCAGCGATGGTGTTGTATTTAGAAGACCATCTATGACTTCAGTAATATTACGATTGAAATGTATTGATATATGTAGTATTATAACTTATAAGCGTACCGACGTAGGTAAGTCGTTTAAATAACTACTTTGTACTTTGTGAACATTTAAAGCGACATATCATTATAAATTATAACAAATTGCATCACGACTTACGTCTTACTAGCAATAATTTAATAATTGAAATAATTAATTTAAGTGTAACTTATCTCATGGCACTTATATTATTTCAGGAAACACTTACGTTTTTGAAAATATTTCTTTTACCTACATTATTAAATATTAATTACGAACGTTACTTGTTATACAAAACAACATATTCGTTTAATATATGTAATATACTAACTGATCCTGTGCACTTCGTTCCCGTCAAATGTACCAACTCTATATGACTTAAACTTTGTTCAATTCGTTATTTAATATTCGGTGTATGGTGTTCAAAATTTATCTTAACTTTTTTGTTGCCTGAAATAAAAATTCTGATTCGCAGCAGTTTATTATCAGGTAGACAATCTACCTAACCCTAGATCGCGGACCCAGTGCTGTTTGTAAGAAAGTGTATGATTTAACTCTAAAGTACAAAAGTTATACCAAGTTTGATATAACACGGTGGATTAATAATATAATCAATTAATACATAATCCTAATCTAACCTAACCGTACTGAAATCCGATGAATAAAAAAAAAACCAAATTTAACCCTTTTTAAATTAGCCTATCTTTTTCCCAGAGGTTTAATCTGCACACAAACATTCATTTATATAGCTGATCCTGCGCACTTCATGGCCCGTAAAAAATGACAACTCTTAAAAAAATTGTGATTGTTCAACTCCTTTTTGGTGTAACTCACTGCAGTAAGTGCAACTCAGCTACTATTTTTTATTATTTTTATAACTATTTTTTATCGTTTTAATTCGTTTATTTTTGTCTATGTTTTTACTCTTTTGAATAACAAGTAACAACTAATAACTCACATTTTTTAACTAATTTTGATTTCATATTTCTAAGCAGAATATCATTTTGAGTATTTTTATCCACAAAAATTAAATTCGGGGCAAGAACCTAAGTTATATAAGTATTCAATGTTTAAGTATACAAGTGGAGTAGTGGACCGACATTTGCTGGTACCCGTGTGTCACTCAACTCAACTAAACATAAAATATTCAGATATAACTAATAAACTATTCTTCCAAAATTAAATTTTTATATTTTGGAGTACCTAGGTACTCAATAAAATATTCTGCTTTGGAATAAGGAATTAAAAATGCATGTTGTAATTAAAAAAAGTAAAACATTAGTTATTAACAATTTACTTTAAACTACCTATGGTAGATAACCTACCTATGTAAAATAATCGGCAATCGGTGTATAAAACCGAAAAATCGGTTAATTTTTTTACGGATCCTAAAAATTTATTTTGTTTTTTTAATAATAAAATCCACACTTTACATTTGTACAGGTTGTTATCGTCCTAAAAAATAATATGATAAATGTTCGGGAGCAGCCGATCGACCATAATTCACGACCAAATCCTGTACCTTAAGGTACAGCGCCATCTGTGATCTGTGCGAACCAACGCCGAAAAGACCAAACTTTCTGAGTTCCGAAAGTGCTTGACAGTGCGCGACTGCTGTTCGTACTTTGTAATACGAACACACAGTAGTTCAAAAATGAAAATAGTTGGCCAAAAGTCGATATTTCGAATTTGAAAATACTCAAATAAATATAATAAAATTGTTTTGTATACCTACTACCCAAGGCGTATAAATATGTAAAACTTTTTGCAAACTATTATCGGGTAGGTATACTCATAAAATAATACAAAATACGGCGGGCCAAATTTGAGATACGCGTTTGCATTGCGGAACAACATTTTTAGAGGAATACAGTGGTTATGAAATTCAAGAATAGATAAGATTTATTTAGAAAAATGAATGTTTGTTTATATAATTTTTTTATTTTATAACAAGTTTTTCTATTATTAGTAAGTGTTAGTACTTACTACTTAGTAATAGGTATGTATGGGCGACTTCTGAGACCTCTATAGGAACCCAGTAGGCAGGAATACTTATTGTTGTTAATCAATTAAAGTCAGTTTTGAAAATTGAATAAACCTATATAATTAATAATTATATAGGTACCTTATTAATAATTTCTACCATGGTAAAATAATTAAATTAATTTCTGATTTTATTAACTAACTACCTAACAATAAAGTAGGTATTTCAAAATTATTAGGAACAAGTTTTATTTATTTTCATTTTTCAGTCTACATTTAAGAAGGAGGTACAACAAGTTCTAATAATACCTACTTGAATTATACTATTCTTAATTAGTAACTATGAAATTCATTTTGCAACCCGACTTATATTAAGTAAAATGAAAAAAGTATTTCAAAAGTAATTAAATACATCCCAGTATTTTTATTAATTGTTCTTAAATATTTTTTTCTTAAAAGTATTAGAAATGTATTTTAAATACTTTCTGAATGGATGTACCTATTTGTTTACGTATTTAAATAGAATTTTTAAATCAAGAAAACAACTAATATAAGTTGAATAAAAATTTATTTTATTTACTATTTTTGGTTTTTAATTGTAATTGTCAATTAATTATATGAATATTTAGTAAATATATTGTGTTTAATTCCAAATATAAGTTAGGTAAATAAAAGTCCGTCAAGTCCCCTCTTTTTTAGTTTTGTAGGATCAAAGCCCCCTTGAACTCATATTGATGTTAATAATGTTAGCCTCCTTGAAATTTTAATGGATTTCCGCCTATAGGAAAATTATATTATATTTTTCAGAAAAATGTTGGGCGTCAAATTTTATATTACCCCGGAGCGGCAATTTGGCTTAGTGCGAAACTGCTGTCTGCTAATATAAATTCTTTATAATCGTGGATTTAGATAACCGAGGGGATCTTGTTAACCGGGGATCTAGGTGATACGTCACCTGTTGGTGCATACCGTACCGGTCCTCTTATCACAGAATTCTGTGGTTTTATGATAAGAAAAAATACGTTACTAAAATTGAAAATAATTTTATTATCACGGATATAGATACTATAGCCGTGGCCTGTGGTAGTTTATCTAAATCAAAATATTAAAATAATCTGTCTTTGTTAACGTCTGGTATGATATTATATTTAAAGTTTAAAGTTGTATTAAACATTATTAAATATCTGAATATAAAATAATATCCGTATCGACCGTATCATACACTGTTGACTATGTAGTTGGTTTTAGTACCTATATTTGAAATTAAATTAACCTAACTATTCATTTTAATATTGATTTAATATAATTTGTAATTTTTAGTATATAATATATATATATATGAGTGTTTATTCTATTGTTGGTACTAATGCCATTTATTTTTTCAATTTTGTAAATTTATAAGTAACCATTGAAAATAATTGAGTTTTTGATTCTATAAACTTCAAAATGTCCACGTAAGAATATAAAATTAAATTAATATAATACCTACATTACAATACATCTCTATTGTATCACACAAGTTATGTTTGATTGTATAAAAATAACATTTTGTTCATTATCAGGGAGTGGGCCAGTGATGGTGGTTTAATGGTTGATACAGATGATTATAAAGATATATGCAGCAATTTGGATGAATACTCGGATTTTTCTTATGATCAAACAAATGGTATGGATTGGTATTTTCCTGAAGTTCTTGAGTTATGTCAACACAGCCGATGGTTATTGGAAGAAAACAATTTTTCTTTAAATGAATCATCTATTTCTGAAATTTGTAATATGCTCAAAAATACAATTCTTTGTGAATATCAAACAGAAATATTTTTACAGCATCCATTAATTATTCAGGTATTTTAAATTTAAGATTATTTATTTATCAATATTATTTGTAGTAAATGTTCAATCAATATTTTAGAAATTAATTAAATGGCTGAATGAAAATAAAGAAAAAGAGTTGATACTGGAATGTCTAATTTATTTGGTAGAAAAATTAATAAGAAGACACCATGAATGTACTATCGGTTTGTGTGTAAGTTTATTTAACTTTCAATATGTCTAACAAATTTCTGTGCTCAATCTAATAGAAATTTATTACACCTATAATAAAATCTAAAACTTAACCTATAATGTAAAATAACTTATAAATATTATAAATTATATTTGTAGTGCCTTTAAAAGGTTTTGTGTGCCTAAATATTTGATTCAAATAATGTTTTAAATTATATAGGTACATTGTAAAATATAGACCTAAATATTTTTTTCTTTTAAATATATAGCTATATCTATTTTATATTGTTGTACAATTTTATTATAGAAGATTTTAAATATTTTTATTTCAGGAAAACAATGAAAGTATTAATTCCAATTATGATTCTAATTCTCATATTTCGATTAGAGGAACTTATAGTGAATCTACAACTAATGTTAGTATTTTATAAATTTATGACGAGTATGAATATTTTTGTATTGATAATGTTTTCTTAACCATGCATTTATTCCACATATTTCTAGGATGAAATTTCACGCTGGGGTATTGCCAAATTTTGTGTTTTACTGATGCCTGTGCTATTAAAACATGTTAGCCTTAATAGTGGAGGAGCTTTCTCTTTGTTTATGTCCAGCATGCATCTTTTATCATCTATATCTAACAGTTGTAACATTAATTTTTACATAGATTTAGTATTTTCTGATTATACAATAAAAAATATACTATTGTAAGTATTAAGGTAAATATTAAAATATGCATCAACAAATTTTTAAAAAAAAACTATTTTATATTTCACCATACTTATTTTTTTAGAAATGAACCTCTATCTTCACTTAAGTTTTTAATTATTGCTAAAGAAATATTAAAACATGGTTCACCTAATGAGCAATTTAAAGTAATAATTTGTGAGATACTTAAGCAACCATATTGGATTCATCTTTATCCTGACTTGTACCACCAACTGTATGAAAAAGTTATTAATGTAAGTTATAATTTAATAGAATTTTAAAATAAAACCTTACCGTATTATGTATAGCTAGTAATTAAAATATATTTTCTTTATTTTAGGAAGAACTGTTAGAACAACAAATTATCAAAAAGGTTGAAGATGCATATATTTTATCATCCACTTCCAACTTGGATATAACACAATATGCAAATTTATTTAGAAGTGCATTACCTATTATATGCTTCCATAAACAATTTAATATAATTGATAAATTTATTACAAACATGTATAAATATGCGTGAGTGGTATACACTATACATATATTTAAGACTGTTGAAAGTGGGTTATTTTTTGTCGTTTTTAAGTGAATTTAGATCAATAAGTGGAAAAAAAAATTTACTTAGTACAAATAGTCTTATGCCAATTTTTTAAACATATTTGAATTCCTTATTCTCTTTTCAAGGTTATGTAACAAATAGATTTTTGATATTTTTTTTTTAAATTAAAAAAAAAAAGGTGAATTTTGAAGAAAAAAAAATAGTATTTATTTGGTACTATTCTAACTATACAATACAAAAAAATCAAAAATCCATTCCCTACATAACCAAGAAAATAGAATAAGGAATTCAAATATGTTTTCAACATTTAATCAGGCTTTTGGTACTGTGTGAATTTTTTTCCGCTTTTTGGGACTTGCATGTTAAAACTTTTTTGATTGCAAAATTTATTGACGTGTGACTGGATGTATGTAAGTTACTGATTTCCAAGAATCTTAGTCGTAATTTATCTTTAATTACATAAAGTAAAATCACGCACACTAATGATTAGTCACTACACACACAGTCACACATAACTCATTATGGATATAATATAATGTTGCATAAATCCATTACTCTAAAAATGATTCGCTTTCAACAACCTTAACTCTGAGGGACATAGCGAAGTGGGTAATTAAAAGGTGGCCTAGTGGATAATAGCCAATGAGTATTTAGTATTTAAGAATGTACGACAGGTAGTTAAAAATATGACTAAATGACTTGACCAAATTTTAGATGGGTAGAACGTTTCAAGCTTCTATTATATATAATTTTTGAAAAGAAATTATTTTACAATGTCGTCAACATTTGAACATCAATTGCTTATAAAAAATTATGTATTTAATTTTCAAGTCTTGGATGTTGAAAATAAAAAAACACTTTATTTTTTATTAGAAAATTATGATGACAATATAGTATATTTTATTCAAATGATGATATGATATGAGGAAGGAGTCCATACAGTGATGGAAACCAAATGAAAAATTTTAGTCTATGGATTTTTGAATATTGTTATAAATATTAATTGTATAATTCTAGTCTCTAAAGTTACTTATTATATTATTATTTTTCTGTTGTCAAACGGTCCAGAATTATCAATATTTAGATTGATCAATTATTTAAATTACCTTTTTCTTCAAAATTGTACTAGTAAAATAACTACAGGTATTATAAATAATAATCATTTAAACTTTAATTTAAGTTACTTATTTTAGAATTACATTTACCTTATAATACAATTTTAAATTAGCTAATCAAAACTAAGGCATTACAACTTTCCTAATAATTTTTTTTTATTATTTTCTTTAGAAAATTAACAGAAACAACAGATAATCATAAAGAATACAGCAACATTTTATTGAGTTTGCTTGCATTTAAATCTGTAGATGTTGTATTACACACATACTTAGCGCTTAATAATACACTGAAGAAAATATTTAATCATTTAAACTTTGAATCAAAAAAATTTGACCGGTTGTTAAACAATTTACTATGTACTAATGTGTTGAATGAAATTATATGTTTTGGCTGTAATAATTCAAACAAAGAGGTATTTTATTTTTATTTTTTAAACTATTGATAATTAAAATAAAGTTATTGTATTTAGATATGTCAATCAGCATCAGAAATGATAGAACAGATAATAAAAAACAGAAACATAATAAATAATAATCAATGGAAATATTTTTTAAATAATTTAGCTCCAATCTTCCCAGTATTATATTGTTATGCTGACCAAACATCTAGAATGGGCCAAATTGTTTTGGATTTGTTTGATCCCGATCAAGCGGAGAAACTCTATATTTCAAAATTAGTAGTATGTTATAATTATAAATTATTTTATTATTACTGTTATATATTTATTTTATATGATTGTTTTAATTTATTTATGAAGTTAGGTTAATAAATGGTTGTTATCAGTAGTGTTCTCAGGAATTTTCAATGGTGGGTTGTGGATAAAGAAGAAGGGCTATCTGTGCACAAAAAATAAGTGGGTTGCCCTGCCTCCCTCATAGACATAGAATGGAGGGGGGTCCAAGGGGGCTATAGCCCCCTGGAATTTTGTTTAGCCCTCCCATTTCGTAATTTATTTTAGTTACATTTTTAGAATATATGTTGTGTACCAGAAATATAATAGGTTATAGCCCCCCCCCCCTATATAAATTTATCATGCTACGCCTATGCCCCCCTCCCCCGTAAGTACTCCCATGGTTGCTATGCATTTTCTCTTTTGAAATGCAGTTCTGTATAAAGAGTTCGCTAGCAATAAATAACTACCTATATATTATTATTTTTATTTTTTTATGTTAATGGTTTTTTAATTTAACTGAAACAAAAAAAAAACTAATTCAAAGAATAAATTTTCTTCTTAAAATTATTGTTGTTTGTAACTTTTTTATTTTTATTGTAGTATCTTTTCTAAGTATCTACCAAATGTAATACTTAAATCAATATCAAATAATGTACCTTCCTTTGTAGTTTTGACTTTATAATTTTTATTTGTATATATTTTTAAAGACCATAATAATATGTATCATATTTATATTATATTATATTTAAATAAAAAATTTAATTTTTAGCTACTTCATTCAACAGTTGCTATGTTGTTCAGCAAAGATAAAAAATCTCGGGTTGAAGCAAATAATAGAATAACGTGGATTTTTAAAACATCTCTAAATAGAAAAATTAAACTGCCAAATGATATTTTTTTAATGGAAATTGATGAAGTAAATGAACATGTAGACAAACCTATTGGTGAATATAATGTATGTAATTTATATGGATATTTTCTTATTTTAAATTTATAATTAACTATACAGTGCTGGCTGGTAAGGTTTAGAAGAGATGGCAAACAACATTTTATAATTATTGTACACCTTGTAAATGTATTAAATAATTTTTAAATATCATATTTTTATCTAATAATTCTAATTTTGTTGCGTATTTGTGCCAGCTACCTGTAATTCATGTACCTGAATAAATATTAATCGTATAATAATTTTTATACATTAGAAATAGATATAATTTGCAATTATTATAATTATTTGAACTATTATTGGGTATAGTGATTGGAAAAATCCTCACCATATACCTTTTTTTGGTTTTTGTTGTATCTGACTAAATTATCATTATGATGACCGACATAATATTATGTTTTATTTAATTCAGTATTTTGGTGTAGGGCACAAGCCACCACTGTATTTAATTGTAAGTAAATGAGTATTGAGTATGATTTAAAATTGTGTGTATTTTTAGAAAAAGGATTTAGATGATATGATAGATTTAATATCTAATGAATGTTCAAGTCATCAAACTATTAAATGTGCTCTATACAAAATATCAGTAATACTTGAACATAATCATCTTCAACAACATTTTATTCATAATGGAGGAATGGATATTATATTAAATTTACTTAAATCATCAAAAGTATTGATTGATTACTATTTATGATTTTGCTTTGAATTATCTATTAATATCACCAAATATTTTTTAGCTGTTTGTTAATGAACGTGGCTTGTTAATAGCATTATTAAAATTAATTTTATGTTTTACAAAGAAAAAAAATATAATTATTAGTGATCATAATTCATTAGCAAAGAATATTGAAATACAACTACAATTAATCGCAGGTACATCAATTTTAATACTATAATCTTTTATATTTATACAATTATACTAAATACATTTTTATACATTATATAGTTCTATCTGATTTCCATGAAGTTCCACTTGTAAAACAGTATGTGTTCCAAATTTTTTTTTATTGTATTTTCAACCAATATTTAACTGACTTTGGAGAAATACCAAAAGTAGTTGTGAATAAAATAAATACTCCCATTAAATTCAACAAATACTCTTATACAACTAATAATTCTGATGATACAATGTTATTTTCAAGTAAGATTAACCACACAAAATTGTTGCTATCAAATTTATTTGAATTAATATATTTTATTTATTATTTATTTTAGGAATTAAAGAGAATCACAATTGCATAGAAGTTTTAATACTAACATGGCATTTAAAACATTATGATAGTGTTGATGTATTTTTGGAAAATGGCCTCACTGCAAACTCACAAAACGATGTATTCAACAATGTTTTTCAACGTTTTAGAAAAGCCTGTATTAAATGGTCAGTTAAAAAATGCTTGGTCGACTTAATTGCTGCCCAGTCACATCAAGTAGCATTAGCCATTCTTGGTGATTTAAAGAGGTAACAATTTCATTTATTTTGTATGGCATATACTTACAATAACTTATAATTTTTATTTAAACGTATACTCAACAATTCTTTATGATCATAATAATAAATTATATATAAATAACATGAGCTTTCTAATAAAAACTGTAACTATGTAAAATCATGACAAATTAGATAGAAAAATTAAGGAAAAACGATAATTTTTAGGCAAAATCGATTTTGGTTATTGGTGTAACTCTAAACAAACGACTGTAGATACATGAAATAATTACGACTGAATGTTTATTAAGGATTCAAATCTATAGGCTCAAAAAACAAAATTGTTTTTCCCATATCTTGTTTCATAATATTGATTTATGTGTTATTAAATATAATTATGGTAAAAATATAATTTAGATAATCACATATTTCGAGGTCGCTCGCCCGTTTCAAAGTTTTATACCTAAATGATTTTCTGTTAAGTACCTACTTTTCAAGATAAAACTGATTATCTTCATTTTAGATTCTGAGCGGAGCAATGAATGTATTGATTTTACAATGATGTGTGTTTTTTTATTTTTTTTTATTTTTGTGTCTGTACACGATTAGTAGTCGAAAAAATGCTTCGATTTTAAACTTCAGTATCTTGTTTGATGGGAAAGTGAATCTAGTTGGTACTTTTAGGAGGTCAACATTTAAAATTCCCAATAGTTTTCAAAAGCCCCCAGAAAACAAAATAAAAATTAAGGAAAAACAGGAATTTTTACGCAAAATCAGTTTTTTACAAAATCAAATTTTAGTTTTAGGTGTAACTTTCAAACAAATGAACGTATATACATGAATTTTCCACTGGTTGTTTATATTTGCATTTTCTATGTACGATAAAATTTTCAAAATATTTTTATTTGTTTTAAAACTGTTAAGAAACATTTTCTGGTTTCCTATTTCATTAGTCTTTTTTTCTATGAATGTCAATAAAACTTTATTTGTTGGGTAAAAAAGCTTAAAAATGTAATACAAGGCTCCTACTATATTGTAACAATGACATATGAAAAATATTAAAAATCCTTAGTCACAATTTTTATTTATAAGTATTTAAAGTTCAAATCTTGACAAAATACAAAAAACCACGAAAATTAGAAAATTATTTAGAGTTAAAAATTCATACAACGTTTTCTATTTAAATCTAAGATTTGAAAATATAATAATATAATACAAGATTCCTCATAAATTTATCTATATTCATCAAAAAAAACATGTTTACAAGCAAATCAAATTAAATTTTTATGAGCGTTTGAAGTTCAAGTTTTTACAAGATTGGATATTCACTTGATTTCTTATGTAGCGATTTTGTTATTTTGTTGTAATTCAAAAACAAATAACTGTAAATATATGAACATTTTACTGAATGTTTATATTTTCATTTTCTATACACCATAAAATTTATAAAATATTTTTTATAAGCATTTAAGGTTTGAATTTTGAAAAAATTTAATAATTATTTTCTAGTTGAAAATTTATAAAATGTTCAACTTTTTTAGCTAAGGATTGAAAATTTAAGACAAGGTTCCACGTAAATAGGTCATATGTATATAAATTACTTTATTCACAATAATAATATCATCAAATATACTTATTAATATCTTAGGCTGACTGACCGTCTTCGCTCAGAATCGTTTTTCTTATACTATGATATTATATCATTGAATTCTAATTGAGCACCATCCATTATAGTGACCCACTTCTAACCTACTGTACAGCAGAGCGACACCCGCTTGTCCACCTTTTTTTAGTTGAGGGGATTACTTTATTAAATTGTCAATACTGTTGTAGCCTAATACAATACACACTGGATAGAGCTATGCGTATATTATTATCATGCGTAATCTGCGCTTGAAGCCGATTTGGTCCACAATTCATAGATATTTTACCTACCAATTGTGGATTTGGTCAACCCGTTCGGCCCCGATGAATTTATTGAGCATGCCTTAAAAAGATAACGCGTGGGACGTATAGATTCGGTGGGGTTACGCATGCCATAGGCGCAATTTGGGGGGTCTAGAGGGGCTTATCTCCCTCTAGTTTTATCTAAGCCCCCCTAAGCTTTTAAATATATTCATTCTTAAATCCACCTAATAAAAAAAATTATCAAATTAAAAAAAAAACATTAAATATGGAATTTTTTAGCCAACTCGATAATCAGTGTACGACGTACGTATGTTACTATGTTGTCTAATAAGTAATAATTAACATCAATTTATAGAATATATTATCGATTGTTGTTATTAATGTTAGTTTCAATGATATGAATATAATATGATACATCGTTGAATAACAACTTGAATATAGTATTGTTCTATGAGTATAGATAACCTGCTATCATAGTAGTAACACGGGTTTAAATATTATTATCGAATATAAGCTATTTTTAGAATATGGAATTTACGGATATGTCATTTGTATGTCTAAAAAAGTAAGCTAGCTGACTGATATATCAACACACAGCACAAACCATTGGACGGATCGGGCTGAAATTTGGTACACAGATAGCTATTATGATGTAAGCGTCCGCTAAGAAAGGATTTTTGGAAATTTTCCCCTTAGGGGAAAAATAAGGGGTCTTTTTTACCTGTGAGGAAGATAAAAATTGATTCGCGCATCTATGCATCAAGATAGATTTTCAAATGCTTCTGTGACATACAAGAAAGGACATTTCTGGTAGTTTGAAAATGTAGATAAATTAAATAAATTCGCTTTGTCTAATCACCGTTTGCAATTATAAGATTTAACTCATGGTAGCTATGTTATTTTATTTTTATAATTACTAGGGAACGGATTTAAATGCTCTAAAAAACAAGAAAAATGCCTTAAAAAAATACGATTTAATGCCTTAAAAAAAATGCTTTGACATCAAAAAATGCACTAAAAAAATGCCCTAAAAAACTTTAAAAATGGGTTTATATTCAATAAAAACAAAATTTTGAATTTAAAACTTATAAAAAACACATTATTATGAAAAATCTAATAAAAATTATTTAAATACAATACAAACTTAATTAATTAATTTTCAATTATCTTCTATCCATCTTCTTTTTACCCTAAAAAATTTAAAATTTAATAGGTATACCATTTAGATAGGTATATTCGTTATACTTTTACCTTTTACCATTTTGGTATTTTATTTTTTTTTAGAATGAATGTGGAAAAAATGTTGAAAAAATTACTTAAAAACCACAAAATGCACTTAAATTTCAAAAAATGCTCTAAAAATGCATTAAGTCTTAAAATGCAAAAAATGCAAAAAATGCAAAATAAAAGTTACATTTTTTAATTCTTTGATGTATGAAATGAACTTTTTGCTTGGAAACCAATATTTTCGGACATTCAGAAAAAAATGCAATTTGCATTTAAATCCGTTCCCTAATAATTACAAATAAATAATTAATCACCCCACCAAATCAGTTGTCCAAATTGCGCCTATGACGCATAAATAGTGGCGACATCGGGGCGAACGAGCCGACCATATCGGCTTCAAGATTTTAAATATCCAGTATGTATTATCCGAGGTTGTAGCCATAGAAATTTCCTTTATTTATGGTTGTAGCATAACTACATATTATTACTAGCGTACGTTCTTGTTCTGTGGCACTAGGGTGTAATTATAGATATTAAATTTAAAATTTAAAATTTTTATATATCTGTGGATGTAGTAGTATCACAGAATATAATACAATATATTACAAGATATTATCTTAGTCCGTGCAATAAGTATACTACCACAGAATAGAATAATATGATGCTACCCACGGGCCACGGACTAAGATATAATTTGCCTCTTGTACATACTTTCGAGGCAACTGATAAGCTGCTCGTTCCCAGGCCATTATATCTTAGTCCGTGATACTACCTGATTATAATCACTACCGTGATTACAATTTATAGTCAAACCGGTATTCGGTTGTTCATACAGCTTGTAGTATATAGCCATAGATAATATACATCCCAACCTTGTGTTTATCTAGAAGTTACATACCTCAATACCTGGTGGCAGGCATTACTGTATAGCAATAAGGTATATTAAATTGTATTGTTTTAAGTACGGTCCAAAGTTCAGAGTACGTAGTCTGTACTCCGTAGTCAGTTGTAACTACTCACTCTCTCTCTCTACAGTTCAACGTTTGACTTTGAAAGATAATATTAATCATTGACTATATAGATTCTATTCATTTTGTTACGTGCAGTTCGTTGAGGTTATAAAACCTAAGAAGTGATTATTTCTAGAAATATTAAAATTTCTCTCGATCTAATAAAAAATCTTATATCGAAAGTATTATTATAATAAACTCTTCAAAATGGCAATTTTTTTGAGATCGTCACTGTGCAAATCAAAATTGGTTTTTTCACTATCGAAAATTGTAACACCCGTAACTTCAATGAAGCTGTCCACATGTAACTTGGAGTACATAATTACTGAAAAAGTTGGTGAGAAACAAAATGTTGGCCTGGTGAAACTCAATAGACCTAAAGCTTTGAATGCTCTATGTGATGGTTTGGTCACAGAACTGACCGAAGCCGTATCTGCTTATGACGCCGATGATTCAATTGGAGCTATTGTTGTTACTGGTAGTGAACGTGCATTTGCGGCTGGTGCTGATATCAAAGAAATGCTTGACAAGACTTATTCCACTAACCTAAAAATTGGTCTACTCAAACAATGGGACAATCTGAGTAAATGCAAGAAACCAGTTATTGCTGCTGTAAATGGTTTCGCTCTAGGTGGTGGATGTGAATTAGCAATGATGTGCGACATTATCTATGCTGGAGAAAAAGCTAAATTTGGCCAACCTGAGATTGTGATTGGAACCATTCCCGGAGCCGGTGGTACTCAGCGTATGATTCGTTCTTGCGGTAAAAGCTTTGCAATGGAAGTATGTTTATCTGGAAACCAGATTTCGGCTCAAGAAGCGTTATCTAGAGGATTAGTTAGTAAGGTGTTCCCACCTGAAAAGTTAGTAGATGAGGCTATTAAATTAGCTGAAAAAATAAGTGAACATTCACCTTTAATTGTTGCATTGTGTAAAGAATCTGTAAATTATGCATATGAATCAAGTTTAAGCCAAGGTTTACAATTTGAGAAGAAATCATTCTATGGAACTTTTGCAACCGATGACCGGAAGGAAGGAATGACTGCATTCATTGAAAAAAGAAAACCAAACTTTTCTAATAATTAACATAAAATGTAATTTCATTGTATAGTGTTCTATACTATTATTTTTTACATTTAAATTTTAATATACATATTGTTAATTTTTTATACAAAATATATTTATTATCTTTGTGCAGATTTTACATCAAACTATTTCTACTAAACTTGAAAAAGAACAAAACTGAGGTTGTTATTATTAGAGAAATTTAGTTAGTTACTCATAAAATTAATATCTATAATATACCCTGAGCAGACAACAAATTTAGGCAGTGGCGTAATCAGGAATTTTGCATGGAGGCTAAGTCTCACAAAAAAATACAGTATGTCTTTTATTTACACTTTTATTTTTTTATGAATCTTGATAAAATTCTGAGGTTAACACCGTCAATGGGTAGTGGGCTATAGCCCCCTATCCTCCCTGTCTACACCTCTGTATTTAGGTAGCAAAACCGGGTTTGCTTGTGGCTTCTTATTTGGAACAGGGTATAGAATAATAAAATAATTACATTTTTTAGTTGTACCCTACTTATGAAGAAGTTGTTTTGAAATTTTAATTTACAAGACCAATAACAGCGTAATTATATTGAAATATGAATATTTCATCACACAAAAATTGTATTATTAAAATCGATATTAGTAGAAAAATTTCTCGTATTATTTTTTGATTTTATACAACTTTAAATTCTTAAGTGTTCAAATCAAAACAACTGTTCATTCGGCATTCCTTACAGTTGACTGTATTCAAATTTAACATACATTTTGATATCATCCTAATAATAATTCAAGAACATGCTCCAAAGTCTAAATACTATGTTAATTTAATTAATGTATTAATGTACAATATTACTATTTTCCCAGATATTTAGAAATAAGTGTATACATTGAGCAATTTGAAGTAGATGAAGAACTATTTGAAAATGCATTAAAAAAGTTTTTGATATTGCCTCCAATTTTTTTAACTGATTTACAAACATTAATCGTTGTTTTAAAACTATTACGTTTTGCATTGACAAAAAGTATGTATGTTTATAATCAGATAAAATAAATTACCTTAATTATTATACAATTTTTTATTTTTTTTAATGTAAAATATTTATAGGAGTGTTAATGAATAAATTAAATTGGGTAGCTGAAATATTAACAAAATCTGAATCTATGCATCATAATTTGGCGGATGATTTTAAAAAAGATGACAAATCAAAACAATTGGTTTGTAATTATTATACATAATATGCCTAGTTTTTCAAATTAATATTAATATTTTTATTTTCTAGTGTAATCAATTTTGTATTGAACTTTATGAAGTATATTGGCTTTGCTTAAAAAACTATAGTCATTTTTCAACTTTAAATTTAACAAAACTGTTATTTGATCGATTGGAATCTACAAAAAAAGAAATTGGTATTTAAATTTTTAGAACTGTATCTTAATTGTTAATATCACGTAAATCTAAATACACAGTGCAATTCACTGAGAATGTTTATCCCCTCCTTAGTCTTTATACATTAATTCTGAATTTGATAAAATTTTGATTTTTTAATTTTAAGTATTATAGTATTTTTAGTATTTTAGGTATATATTATTGTAGTAATACTTATTTAAGATATTTTCAAGTATTTAGATTTTTATACCATTGAAGTGTCCTATCATGATAAAAATTATTTTTTCACACCCTTTTTGCTGTAAATTGTTATTCAGAAAGCAAAAAAATTGTTAAGTGGATTTTTTAACGTTTTTATTTTATGTTTAATAATTCAAGTTTTACATAAAATATAAAAAAATTATTTAGTTTACTATACTCAAACGTGTCCGTTTTCGTGCATTCCCACCACAAAACCTTCCCGTACACTGGCTGCCGCTAATTCATTTGGATGCGCGAGCGAGAAGTACTTTCTCCTGGGCCGTTAAATAGTATAGTGCACATTACACTCAGATAATTTTATCAATTAAGAAAATGTTGATTGATTAAAGGAATTGCTTTAATTTTAAAATCATCATTACCTTAAAATTCTTATTAAGGTTATTATTGTGGACTATATTATCCTTGTGCATAGGTCCATTTTGGGGGTGTTTGATTTGCAAAATCACTTGCAAAATTCATATTAGCACCCCCACATTTTTGATAACATCATCAAATTTTTTATTGACTATAATATTATGCCATAGGTGTTTGAATATGATTATTTCTATGACCTTATCATTTTCATAATAATAATAATATCAGAACAATAATATAGTTCATAATGTATTGTTTATATTAGGATTAATGCAAAGATGTATCAATGGAGGGGGTATGTGGGAGGCAAATCACTTAAGTCGACATAAATCTAGAACCCCAAAAATTTAACTCAAATTGTGTCTATGTCCTTGTGTATATAAAATTAAATAATTCATAAACTACTCATTCAGATTTTGATTTTTATAAATCAAAACTATCACAAAAATCATTTGCTTAACAATTTACAGTAAAAAAATGGAGAAAATTGTGTTTATATCAAATGTCCCTAAAAGGTATAAAAATCTAAATATTTTTGGAAGTATGATCATAAAGAATTCAAACTAGAAAATCCATACTTCAAAGAAAAAACCTGAGTGAGGATACTATTGTGAATCGCCCAATGTATATTTAAAATAAATAGATTAAATTATAAAAATATAGAACACTGAAATGTAATTTATTTTTAAATTTTTCTTCTCATTTATCACTTGTAGGTATTTATTTTTTATGAACTAAATTATGATTATCTTTAAAACAATGTGTAATATTTGTTATAACTAAAATTATTTAACATTAATTTCAAATATTTGATAAAAACAATACATTTTTTTATTAATATTTGTGGTTATGAAAACTATAAGTAATTTAAGTACATCTAAAATTAACATTAAATAGTACCTACTCAAGAATTATTATTTGTTTGCATAATACTAATAGTTTTCATATTATTTTTCAGTTTTATTACAAATTAATATGAAGTGTCTTACTATATTGACGGAAAATCCAAAAAATATAGATGAAGACTTTGTAAAAATATATTTATCTCAATTTATTTCATTAAAAACAATACTGATGAATAACTTGAATGAAAAAAGTTTGCAGCGAAGTTATTTAATTGTCCTGAACCACATCTTTCACCATACAATTTTAGTACCAAATGTAAAATAATTATACAATTTATTGTTGTATTCCCAAATTGAATGCATATTATTAAAATATTGTTCTACTTATAGATTTCTGAAGTATGGTGTATGTACGACTGGGAAACATGGACATGGTCAATGATACATAGTACTGATTTATTAGTACGCGCTCTAGTCTTTCAATTTTCAGCTGGCTTGACAGTTATTGATATTCCAGTATCACATAATTTAATTCATCTTGCATTAAAGTACATGTTTAGTTATTTTACCTCATTTAATAAAATTATATATACTTGCTTATTATAGTATACATAACAATTTAAATTTATTTTCTAGTTATTTTTGTGAATCAAGTTGCTTGGAAAATTGTATTGTTGCCGAGCAAGCAGCTTTATTTTGTTCAAACCTATTTTGCTTCCCTAAGTTTAAAGTAATGTTTATTGCTTGATCAAATCAACAATAAATTTGTTTGAAATAATATTATTTTACTTCTTTCAGAGTTTATGCCACCAATGCATTATTAAATTGGATTTGGATGCTTTTGTTCAAATTATTAATTTGTGTTCATACTACGACTATACCAAACCTGGTGGGTAAAATATTCAAATGTTATTATAAATTTAAAATAAGTATAATTATTTATGAAAAACAAATGTTTTTGTTGTACAGAAAAAAAAAACTTTATGACATCTCCAAAACTTGTGTCCAATATATGCTGCATGTTTTTCAATATGTTTACATTAACAGAAGTAAATTTATATGAAATCGATCAACATAGTCAATTTGTACAAGCACTTTTTATGTATGTATTAAGTATTTTGTACAGTATTAAGCATTAGTTTTGATATTTGTTTAACTCTTGTACATAACTTAGAATGTGTTTATTGCAATACACCTCAATTCCACCTTTTATTTTTTTATCAATAGCTATTATACCCCATATTTTTCATTATTTAATTATAATTTATTATATTTAAGCGATGGATATTTTTGGTTTTTTTCAAATCTTAATAGTTTTTTTTCTGTATTTTATCTATTTCTATCATACATTTTCATATTAGCAACTCTCAATTTCTCATACATTTCTAATTTAATAGGATCTATTTATCAATTGTCAACTATAATCAGACGGATTACCTATCCTCTTCAATCCATATATTTTATTTTATATTATAAAACTATTTCCATAACTCCCAAAATCATCTTTAATATAAAATTATTGAACTTAGCAATGTAACGTTTCTCCTTCCTTTATTATTAGATGTTTGTGGTTATGCATCATAACAAAAATAAATGTGTATATTTTAAATTGTTTAATAACCATACTTATTTAATACAGGTGCTTAAAAAAATATTTGACTCCTATGAGTATTGAAAACCCTAATATCATGGAGATGTGTGGTCGCATATGTTCCGTTCTTACACTATTTATACCTGTTAGCAATTATAATTTTGAAAATTTATTAAATTCTTTAAATGTTCTCTATGAAAGAATTAATATTAATTTGGGTAAATAGAACATTTTTACAACAAGTTATCTAGTTAATTGACAAATTATTATATTAATATTGTGTTTTAGATTATTGTACAACAATGGTATGGAGATCATTATTTAGACTGACAACAGTAGTTATACAGTATACAAATTATAAAACATTTGTTATAACAAATAATTTAATAACTACCTTATTAACTAGTGTAACTTCCGAAAATAAAGATTTATGTATTGAAGCATTAAATGTAGTTTCTTTAATATGTCCACAACTGTCTAAAAGTAAGTAAATAATTCATTTAATGCCTATATTTAATCTTGGAATTACTCGGGTATTTGCTTTAAAAAAATTGATTTCCCATTAAATTATCTAAAAGTCCAATGTAATAATATTATGAATTGTTCACATATATTTACTCTAACTACACCTACTTAATTATCAAGACTTATTTATGCTCACTAACTTTTTATAATAATTATTATTTTTATTATTGTATCTGTATTTTTTCTTATTAACATATTTCTATGTCCTTATTTATTTATATCATAATTAAGTGTATTGTTCATTTTTTTGTTATGTTAAATACCACATGCTATATCTATTATATTTACCAAAAAGGTGTTGCCTAGCATACATTAAAAAATAATCAAATTTAATACCTAGTTAAACAAAAATTTAACAAAGATCAAAAATATTGCATGGTAATAGTGTGACTTTCCGGCAAACTTTTTATTTTTGATAGAGGTACAAAAATTTGTTGGGAACCATCTATAAAAAATGTCTTATGTTAGCTATGAAAATAAAAACTCATGAATTTCTTACTGAAAAATAATTTACAACATTTGAAAAAATGTCATGGCTATAAATAGCTGAAAAAAGAGTCAGAATAGTTTGAACATTTTACTGTGTATGGTATTGCTAAGAATTGAAAATTTCAAGAGTCAAAGTGGAAATACAACAAAATATCGAAAATCGATTAATGGGAATAAGATAATTGACCTCTGAATATCAAATATTGTAAAACTAATTAGTTCAAACACTCGTAAAAAATTAATATTCCTTTTAAGTAAACTTTTTTTTTATACATGTTGAAAATTTATGTGAAATCTTCTATTCAAATTTTCAATCTTAGCTACCTATGAAAAGAAAAACTTATGAATTTCCAACAAAAAAATCTAACCTAACATTTTCGACATTTTGATGAATTTTGTCAAAATTTGAATTTTTAATGCATATAAAAAAAAATTGAGCCTGTATATCTTTAATATTTTTGAACTTCCATTAATGAAATTTATGAGGAACCTAGCATTAAATTTTATTTAGTGAAAAAGTTTTTATCAAAATAATTTTAAAAAATTTACAATATTCGAAAAATTTCTCAAGGCTATAACTAGCCCAAAAAGAGTCAATATATTTCTTAAATGTTACCATTTATGGAATATATAAAGTTTATATTTTGGAAAATTTCAAGGGTACGGTTATTAATTATTAGGTTAGGTCAGAGTATTTTTACCACCCAAATATTGCTGACCTTTTCATTGTAAAATAAATACATTCTTTTGCTCCATTCAGAATCTAAAAATATAACTGTATTGAATATTTAAATAAAGAATTCTAAAAAAAATACCTAAATATTATTTTTATTTTATTTAGAGTTTGCTCATCGTGTTTGTAACATTTTAATTCATACATTGCTCTTGGAGTGGCATCATAAATTAAAACGAAAAATGTTATTAATTGCATTATCAAACATATTTATTGAACACCCAATCACATATGAAACAGCGAAGCATGACAATGACGTATTACATTTCATCATTTCTAAATTGAAAATCATGCAGCTACAAGTTACTAAACAATCAAATCATAAATCAGTATGTATATATTAATCAATAATTGTGTTTGCATGGATAAATGAAAATAATATGTATAAAAATTTTAATTATTTTAGAAAATATTACAAAATGAGTATTTGGAAATTGTGAAATTTTGTTGCAATTTATTTCATGGATGTAATGACGCTAGAGAAGATGCTTCCGCTGAATTGCCAGATTTAGTTCATAAACTTTGGCCTATTGTTGTTGCCAACCCTAAATCAGATATTTTAATGTGTACACTACAAATGCTTGTATCACTTACATCTACATGTCCTTCTGGTAAGTAATTCTATGTGCTATGATTCATATTAAAAGTGTTTACAAATTATTTACACCTCGATTAATTTGTCAAAATGCTTGATCAAATTACTTAAAAAATATATATAAATGATAGAATTATATAGTTTTCACATTTCGTTTTTGACAATAATTAGAAACTAATTTAAATTTCAGAAATGTTATAGTTTTTTTTCTAATAGAAAAAAAGATGTATTTTTTCAAATATAAATTATAACTTATAATATACTGTATAAACCTACATTATAGCATGCAGTGCAATGACAATGACTAGCAGTACACTTGGAATGGAACCAAAAACAAAATGTACTTCATTTTCATTATTTCATGAAGTAATTACATTATCTACTAATTTTCATTTAAACGAAGATATTTTGAATATTACACTGCTGTTAGTTTTAAACTGTTGCCAAGCTCAAGAATGTCGCGTAACAATTACAAAAGTATGATTTTTATATATATTAATATGCTAATAATAATACACATTTTATTAATTTTTTTTAAAATATAATATATTTATAACTTTTTTTAGAGTAAACTATTGCCAAGCGTCGTGTTGACTCTTAATCTTAAAGACAAAAAATGTCCAATTAAAATTGAACAACAATATTTAAAGTTTTTGCTGGTTTTCACAAGTTACAATGAGGGACAAATACACCTTTTAAAAGTAAAAAACATGATTTTTAGGTGTATTGTTTAATAATAATATATTTCTTGTTTTCTTTAATTTTGTGTGAATATTTTTTTTTCATAGGTTGAAAATGTTTTGGATACTTTAGTAGATCTCTTAAAATCAAATTATGTAAATGATTCTTTAGCCATATTGAGAAACTTGTGTTTTAATGGACAAAACCGTGCAGTTATTTTGTCATCAGGTAATACACTATAAATACAATTTAGAATATGAAATTCATTAATCTTAATACATATTTTGTGTCATATCTAGTTGTATTTTTGGATGGAATTAAAACCTTATTAGAAACAGGAAACCCTACAAACCAAAATTATAAAGATATTAGCTTAGCCATATGGTCAATTGCATGCAACAACCAAAAAGCTCGTCTTCAACTATGTCATTGGGGTATAGATAGGTATTTTGAGAAATTATCTGATTTAGTAATATGTAGTGATGAAACAAAAAGCATTATGAACTGTACATATAAAGTTTTAAAAAGCTAAACTGGACGTGAACAATTTTTTTAATGAAAATATTACTATGTTAAACAAAAAGTTTTAAATGTTTGCCCATCAAATTGATTCATTATGTTAAAATAATAATGTATATATTTAATATAACCTACCATTAAGTTATTTTATGTTCATTTAAAAATATATTATTTAAGTGTTTTTTTTTAAGAATTATCAATAAAAATTTTAATTTTTTATAATTTATTTTTCATTAGTATCATAATAGTATGCTTCATTATGGTTATCATGTTTATGTGTTATGGCGTGCCTTCTTACTTACATATATTTTTAGCTAAATAAACAAAACTTACAGCCTACAGGTATATATAATAAGACAAAAGTTCATTGGTATCATAATATATAATTTTACTGAATTGATTACACCGAAATATACATATATCTATAACATAATATGTTACCGGTAATATGTCTAATTCAATAATTACATATACCTATTACCTAGGTTATTTTTTTTATTCAAGCAGGTATTTTATAAAATGCCTATTGATTTTATGCAAATTATTTTAGCATATAATGCCTTGGCAACCGTTTTTTTGTTGTTTTACCTAAAAACTAAAAAAAATTATTAAAAATCTTAAAACCAACAAAAATAAAACGATGAAAGGTCAAAATTTTCAGAAAAATGAAATATAAAATGGCAATGTTCAATTGTTTCAAAAATTAAATTTTTTAACTTTTTTACCGAAAAATGTAATTAAATTAAAAAATAAAATATATCTAATCCTTGTCTATGTCAGTCAAATGAAAAAACAGATTTATGATAAATTTATTATCTTAATGGGTAAATCCTAGAGGGACACAGTTTATGTCTCAGACATTTTATAGAATACCTAAGCAAATTTAGGCAAAGTATTAAAATAATTGTGATTACTCGTAAGATAGTATACTACCTATATCAAAAGTTTTAAATGATGATATAATACTTATATAGTATATACTACTTATAACAACATGTTAAGAGGACATTACACCGACATTTGCTGTCTCCGACTTACAAGTTACAAGCGCGCGTATCATAGCAAATTGTACGCTCAGCAGAACACGTTTAGCTCCGTTAGCTTAAAAATTAGAGGGAATGACCTTTTATAAAATTTAAAGGTAAGATCATTATTTAGGCAATCTCATGGGCTTTTTATTATATTTTAATTTTCAAGCCAGTTATGAGTATTTTAAAATTGTAAATTGCTTGTACATTTTAAAATACTGAGCGTACAATTTTCTTTATTTTACGCACTTGTAAGACGGAGACAAAAAAATGTCAGTGTAACGTCCTCTTAAGCTAGAAAGAACGAAAGTTACACAATACTCTGTTTTTAAAACACAAATATTTTTTTACTTTAGCACGTGGCACCTTGTTTTACACGTGCATTTTGTAAACCTTTGCCTACTGCGCCTGTTTATTGTTGACTAGCAACATACTGCAATGCTAGCTATTTAGCTGGTACCTTATCTAAATGTAATAGTTTTTTTTTTTTTGACAAACAGTAAACTTTGACCTAGCATATACCTACTTATCTTAAAGTTCTATTGATGTAGGTACCCAATCGATAAAAATCAGAAACCAACAAATATTTCTGTTTTTCTTCATCATATAATATTTTCTACGACTTCTTTGGGCAAATTTTATGTATGTAATCAAATTTTAATTTTGTATCCATATAAATCACGAATTAAGATAATCGATCAAGTTAAAATTGTTTTAAAATAATTTTATAAATAGATATTATCAGATCCCGCGCACTTCGTTATCGTTGCCCATAAAAAATTACAACTTTAAAAAAAATTGTGATTGTTCAACTGTTTTTGGGTGCAACTCAGTCTCGATTTGGATCGCGGACAACGTATGATAGCATATCAAGTAAGCAATTTTATTTGATGCAAGTACAGTTGCGCCTGATCTGCCAAATTAACCAATGGCAACCAAATAATAAATACTAATTACTACTAATTATTTCTCCTAAACCAATATAGCAACCATATACAAACAAAAATTTCATTAAAATCGGTCGAGTCGTTACGGAGGAGTGCGACCACTAACACTGACACTAAATTGTTATGTATTAGAAAATAATTTAGTAGATAGAATTTTACAATGATGATTTTACAAAGTATGTTTTTTTTAAATTTTTTTTGTGGACACGATAAGTAGCCGAAATAATCTTCAATTATCAACTTCTATATCTTTTTCAATGGGAAAGTGAATATTGTTGGTGTAGGTCAAATTTTAAAATTCCCAAAAGTTTTCAAAAGCGCCGGAAAAGCAACATAAAAATTAATAAGGAAAACGGGAATTTTTACGCCATATCGTTTTTCTACAAAATCGATTTTAGTAATTGGTGTTATTCTAAAACTAATGACCGTAGATACATGAAATTTTCTCTGGTTATTTATATTAGCACTTTCTATAGACGATAAAATTTTCAAAATATTTTGATTTATTTTGAATTGTTAACGGACATTCTCAGTTTTTCAATTTTATTAGTCTTTTTTTCTATGAGTATCAATAAAACTTAATAAGCTTAACAATTTAATACAAGCTTCTACTATATTGTTACAATGACATTTGAAAAATATTATAAATCCTTAGTCACAATTTTTATTATAAGTATTTAAAGTTCAAATCTTGACAAAACACAAAAAACCACGAAAATTAGAAAATTATTTAGAGTTAAAAATTCATAAAACGTTTTCTATTTAAATCTAAGATTTGAAAATATAATACAAGATTCCTCATAAATTTATCTTATTTATATTTTGTTTTATTGTCTCTCGGAGTTAAAAATGTGGTATCTTTTAGTCTTAGCTCTACATTTTGTCATTTTGTTTTCTGTTAGTTTTGTTGCATCTTGTAACTTATTTTTATTATTATGTATCTTTAAATATGTGTACTGTATGCCCACTGGGTGCTTATAAATAAAATATTAAAGATACTGAAGTAGAAATCAGAGCATTTTTACTGTCCCATAATAGGAGATGACAGCAGACACACTGAAAAAAACACACATCATTTCGCTCCGCTAAGAATATATAATTACGAAAAGCATAATATGCAAAATTGTGCTGATAGGTGGTTATGATAATAAATATTATAATTGGAATGATATTATTGACTTCAGGAAATAATTTGTGCGGTTTGTGAGAAATACGTAGATATTATTATAATTTTTTTTTTCTTAACATTGCCAAGTTTACACGTGATCTGTGTATATCTATAATCACAGAACAATCTAACTAAGTACCTAGTTTTTTTTACATATCTATATTTTACATATTACATAAGTATAGGTATACCTAAATAATACATTGTACCATTAAAATGTTACCCAATTAATATGTTATCAGTTATCTGCAGCTTTGCACTTTTACTCTCGGCTATTCCCCACTTGTTTGCTTATATAATTTATACAAAACAAACTGTACCTATGGTTGCCTGTTTGGACGCCATTGCCATGTGCTAAGTAACAGTGTAACACACTCGGACACTGTCTCAGTAGTCCGTAGTCTGCGGTACTAGTTAGACGATCGGCGCGAGTGCAAGATATTTAGTTTTTTACTATTATTTATTTTATGCACCTAAATGTTAAATAAAAAGCTTGTGGTTTTCGTCAAGTATGGTAATTACAATTATTTTCCAAGGTAAATATTATTTAATTTAAATTTTATAAATCATATAAACTATATACGTATAGGCACTAACTACTGAGTGTTACCTAATTATTTTATATAGGAAATACTCTTTTAACACATTTATCTATAGGTATTTGAGATAAAATGAGACAGAATGTATTACTAATACATGTTATGCTAATATACGTATTATACAATGTGTATCTTTAGCATATAGGTGTATACGTATAATTGTATATAAGCTGTTATTCCTAATATGGGAACCGGATTGCAATAAATCTGTATAATAATTTTATTTTGTATGGTATAATTTAGGTAGGTACCTATCATATCAAATAAAAACAAATACCTAAATATTGATTTATATTATAAAACTGCGTACTACGCATAATAAAACTACAAAACCTATAATATGTCTGTTGTCGCTGTTACTATTGGTCAATATTTCATCAAATAAATAAATTGGGTCTATGTATATATAATCCGTACTCGCATACCTACCTTAATATATGTCATGACTCAAATAATCTAAAAATTAAGTGTTGGTAGTACTTATTATACTTACTATATTATAAAAAAACTTTAATATTTTTACCGTTTGCATATAATAAAATGAAAAATGTACAAATTTTGTTTACAATGTTAAATTTTTAAAAATGTTTATTTACTTATTATATGTATCACCTATACAATTTTTTTTATTATGTTGTCATGTTGACAACATTATTATACGTATACATACATGTTATTCGATAGGTACTTCGGTATTCAATCGTATCTAGGTACTTTTAATATTATATATTTGTATTTATGTGTGCACAGTATACACTTATATAGTCTACAAATAACTGTAGTCTATTAATTATTATTCTATATTTCTATTCACATTGGCGTGTAACATAGGGTCCAAGAATTTCTCGGGCAACACCTTATTAAATATGGGTGGGTGGGTATTGATAGATGAAAAATAGAACATTTTATAGGTCGGTATAACAGTATTATGAGGGGCCATGCTTAAATTATTTGAGCAACACTGATTTTTTTATCGAGCAGTCCTTAAAATTGTGTATAGTACGAAAAGTGCAGTGTGTAGTACGAAATTTAAAAGTGGGTTATTCTAATTAAACCTTTATAATAATATTATGTATAATTTTATATCATCACATTTTTTTTATATTTCAATGGTTTTTTGCCAAACCACATTTTAATTATTATCTACTACACAGACTCACAGTTAACAATATTTTGTGTTGTTATACGTCTTATACTCGTATTACAGTTATTATTATTCACTGTTATAGAGTGTAGCTATTTTTATTATTATCAGCTTAGTAGTGAACCGTGGTACATAGTATACTAGTGTTTATCTAGAAATGATTTAGATTTGACACTATGTGTGTAGTACGAAAATTAGGTTATTTTAGGGACTGGATACTCGCCACTGTTTCTACATTGAGATTAAATACAGGGAATGCTAAAATGATGTAGGTTGTAGGTATCTGTTAGATACCTAGTCGTTTTTTTCGATGTGTAATATGTAGGTATAGCCGGTATAGGAAGTAAACAGAATCTCAATTTTCAAATTACCTATATATATGATGAAGCATATTTTTATTTGCAAGAATCTTTTAACATTATCTTGACTCTAGAGGACACCACGATTAGAGAATAAGAATGCCGCACTTCTTCAAAAAGTAATTTGTCCTTTTTTTAATTTTATTAAATAAATTATGAAAATTCTCAATGTGAAAGTAATTTTTATGTATCTGCAATTCGTTTTGTTATTTCAAAATAATAGTAATCTAGGTAATTACCTATATTTTAATTTAATTGAGTGCAATTTACAATTTTCAATTTTTCCCCTTCATTGGTAGCCATTTACGTGTTGTAAAAATTATAAATGCCTAATTTTCAATCGACATTTTTATTTCTGGTATTTCCGAACCAAGTTTACATTAACATTATATTTTGTTCGTAATAGTATATTGTGTATTGTATTTATATCTATATGGCTGCTATTAATGCTATTATCAATAGTACCTAGGACCTAGCCTGGATAGCCACCCAAGAGAATAAGAGAATAAGAGATAAACAATTTGAACCACATAAAATGTGTCTATGTATCCAAGAATGTCAAGCTGCCAACAAGTAACTTTTAGGTATTGTAGTTTGTTATCAATTACTTCCTTTTTACTTTTATTTTTAATTACACTCAACACGTTTTGTTACAATGTTACATACGTGAATGAGAATTCAACCTCAACGATAATAGTTTTTTTATTATTGTTATAATATTATTGCAAGGCCATTCTCCTAATTAATCAATCAAACGTCTGATATTTAAAATGTATTATGTAACACATCATACTTGAACGTTGAAATACAATTGATAATATAGGAATCAGCACACTATTATAAATTAAAATCAAATCCTTATTAGTAATTACTACATAATTTGTATGCCAATATATTTTTAATTTTTAGCTGTTAAGGTAAACACTAAAATCAAGTAAAATATATTTATGATAATAGTTTTAGTAAGAAGTTGAAAGCAAATTATAGATTTACACATGAAATTTCTTTAAAAAAAAAATTGAATACATTATTATGATATGTGCTTACTTAGGCAGGAACTACCTAATAAAGTATACTGTAATCCTGTTCAGCTACTTTTCTATTATGTTAATATGAATTACAATTAGGTACTTAACTACTAAGTGCTTTAAAGATCAAAAAATAAAAAGTTTTTTTTTAATCACATTAAAGAAATACATAACACTATAACCTTTATGATCGTTGCATTCATTGTCCATTAATCAATATGTATATTATACACCCTGTTTGTGGGTTTTTGATACAAAGATTAAAAAAGATGTTTGATCTTATTAATGAATAGATCAAAAACCTATTTTGCATTTTGAGAATAGGAGCTTTTTAAGGTAATCTATATAAATGGTGATGATATGCAGGAACCTAACAATTTTTGATTTATACCTTAATAAAACTAGTTTTAATAACTTGTTTATGTATTTTGGAGGAAACAAATTTATCAAATTAGTTTAATAAATTATTGGATAAATAAAAAAAAATAAATATTTAAGTTGTTATTTACTTTACTAATAATAGTGCAATAGATGCTTACCTACCTAATGATTAAATATTATAAGATGGGTTTAGATAATATTGATTTATCAATAAATTGTTTAATATATATAATATAATATAGCCACATGAATCATTAATTGTATATAGCCATATAGGTATATAGTAGTTATTAGTTATGCACTATGTACCTAGTGGCTATAGAACCTATTATTTATCTTAAAAAAAAAGAAATGATTTCATTTTAATTACCTACCACCATCTGAATTCATATACACGTGCCTATACCATATTCATTAGGTGAGGCAGATATAGGTAGGTAGTTAAATTATTGAAGCATTTATATTTATTTTCATATAGATACGTATAACAATAATAATATTTTATTTATGTTATTATTCTATTATAGTTTTACGTTTTTAAATATAAAAAATATTGATACACTCATATATTTATACCTATATTATCTATAATGTATATAAATATAGTAAACACTAATAAGTAGACACGTATGCCGTATACATATTTATTTATTCTTATTAAATACGGACGTAGCCTGAAGTACAGAACATAAAAGTTAGATCTCACATACAAATAGCAAATCAGCGGAAGTGGAACGGAACCAGGTGCTTAAGTTTGATTGAAAGCGATGAGTGGACGTTAGCAAGGCGCATCTTGCGGTGAATCAGATTGTTTGAGCTGTACTTGGTGGCGTGCATATAGGGATGGAAAAAGTGGCGGTAGAGCGGGTTCGACGTGGAGGGCTGCGAAAGTTGATCAGGGAAAGGAGTGCAGGAGCGTCGGCAGAGCCGTCAATGAAGTTCTTGAGAAAGTTCAAGTTATACTGACAACTCTTCTGTCAGCTAGCTTTGAAAGACTGAGCTCTTGGAGAACTGGTGAGTAGTCGGGCATCGGGTAAATATTAATTTAATATTACCTTTAAATCTACAACGTCTCACAATGTATACTTATTGCACGTATGTATCATATAAAATACCCACGGTGTTATTATTATATGGGTGTATCTTGTTTAAAACAATTGTTCTCATTGTCGGTTTACCGATTTCAGCTCACGGGCAGATCGGAGTCGGTGTAGGTACCTCACCTTGTGAACTAATAAAATTCAACCAAGATGAGCGATTCACCTAAATTATGGATTAGACAGATAAAATAGCAAATAGCTGAGTTCTGTATATTTTCAAACGGGGTTCAAACTATTCTCTAAACTCTCTCGATATCTCTGAAGTAAATTAATATTTTTCGTCAAAATCGGTCGTGTCATTTTTATAAATTACTAGCTATTCCCGCGCACTTCGTTGCTCTTAAAATATTATGATTGTTGAATTCTTTTTGGGTGTAAACCGCTGCAGTAAGTGCAACTTAGCCAACCTGATAGGCAATCCGACTATGCGTGTCTACGTCGGATCGCGGACAAAACTCAGCCTCCTCGGTAGACAATGTTCGAAAATTCGATTTGATACAAGCTATAGTACCTGATCTGCCCGATTAACCAATGGCAACCAATGATAAATAAATACTAATTTCTACTAATTATTAGTCATATAATACCAAAAGCAACCATTTATAAACAAAAATGTCCATCGTAGATCTAAAAACCCGTGTTTGAGTTCCTTCCCCGGTTGGACCCACCTGCAGGTCCAATAATTGTGAATCTAAATCATCTTGGAAACTACTAAAACACACAAAAAATTTCATCATAATCGGTCCAGCTGTTCGGAAATGCATAAAAAGGACACGCGGACAAACATTATTTTTTTTATATTATACTAATATAATATTATAAAGCTGTAAGCGCATTTTTTGCGTAAAATAAACTCGATAACTATCGGTTCACTTTTGATTGGAATAGGTTTTCTGTGTATTATTGTATTATATTATTATTATGCATAAAAGTATTTCTGCCGACGACGCTGCCGGAACTGCTTAAGAGGACGCTATCCATACATTTGTTGTCTCCGTTTTACGCACGACATAGCAAATTGTCGTTCACTAGTTTCAATATCGTGTACTGTTAGTTTTGATACTAGAGTGAATTGACCTATCATAAAACTTTTAGGTAAAAACATTATCTGTGCTTAAGCGTTGCCGATTTTTCGAAATTTTCATTTTCAAACATGATATGGGTATGTAAAAAATCAAAAATTAAAAATGCTCATATCTCGCTTGAAAATTAAAATATCGAATAAAAGTCAACGATTAAGCACAGATAATTTTATTTTCTATCTAAATAGATAATAGGTCAAATCACTCTAATATCAAAACTAACAGCACACCATTGAAACCAGTGAACGAAAATTTGCTATGTCGTACGTGTGTAAGACGGATAGTGCATGGGTAGCATCATCTTAAGCATTACATCGACACACACATATTTATCTAGATAAGGAAATGTGTCATCTAAATAATCTAGGTAACCAATAGATAAATATCACTATGATATTTATCTATTGGTTATCTGTTGATGAGTTATATCTTATCTGGATAGAGTCTCAACACTGAATGACCAACCGCCACTGAGCAAGATTGACGATGATTCTAAGTGACAAAACTCTTAAAATCATATTCTAAAATATTGAAATTTAAAACAAACTAGAGAAAAATATAAAACCATCATGAAATTTGGAAGAAACCAAAACTACGAAAAGCTTTATTAAAATATTACCATTATGGTTTATGGCATTATTGTAGTAAGCATATTGGCATTATACAATCGCAAAAAGTCTAGAATAAATTATGCGTACCAGTCATAAAATGTTGACTTCTTGTGAACTTATTTAAAAGATTATGATTATTTCAGCAACTGGCGATGATAGTACCCTTACGGCTACACAATTATTACCTTTGACCTACCTATGCAATTCGTATACATACTTAATAGTTAATAGTTATTAGTTAATACTTTGTATTTGCAATATTAATAACATTATAAACTCGTTTTAAAAATAATATTATGTTTAATTATTCATAATTATGTTCATTGTTAACTTTAAATATTATAACTAAATTATAGTGTTATATATACTATTATGTAATCATCATGTTTATTATCAATATTCATAATTTATAAGACGTAGTTATAACTTATAATTATTATTTTATTTGTGTTAAGTTTAATTCAGTCCTCGAGTCCTCTTGCTCAGTGCTCTAAAAGCTTTCGCAGTATATCGAAAAGTGATAAAAACTAAACTTTCGATGCAGGCGCGGCAAAAAAATAATTACTATACAATATAGTCATTACTATATAAATACCTACATATAATATTATCGTAAAATATACCTACTTTGCTATACTTAGTGGTATACGCTGAAAACCGTCTTTCGTATGCAATGATTTATTGATTTATCATTGCACTCAAATTGAACACATACATTATTCATATGTAATCAAACTGATAATATTGTCTTAAAAAAAAATAGTAAAAATATCTTTCAGCCGTGTAGGAACTTTAAAACCATTTTTTTAATTATTATTATTCATATTACTCAGACCATATAGTAGGTATCTAACACTATAGTTAATAGGCAATAGCTATTGTAATTTGTAGCTATATATTACCTATATTATATATTGTATTATGGTATAAATAAGTATACATCGTATACATGTACCTATATTGTATTATGTGTGTACAAAATACAAATGTACTTACAATCCTATACTAATTGTAGTTAATTAACAATGGTATATTATATTTTCAGATATTTCTCTGACTCTTTCAAATAGAATCTAACATCAAATTACATGGAGTCAAATGAAAAAACCAACTTAATAACTAGTAATGTGTACACAAATTACTCCAGTAAACCACACCATTTGCATTATACGAGTACAATAAGCCGAGTGGTTAGTATAATAAAATCATGGATTAAATTATTTTTTTATAAAATAAAAAATAAACAAACACCCACCCACCCCTCACCCATTATTTATTTAATTATTAAATACCTAATTAGGCGTACTATAAACTTTAAATTGTTATTCACATTAAATATAAAAACATTTAATCATTATTGGAGGTACCAATATTAGTTGTTATTGGTATCTTCAATATGATTGATTTGATGTATTATATTTAAATATTTTTTGCGATTTTAATTTATATAACTACCAAATTTATCTCATCGTGTTAAAAACCTATTTATTTTGAATCGAACTATATAGTAGGTAGGTATACTCAGTTCATACTCACTATATGACAGTAGGTATATATTATAGTGTAATACCATTAATAATATTATACACTATTTAATTTAGTAAAGTACATATTTTTATTTATTTCTAATTTATTGTTTTGTTTCAGTTATGGCTGGCACTGGTAGTGACAATGCCATGTTTGGCGCCGGGTATGAGTTTTGGATATTCTGCCATTGTTTTAGATCAATTGCCATTAACAGTTGATGAGCAATCGTGGTTTGGTATTTATTTTTGACTTATTTTAATAGTTTTACTGTAGGTACATTGTGTACCATAATATAACAACAAGCTGAAAAATGCAATCGCAATCACCCGATCGGTGTTGCTGAATATAAACCACGATTTTGTTTGTTTTCGGTACAGCCAGTTTACCGTCCACGATGATGCCTATCGGTTGCCTTTTGAGCGGGCCGCTGATCGACAAACTCGGCCGGAAGACGGCGCTGATGGTGACCAACCTACCGTCTTGCCTTGGCTGGTTGATGTTGTCCAGGCAACCCGTCAACCTGTACGTGCTGTACGCGGGCCAACTGCTAGTGGGCATGTCAGTGGGCCTGTCCACGACCCCGGCCACGGTGTACGCGGCCGAGTGCATCACGGTCAACTACACCGGGCTGCGCGGGTGCTTCACGATAATGACGTCCATCATGCTCAACTTCGGCATGTTCCTCACGTACCTGCTGGGCACGCTAATGCCCGCGTACGTGGTCGCTTACGTGGCGGCTTTCGTGTCGTTCGCCGCGTTCATATTCATCGGCTTGCTCATTCCCGAGAGCCCGCCGTGGCTGTTCGGACAGGGCCGCCGCGGCGACGCAGAGTTCTCTCAGCGGGTGTTGCGCATTGCCCAGCCCATACTACAAACGTCCCGGGCCATGTCGCTGGACGGAGACACGGCCGCCGACGTGCGCATCCGGTCCCGGATCGTGGACAGGCTGGCCGAGCCGGACGTCTACAAGCCGATGGCGATAATGACGACGTTCCTGTTCTTTCAGCAAGCGTGTGGTTCGTTCGTACTGACCGCGTACATGATCCAACTGCTGGGTGGTATCGGCGTGACCGTCAACAACTACCTGGTGACGCTGGTTGCGGGGTTCACCAACCTCGCAGCCATGGTCGTGCTGTCCATGCTCCTCACCCAGTCCGGTTTCAAACAGCTGTCGTACGTGTCGTGCGCCGGCTACGCCGCTTCAATGGTGCTGCTGGCCTTGTTCCTGCAATGCTACGATGGCGGCGACGCGTTCGTCACCAACGTGGTGGTCATCGGTTGTGTGCTGCTCAACATGACCATGAACGGGCTGGGACTGCGGCCCATCCCGTACGCCATGCTCGGCGAAGTGTTCCCCACCGACGTGGCAGGTGTGGCCGGTTCGATCGTCGCGTGCTTGTCGTCCGTGTTCAACTTCGTCGCCATCAAGTCGTACCCGTACCTGCGCATATCGTTGGGCCCGGGCGTGTTCGCGGTGTACGGGGCGCTGGCGCTGCTCACGCTCGTGTTCGTTGCGGTGATCGTGCCGGACACCCGGGGCAAGACCATCAAGCAGATCAGCGACGAATTCCTGCGGAAGAAGTCGGTCAGCGGTTGTGGCGGCGTAAGTCATCGTAAGGGGAGCTGTAGCATCGCGGACGAGGTCATTTGAACGGTGTACGATGGGTGTACATATATTATAATATTTTGATTTTCGAGGATCTCATTTTTCATTATATTATCGTTATAAATATAATATTATGTGATTTCTTTTTTTTCTTTTTTTACGTTCGTGACGATTAATATTGATTATAAATTATAATATAATTATAATACCTAAGTAATATATTATATTAATGTGCATTTGTTCATCTATATATGTCCCATCTATATCGCGTTACAGTAGGTACGTTTCATGGAATGGTCAACGTTTGCATACATTTCACGAAATGGAGCTGCGGTTTTTCAACTTCATGTACCTAATTACTCAATATGGATTATATTTCGCGAAATGGATACCTACATAAACCTTCATCAACGGAACTTGATCCGTGTCCTATAGCGAAAATTAAAAAACTTTAATTTTAGATTCTAAGCGAAGCGTTGAATGTACTGATCTCACAGTGATGTGTTTATCGTCACCGTTTGTGGCAGTAACACTTCTTCAATTTTCTTCAACAGTATCGCTTGTTCGATAGGAAATAGTGAATCTGGTTGGTGCATTCGGCAGGTTTCTCAATAATGAGATTTAAATAATTTTTAAAAAGCATTTAAAGTTCAAATTTTGAGAAAATACGTAAAATTAACAAACATTTGAAAATTATTTTGAGTTGGAAGTTCATGAAAATTTTTCTTATTAAATCTAATTTAAGATTTATCTACCTATCTAAATTTTAATTTCTAATGGGCGACGACAGCGCTCCATAACGGCCACATCCATTTTTCGTCAATATTTCGCATCGCGTAAATACGGGCCAGTGAGCGATCTATAGTATTTATAATCAATAATTGAAAATTATATAATCTATAGAAAATGATAAAATAAACAATTTATGATAATATAAAGTATTTATGGATATTATAGTTTTTTAGTTTCGGATAATTTTCAATTTTTACCTCTAAAAAGTACAGTCTAGATTCAACTCAAAATACTTTTTTCGGATTTCAAACTAAAAATAATTTTTTGCTAATGACAAAAAATAAACGATACCTATTCTGGAAATGCAAAAAGGATCCTAGGCGCTAGTGCATCCGCATTCCCATATTTACACCTCTGGTAATCAAATTACCTGTGTTTTTTACGAAATTTTAATTTTTAAGCGAGTACTTAAAAAACGATTTTATAGTATACCTACTCGTACCTACTGTTTAAAAACTAATGTATTGTAAATAACCCAAGTGAAAACACAGATAACCTTGAAGTTTGATGATGTAGGTCAATTCACTAGCATTCCTTCTATTATTAAAGGTTAGATACTATAATCTATCCGAATATCCCGTGAAAGAACGGACGACCTACGCTGAGCATACCGGTCACGACCAAGCATTCCCACCTCACAACAGACTATCGTCAGGTCATCTGAAGAGGGGAACACCTACGATATATATTATTATGCACAGAAGTGACCTGTTCTCTCGTGGGTGGTCGATCACGGACGATCCTAGAGTTTATTTTAAGGGGGTTTGGAGTGAATATTGCCGACTTTCAATGAAAAATCTCAAACCTGCCGACTGTATAGGTACTTAATATAATAATAATTATATTTTCCTATGGTAATAATTATAGGGATCAAATAGTTATGAAATTGCGTATTTTTTTTTTATTTAATCATTTTAATAGAAAAAAAATTATTAAATAAATTATTAATATTTAATTATTTTTATTTATCATATACCTATTGGGGTTTTTATTTTTAATGCATATAATATAATGATATTTTAAGAACATAAATGCATATACTTTTTTAATAAATATACAATACATTTAAGAACATGATTAAAATATGTTAAGTTAGAAACCTAGATTACTAACCTAAACTATAACTACAACATACATTTTTAATTAATAACTAATACCTAAGGTAGGGTTTTAGGTTAGTAACTAGGCAACTAATCTAACCTAACTCCTAAATTCGACTTTTATGTATCTAAATATTCTGCTTTCAAAGATAAAATTAAAACTGAATGTTGTTATTTAAAAAAAGGTGGGTAGGTATGTGAATGTCGCTCTGCTGTATATTAGGTTACAAGTGGGTTACTTTATAATGGTTGGTATTAAATTTGAATTCAATGATATAATAATATATTAATATCATTGTATACGAAAAACGATTCTGAGTGGTGACGGTTTGTCAGTGTGGATTTATATTGTTATTACTTATACTGTTGAAGAAAATCCAAGCATTTTTACTGTCCTAAAAAAGTTGGATTTTCTGATTTCTAAAAAATTGCCGACTCGCACTTAAAGTTGCTGACATTTGGGGAACAATTTAAAAATGCTTATAACTCGTTTTAGATTTAAAATATCCTATTTTACATCCTTGAGAATCACATGATAATATGGTGATATTTTATGATATCCGATTAATATGTAATTCAATCTAGACCAACAAACTTACCGAACATAAAATTGTGACGTGCTCTTGGCAATAGCAATATTTTTTTGAATAAAATTAGAATATTTGATATAATAAGTAATTTTTATTTAATAGTATAAAATAAAACACTTTTAATCTATTATGTAGTATATTTTGTTTTATAATATTTAATATAAACTATAAAAAAAAAGTTCTAATATTAAGATAAATAAAGTTAATATACATAAAATAGGTACACATTACTGTATAAATACGTTTTCTTTTATTATATTATATAATAGAGTTTAATTAAAATTAAAAGTCCTAGTTAAAAGATGTTAACATTTATATTATAGCTATACAAGCAGCAATCACAGTTTAGATGCAGAATGATACACATTAGAAATTGTTTTACTAACAATATTCAATTTAAAGAATAAATTATTTGTAAAATCATTTTTCTTTTGCCAATGACTTGATTTCTCCATATTTAACACTCACAAATTACCAATACCATTCTTTTAATTTCGGTTTAATTATCTTATTTTATTTTTAATATAAATAATTTTCTCTCAGCTCTCGTATTAACAATTGGGTGTGTAATAAACACCAACTCATAAAAAAAGTACATAGGTACATACATTTATATTGTATATAAGTTAGCGAAATTATATTGCATACATTTAAGTTTATTATAACAACTAATAATAAGTTTAAAATGAACATGTAAAACAAGATCATATTTTTCCATGTTATGCAAAAACCTATTTGATCATAAGCTTCAGCAGTCAGCAGTTGAATTTATGTGGATAGTGTATTAATTAAATAAGAGGAAGGAAATATCTAAAGTATTTCTAAGTCACAGTGCCTTATTTCTGGAAATTTGGACCTTAGCTGCCATTCAATTCTATCGATCTCTCCACCTATCATATCGATTATATTTTCACTGTGTTTCAATAAGAATGCCTCAGCACAATCTGCATTTTCAATTGCACCCACTTCAGCCATCAATGCTTCAGGATCAAGTCTATCTAGGTATTGTTTAGCCAATTCTCTTCCATCGAAATCCAACTCAGCCTTATATCTAATCAAACTGTTTCCCATATCAATGCCTTTGACATCGTGTATAGCCCTTATCATAACATCGGACTCCAATTCAGCATTGATTTTGTTTAAATATGTTTGACTAATGGAACGCCCAACTATAGCTGATGTGTTTGTGTAAATAATGAAGGAAGCAACTGTGCCCAAAATACCACCAACTAGTAATGATCCAACAGCATCTGGTATAGGAGTATTTAAGTATGAAGTTAATGACATACATACAGCAGCAACTCCAATAGACAATACAGCAGCACAATCTTCTAATAACACAACATTGACAGTAGGATCATGACCTCGTAACACATATTGTAAGAAAGAAATCTTTGCTTCTTTGGAACATTTTTTTATGTTATTGATAGCAACTGCTAATGTTGCTCCTTCAGATATAAATGAGCCACCAAGTACAAAATACGCCCAAAATAGAGAATCCAATGGTTCAGCATGAATAAGTCCTGTTACACCATGATAAATTGAAAGTCCAGAGCCAATACAAAAGATTCCTACTCCAGATATTAAAGAAGCAACATATTTCATATTTGAATACCCATACGGGTGATATGAATCTGCTATTTGGACAGATTTATAAATACCAAATGCAAGAATGACTTGATTAATTGTATCAGCCATTGAATGTATACATTCCGAGAACATGCTGTGACTTCCAGTATAAAACCAAGCCAGACCTTTGAAAATTGTATTCATACCGTTTATGAAAACAGCTGTCAAGACAACACGACCAGAGTCACCAAATAGTCCTGATGATTTTTGTGTTTTGAGATCATTTTTATTTAAGGTCTGTCGACGGTTACTTCTTCTATGAGCTTTAATTGTAAACATTGTTTGTTGTTTTTTTTTTCTCTCAATTTCTCTCTTAATTAGTTGAGTCACTAAACCTTCCTGAGACCCCCAAACTTCAGATGCTTTGGCTACAACATCTTTTCGCCAATAAACATTTATAGGAGGCTCATCATCAAATGGAGATCGCCGTTTGATAGTTTTAAGGCCTTCTAGATCAGTTGATTTCAACATGAACTCAGTCATTGCTCGGCGAGCAGTAATATAATTTCGATCAACAGATTTTTCAGGTCTTTGGACTTTATCAACATTTTTTTCAAAGCTGACTTTATCCAACACCTTTTTAACTGGAACACTTTTCATTAATGGGTCTTTTTCTTCTGGTTTTGCTTTTATATCATCATTACTATCATCATTAATGGAAGAAAAACATCGAATTGGCCATAATTGGTTTTTTGCAATAGAAATCTCATGCGGTTGGTATCGAGAAACATATCGCGATAACTTGCGAATTAGTATACCATCACTTTTCATTGATGATATGATGCATTTGCAAGGCACTCCAAGATTTTTGTAGAACAGCGTCATTTTATTTCTACAATAAAAAATAATAAAATAAAAATATATACCAGAACAGTGTATTTTTAAATATTAATGTAATATATAAATATATTTTTGTTAGTATACAAAGTGGGACAGTTTGTTTTCATTTTCTTCTATTAAATAAATGGGATAACTAAAAAAATATCTCGGACTACCTTACATACACAACACATTGAAATTACATTCAACAAATTAAATGTTAGCTAAGAATTTTAGGAAAAATTATGTTTTTACCTAACATTATTGTTTTAAGTTAATTTAAAATTCTCTTCAATTATTTTTAACAAATTTTTATACAAAGATGCAATTAAAATAAGAATCTATTTTTCAATTATTATTAGGTATACCTTAAATAGGTAATCATGTTGACAATATTAATTTGAAAATTCGGTACTTACGGGTTATCTTTACTACCCAAATATTTCCAAGATTATTTGTTAGAATCATCTTGTTTATCTCGACTACCTCCGTATAGGAATCTATTTATAAATGTACATTCCCACATTGTAATCTGTATCTTGTAATCAGACCATTAACAATTTATGTTGGTATTTATTTCTATATAAATTAGACCTAACCACAGGAACACACACCCAAAAAATTGAACGCCTTTGAGGATCGGCAAAGTGGCAAAACAAAAAACAGAGAGGAACAGCTAGCCATCAACTGGATTCCTATACAACTGAATTTGTTTGGCGACAAAACTTTGCAAATGATCCATTTTTAAGAAGTGTAATGGATATTTAAAATTAGTAACTGAATTATTTTTTTTTACTTTTTCGTTTAAATTATTTAATTTTTGTTTGAAATTTTAAAATATTTTAGATTCTGAATGGAACGATTAATGTATTGATTTTACAATGATGTGTGTTTTTTATTTTTTATTTTTGTGTCTGTCATCACCTTTTAGGATAGTAAAAATGCTTAGATTTCTTCAACAGTATCTTTTCTGATAGGAAAGTGAATCTAGTTGGTACTTTGAGGGGTCAAAAGTAAAAATTTCCCAGTAGATTTCAAAAGCGCCATGAAAAACAAAAGAAAAATTGGGAGAAAATCGATTTTGGTTTTTGGTGTAACTCTAAAACAAATGAGCGTAGGAACATGAAATTTTGACTGAATGTTTATATTAGCATTTTCTATACTCCATAACATTTTGATTTATTTTGAGCTGTTTACAGCTATTTTCAGTTTCCATTTTTTTTCTATAAATATCAATTAAATGTTATTTGTTGGGTATAAAAGCTTAAAAATTTAATAGAAGGCTCCTAGGTTATTGTTTCAAAGGCAGATGAAAAAAATTAAAAATCCTTAGTCACAGTTTTTATTTAGAAGCATTTAAAGTTCAAATATTAACAAAATACTGAAAAATCACAAAAATTAACAAATTATTTTGAGTTGAGAATTCATAAAAATGTTTCTTTTAAATTTAAGATTTGAAAATGTAATACAAGATTATCCATAAGTTTGTCTACCTTTACCAAGAAAAAAATGTCTACAAGAAAGTCAAATTAAATTTTTATGAGTGTTTGAAATTCATATTTTTACAACATTTGATATTCACTCGATTTCTCATGTAACAATTTTCTTATTTTGTTGTAATTAAAAAACGTAAAACTGTAGATACTTGAAAATTTCACTGAATGTTTATATTAGCATTTTTTATCTAGTTAATTAAACGTCAAAAATATAAACTTTATTATTTAATAAATTACCATACTCGATAATAGGTAATCTTGGAAATATTTCGATAATCTAGACAACCCGGAAGTACTGACAATTTGAACAAGCTTTCGGATTATATAATTCTATACAGCTATTATATAGGTACAATGTATATTAAGTAAGTGTACTATAAAAAAAATTATTTTTTATAACTAATTTACCTACCTATTTTTGTAACAAAATATAATTTTTGATAGACGTTGTTCCAGATTTCCAATGTAGATCAATATAGCTCCAAGGAGATAATCTACAAAAAAGTATGTATTAAATTGTGTAATAATACTAATAAGTAATAGATGTAGTAAAATTCTTAATGTAGGTAGAAAAAGTTTTTAGAAAAAAAATGTTATGGGTTTTGTATTGGAGATTCAAATAATAAAATCAACAGTTAGGAATATAAATATAGTTAACAAGTTAAATTGTTACTAATGTGTGACTAGCACCAAGCCAAATATGATTAAAATAATGAATTTAGTAGTAAAAAATTAAATATAAATGTGAATAACTTTTGATTAGAAATAGATAGGTATATAATATAAAATAATGCTTCAAAGAATAAATTAAATATATTATACATTTTGAATGAGAATAACAAAAAGAACTTTCAAACTATGTTAATAAATAAAAAACATTCTAAAATGTATTACATAATAATTATAATTTACAGTTGGTATTAATCATATAGGGATGACAAGATCAATTTTTATAGGAACTTTAATTAAATTATAAAAGTTGAAGGTACAAGAGAAGTAGAGAAGTAATTTAGTAAAAATTCTGATATATTTCTAAATTAACAAATAAATCAAATTTTTGTTAGTAATACACTAACATGTGATGTGCCTGTAGAAAATAAATGAGTACTACCGATGTTAGTATATTACTAAAAAGGTTAGAGAATTATGTAGGTAACTAAATAATTCTAAAGCTTATTTGGTTCTTCTAGATCGTCAAAAAGACTATCTGAGGTAGTTAATTTGTACAATATTAAGTACAAGATGGTCACACAAATATGAAAAATAATATTATGTATTATTTATTATTATATATTATGATTTACTTACCAATACGTATGATAAGCTAAGTTATCATAGTCTCAAGATTCTCTCGTCTTTTTGTCTACTAAATATGCCAATTGTATAGTTTTGTAGAACAAATATTATCGACCTTCGCACTAGTAAACATTATGACGGCCAACAATTGGTACTTGGCTGACCGCCGTATTATTATATTATAATAATTTCGAAACGAAACGATTAATACTAAACTGCAATTAGCGTACGTATTGAGCAAATGTCTTACATTTCACTTTTCAGTTTTCTCGCTCAATAGTCAATACTCTGAACAGTCCGAACTCCCAAATACCCCAATTATTCATTGCTCAACGATAGTGTGATGATAATAAAAAGTAAAAATATTATTGTTATCAAACAGTGATAAGAATTAAAAACTCTGTGGTTTACGTTTCGCTCATAAAGCGTTTAGGACCCGGTAACCATAAAAACACGATCACAGTTATCTATTCACTATTGTTCCACACGCCTACGACATCGCATTGGATTGTTTTGAATTTTAACGGTTTACGACCACCGAACGACCGAATACCGAACTCATAATTCAGATTGTGGTTGGAGCTCTGTGCCTCCTATATCTATAATTTATTACGGTCTGCACTCTGCACCGACTACACCCTGCGGTGTCAAGAACAAGTTCAGCAACTGTGTAGTGTGTAGTAAACTATTGGTAAGTAGCAACTACTACAAGTTACAAGTTTACAACAACACTACCGAGCATGCACAATTACAAGTGATAACTGTTTATTGTTTACTGTTTAGTGCCAATTGCATAACACATTACACAAGCCCGGCGGCCGACAACAGTTCGTCGTGACCTGTGTCCTGTAGTTCTGTGCAACCGTTCGTTTTTCGTCGCTTCCGCCTTTCGGTTCCGATTTATTTTTCATCCTTTACCAACGACAGTATACCGGCACCGATAGATACTCATTTCTGTCGTCATGATGCGCCGGCGGTTAAGTTTCATCGGTAGTGGAGAGTGCTACGAGCCAGTCGCACTCACCGAGTGCATCGTCGAGTCTGACATACAGCGACAGATACGCGACAGGTTCGATGAAGAGTGCCCATATTCGTTGACAAGGAAGTCTGTACGGAACAGCCCCCGGGCGCGGAACTGCAACTCTCAAGTATGGCAGGTGGCTGTCAACACGGTGGCTAAGAAGCGTGACTCACTCAGGCGCAGTGTCAGTTCGGTGTTCAGGTCGATGAACAAACTCAGGACTGGATTCAAAGTGGCCACGCAGGTATATTGTGGCTAGTGTTAAAACTTAAAATTTATTATGTTTTTTTTGTTGTTGTTGTGAGTGCCAGGGTTGGCTGTGTTAAGCATGGTTCACGGGATGGTTCATATAAAACAATTTTAAATTTGATTAAAATATCCATTTGGATTACCAATACTTAAAATGGATATATAAAATGAAAATAGATTATATATAATGTATATCAATACAAGGTGATTCAATCATAGACATAAATAGGTTACCCAGTATTTTAAGATGTATAAACAATTTACATTTTTAAAATACTCATAACTCGCTTTAAAATTAAAATATAATAAAAAACCCTTGTGATTGCCTAGTTAATAATCTTATCTTTAAATTGTTTAAGAAGTCAATTCACTTTAATTTTTAAACTAACGGAGCTAAATGTGATTTGCTGAGCGTAAAATTTGCTATGTTATGCACTTGTAAGACAGAGACAACATATGCGAGTGAGGCGTCCTCTTAAGGAGGCTGTTGTCCTCAAAGGTATGTCTGATACGAAAAAAACAAATTCGAAGATTTTCGTCAGTTTTAGTTTTCTATTAGACGAGCTATTAGACTTGTTGTTCAAGTCCTCATAGTGAAAAAACCTCGGTAAAAACTTATTCCCTTGCAAAGAGCAGGACAAAATTCATCCCCGCGATCGCGTTTTCTAGCATTTACCATTTAACTACCATACTTTTGGCATGGTAATATTTCTTCGGCAGTGTCTAATATAACATGCTCCTTAAAAACAAAGTGCCATTTTCTTTACTATGGGTGACGGTCCAATAAAGTCTTTTATTGCATGATGCACACTAATAACTATACAGAACACGAATGATCGAAGACTATTAGGTTACCAACAAACTTATTAAATAGGTTCACTACATCATACTGTTGTGTATCAATACTTTTATCTTGTAGTACCTAACAATAAATATAGATACAGTGGAAAAGACAAAACTATATCGTATACAGTAAATTATATTTGGACCAATTTTATCTTTTATTGGTTTTTTTTATTGCTGCTCGGATATGCAGTCTACAATCATGATTGTAGACCGCATATCCGAACAGCACTGGAATTAATAGTATATTCTTATACTTCCGGCGTGGTCGCTCGCTCTGATAATTATAATTGAAATCATCCCCAACTTATTTTGTAAAACTACCTTACTTAGTTTTGAAGTCCGACTGCCCATCGTCAATATTGTTAAGCATGCTTAACTACATACGTTAAAAAAAAATAGTGTCCGTTAAAACAGAAATATAATCAAATTTGTAAAAGTGCAATATTTTTCAACTATTTACAGTTTAGATTCATAGGCCTAACTCTTACATATTTTACATTATAATAATATAAATATAATATATTATCCGATTTAATTAAATTTCAATTTTCCATACTTAGTAGTGATGTTTTGTAAATACTATTCTAATCATAGACCATAATAGTATATGACTATATACTTCTGGTGTCTGCTGGTCAAGAGCGTACATGTCCTGGTCTCTATCGACGAGCCCAGTCTTGCAGAACTCTCTGAGCTAGTTAAATAAAATACTTATTTGCTCGCTTATTTGAGGAACTATACTTATTTTATTCAATACTTAATAGTTATTACCATTATTTCATTATAATGGTTTAAGATAAAGTAGTTGTTTACATTAATACGGTTTTCTGTTTTTATTCAATATTATTTATTTCTAATTGATTGTGTACCGGATAGCTTGTAAGAGTTGCTGAGCTCATTGTCATATTATATGAACCTTATTATTAATCTGGTTGATCAAACTGACAAGCTTTATCATATTTCAGAAATTACGACCAACGACTAGACGTCGTTTTAAATTGGATGAGTCGCCTCTTACTCCCAACACGCCCAGAACCCGGTCTAAGTGTTTGTTGGGCAGAACGCCTACCAAGATGTACAGTCCTTTTGCCATTGATACACCACCGTCGTTGCGTAGGCGATTTGCTTACAGAAGAAATCAAAATATTGACACTGAAAGGTAATTTACCAAACAAATAAATTCATAAAAATTGTAAATTTATCAAAGTGTATCCTTCATAATAGGTATTTTATTATGTTTTAAATTTATTTAGTGAGTTAATAATTGTTTAAACCGTGGTATAAACAAATCTTTAACACGGCTTCTTAAAAGATTTATTTGTTCAAGTATCCTTTATTAATTTTGTGCTAGCGTTTAAAAAAGTATCATTTAATTATCTATTTAAAATTTCTTTGTTATTTGGGCACGGTTACCTGAAGATTTTATTCAAATTGTAGTGGTTAATTTGTGTGTTCTATTTTATCAATATGGGTTTCAGATTTCTATTTTTTAAGTCTTAAGATGGACGCAAAGTTCTTGTGTTTTACTACATTTTAAATCCTTTAAAACGTAACAATTACTTAATTAAATTATTTATTTAGAGATTTGATGATTTATTTTATTTGCTGCCTTGATGAATATGTTGAAAACAATTTTTATTTCATATTTTTAATACTTAATTATTTAAATTGCACTAATTCAGATGGTTGATTGTTTACAGTAATAAATCAGTGAATGGGAAAAGTGAATCTAACAGTTGTGAAACAACAAATAATGAAAATCAGCAACCAACAATCAATTTAAATAAAGAAGATGCAAAATATGAAAGCTTAATATAAGTATTAATTCTAAAAGAGTACTGCACAAAACGGTATTTTTTGCAAAAAACTAGATATTACAAGTATACTGTCTGTATACTGGCTATGTTGTTTTTGCATAACACATTTTAAGTATTATTTTTTTACTATCTATTTTAATTTTTAAATATTTAAATTTATGTTCCTTTTTCAATATAATTAGAAATCATGGCAATTATATTTTTGTATTCATAAACATAATTTATTTGTTACAAATATTTACTATTATGGTTGTTTTCTTTTTTGATAACTAATAAATATTTTGACAAATTATTTGTTGAATAGAAATTAATATTGTTGTGTCCACTTTTAATTATTAATAGGCTCAAGATTTATGATTTAATTCTGCCATGTAACAATAACATAAGTATTAACTCAATGTTAACCATGTTTTATAATATGTTTATAAATCTACTAAGTATTAACATCGTAATACGGAATGATTCTAGGTCCATGCTCTCTTATTTCTTAATGTGATTTATATTAGTCTCATCAGTTTAGTAATTACTAAATTACTAGCACGTTTGTCTAAATGTGTAGATAACAGTGATTACTAGTAATGGGCACTATCTCATTATTTTACTTTTGAATACTACCACCATTGATTTTAAATAGTATAGATTGCTCGCTGGCCCGTATTTATGCGACGCAAAATATTGACGAAAAATGGATGTAGCCGTTATGGAACGCTGTCGTCGCCCATAAGAAACTAATGGTCAACAACAGCGCTTCTTTTACGGTCACATCCATTTTTTGTCCATATTTCGCGTCTCATAAATACGGGCCAGTAAGCGATCTATAGTATTTATAATCAATGCTACCACTATAATTTGGCAATAGTATATTGAGTATGTTGTATAAGACAATTTAATTTTTTTAATTAGATATCAAATATTTATTTTTATACATTATTCTGCAACAGCTTTATATTTCACATGTTTCAATATATTTCAAATGATTTTAAATATTTGGTTAAATATAATTTTTTTTCACGTAAAAATAATGATAAAGACAATACTGTATATTTATAATAAATTACGAATAATATTAATAATCACTATCTATTATTCTATTCTATTCCTAACCAATATGTTTTAGAGTGAAAATTCAGTCAATCTGTAATTTTTTGAATGTACCATTCATGTCCAATTCATCTGCTTTTGTATGTTCTGGTCGTCTTGACAAGTCGGCTTTTGGTCGTGCTTCCAACCATTCTTTGTTAGCCATCAAAAGTTCTAACATATCCTCTACAAGGATAAAATCATTTTTAAACAACAATACCAAAAAAAATTCATATCTCAGGTATACAAATTAATATTATCGTATGTTCTGTGTTCCTATAAATTGCTCGATACAAAGGTACAACAATATTACATGAACATACTATATTTGGTATGCCTCACCTTCATATTTTTCCAGATTTCCACCAGTGCCGCCGTATATGTCCGGCAATACGTCTTTTGGAATGTACTGGTACAAATCTTCCAGTGAATCATGTACAAATATCTATAGAAGAAATAGAAAAAAATATGAGATCTTAATTTGTACGATGTTTATACCTTATTATGCGGCAGTTTAGCCCTTAGGATTGATTAACATTTTGGTAAAAATAATTTACTTATTTTGTATATAATGTGGAAAGAATAGGCAATTTTATATTTTTGTGAAAAATGTAAGTGATTAATGATAAGTCGGCTCAAGGAATATAAGTATTAATGTAAATACTATATCTCTTGATGAAGTAAGTTATAAATTATAATACACGCGTGGATGGTCTTAGGCGCGTTAGACTAGTTGGAGCCTTTATGGTTTTGTGCTTTGCTGATATTTAAATAATATAGCATCATAGACTATAGTGATCCAAACTTACTCTGTCTCTGATTTTGTTCGAGACAAATAGCTTGAAGAATGTGATGAGGCGACTCATGAACTTGGGCGGATTTATGTAGTGGACAGTTTTTACTCGCAATGGGAACGAATCCTGTAAACGGTAAATAATTCTGTTTATACATAATATAAATATATAATGTAGTTGGATATATAGTATATACCCATATTAATTATTATATTACAGCCTACAGGAACACAGGATGACTCCGACAGCAGTGACAAAGGCCCCCCCCCCCACCCATGATATACATATATATACATAACTATGATGGTAACTAGTAACTATACAGATGAGTATAGTGACTAGATTATACCTATTTTTAAAGAAAGTGTAAATTTTTTAACTGATTATTTATTTGTTTTTTAAATGTATTTTTATTATTACATACTTGCCAGGCCCGTATTTGAACATTTTGCGCCCTGGCTACGTAAGTATAGGTTACATACTTACATAATTTAGGCCCTAATCAAATCTAGCTACTCTACCACTTACCAGACACTCTTTTTTTCTTCTTCGAAATGTGTGTTTTTGTATGCTGAATTCAAAAATGTTCTTACCTACTGTTCAAAAGTGTTGGCAATTAGATGTTTGGCAATATTTTTTGTCTAGTCTTTTGGGGTTGAGTCACACACCCACCTTGTCAGTTAAAACTTAAAATTGAAAATATTCCTCGACTGTCTACCTAGGTATATACTATATGCAAAACCTTAAACCACTCATGGAAGGTCAAAGGTCAATTTGCCGTATCCGCTTAAGTTTCTGCCCATTTTTTTTTTTTTTAAAGAGTAGGTATTAATAAGATCGATACCTATAGGCTAATAGGTACAACAGTTATACTCACAATGCAACATCTCAACAGATTTTTTGTTAAGGTGGGCGTGAAGGCCATGAATTGAGCCAGTCGAATGTGTTTCAGGTCGTACAGAATAATGTTGCCGTACATGGGCTCCGATTTCAGCTGCAAGTCCAGAATGGCAATAGACACTTGACAAAACAGCATGACGTCGTATTTTTCATCGTCCGACGATTGACGGGTCGTGGTACAGAAAATTCGGTTACCCTCCGGTGTCAGTTTCGGAAACAAACATACAGATCTGTAAAAGTGTAAAACGTTTGGTAGGTAATTACTAATTACTAACGTTCATATAAATAATATCTAATATAGAAAAAAGATGCTAAAATCAGTCGTGGTGCTATACTAATACGTATTGATATACCTTGGTACCTATAGTTTCTAATAAAACAAATCAAATTTGAGACGGGGTCTAGAAATCAGAATTCAGTGAGATATAGACTTAGGTACCTCATTTAATAATTATCACTTAAGTAACAAGAACTATTAAAATAGTTCAGATTTGCATGAATCAGCAATATAATTATTAATTTTAAATTATCCGTTACGTTTTACTTCCACTGACTTGTTGTATTATACATTATATATACAAATATACATTTATGATTTATCTAAAAATTACTGGAGGTTATTACTGTACTTTGCCACTTTGGGCATAGCCCATATTTTATAAAAATAAAATAATCATTACTGGTTTATACTATATTAACGCCTAGATATTATAATTTTTTTTTATTGATAATATGAAGGCACGTACACAAAAAAAAATTAGGGGGAGAGGGCTTCATAGTAGTTGGTGTGGGGGGTGGGGGTGAATACCCTCTGTATTGATCAAATTTTACACTGTGGTGGTTTACCAAGGTTCTTCCATAAGTTTAACTTGTAGAAAAAAATAATAAAAATAGCAATGAATTTTCTTTTTAATAGGATATAATATAATACATCAATATTTTATATACCTAATTCAACAAATTTTCTTAACATTTCGGGAGCGGCTGCAGCCCCCTCAAACCCCTCTGGCGACGCCACTGTAATGCGGTGTATAGGTGTTTAAAATGTTTGTGATACATGAGTATTATAGTACACGAGAGCAGACGTTCGAGAAGATTTGGTTCAATATAGCTCAGGTTTTCAGAACAGTCGGTTTGAGAATTAAGTAAATAAATTGTGTAAATCATGGGAGGAAACAGCGTTTGAGATTTAGGGGGTAGCTGCGAAGTCCTACTATAATAACATTAAAAAAAAGCTTAAAAAAATGTAGGAAATGTTCGGACAGCTATATTGAAATTTGAATTTGGAGGTGCTTAGCCCATAAAGCCTCCCCTATTTGCGCCTATGCAATGGTGTTAATAGTAAAAATATTTTAAGTTGACTTGGTAGTTACCCTTGTTTAGTAGCTTCTTTTAGTTGTTCTCTAGTAAAAGAGCCAAAAAATTCTGGAAATTCTGCCCGTGCTACGAAATATGAATCAATAACTTGCTTTGATCTTTGCAAATTATACTTACATCCAGTTATAAAATGCGCTAACCATTTTCTATCTGCAAAATTCAAATAAATGTATGCGATTAAATATAATTTTTTTATAATAACTTTGTAATAATTTCATAATAGGTATAAAATATAAATCCATAAAAATTGTTATTATTATAATATTATTATACTTACATAATATAAACCTATAGGCTATAGTATATATCATAGTATACAGGGTGTAACAGGAAGACCTGACATATGAAATAACTTTTGTTCTAATAATAAATATTAAAATTGTTTTATGTATATAATTAATTATAGTCACTTGCGCTAAGCGTATGATATAAAAAATTGATTAAAATTTTTTTGGAAATATTCAAATCAGCTAATCTGTAAATCTGATTCTAAGAACAATTTTTATAATAAAAACATTTATCTAAGTCAAGTAGTTTAATTTTAAGTAAATTAATTTAGAGCTTAATTAAGTGGACGTCGCACCCGCATAATAATTTACAATTTTAAAATACTCGTAAATCGCAATTCACTTTAAAATTGAAATATAACAAAAAGCTGATGAAATGCCCTAGATAATATTCTTGCCTTTAAATTCTATAAGAGATCAATTCACTCTAATTTTAAAATGAACGGGCTAACCGTGATCTGCTGAGCGTAAAATTTGATGTGTCGTACACGTGTAACATGTGTAAGACGGAAACAACATTTAATGCGGGTGCGACGTCCTCTTAATAACTTTTCAAAATACAGTAAAACTGGATATGCTTGTAAATGTTAGTACCTATACACTTGTACAACACATTACTCAAGCTTCAAGGTATTCATATATTATAATGCAAAAATTGTCGTTATACGATATATGTACCTAGTTGGCTAGTTCTACCTACTATAATAGCAATAACCAGTATAATATAAAATATTAAAAATATTGTCGTTGACCTTATAATTCATGTATTAAGTTTCAGAAGTCACTTTTATATTTAACTGCTTTTAACAATAATTTATATTTTTTTGAGTGAAGGACTTAAAATATACTTTTCATGCAAAATATACTGTGAGCAAATACCCACAAGGGAAAAACACCCACTCAAAAACTTTGATGAGACTTATAAATTGTATAATTTAGTATAATGTATGTAGTAGTCACTTATTCGCTTTTCGTAAATTTAATTCAAATAATGTAAACGTATAAACATTAAACGTACCTAATATTTTATACCCCATAGGCCATATAGATTTTTATCAAGGTTATCTATTATTTAAAAAGAACATTTAACGTAGGGAGCTATACATAAATATATAGCTACGAAGTATAGGTACCTTTAGCGTATATAGGCATATCTACTTTTTATATGAGGAAGTATAATCCTGAAAAACTCGTTTCATGTTCGTTATTGCAGTTTGCAGAAACAAAATAAACATTTAATGCATATAAAAAGTTCAAACTTGAATGAATATAATATTTATGTAATAACTAATGGTGTAGCATACTAATGTGTTAAGCACTAGCCCTCTACCTTTAATCAAAATGTCAGTTTAAATATTTTTGAATACTTGTACAAACTGGAAAATGTTAGGATACCTACGATTAATAAAACAGCCCATTCAATTTTGATGAAACCTCATCATTAATGAGTTTGAGAACTTTGCCCATATTGACTGTTCAAATTTACTTTTTAGCAGAATATAATTTTTTTCGAAATAATGAAATTAATTATCTATTCTTCGATCGTTAAGTTTTCATAAAAACAGTTATTAACCTCATCGGGTTTTAAAAATGGAAGACCAAGAATAATTTCAAAAATTTTCGAATTTCAGATTTAATTTTAAAAACTGTAGACAGACCAACAATTTGATTTTTTTGTACGCAGTCCTCAAAATGAATCAATTCAAATATCAAGTATCTACGGTTATTCGTTTTTAAATTATAAGAAAATAAGAAAATCGTTCCATGAGAATGGATTTGTTAATTTACGGGTGAATATCCATTGGCATTGACTAACTTGAAATGCCCATAATAATATAATTTGACTTTCTGGTAGACTAATGGTAGACAAACTTATGAGGAATCTTGCAATACATTTTTAAATCTTAAATATAAAAAGAAAATTTTTATTAATTTCTAACTCAAAATAATTTGTTCATTTTCGTGAATTTTGTCAAAATTCTAACTTTAAAAATTATTGTGGATCTACGTCTTACTTTTTTTTTAATTTCCACTAACAATTACTTATGAGGAACCTTGTATTACATTTTTAAGTTTTTCAATCGAGTGAACATTTTTTTATCGACATTTTATAAAAGCTAATATAAATCGAAAATTTCATAAATAAATAGCTCGACATGAGGCAAAATACTTTGAAAATTGTATGTTGTGTAAAAAATGTTAATATAAACATTCATTGAACATTTTATGTATCTACGATCATTTTTTTTTTAGAGTTACAGTGTTACACCAAAAACCAAAATACCTAATGTACCTATATAGTATGTAGGTACAACTAAAACTTACTGTAGGTACCAACTACAAGGTAGTACAGAATATAAAACGAGGAAAGAAGCCAACCTGAAAAAATGCCCTTGGGACATGCAGGCTTGAGATTTATATTTGCAACTATTTAGATACTATAACTGATGAGTTCGTTTTTATTTTCGCGGAACTATATACATTATCCCGGAAACTGTCAAGTGTCTGTTCAAGGTATCTCACTTCATTATTGCAGTATCGTGGGCATTTCGTATGATATCTAAAGGTAGTATTTATGGCTACCAAACCCCAGCTGTTCTGATATACCTACAGCATGTGCATTACATTATTATATAGTATCTGAACATAGCCTATTAGCCTACTGCCTACATATCTATAATATATATCATAATTCATGATGCATAAACAATAATCATCAAATACAGATATATGCATAACAATCGCTGTCACTTGTACTTTGCAGTCTTTGCAGCCTGCGTATGAGTTAGGTACTCGTAATTTTGAATCCCGTTGTGATTTAGTATTTTAGTCGATTTAGGTACTAAAATGTTTTGATGCTGTTATTAGCACTTGTATTGCCTATCTGTTTTCAATTATTTGAAAATAAATCATAGTCCCTACTGCACGCTACAACTTGATATTTAAATAGGTAATAATGGTTTTACAGCCCAAATTGATGTTTATTTATACAATTATTAACTATGTTAAGTAGTAAGGTACTATAAATTAATTGTAAACAATTTATTGTTATTATTATTATATTATTTACTTTTTTTGAAAGTTTTGTGCGGTATAGGTACCTATATAAGTATTATTATAGTACAACAGACTATTAACCAAGTGGTGGGGCCATTTTATTTTGTGTATCGCAAATCTAACTAAATCATATATTAGGTAGGTATACCTAGCCACCTAGGTAATAGCAAAAAGTTTCAAATTCCTACCAATAAAATTGTGCATATTTATTTTAGATATTTTTGATTGGTGTAAGTAAAACTTGATTTAGGTTACCCACCTACTTATTTGTAAAACATTTTAATAGCCTTAGCTATATTGTACGTCCAGAATTCTAGATGATTGTTTTTCTCAATTATTTTTAAAAATATTGGGACTATATATTTGACCCCCCCCCCTCCCTTGCAAACTAGATCTAATTTTCTACCACTCAAAAATTAAAGTATATCGTTTTTTACTACAAAAAGTGTCTTCAGACACAAAAAAAACACACATATGTTAACCTAATACATTTTTCACTCCGTTCAAAATATAAAACAATATAATAAAATCGTTAGGTATGATATATTAATATGTATAACATATTGAGTAATACCTGTACATAATACTGTAATACCTTACCTACTAAGTCTAATATATATTTAGGTTTGTATGCTTGAAACTTAATGGTCACAAAACAGAAAAAGAAATAATATTTTTCAGGAGGATGATGATAATGTTAATATTACCTATATTATAGCCTAACTTAGTGAAAATTTCACCTATAATAAAGGTAGGTACATTGTACATACCTATATTAATATAATTATATACGTGGTTCAGAGTTTAGAAATAGGTAAGTTCCCACGAGCTACTAAGTTTAGTTTTTTTAGTAACTATAGGTATAGGTAATAGGTATATTATTATTATGCAGGCTATAGGGACTTCTAGGAGTTTGCATGTATTTAAATAATCATTAAAAACATGGCTAAGTAATATAAAAATTTGTTTCATAGCAATATGAGTTTATATTTAAAATATTTATAGTTGCATTATTACCATATTTGAAATTTTTTTTTTATATAAAGGTGCAGTTAGTACAACTGCATATTGGCATTCTCGTACTGCACACTAAAAAAACTGCTGCGAAGTTTTATTAAAAATATTATTTTCTTAATAAGTTTAGCCAAATTTAAGTTATATTTTTAATGAACTGTATTAATGGATCTGGTCTTGTATCCTTTAGAACTATTTAATTTAATATTTATACATAAAACTTTAAACTAAGTTATACTAACTCACCAGTAATATTAGGTAAATGTGGCTGTTTGGTCAACCATTCCATGAGCTGAGTGACATCTTCTTCGAGTCTGTTCAATGGTTGATAGAAATCTTCATTTTTTATGTGTGCGATTTGCGTCTCGTTCGGTGGTATGAGATACATATTGTATATGAATATATTATATTATGTAAAATTTACGTTTTTTTTTAAATTTCCAGAGTAGCAGTTCAAACAACGTATCGAGTCGAACACTGCGGCTGTAGTAGTAGGCGGCTTGTAATGTTATAAAAACATTCACTTATACATTATATATACCAACTATCCACATAGTCATATAGACCCGCCAACCTTCTCGACGATTCTGGTTTTTTTTTGTTTTGTTTAACCTAGGTACCTACCTGTTATTGTCAATCTATATAAAAAGCCAAGATTAATTGTTACCGGGGAGGGGTAAATTATGTGGCCAATTGTTCGTATGTACATCATATTATGTTACACGTTCAACTTTGTAAAAAACTGGGCGAATGTAATAATTTTGAACAAAAAATGAATAGTCTGTTTGGGCGACTATAATTTATATTTTACATTGTTTGAGCGAGTGAAATTATTTTTACGTTCGTCAGCAACGGCACATACTAGTTGGGTCATCCCAGATTCAAATTGTATACTAATTTGGTCCTGTTTAAAAGTCGTACTGTACTAGTTGGGGTAAGTGTTATAAACTAAGTATGCCTTACCTACTATAGTTGAGTCCCGTGTTAAAAATCATACTGTACCAGTTGGCCGTTGGGGGGTCCCAAAAAGCAACATTTCCTTCTCATTTTTACAGACTGTATCTTGACATCTATAGTTATTACTTATTACAGATATGGCTAAAAATATTTTTTTCTCTTTGTAATTTTCGTGATTTACAATCGGTATTTGTCTGCAGGTTGTTAATCTAAACAATTATTATATTCATACCTATTAAATTAGCCCCAATAGACCACGTTTTAGGTAAATTTGTTGACACGGTCTACCTATACCGTCTACGCCCAAAATATATATACTATGGTAAGTAGATAATATTGGTATACAAGGACCCTAACTAAATAGCGGCATTTTAGTTATTTATAGAGCAAAATTAATTTGAAAATTATTATAAAAGGTGATCAGGTGATCAGCATCAGTTCTGAGATTCAATTCCTTAGATTATGAGCAGAGCGATTAATAATGCATTGATTTTACAATAATGTATGTTTTGTTTGTATATCTGTGTACACGATAATAGTAGTCAAAATAATTCTTCGATTTTCAACTTTAGTATCTTTTCCTATGGGGAAATCTAACCCTTCCCAGTAATTTTTAAAACCAGCTCCATACCAAGCATACTATGTGAAGCAAATATACCACCACTCGAAATAAGACGAAACATGCTCATGCTCATGCATAAATTTGCACTTAAAAGACTAACTGACAAGGACAATGCTATCTTGCCATACCTCTTTAACACTTCACCACCTTCATTGCACTTAAAAAAAATCAGCCAATATCTTCACGAGTAAAAAGATGGCTAGACACAACAAATACACCGCTGCCCAAACTACTACCCCCGGCTCCCTACATATACCCACCTTGGAAAATGAATCTTAACATCAACACCTCAATGACCCAAGAAATCCAAAACATAGAGCCCGCAAAAATTCCCAAACATTTTAATGACATCATACTTAAGGATTTCCGTAATCACAAAATTATCTATACCGATGGATCAAAATCCAACGACAAAACAGGACTAGCTATAATTACAGATGAAGAAATTTTCAAGTTCTCCTCACTAGAGCTAAATTCTATTTTCACCATTGAAGCTCTAGCGATCCTGAAAGCCATAGAACTAGCTGAAAAAAATTGGAAAAATACAGTCTTTTTTAATAGCTAGTGATTCCTTTAGTTCTATCCTAGCTATACAAAACCAAGGAACAACAAATGAAATAATAAAAAACATACAAGAAAGAGCTTCCTTCCCTTGCCGTTCGGTATCCTTCATATGGATACCCGCCCACAAAAACATACCAGGAAATGAAAAAGCTGATGTAGCAGCTAAAGAAGCCTCCACCAACAACAATACCTCCAAAATAGAACTCTCATATTTTAAGGACACTGCTCGAACCGCCTAGGAACGTAGCAATAAGGCTCACCAACGACTCTGGGACCAGGAACAGAATAACAAGTTATACCAAATAAAACCTTTTTTGACACAAAACCCGACTCCTCCGTTAAGTACAAGACGGCCACAAGTGATTTGGACACGAATAAAAATTGGCCACACAAATATAAACCACGTCCACTTAATGAGAAGAGAACCGAGACCAACCTGCGAACTCTGCAACAACTCACTTATATCCATAATAAAACACCTCCTCCTAGAATGCCCAAATCTAACCGAAGAAAGAAACATTTTTCCACATCTAACATTTCATCTAACTGTTTAATAACATTCCTTAAAATAACTAATCTATACAATAGAATTTAAATAGTTACTAAAAATATGTTCTATTACCTATTACTTACACTATTATTACCATTTCCGTTGAACTGTATTACCTTTATTTAAATATTATGATGATTGTAAATAACATGTTAATATGTTTTTGTTCCCGGCTAATGACAATAATGGTAAAGCCGTAATAAATGAATTTAAAAAAAATATATATACCTAATACATACTGTTTGTATTAAGTTTATCATATTATCTTAGTCATTGACCATTGTATTTTTAAAAGCCGTTTGGCGTTTATATTCTGATATAAATAAATAATAATTTTAACTAATGAATAATAATGTAGTTATTATTACGTATTAGTTATTATTATATTTCATGAAATGTTATTATAATGTCTACACTGTACTTTGAATGTTCGATACATTTATTGATAAAACAAACCGTGTACAATCAATGATAACCAAATACTATGTGGGTACAACCGTACAAGTGAATAGTCAGACTGGCCACTGGGTACCTCGTACCTAATATTATTAAATAATATTGTTGTTTAAACATTTTTTTCGTTTTTGTTTATATTGTTTTGTTATTGTTATTACAATTTGTTGTATTTTGCTGTTAGTGTTAATTCAATTTTTAAAAGTGCATTATAATTTATATATTACCTACTATAATATTATATTACTTTTTACGCGACAACGACTGATTTAGTTTAAGAAATAATATGTTGGTGTTTAATTATAATTAAGATAAATCAGCGCAACTTGTTATTTAGGTAAGAAATATAATTATTTTACAATTAGTCATTGTTTCTGTTATTGTTATTACTGGTTATTACTTATTATATTTTGTCAACAAGGTGGCTGAAGTGGTTGAAGGTTATTTTTTACTGATATATTGACCAATTATTAACCATCAATGTGATATAAACTGTTTTTTATTAGTTTCACAAATCAATGTTAAACAAGAAAACACAATAATTGATCAGATGTTACCATAAATATTTTCTAAACTATAGTTTAGTTATAGACTTGTGTGTAGTGCAAACGGTATAGCTCATATTGTTAATTTCTTACAAATAGCGGATGTTAAAACACTAGTTGAATGCACTTATCATTTCTTTTTCTTTTTATTGATAGCTTTATAATAATTCAGTTGGTTGGAACAAATATTTAGGTCTACCCATATAAACTTGCATATTTAATAGTACCTACACTCCTCTAACTTGGTAAATAGTAGATTAAGTATATTACAATATACCTTTTTATTTATTGTATTCATTATTGCTATGTTTACTCTTATTGCATTTTACAAAAATTTAATATTAGGTAGGTAGGTACCTACAACCATATTTAATAACTTCAATTAGAAACATGAATAATTTAAAAATACTTTGAAATTTAAATTATAGACAATAGTTAATAGGTAGATAATTGTACTAGCTATCTGGTATACATTAGGATTTTAAAATAATAGGTATCTGTATTAATAAAATATAAAAAACCATCCTATTTTAATCTTTATCTAGGTACTTAACTAATTGAATTATATCTTTTATTATTATATTATGGTAAATCAAAAAATTACTTTAGTTTTATTTTTTTCTAGTTATATAATTTTAAATAAGATTATGTACCTATGAGAAGTTTTGGTTTTTTAGGGGTAAGTGATAAATCATTTTATATTAAAAATAATCACAGATAATTATAACTTATGTTGTTTGAAAACAAACTAATTACTTCTCTAGAACTTTCCTCGATATGAATAGGTAGTAAAAAACTTATGGGTGACCATTTTGGTTTTATCTACATAGTTCCTAGTGTTACACAGTTCAAAGTATAAGCATAGTTATTACTTATTAGTACGGCACGGAACTTGCTGCATTTGCATCTTTTTTTCTAATGCTTACATTTGAGGCTCATCTTTATAGAAATTTGGTTCATGGAATATAGAATTTAATGGTACAATTTTTATTTTGCATTTTTAGGGAATTTATTGCTTTACGATTATTTTTTAGTATTTTTGGCGCATTTCAATCATTTTTGTACTTTTTTTTACATATATTTGCATTTTTTGTTGAAAGTTACATTTTATTGTACCACATTCAGTTTCCATTAGATTGTCGATTATCAACGTTCATTATCTTTATCGTTTGTTATCGCAATCTACGATTATTTAATAAACTGTAGGCATATACTATTTTAGGCCTGGTGAATCAGAAAAAATTTCTCAAAAGTCAATCAACTTATTTCAAACTGCAAAAAAAATATTTTTGAAGACTACTTCCGACTTCGAGATTAAAAGTTTTCAAGGAGCTAGCACCTATAATAATTACGATTTATGATACATGAATTACATAAAACAATTTTTTTTTTGTAAAACATAAATTTTTAAAAACGTTCAGTCGTTATAAAGTAATTTTTTAAGTAATTTTTTGATGTTTATAAGTTATTTAACATTTTTTTTTTTTTTGTATGTATTTTTTAAAGATTTTTAGGTCATCAAGTTCTGGTCCCTACTTATTAGTGATCTCAATACCTACCTACATAGTAGTACTTATATCAATAGAATAGGTAAAGAATAAACTAATAAATAACTTGGTAGGTACTGCTGATAAAGGTGTTCTAGTTCTCTAAATGCTAAATTTAAATGTCAATATAATTTATAACAAGTAAACAACTATGAACCCATAATTCATAAATAACATTTTTATGAGACCCGAACAAAATGGTTGAAACATATATGTATCTATATTGATTTTTAGGTATTAATAAGTTGCTAACTTACTTAACAACTGTTTCAGATATGAATAAAAGAAGTTTATTTTTAATACTATTTATTTTCTACACTTATGTAACAATAATTCAATGTAATGAATTACCACCATGTTACAACCAGCCTGCGGAATCTTGTCCATTACAAAATAAATGTAAATGCGTGAAAACTGGTGATTCAGCATTATTTTGCTGCCAAGTTCAGTCAAATGAAGATTTGATAAAAAACTTTGAGTGTTCAGGTATATTCATATAAAACAAATTATTACTAGATACACAATTTTTAATGCACTTGAATTAAAATTAATACTCATTTGGGTTGTTTTTTATTAATTATTTCATATTTAAGGTTATAGTGGAAAAAACATAAATATTCAGGATTAAGGATTACTATTTTTTATTTAAAACATCTGAATTTTAAAATGTAGTTTTCATACAAAATGTGTGACATACCTTCCTCAAGGCTTGACTCATTTGACATCAATGTTCAATCAACACAAATGCTTTTCTTCCTTATTAAATTCTTATTATAAATACATAATTATTTTCTTAATGCAAGGCAATCTTTTAATATTTAAATTTATAAATTTAAAAAAACCACTGTAGTACCTATGTTAAATCTGTTGAGTATAGTGTATAGATAATTATTTATTTCTAAATATTTTAGGTGCTAAATTATCAACAATTACAGCCTTACACATTTACAATATGACAGCTGACAATTTTAATTTTGGAAAATTTTCACCGGAATTAAGCCGTTTGATCTCATTTTCAATAACAAATAGTTATATTAACCGACTACTTGGTCGTTTGGAGTACATGCATCAAATCACTTGCTTAAATTTATCGAACAATGCTTTTGGTACAGAATGGCAAGATCCTCTAGCATTGGAAAATCTTAAAATGTTAGCTATGTTAGATTTTTCCAATGTAAATATATCAAGTTTACCTACCATAAAAAGTCAAGTGCCGATGTTTTGGCTGGATGTTTCAAGTAATTAAACACATTAAACTCATATGAAAACTGAAATTATTTACTAATCATTTATTTGTCAACTATTTTTAGATAACGTAAAGATTCATTGTGCCAGTCTTCTAGATATTATGGAAAGATCGAGAAATGCCAAGTATAAATTGTACTTTAAAAAATATAATGAAACATTTTGTATGTCATCACTGTCATTTCATTGGTTCAACTCTACTGAAAAGGTTGCATTAAATCAAGTGGAAATTATTAACAAGGTAACGTTAGTTCTTAAACTATTATTTAATTGAAAACATAATTTTTTTTTATGGCCCAGGAGGCCAATATAATTTAAAAGAAATTTTAAATCTAGTGGATGTTACACAATATGCTCAATTTTTACAATTTGTTGTTTAATTTTAATTTGGTTCAGCTATAATTGAAATAAAGTTACACTATACTCGGGCCACCAAGAAACTGCTACTGGGCGGTGACGAAAACTCATCTGATCTCGCGCATTCCTACCACTAAATCTGCCCGTATGCTGGCCACCACCGTCGACGTGTAGCGAGTTTGGGAATTTAAGGCGGCGACTAGGTGGTAGAGTGGGAGAAATTTGGGTACAAGAACGCAGAGCTCCGTCATATGGTTGTGCCAACGAGTAGCGCTCTCTCGGTGGCCCGAGTATATACAAGCACTGAATAAAAATAATAACATAAGTTGCTAATTTAGGAGATATTGTAGAATTCAGCGCTAAGGTTGTTGCGTGAGCTAAGAAAAAAAAATATAGTGGCAGCACGGCAGTATATACTGTCTTGAAGCAGGAGTGGCCCATTTAAACAGTGTACATTTTGGAGTTTTTTTTTTAACCAGACCTAACTAATTATCTACTGAATCAATTAATGCCTAATAAATTGGAAAAAATTAGACAAATTGTACAGATGATACTTTTGCAAAAATCATCGAAATTGTACGGTTAGAAATTAAATTATTAAAGAAGACATGCAACATTTTTTAATGAGAAATCATAATGAAATCTGGAATTATAGCGCCTGCATCTCGAGTTGTTGTGCTTACTGGTTCCGCCACTCCATTTTGTGCACGTAAGGGTTAGAAAAAATTACAACACATTTCATTATTGCTATTTCACGACTTCACATATTTATTAAATTGTATTAATGTAATTTGTTAAATTGTAATTATTACTATTATTAGTATATTAGTGCGTTATTACTATTGTTAGTTATTAGTTTTTTACTGTGTTCACACCTCCCATATAATAATATATTACTATTATTTAATTATAAATATGCAGCCAACTAAAGTGTACACAGAAAGAATAAAAAATAAAGAAAAATACTTTTCGCATAAAAAAAAGACAATTTGTGATAAAATAAATTCCCCAAAAACATTGTTGTCTTGACAATTTTCTAAAAAATTGGTGATATCACTACAAAAACACTTCATCAAACTCCGTGTAAAAAACAGATAAGTAAAAAAAAATAATATCTTTAAACTCTATAAATATGTGATATCATAAATAATTGTGAAGTAAATTTTATTAAAGTACACTTATTTTGTTTCAATAATTTATTTACTTGGCGAAAAACTATATACTTTCTATGACACACGGGTCACACAGCACATAAAGTAATGTGAACAAAATAAACAAAAGACATTAGAAGTTCATTTTAATATTAAAATATTATAATGTACATTTCTACTCAAAATAATTTCTCGCCAAGTAAATAAATAATTGAAACAAAATATGTGTACTTTAATTAAATTTACTTAGAATTTATTTATGATATCATATCTATATAGGTAGTGCTTAAAGATCTATTCATTTTTTTTACTTAGCTGTTATTTACACATAATTTGACAGTGTTTTTTTTGTGTAATACTGAGAAGAACAATTTGAAACTGTCAACAATAATTATCTTGATTTTACATTTGTAATCAACAGAATATAAAAATTACCTATTTAATTTCTGTTAATAATTTAGCTATATGAAGACTGTCCGTGGAATTGTAGTTGTAAATGGCATGGCATAGAAATGATACAAGAAACAAAGACACGGCATACTGTAGAAGTAGATTGTTCAAATAAACAATTATCAAGTTTACCTGAAAACCTGCCAGAAAACACTGTGCTATTAAATGTCACTAATAATAATGTAAAAAATATAAAAAATTGCAAATATTTAACATTTATAACATATTTTTGAGCGTTACTGTTTTATAGATAACCATTTTTTTTTTTATAGATTACTAATATAGATGTATTGGTAACAGATCAAACATACAAAACATTGAGATTTTTTTATGCTGATGAAAATAAAATATCTAACCTTTTGTCATTGGAAGGTTCAACTTTTATAGAAAACTATGCTGTTTTGAGTTTGAAACTAAATCAATTGAAGACAGTAAGTATAGTTTCATAATAATAATAATAATTTATTAATAACTTACTGATTTTTGATTTTGAGTGATAAGTTTATTATTTATACAATTAAGTGTGTTGGTTTTTTGTGTCTGACATCAGGAGCAATAAAAATGTTTTAATCTTGAACGTTAAGGGGTAGTTTCTGGTTGCATATTGTGTTTATAGTTCTCTTTTTATTCTTATTCAAAAAATAAGAAAATTTGCTTCAGTTTTTTAGAGCAATCTAAATATATTTAAATACATCGACACATTTTTATAGATATTTTAAGTACAAAATTTCAATTATATAAATATAATAAATAAATAACAATATTTCCTTAAAACTTTTTTTCAATTGCATTTATTATTATTTTCTATTCGCGATGAAATTTTCAAAATATCAATTTTATCTTTAAGTTATTTATACTGTTCTACTTAGCTGCAGTATAATATACCTAAAAAATAACAATATTTGATATAATAATAATTTAAAAATAAATTATGCTATGTTATTGGCAAAAACTATTTCAACCTAACATTATACTTACAGTAATATAAATAAATTATAAAATATTCTTAGACGTAGAGGCTAACAGTCTGTTCAGAATCTTTTTTATATAATTTAATATTTATCATTGAATTCAACTTTATCAAATTCATTACTGTGACCTACTCAATACTTAAAACCTACCATACAACAGAGCGACTTCCACTGTTTTTTTTTTATTTCAATATATACATTGTTATAGTCATTGCCTATTATTATTTTTTTAGTTGCCTATGTATATACTTCAAAATTCCTTTACTAGATTTGAGGGACATATTGTGAACTTGGGTGGAAATGAACTTCAATGTGACTGCAGTACCGCAAAATCATTAAAGGTTTGTTATAATTTATAAAAAAAAATGGAAATGCAATTTGTCATGATGATATATTTAAATAAAAATGTAAAATTTATTTTAGATTTCATTACTAGTTTATTATTTCATTGTTCAAGATATTTTATTTCAATATTATATAAATTATGTTGATTGTAACTTATAATTTTTAAATATAATATTCAGCTAACTTAATTGGTTTTACAACGTAGCCGTTTCATGGTGCTAAAATTATTTAAATTGTATATTTATTTAAAAAATAATATGCTATTTATCTTATAAATTATAGTTAATGGTATTCACTATTCAATTATTATAATATAACTAATTTATTGGATATTAAAAAACTCAATTCATTACTATAAATTCCTACTTTAAAATGTATTTATATTTAATTTTAATATTATTGTGTAGCCAATGGGTATATAACTATGTAAATAAAATAAAATTATCATCCATTATTTCATCTTTATTATGAATGCTATGAAAGAATTCTGAATTTATTTAAGTTTTTGTAATTTCAGATATGGTTATTAACAAATCATATTCATATTCCAGACTACAATGAAATTGTATGCAGTAATATGCAGTACAAAGTAAAAGTAAATCCAGTTTAAAATTATTATTATTATAAATATCTAGTGTTCAAATTAATTTGAAGTGGCAAGTGTTTAATTTATAGGCGTGTCCATATTTAGTTGATAGCATGGTAAATATACCTAAAAAAAGAGGGGTTGTTTTGACTTTTCTCTTCTCATATAAATTGTATGTGTTTTTTTTTATATTCTTTGTATTTGTCAACAAATTAATGTAAAAAAATTTAAAAACCGTAAATACATTTTGGATTATCAAAGATTTTTGAAAATATTAAAATCGTTATAACGGTTTGCAGGAATATTAATAATTTTTGAAGTATTGAAAATTTGTTTTCATCAAAGTTAATTAGAAGCCAGTAATATATTTATTTCTGAGAAAACAATAAAAATAAATGTGATATTTTCAATGGTAATTTCATATACGACTCATAGACACGCCTATGGTTTAATATCATTTTTGGTTTCTCAGATTGTCTTATTAGTCTTGACAGAATATCAATTCAATTAGTTAATATTTGTTTTGAATAATTCATAGGTAATAGACTTGGATCAACAATTAGTGTGCATTAAAAAAGCTGATTGGACACACTATATGTATTATGTGATTATTGCTGAATTGTCGGTACTTTTTCTGTTGATTGGAAAAGTTTCATATGATTATTGGGTATTCAAAACGGCTGGATATTTGCCATGGCCTGCATCCAAAATGCCAAAGCTCCCTTGTGACTGGATATTTGAGTAATGAAGTATTGCTTCATGGGCTTAAAAAAAATATTGTAATACACGTTAGTAATCTATAAGAAGACTGTTTTATTATGAGCTATTAATAACATATACAAACGCTACATATGCTAACAATAAGTTACCTTAGTGCCTTAAACATTGTGCCTTGATATATTATTTATTATATAAGATTATTTATTTATATAATTTAATTACTGTTAGAGAAGATGTTTTTCGAACAAAAATTATTTTTATTATTATTCATTAAGCTTTAATATGGTTGATCAAATTATAATGTTCAAAGAGACTTATCAAAATTGTAAATGTTCAGATCTTATTTTATATTTATATTTATGCAGTGGGGTTCACGCCAAAGATATTAATAAATTAGCAGATTGATAAAATCCTCTGTTAATTGTAACTTAAAAATCTCTTTAGTGGGCTACCGTGTGTTATATTATATTTTATGTTAAATGTTTACATGTGATTTGATATATTTTTATTTACAGGCTGTGATTGCATTATTGATTAATAGATTCTTTTTGTTTGTTTTATATATTTTATTGTAACCATATTTTTATTAATAAAAGTCAAGTTGTAACAAAATAGATACCTTTACAATATTAAATTACTTCTTATGTATAACATTTCAATGCGTGAAATAAAAACTAAAAATATGTTATGCTTTAAATATTATTAGATAGTACTTTTGTCATTATTTATCATTATTTTAGGTACGTTTTCGCTTTTATCTATTACCTAACTTGCGTGTGTGTGTGCGTGGACGCGTGGTGCATCAGATTACTCTGTAATCAAATATAATATAATAACGTAAAATACGAAAATGTGTAATAGGTAGTGTAAATTATTTTAATAAATTAATTAAAACGTTCAGTGGCTTAAAACTTTAAACACGTGCGACGGGCTATACCCTGAGTATACAAACGATCACAATAATAATATGATGACTGATGAGTGTTGAGTGAGGTACCTACATGTAACATACTTATCGTCACGGTTGACGGAACACTGACGAATTCAACATATTATTTTCATCGTACCCATGTGTTAAATTAGTGTATTCTCGGTATCTTTGGCATGACATCGTGTTCGAGTACCTACCTCATATGTAGTCCGATTCATCAATCACCAGATTTATTGAATGGACTATTATGGAACACAGGAATATTTTTAATGTATTTTTTTTTAATTCTAACAGGCCATTAAGGCCTTTTGCACGCTTCAACCAAACTTCTCTATACACTTCGTAGTTCGTTCCATTGCATCCCCCGATCGCTCTGACTCATCGGTATCTGAAATATATTTCTTTACTATGTTTAACCACCGCCGGCGAGTTCTTCTCCTTGGTCGCTTTTTTGTTGGGTTTCGGATTTGGACATTTCGTATGACTCTTTCATCAGCCCGTCAAGCATGGCCAGCCCACTCTAATCATTTAGCTTTAGGAACAATCCGATATTTGGTTTGTTATGATATATAACCTTTCTAGTTCGTCATTCTTTCGTCTCTCATACTCCCCATTTTGGTTTCGAACAGGTCCGTGAATTTTCCGTGAAATTTTGCTTTCAAAGTTTAATAGTTTCTCTTCGTCACCTCGTGTTGTGAACCATATCTCGCATGCGTACATATTACTATTAGTCTCAGGTAGGAGGTAGGTATACAGTTTCTCTTTTGTAGCTTTGGAGAGTAATCTGGAGCTGAGCATCTTATTTATGGCAAAATAGGCATTATTCGGATATAACTATAGAAGATGATTAAGGTGTTCTATTGTCACAACCATCTAGATTACCTACTATACAAGTATAGAATACAGATGGAAGATGACTTGCATATGTACACCTAATAAAATGCCCAACAGCTGAGGTACCTGTACGTGGAATCTGCGTTTATATGGGTTGTTTCGTTAATGGTAAGACCAACCACACCATGGTTAAAATTTATTTTCATACTTAAAACCAAGGTATAGGTTACATGGTCATTATTGAACCTTTACCAGATCGTCAAAACTCCAAGTCCGCCTCTCTGTCCGGGCAAAAATTACCTCAGGTGAAATAGTTGGCAATAGCCAATATAACTTATGTGCATAAGTTCAAGAACTGAAAAATGCATTAATTGTATATATATCATAGCTGATCCCGTTCATTGCGTTGCTCGTTAAAATATGTACCAACTCTATAGGATTCAAACTTTATTCAATTTGTTTATTTAAAATTCGGTGTATGATGTTCAAAACTTAAAAATTTTCATCGATCATCTTGTATATATTACCCGAGAGACACTACGCTTGTATGTATTGTATGCGTGAGACACGTAGTATGTTTTCAGGTAGGTAATCCACCTGCGGTGGATTGCAGACTCCTTGAAGTGCGTACCGTACGTAATTACGAATGTTTCATCACACGTTGATATTACGATGTGTATGTGTCGAAAAATTAGTCTTGGGAATACCGTTTTTACTAAGCTACATAGCAACAGGTCTAAAATTATATTCATTATTCAATCATGACCAATAGCAACCTTACAATAAACGAAAATATAATATTATTAGTTTCTATTCTTACTGGACAGATGGCACTTACATCCAAATTTTCTACTTTTCCGGTGGATTTTCTTAATTATCTTACTCGAGAGTTAAGAACCTTCTCCTGACAATATTGCGAACACACGAAAAAAAGAATTAGCCAAATCGGTGGCAGCCGTTTACGTGTGATGGAGCGTCCAAGGCAAATTTATATATTATAGAGATAGATAAGTGGATAGATATAGTAATATATAGATAAAAAAATTTTTGATAAAATACACACACAAAAAAAAGGTCAGAGTCCAGGTACGAGTAGATGGAAACCCTTGGGCCGCCGTGCCGTACCGTATTTCCCGTTATCGGTCGACTGCTATTGTTATTGTTATATGAATATAGATATACAAATTACACGTAAAAATTTATTTTTGCCAATTTCAACCCTTTAAAATGAGAATTTCGAAAAATCCTTTCTTAGTGCGCCTATACATAGTAATAAGTACATATCCTGAAAATTTCAAATAAATCCGTACGGTAGTTTTGGCTGTACGTTGATTATTGGTAAAGTATACTTTCTCTTATATATAGAGATAAATGATGACAGTTGTTGCGACTTGCCATAAGACAGAGAGATAAAGATGTAGAGTGTAAATGTAGGTGACTATCCTGACTCCAGTCTCAATGAAAAGGGAGGCGGCGCGTAATTAATTAATTTTATATGAATACCAATTTAGGTACCATTGATTTAAATTAAATAATAATACTCAGATCAATAACGTGTATAGGTTGGTATATGTATAGAAAATATCTGTATCAGTGCCTACTATATTATATACATGCAAACATTGGCTAAGGTATTTAGCGTTTTACTAAAAATCTTTATTTTCGTAAATATAGGTATTCTAAATTCATAATAATTTGAACTTCAAATACTATCATCACAAAATTAAAGTGGCCTTATACTTTAAGCTTTTTTTTTAATTCCAGTAAGAAAAAGTTATGAGAAATTTTGAGATAGGTTTATTTTCAACCCTTAACTCATAATAGGTATATAAATCGATACGTTTATATATTTATTATAATTAGGTACCTACTATCCATAATGCATTTAGATTTTTGAATTACAGATAGTAAATCTATTTATTTATTGAAGAATGTCCCTAAAGAATGTTGTTTCAATGCGTTATTCAAAACGTTAGCTATACGCCTAATACCTACCTAATAGTTGAAAATGAAACATAAATTAAAGTGTGTGGTGATGCTTATATGGGGGATATCCCATTATCCCCATGTCTTGTGAAATGTGAGAAGATACTTTTTATAAGTATTCAAGTATACAGATACTATTATTTTGAAATTTGAAAAGCATACCTATACGTACTTGAATACTCGGTAAAAAGTATTCATAGATAGCTACTTTTAATTTTTAAATACTTTCAAATTTTTTAGACAAAATTTTATTTTACTTTATAAATCAACTTACCGATTATTTTTTTTAAGTTTTTTCATGATTGACATTAATTTTATAGAGTATTTTACACCGAATCGTTTTGTATAACTTTTAATATATTACTCATAAAAACTATTTTCTTTATCAAATTATTTAAATTTTTTTTATAGTCACTCAAAAGTCAAAATACGCATTTCGTGACTTCGTGTATTATTACGTGCATTATACATCATAGTGCCCAGGTACCGTATTAAATATTCACTAATGACAGATGACACTAATAATTGTTTTTAAAAATATAGGTACTATCTTATTGTATGTATATAATATTAGGTATAAGTGCTCCTAAACAACTTGTGATATTAAACATTTTTGTATAGAATATATTTTCTGACTTAAATGCCCACTCAAGAAAGTATTTAAGATACTTTGTATAGTTGATTTTTTCAAAAGTATTTAAAATACGCATAGGCGCAATTTAGACAACTGATTTGGGGGGGGGGGCTAAATTTATAAAATCAATACAGACCCGCTGGGGCTCTGCCCCCGCACCCCCACACCACTTGTTATAATTTTTACGGTAATAATATATTACAAAAACATTTAGTTTGGTACTCAACAGTAAAAACAAAATACTTGATAAATGAAACACAATAATATACAACTCAAGTACTCAACAACTCAATGATAATTAATCATTTAATTGTAATTATAAAATAACATAGTTACCATGTGTTAGGTTTGCAAACAGTGATTAGACATAGCGAATTTATTTAATTTATCTTCATTTTAATACTACTAGAAATGTCCTTTTCTTTATATGTCACAGAAGCATTTGAAAATCTATCTTGATGCATAGATGTGCGTATCAATTTTTTTCTTCTTCCTCATAGGCAAAAAAGACCCCTTATTTTCCAAAAATCCTTTTTTAGCGGACGCTTACATCATAATAGCTATCTGTATACCAAATTTCAGCCCGATCCGTCCAATGATTTGTGCTGTGTGTTGATTTATCAGTCAGCTAGCTTGCCGTTTTATACATACAGATGACATCTCCGTAAATTCCTTATTCTAAAAATAGCTTATATTCGATAATAATATTTAAACCCGTGTTACTACTATGGTAGCAGGTTAGTATAGTATACTCATAGAACAATACTATATTCAAGCTGTTATTTAACGATGTATCATATTATATTCATATCATTGAAACTAACATAAATAACAACAATTGATTATATATTCTATAAATTGATGTTAATTATTACTTATTACTAATTAGACGACATACGTACACTGATTATCGAGTTAGCTAAAAAATTCCATATTTAATTTGATAATTGTTTTATTAGGTTGATTTAAGAATGAATATATTTAAAAACTTAGGGGGGCTTAAATAAAACTAGAAAGGGCTAACCCCCCAAATTTCACCAATGAAAATACGTTGATATTGGATTTCTTAAAAAGTATTTGAATCATTTTTCCCTTACGGGTATATATTATTATATAGTAGTACGAGTATATACGAGTAGAATAAGTATATACTAGTACGGCAGTACATGTATTTTAACTTAGATATTATATTCTTATTGAACTAATTAAAACTCAGGTTTTCATAACATGGTACAATATTTCGTAACTAAAAGTTTACCTATTACATTTTTTTCCCGTAATTCCTAATTGAATTTTAAAACCCCACTGAGTAACCGCGCCGGTACCTATAATGTTATATAAACGTGTTTATTCAGTCAAATAAAATATATACCTTGAAAAGTTTAAACGAGTATTGCGCAATAATTGGGGTGTTACTGGGTTACAGGTTGGGCGTATAGGCGCCAGAAATTATCATATAGGTATACCCAGTACAGTATCCACTATATCCAAATAATATTAAATCATAATATATGTATATGTATATTATATTCTGTACTACCAGACGGTTATCGAAACTCGTTTAACGAGGCCTAAATACCTGCATTTTTTCGAAAATTTAACAAAGTAGATTTTTTTTTATCTTTAAATACGCAATGTTTAATGTTGTGGTTCGCACGTTCCAACGTAGTGCAGTCTATCTATACCCAGCTAATCCGGCCGCGTTTCAATGTCGAAACCGATATATTTTTCGATTTCATAAGAAGAATACCTATTTGAGTTATTTCTCGATGTCATACAATATTCGCACAGAGTGAGTGCCACGCGCGTCTCAGCCGTATGCGTTAGGTACCCAAAATGTTTCTTCGCCGCCGGACCCCTCAGAGGTAAGTAAAAAATAAAAATGATCGCGAACCCCGTAATAAAAATAACTTATACTAACATCAATAAAATATAATAATAATTCGTGGACCACAGTTTCACCGATCTATACGACTATACATCATGATAATAATAATAATAATAATAATAAGCGTTTTCCGACGACAGCGCGAACACCCTATACACCGTTTGCGTAATGTGTTTTATTGCTGTATAATATTATATAGGTTCGGTTAATATTACAATGATGATGACGATGATTACTATGAATTATGGTAATGATAATTCTCCGTGGTTATCGTCTATTATTATCTGAAGTACCTACTTGGTTGTCGCCGTTTTACAATAGTATCTCTAGAGTAAATACACGGTTTTTATCATCTGGTAAACAGCCGTAGTCGAGTGTTGTATTATTGTATGTATGTATGGAAGTACGTGTAGTTGGTGTGTGTGTGTGTGTGTATTTCAATAACAGTATTATAAAAATAATAGCCCGTGACTTATATTGCTCGGCTACAAGATTTGTAAACGAGACTTAACGTTATGGATGATTAAATCGGACGTATTAAATTGGAATCCTCGTTAGGTAGTCATTATATTATAATATCTATTTGTACATTGTTTTATACATACTATTGTAACACTACTAAATAGGCGAGTTATCATAATATTATAATAATATGTTACTTTATAGGTTCATTATACACACTACACTGCAGACACTCGCTCGCTTGTGCGGGGATTCAAACCTGCCATCTTCGCGGGCACACAACGTACACATACGCGGTATTCGTTTATTACGGTTACAATGGTAAGTATATCCATACATAATATTTATGATTATTATTTTCCCCTAAAGTCTATCGCTCTTAGATCCCCAAAAACGTTCGCCTTTCGCACGTGAATATTACGGTCTATACCTACACACGAGCTGTTATTTGTCAATTACGTATACGCAGTGTATAATATGTTTTAATTCATAGTAATAATAATATTTACCTATCTAACCTTTAGGCGGCCGGTGTACAACAGTCAATATATTATTACATAGGTACTGTAGGTATACCCATTATCCGCATGTGTTAAATTAGAAGTCTTGCGCAATAGACTATTCTGAATATAAGTGTAATAATTGCAGATAACGCGCGCATGATGACCGTTTTAATCGATTAAAATAAATTATACTCAATAATGGAATCTGTAAAAATTAAATATTTTTTTTGTTATGAATCATTATTTTTATACTGTTACATGCACGTGGTGTACGCATATTAAATGATTATATTATTAATCGTCGTTACGACTATATTCTAATATGTTAATAAAATATTATCAAATGTTTTATAATATAATACACCTATTGTTGAATGTATCAATATAATAATATGATTCCAATAATAATGATGCAATTGCTGTTGACGCTGGTGTCAGACATATTATTAGACGACGTTTATTATATAGAAAATTAAATAGCAGTTCCACTCTCTGTAATAATATATATCGTATTATCTGTTTATCTACAGTGCAAATATTTACTGACGTTTACGGCTCTCTATTTTCATAGATTCTTAGTGAAGCGAAGAATGCTAGTTAGTGATGTTTTTTTTATTCCTATATAGAATCCTATATTGTATCTTTTCGTGAACACTTTTTTCGGATAGATGAAGTGCTCGTAAATTATTTCATGTATAACATGTTCAATGAAAACAATAAAATTATTTTCTAAATGGTAGGTACATTATTGGAGTTGTAACTTCTCGATTTTACTCAAAAGCTAGAAAAAAAACACGGACGACCGTCGACTATTTTTGAAGAACTGCTCAACTCGAAATCGTTTATCGATTGCCATGATTTATCATCTTAGATATTATTAAATTTCTATATAACACCACATCAACGAGGCGAGCGAAGTAAAATAAGTATAGGTGACAGATCTCTGATCGGTATTAAAAAAAAATTATAAAAGTACTGCATTTAACGTATATTTACTCGAGAAAAAAATGTTTTATGTTATATTATAAGACAATAGGAGTCGTATTGTATATGGGCGCGCCGACATTCGATAACGTTCTATATAGACAGTTGAATAGTAATAATAATAATAAAAAGAAAGTAAACGCATTATAATTAATATGATGTAAAAAAATGATTTATATTTGGTTGATTACACTCTACAATTTTTCGCACAACTAGCACAATATTTTGTTTCGTTAAAAATTAAAATATTGTATACATATTTTAATACTGTTATAATAATACCTATAATAACTGGTACAGTAAATATCATATCGACATACGACGTGGCCGTCACATTATTTGTTATTGAAACACAAATTCTATCGATCCGTTTTATCCACCGTACCTGCAGTATAAAATATTATAATTGTACTTAAATATAATATTATGCATTTATTTTTTTTTCCTTTACAGAACCGCTGCCATGGTTGACGCAGTTTATCGAGGTAACATCGACGAGTTGCTGTCTGTGATTAACCACCTGAAGAAATACATAATCGCATTCATAATCGTTCTACTGGTGCTGTTATCGGTGTTTCATTTCTCCAAGTTTTCAGTACATGTCGTGCCACTGATCATCGTCACGTTAGTGCTGTTGCCGGCCGTCTACTACACAACCGTTCTCGTTTTGAAGTTCAGCACCGGTGTAATTGCTTCGAATCAAGTCGTGAGTACGATTAAACAAAAAACGTGTTATAAAATCGAATTGTATGTCAGCTCTAGCTGACACGCCGCCGTATAATATAGTAAATACTGGCTAAACAGTAAACCGTACGTAATATTATGCAAAAGTATTTCAAGGGTATTCATCATATAATATTATATACCACATACTGCGCCTATATCGTACAGGTGGTTACTGGTTTTTATTCCTGTTTATCGCGGACTATACACTCTAGCTAGTATAGGTATATTATGCAGCACATACGGTAATACAATAATATTATACATTATAAACCGTATTTATACATCTGAATTCGATTCATTTCAGTGCTGTGTAGCCTGCAGTAAATTTTTTTTGTTCGGGAGGCTAGGCGTGACTGGATGATGGGACATTTTTTTTTAGGAGTGTAAGAATTCACTGAATTTTTGACTCGGCCGTTGGCTAATTGCGATGTGAATCTGAACATGAAACTCATTAAAATAATTATATCTAGTACCGGCATTTTTTAAATTATAATATTGAACTATAGGTAAATAATTGCATGTTTTTAAAAAAAGTAGAAATCGCGGTAAAATATAAAAAAAAATTACTAGGACGCATTTATAATGTTTAAAGCGTTATACGTTTACGAATTGTTGATTATTAAATAATATGCGTATAATAATAATAATTATTATTGTCTCATTTCATTAAAAAATCAATATCACTTATAATATATTAGACTTAAACGCAGTACCTACCAATCGTCTAATAAATTGACTATAAATTTGAACTAGAAACACATGTCTATCAAATAGCATGCATGAACTTTTATCCTTCGCATATATATTGTTTTGAATGAATGTAGGAAAAAAAAATCACCGGAAAAATAATCCATGGAAAAAATTCAAATAAAAATTAATAAATATAAAAAATATATATAATTAAAGTATTAAATTATTATTTTTAATTTTAGGAAAAAAATCCAATTTATTTATTTAAAAATTTCAGTTGTGTTGTCATTTATATTATTCATTTTATAATAATAGCAATAGTATTCTATGGATATAATGTGTTTTTTAATTTTTTTTGTGTGCCTGTCATTGCCTTTTGGGGCACTAAAATTGGTTCGATTTTCAACTTCAGTTTCTTGTTTGGTGGGAAAGTGAATAGTATAAGTGGGTAGGTGAATTAAAGATGTCAAAATTTAAAATATCTAGTCGTTTTCAAAAGCAAGGGAAAAAACCAAAAAAAAATAACAACCAAGGAAAAACGGAAATTTTTAAACAAAATCGGTTTTCAACAAAATCATTTTCTAATTCAAATTTTTAAAAAATGTATTATATACATCATATTATTATAAACAAATAATAATAATTCAACTTAACTGGCTACCGTATTAATAATAACAATATAAATACACTATAAAATTTCTTAGGCTGACCGCTGACCAACCGTCTTTCTGGTTAATTAATAAGTCAGTAAGTATAATATAATTTTTTATAATACTTATGTAGTTCATACTGCAACAGTGCAACATGTACATTTAAAAAAGAATCACTCTGTACAAAGTATATACATAGATAATATTAGTATAATATTATGCATATCTAGGTGTAAATCTTTTACTGCCCCAAAAGGCGATGACAGACACACAAAAAATAAAAAAACATCATTACGATAGAATACTATTGCTATTATTATAAAATTAATAATATAATTGAGAACAACTGAAATTTTTAAATAAATAAATTGGATTTTTTTCCTAAACTTTAATTTTATGAACATCAATGTTCAAAATTAAAGATAATAATTTAATAGCTATTTTTGCTGACTACTGTTTTAAATACATAATAATATTATTAATTATAATACTACATATATACTTGTAACAGTTTAATTGAATTATCATACGATTTATTTTGGTAAAATACATATATATATATGTATTATATTACATTATCAGACATCGAAAGTAATTCAATTATCAACTGATCACATTATCGTTTTTTCGTTTTTGATTATAACTATAGTCGATATCTATTAGAGCTTATAGATATCACGAGAGATAATTTATGAAGAAGGCTCTGATATTGGTACTTAATTAATCCTAATCACCAAATAAGATTTATATACTTATGTTTGATATAAAAATTACGGCAATGACCTTGCTGTTACTTATAAAGTTTTTTTTTTGTATTTTTAAAAACAGATTTTCGTCCGATTGAACTAAAATATATTAATCGTTTGCGACAAAAATACGATACCGTTTATTTCTTTTTAGAGATAATAATAACAGGAAAATGTATTATCAGTAACTTTTCTACATTAAAAGTATAAAACAATAGCTTACTTGTAAATTGCATACATGATGTACAGTAAATCATAATATAATATGGTCATTGGTCATACTTACGGGGTTAATAAGTTTTATATTTTAATAATTATACATTTTTTTTTATATATTTGGTATTGGTAAAAGGCTTCAACTACACAGGTTTTCAGCCTAAATTGACTTAATATTTAAACAAAGAGGTATAGTGCGGTATACATTAACACTTAATACAAATATATAAAATACAAACACTTACCTAATACAAGTACGTCATTTACAATTTATGACAAAGGTTTGTACAGCGGAAAAAATGCATTGAGTGTGATTTGTGACGGTGTTCTCTTCATCTAAGGGCTGATGATTGGTGAAGTGTGATATGATTATTGAGAATCTTGCTGGCTTCGGTGTGTTTGGGGTAGTTGATGACTATATGTTCTATTGTTAGAGTTACATTATTAGAGGTATTGTATAGTATTTGTGCTGGTTTCTTCCTGATGAGATATACGTTTGTTAGGCAAGACAGGCCTATTTTAGCACGAGTAATGGTTACTATTGCTCTCTTCTTTTCGTATCAGGAGAATATTTAAATTTTTTTTAAACAATTTAACATTTCTCAATTTGTTGGAGAGAGGTAAATTTTCCCAAAATGTCTTCTATTATTTTGTTATGGATTATGTTAAACGTATGAGGTTAGGTTAGGTTGAGGATGACGTATTCATTTTAATGAATAATGGAGATGAGGTGGCTCCGTAGGCTGTTTTGTCAGCTTTCTCGTTTCATCGATGTGTGAGGGTCCCTATAACGTGAAATTATGTATTTTAAATTTGAGTGAAATAGTGGGCTTATAAATGCGTACATGGTACGTATAATATTGTATATAATTTGAATTTTCAACTTCGGAGTGTAAATAATACCTATTAAGTATACAATAGTATTGAAATTTCATTGATGTAGGTTAGGCTTCTGAGTTATATTAAAATATATTATGATATATTATTGTGGTGGAATAATAATTTAATTAATTTCATAAAAATGGTTTATAAGTTGGTAATACTGTTTTTCTGTAAAAATGTTTTGAAAATTCTTTGTAAGAATCGTTGTTTTCTATGAAATGTATAGTTTGTAATTTTTGTTTTTTACCATAACGTAAAGCGCTTTTTATTGTGTACAGCTGAAACTGCTGCAACCTTGTGTAGATTTACACAAATCGTGTATTTGCAAGAGCATATTTGACAAACACAGCTGTCATTTTTATTTCTTATTTTGTTCGATCGTATTTTATTTTGTTGACTTTCAAAAATCAAAATTATTGCAGCTCTACGGCCATACATTTTAAAATTATATTGTTAGCACCAAATTTAAATTTGTATGGCCATTTGGGATTTGGGAAGTATACATATTATAGATATATTATAGGTACAGTCATACACAATTAATTTATGAACCAAATAATATAATTATAATTATAATTTATATTTATATATTGTTATACATAGGGTGTAACAGGATGACCTAACTTTTGTTCTAATCAATATTTTTAAAAATGTTTCTTTTTATATACAATTTATTGACTTGTGCGTTACTTATAAAATATACCTAAATTTTTTCATTTTTATTTTTTAATAAGTACTGAAATAATAAAATTTTAATTCTGATTAAAATTGTTTTTGAAAACTTCAAAATAGCCAATTTGTTAATCTCGTTTTTAGAAAACTATTGACTGTAAAAACATTTATCTAAGTCAAGTAGTTTATTTATCATGGTTTTTTTTAAATGTTACATTTTTTTTGAAAAGTTATAACTTTTTCAAAAAATATTTAGATTTTAACAAGTAACTATTTGAAAATTCTCGTTAAATATTTTAAAAAAGTGTATACTTTTCGAGTTACAAAATTTAAAACGTTTTTTACGATTGGATAAAGTTAACTAATCAAAAATAATGAGATTTAAAAAAATTTTAAAAAATAAACCACATAAGTTAAATAAATGTTTTTACAATCTACATTTTTCCAAAAACAACATTTACAAACTGACTATTAAACTATTTTGAATTTTTAAAAAACAAATTTATATCAGATTTAAATTGTTTTATTTACAGTATTAAAAAATAAAAACAAAAATTGTTTTAGGTACCTACTATACTTGTAGTGTAAGCGTTTGTAAATGATATTTAAAAAATAAAAAATAAAAAATATTAATTAATACAAAAATTATTTAATTCGTCAGGTTTTCCTGTTACAGCCCGCAGTATATTATAGGTACCTAGCCAATAAAATAAATACACGACGTTTAATATAGTATTAATGAGACTGCACGTAGGCTGCTGTTTATAATAATATAATAACACAACAATAATATTATATTATTATAATGTAATAGTATTGTAATATACATTACACTTTATTAAGCCCTCCCAGCTTTTGTATTTAATTTTAGTGACATACGAGCGTAGGTATATTATATTGATTCCGATTGATGTAGTCATGCATTGATATATAACGTCATTATTATAAAATATAAGGTGATAACACGTTACACTGACACAGCACACTCATAAATAGGCGCGTGCAGGAATTTTTCATAGGTATGCAAAATTGAACGAGTCTAAAGATCTATGCAAAAAATTTTATTGAAAAAATGTCTACTATAAATAACTATCATATATAAAATGTTTTGATGACAATAGCAAAAAAACTTATTGTACAATTAATTATTAAAAATCAAACATTCCTTGCTCGTTAAAGGTTAACAGACCACTGTTTTGCGTGACCAGTGGTTGTGGATATGTACCTTTTTATATTGAATTTGATAATTGATTGTTATCAAAGCTTCCGAGAGGAGTGTTTTAGTATATTTTCTAACATTAAAGATAAATAATTTGTATTCATTGAATAAAACATAAAAGCAAATTTATTTATTTTAAAATTTAAAATTATTATAACCCGTGCCTATATAAATATTAAACTGAAATTCCAAGTATATTTTATATAATTACTATTATCATTATACATAGTACTATGTATAATCAATGATATTAATGATTATATAATATTGTTGAATAATGTAAATATAATATTTATAAAAAAACGTATGGTGCGGCTCTCCCAACATAATGATCACTTTGCACCTTATATTACAGTGTAGGTATGATTAAGTCGGACATTTTAAAGAAATTATCTAATGCGTTTCTTGATTCTAATTCTGAAACGTAAATTAACGTAAATTTTACAATAGACTATAGAGTTTATATTATAGCATTCGTTAAAATTGGTTAGTATTTTATTACCGCATGTTTAGGTAGGTATGTGAAAATAATCTTTATAACAAATTAATTGAATAGCCTTTAAATTAGTTTTTTAATTATAATGTTTTCCGAACAATTATTTCTTTTTATAGTTGTCACTTAAAATAATAATCATGTGCACAATTATTCATGAATGTGATTTTAATTCCTCGTCATGGTATTAAGGCCCGTTATGGTATATATTTCAGTTGTGACTTTCGTTGTTGATTTTTTACTTATATTATTGGACGATTGGTATACGTAATACAACTACTAACTTACACTTTTAGAACTGTTATTATTTTTGTTATTAGCAATAAGACTGCTTTTATACTGTTTTGTGCATTTAATGTTATGGCATGCAACAAACATTAATCAAGTATTAATGTGTTCATATTGAATATTGAATATAATTGCTGGATTTTTCAGCAGGGTCATGTGATCAGATTGATGCGAGGAGAACTGCGTCGCTGGAGGAAAATAAACAAAAGTAGTATCTGTATCAACACAGTGAGAGACAAGGGTAGGAATATATAGAATAGAACGAATAATTGTGTAGTCATGAGGTAAGAGAAGATTTTAAGAAAAAAGTATATAAGGGGTATTATAGCCCCCACCATCGTCTGATTAATCCCTTTATTTGTGCCTTTGGTACTAACCACAATTCATTTAAATGTATTATTAGTGTTAACATTCCCCGCAATTGAAAATTCCTGGCCACACCAAAATCATATTCCAAAACGGATTAAACGGGGGAGAAGTAAAGATACCACACGAGAAATTAAGATTTTCACGGCCTTACCGATAGCTATGAATATGTTAATATGGTGTTTGAATGAGAGGTTGGGGTGGTTTGGGTAAAGTAAAAGCCGAGACCCTTGACGCAAGATATACACGTTTTAGTGAAGAGTCATTAAGGGTATATGAGTAGAGAAGAGTTGAGTGGTTCTTGCAAAATTACATAGCTTAAGTAGGTATATAGATCTCGAGAAAAATAAATTATAGAAAAAAATAAGGTCATTCTGCAGAAGAGGACAGTCATTAGAGGAGCTGATTTTCCTGTAGAATTTAAGATGTTCATAGATACTTGAGATTGTAATATAGATATTTATTGTCATGGAAATTTACAAAATATATTTTAATAACTTTATAATTTATATACTTAAATATAGTGTGATAATTCATATCACAGTAGCTGCAGGCATAATCACTTGAAATTAGGTACCTATTTATTTAATTCTATGAATATAATTTATAACCAGTTACTACTTTGATATTTTAAAATGTGATAATATAATATAGCTTATAATTGTTTATTATTTTATTCATTGTTTTGGACTAAGTTTGATACAACTTAATAATTTTATAATATTATAAAATTAATAGCATATTAAATTGACCGACAAAATAATAAAATTAAGTGGCACAGCATCTAGAAAATTAGCCATAGAAACAAATAAGTTATAAAAATACACTTGTTATTACTTATTTCTATTAAGTTCTTAATTTAGAACATAATTTTATGAATTATAAATTATAATCAAGAAACCAGAAGTTTTGACATGTATGTAGTAACGGGTTGGTAGCTTATAAGTTCTTGAAAACTTTTTGTATTTAAATAAATCAGTGGCACATTTTTTTAAGTGGGAATTCGGGTTACATTAAAACTTTACCTAGTGCGTGAAACTTTAATTACGTTTATGCGATTAGTGATTACAGTAACTTACCATAGGCGGTCCCAGGATCTTACTTCAGGTGCAGCATAGATGACTAATTTCTAAATGTTAGGAGTATCGGGAATGTGTACGAAGTTACAGTGGCGCCGAACTCAGAATTTTTTTGTGAAGCGAAATCTAGAATTTTTTACCCACGCACCCACCCAAAATTTTCAGCCATCTAATATAATAAAAAATACACACTACACACAATTTTAGATTATGAGCGGAGCGATGAATGTATTGATTTTACAATGATGCGTGTTTTTTTTTATTTTTGTGTCTGTGTACACGTTTAGTGCAACTTCAGTATCTTGTTCGATGGGAAAGTGAATCTAGTTGGTACTTTTGGGAGGTACATTTTTGAAATTGAATTTTGTATAGCGACAAAACTGACAACGAAATACGAATTGCACCACAAAACACGATAAAATAAAATAAATATGATTTGGGATTTGGCGAATGAAGCGGCTGACCGGTGCTGGTATATAGTAGAAAAACATGGGATTACCACTGACAACTATTTATAGAATCTAGTGATATTATACCCAAATACCCAATAAATATTATATGATACTATATGATAATAATGACATAGTACTATCACGATTAAAGATAGTACAATCGTGGGTAATATTATATAATAAATTTTAATAAATAACGCAGCATGCGGTGTCGGGTGTGGACTTCTAATTTCTATTACATGCCATCAGGAATCAATTATGTATAGAACACAAAACACCTGATTTAATTTTGTTAACCCAGTAACTACTCCCTAGAACTTACCTATACCCACCTACCCACCTAACCCATTTAGAAGTGAAGCGAACGCTTCACATGGTATATGAATATGATTTCGGCGCCACTGCGAAATTAGATTTACTGAGTATCAATGAACCATAATTTACTTTAGACTATTATATAAAATTGTTGAAACTAGTCCTCCGAACTTGGTTTTTCTTCATATGATAATTATAGATGTGATCGTGACTATATAAATACCGCTGTTAGTCTTCTTCCCCTTAAATCCTGGCTTGATCATCAGAACTACGAACTAACAACTATCCAGTGTTGGGTAAATTACTTTTGATAAAAAACTCAATTACGTTACTCATTACATTAAATATTTTTATTTAAATTACATTCGTGTTACCCGGCATTATTTTTATCACGTTATGTTACTTTTTCATTCAAAAAGTAACGGGTCGTGAATAGTTACTTTTTCAAAATTTAACGAAAAAAATCAGTCCATAACGAATATAATAAGTAATAGGTATACTATTAATTATTATATATAAATCGTATAGTAGTATATGTAAGACATTGATTAAGTAGGTACACTATATTGATAATGGATGAATGTAATACGCATGAATAAAATGCGTAAAATTTCTGCATCTTTTATAATATTCATCATTATTTTTTAAAACTTTCAGAATAGTAAATACATTTTATATATTTTTAATTTTTCTCGAATATCCTAACCCTTAGTTTATGTCATGTACTCTACATTCATAACTTATTTTAATAGCGTGGAAAATAACACGTTACTCCATAGAAATTACTTTTAATAGAAATTTCGTTACAATTGCGTTAATTTAAATAAACTATAATGAAATTACTACAGCGTTACTGGCGACTGCAATAGTAATTTTGCTACAGTAATTTGTAATTTTCGTTTCGTTACTAACCAACACTGCAACTAACAACTAAGTTCATGATCAGAAATGATCATGATCGTAAAATAACAAAGATATATAAATTATAAAATATCTACCTTATGAGTTATGTAAATTATATGATTTCAACCAATAAAATAAAGTAGTGGTTGAAATGTCAGGTTGTCAGAGGCTGCACCCGTAGGACCACCTATGTAACTTACTCAATGATGAGGTACCCTCGAAATCTACTAAACAGCAGAAGCGAGTACTTTGTATTTTGATATTAATTTCTTGCTTATATTAAATGTAATTTTATTTTTCAGGGAGAAGTCTCAACAATGAACTCTGAAAACAACCAACAAGTCCTAAAAACTCCCGACCTCCCATACCCGAACAGTCCGACACCGCCGCCGTCGTACGAGGAAGCGACGCGAAACGACCATTACTATCAACCACAATCGTGGTTGCCTTCGACTAGCAGCGGGTATACCAGCAGTGGTCACTCGACAATACCCACTGTGTTCAATGTTGAGTACCAGTACAACGATGCCATGTCAAATGTTCACAGAGGTATACCGGCTGTGACCACAACCACAACCACACACAATCAGACCCAAGACGATAGCACGTCGTCGCACAAGTCTAAAATCCAAAATATTCCCAGTGTGACCATAACGTTGGACAATGATCAACATCCAAATGAAATTTAATGAAATAATAATAGTTGGGAGTCTAATATCGAGTGTTAGGATTTGAGTTTGACGGAAATATGAAAATCTACAGGATCATAAGGACAACCGATTGAACTAAGATAATCCTAAAATTTATGGTAATCTGAATTGTCAGGGTACTTAACACAGACAATTTAGATAATTGAATTTTCTTAACTATTATATTTTTAATTATTAAATTATTTAACTGAATTATTATGATTATTTAGAATAAAATAATAAAAATTATTGTTATTATAATTACATAGGCAACGCATTTAATATTTGTCAAATAATTATTTGTAAAATCGTTAAAAAAATATTTATAGTAGGTACCAGGTACCAGGTAACTTAACTAATATCATCATATTATATTATATTGTTATTTAATTTTATTTTCATTATTATTTTTATTATTATTATTATTATATTATTATTTTAGTTATACTGTGGTTTATATACAATAATTTGTATAGGTTCTTATCGTTGTTTAAAAAAGAATTTGGAAGTTTTGAAATTTGTTCTCAATTTCCTAATAATGTTTGTGATTAATTTTGTTGTTGAAATACATAAGTAAATCAAATACATATTATAATCAAAATATCTGAAATTCAATTTTTTCCAAGACTTTAAATGACAAATCTATAGCGATGAGTGTGGTTAGTCTATTATACCTATGCAATAATAATACATTAATGTTTATTTAACTTTTGTCACAACAATTTATAAATACTTACTTTCAATACTTACCTCTATAATTTGATTATAGTATAAAGTACTTGTTTTTATACATTTCTTTCTAAACTACGTTATTATTATGTATATTTTAATAAGTTACCAATTACACTGACATTCAAAATGGAAATAATTTGGTTGAAAAATTGATAACCCAATTTATTTGATTTGGGAATAATTGTATTTATGCGATTAACATTGGTAAATGTTATTGGCATATGTTAAAATATGTATATTAAAATTCCTCAGGATCATAATATCAATCACAAACATTTTCAAAGGCATGCCCATGGGAGGGGGGAGATTAGGGGTTATATACCTCAATCCCATTGACCATAAATACCCTTATTTGTGTCTTTGGTATTACCACCACAATTCATTTAAATGTATTAATAGTTATAACACTCCCTGCCTCATTGAAAATTCCTGGACATACCGCTGAAAATTTGGGTTATATTAATGGTTAATCTGGTCCCTTTATATTTTAAAGAAATATAAATAAATCTATTTAAATTAAAATTCCAAACTAGGAATTTATTATTATTTTTCAAATATCATTGTAACAATATAGCAGGAGCCTTGTATTAAATTTTCAAGCTTTTTTACCCAATAAATAAGGTTTTATTGACATCCATAGAAAAAAATACTAATAAAATTGGAAACTGTAAATATTCCTAAATAGTTCAAAACAAATCAAAATGTTTTTAAAATTGTAGCGTGTATAGAAAATGCAAATATAAACAACCAGTGAAATTTTCATGTATATACGTTCATTTATTTTAGAGTTACACCAAAAACCAAAATTGATTTTCAAAACAGGTTTGTTTTTTATTTTTTTTTGTGTCTGTCATCACCTTTTAGGACAGTAAAAGTGCTTGGATTTTCTTCAATAGTAACTTTTCTGATAGGAAAGTGAATCTTTAAGGGGTCAAAAGTAAAGATTTCCAAGTAGTTTTTAAAAGCGCTGTGAAAAACAAAAGAAAAATTAAGGAAAAACAGGAAATTTTTATGCAAAATCTGTTTTCGAGAAAATCGATTTTGGTTTTTGGTGCAACTCAAAAACAAATGACCGTAGATACTTGAAAATTTCACTGAATGTTTATATTAGCATTTTGTATATTTGACTCTTTTTGAGCTGTTTACGGACATTGTCAGTTTTCAATTTTTTTAGTTTTTTTTTCTACAAATATCAATAAAATTTTATTTGTTAGTTACAAAAGCTTGAAAATTTAATAGAAGGCTCCTGGGTTAGTGTTTCAAGGCAGATGAAAAAAATTAAAAATCTTTAGTCACGTTTTTTATTAATACGCATTTAAAGTTCAAATTTTGACAAAATACGGAAAAATCATGAAAATTAGTAAATTATTTTGAGTTGAGATTTCATAAAAATTTTTCTTTTTAAATCTAAGATTTGAAAATATAATACAAGATTATCCATAAGTTTATCTACCTCTATCCAAAAAAAAAAAAAATGTCTACGAGAAAGTCAAATTAAATTTTTATGAGCGTTTGAAATTCATATTTTTACAACATTTGATATTCACTCGATTTCCATAATAATATTATATCGATTTCGGTAATATCATAGGCTGACTGACTATTTTCGCTCAGAATCGTTTTTCTTATACAATGTTATTATATCATTGAGTTCAAATTTAACACCATCTATTACAGTGACCCACTTGTAACCTACTGTACAGCAGAGCGACATTCACTTACCCACCTTTTTTAAGTTATAATCTGATATTTTGTTATTGATATAGTTTCCTCCCCTAGTATTTGGGCTAATGCTAGTTCTGATACAAGTCTTACTACAAACGCTTGCGAAAGTATCTACAAATAATATGTGGACCACACCTACACATTATATTATTAATTTGTATTATATATTTGGAGTAATGACGTTTAAGTTATCAGTCCTAAGTCTGAATAAATTTTCGTGTGGGAACTTTCGTACGGGTGCAATTTTTTTCCGTGAGGGAATTTACATATGTACCCGCTTACCTGCTATGTTTCGTGTGGGAACTTACTAAACCCCGCTGTTTGTACCGGTGGAAGACATAAGCGCCAAAATGAGATAAGAAAAACAAAGTTGTATCGTACGAAAGCGCCAAAATCGTATCGTGGTGCTTATGTTCATATTATTATGGCTGTTTGTACGTTAATTTAACTCTTAAGTATCAAATGTATACCAAGGCTGTGGCTTTTACTTAATTCCTCCTACGGTGGATTAATATAATCAATTAACACAAAATCCTAACCTAACTGTACTAAAATCCGATGAATAAAAAAAAAATATATATATATATACATAATGGAATAGATGTAGCAGTAGATATATAGTACAAAATACATATGCAGAATTGGAACAATCGATTTCGATTAATTTTTTTTAAATAATAAAAAACCATTTGATAGTATATTTTTTTTATTTTAATTTTTTTTTATGGATACACGTATACATTTTGTAAGAAAATAACAGCATGGTTGTTGTTTATATAGTTAAAGAAATGTGTTATGTTCGGCATTTGTGGGTACTTGAACAATAACTGCAAAATTTTGAAATATCGAAATATTAAAATCATTGTCTAGCATTTTTCGTTTAAAAATTAAACGTAATATAATTATCTACAAATTATTTTGTATATTAAATAAAATATATTTATCAGCTCTAGCTGATCCCGCGCACATCGCTAACCGTAAAAAATGACAACTCTTAAAAAAAATGTGATTGATCAACTCCTTTTGGGTGTAACTCGTTGCAGTAAGTGCGGTTCAGACACCCTATGTCGAATCGCGGACAATGTGCGACAGCATATCAAGTAGGCAATCGGTGGATTGCAGACACGCCAAAGATCGTGCAACTCAGCCACCTTTGTAGGCAATGCGCGAAAATTCGATTTGATGCATGCTTGTACTTGATCTGCCCGATAACCAATGGCAACCAATAAAATAATAAATACTAATTTCTACTAATTATTTCTCCTATAACCATAGCAACCATTTATAAACAAAAATTTCCATCGTAAATCTCAACATTTCTGTTTGAGCCACTCCTCGGGTCGGACCTACCGGGTCCAATTGTGAATGTAAACCGTCCGGAAACCACTCAATCACAAAAAATTTCATCAAAATCGGCGTTACCGTTCTCAATTGATGACTTACTATACATTTTTCACACCATTTTTTATATATAATAAATAGATAATATCTATGCATTATTAACTATTGTACAAGCTATTACGGCAGTTAACAAAATAATATAAATTATTATCAATCATGCGTTAGATGATAACTTTGTAAATGTATTATAATAACATAATTAAATTCAAAATGGTTTTTAATAATTTTTAACGCTGTATTTATAATAAGTAATAGTTTGTATGAAAAGTGTCATAGAACAATGGACAATGGTCAATCATTATAGCCAATAGGTTCCTATAATTCCTATAATTTTTCTTAAGTAATAGCACATTAACAATAGATTATCAATTAGCTATCGTTGTTATCAATTATTATATTTTGGATTTTAAATTGGTAAATGATACCATTTTGAATAATATAGGTAATTGTTAAGTCAATTCAAAATTAAAATGTTTTTATTTTTAATTTCAAGTATTAAGAATACGTTTTGACTCTATACTTAAAAAATGAAACAACGAACACTGTTTTGTTTTATACTTTTATTACCAAAAGATTTCTTAATGTCCATAATATGGTTCTCTATTGTAGAGTTTTATTCTTGTCACATCTTCGCTCTGCCCGTAAAATACTACCTACTATACATCTCCGGTATAATTAATATTCGTCTCAATTTTCGTTCACCATTCAAAATACTACATTTATTCATTTCAACAACTATTTACGTTGATTTCCTCATTTTAAATATTATGGTTATTATTATAATATTTTACTTCTACATATTGTTCACATTTTTATAGATAAGCGGGCTATAATCTTATTTTTAAACAGTTAAATCTGTTTATAAAAAAATATGAAATCTGACTTCAATCTTTAATGTTGATACATAAGTATATTCGTATAGGTATATCAATTGTTTTACTATAATAAATATACAATAAATATTGGACGATAATTATTAATCATGTTTATTTTTGGGTAAATCAATATTTTTTACAATTAAATTATAGAACATTAATATTGATGTGTTGAATTTACTTTTCTATTTCACTAATTTATTTGATTTAATTGTAATCAAATCTATAAATGTGTTAACAATTAGTAGGTACGTACTTAAATATTTAATTAAACCCCTTATGACATGGTACATATTATAATATCTAGGTAATGTTATTATTATCTAACTGGAAAATATTTTATTTAACCTTATTATTTTCTAAATGTTTATATTGCTGTTGATTTCTGTAAATAGAATTGTACAATCGATTGAAATTCTGAAAATAATGTAAATAATATAATATAAGACACTAAGATTATAATTTAAATACATTATTATCTAAAATACAAAGTATTACTGTGTATTACAATTATGTAATATTTCATTATTTTAAACTTGCAAATTTTTTAGTAAGTGCATACAAACTATGTAAAAATTCTTAGTAATCTTTAACAGTCTTAACAATCTTTTCATTTAGGATATTAGTTTTAAAATATAAATACGAAGGGCTACAGTAATGATATTATTTAAATAATTATGATACAAAATAAATGGAATAATTAATATCTGAAATTATTTCCCCAGAGTTGAACTGTAATATCCATATAATTGATAGAGATAGACCTACATACAATTATGATATGAAAGTCATAATTCAATATTTATAATGCTGATCGTACGCAGTGTAAAAATAAGTTGCTTACTATTGGTATATTGGTTGACCATATTCTCGGACGTATGGGCTTCTGAAAATTAAAAACTTGGATTTAACATAGAATTAGGAGGTGTAAGTTAGATAAAATTGATTTTATAGGTACACAGATTTAATTATGAAGTTTTTATAATTTCATTTATTGGTATTCATAATATAAGATACAATGTCTGGACTATTACACTTACCTATTGGTAGACTTCATGTTATTGTAATTTATTTTTATTTTTTACATAGCTTGATTCACATTACATAACTTTATTTTTTAGAAACCTTAGTAACGTGATCAACCTATTTTTATCGTATTGTGAGTAGGTAGTGTGTCGTGTAGTGTGTGTTCTACTGCACCAACCAGACTAACCGGTACTGAAATGGAGTTATCTTGTCCAACTGTCCCAGTGACCCGTCGACCCGACCTAAGTAAGCAGATGGTTGGAATGGTCGGAATACCCGAACAGTAGTAGGTATAATGATTTAATTTATACTGAGATGGTGTTGATCATTTTTTCGGAAGGAATAAATGGGAGGTCCTGATTTCTGAATTACTTTTAGAGAAAACCAAGTTAGAGTAACTCAAGACTTTTTCATCGTCAAAATTATATATCAATACTCACTTAATATATTCATCCCATACGACGATAATACGAACATTGCAGCTACTACGAAAATAACGTAAGGCCATGTTTTCTTAAATCCAATCATTATTGATATTATTAGTTTCTATAAAATAAATACCTACAAAAATTAATTTTTCGATGACTTATATAATGACAGTCTTTGAAAAAATACTGTAATAAATTCACGACTTAATGCATAACTCCTTTAGTATGGCAAATCAACTTAATAGTTAAATAGTTTGAATAAAATAAAATCGTATATCAATACATGTATATTACTAAAGTTTAGTAGATACAAAACCATTAAATGTTTCTAAGCAACAGAATTTTTTAGTTACCTTTACCCCAAATATCCAAATGATTTATGTTCTTTTAACAATTAATAGAGAATATAAGTGTGGTTCGAGTGAATATGTACTGCAAGAGCACAGACATACACAACTACCTAGTATTTTATGTACCATTCCTAATTTATTTGTATAGAACACTTACATGATTGTAAATATGAATTGTTTGTATTTACTAACTAAACGATTTCAGTTAGTATGCTCATGCGCAAGCCTAGATTAAGGAAGAGGGGCATGGTCATCAAGGCACAATACTTGAATTTTTTTGGGGCTCTTATTTTTCACCATACATTTATGGTTATGCGTAAAGTACGTATGCTCGACTTTGAGTATTTATTTAAAAAAAAAAAAATAATAAAAAAATTGTCTTATTTTTTTATTTTACTATTTTTCATTTGAATTTACATCTACACATTTTGTTCGAAAACAAAAATATGGCACTTCGTTGTTTTGATAGTTAGCGAAATGGATTGTATTTTGTAGGGCGTATAGGCTATAATACAGTTGTGTAAATTTTAACAATACCAGAAGTCTAGAACCAACTTTTAAGTATCGAAATATTCTAATAATTATATTGCATTTATTTTATCATCTTAAGAATATAACATGTTGTAATAACTTAAAAATGAAATAAATATAAGAACGACTCCTGTCGAGAATTATATTAAAATCTGATGGTATAATATTAAATATACGCTATTACCTTCCTCCAGGAGGGCTCTCGAGATCGTGTATTCGAGAATTATATCAAATACACCGTACAATATAATTTTATGTAAAAAGCACATATAATGTTATAACTGCAATCAATATAAAATATTATATTAAATGCTTTACCTGATTCGCAGTTATTGTTTGTGTATGATATTATAGGAGTTTTAGGTTTTTAAATGAAACAAAGTAATACTTCAAAAGCACGAAATTGAGTTAAAGAACGCACTGATTATTGCTCGCACAAGGAGTCCAGTTGTCGCTCATTGAAATCGGTTTTTGAGACTTGAGAGGTTGTTACTCTGGTGGTTGGTGCTCATGCACTGGTTTAAGGGACGACATTGATATGCCGACCAGAGAGTGGTAGGCGGTTTTTATCAAAGGTTTTTGTAATTCCTCGAACTAGATTTCTCTTCGGCGGCAAAGAGATTTTGTCGGTGACAATAGTTTTATTAGGGATGTCCGATTTCTACAAGCGATAGTCTGGCCGTTATTTATTACTTTGTAAGATTTTAGTTTATTTATTATAATTGTGTGTGAGCATATCATTACATCCACCCTGCACTTTTTTGTGTTGTGCTCTCACAACACCGCTCGTGGGCGAGAGTGAGAACACTACAAACATTGAAATAGAGGAGAGAGAAATTTAAAGAGGAAAAAAAAATTTTAAGTTTGAAAGTACGAAAGTTCGAAAGTCGAAAGTCGAAAGTTTGAATACAATTTAAACTGGACATTTATATATATATAAATATAAAAATTTTATTATACAATCTAAAAGGGGCAATGTGATTAAGATTAAAGTTTACATATTACATAGGAAAAATTAGGAAGATAGAACTGAAACTGAAAGTTCGTACTACCTGCATTTCATCGTTGTGTTTATAATTTTGTTATTGAACTTATATATCTTATATTTTAAGTTCCCTATCTGGTGTTGTAATGATAGCTATACAATTTTTTTTAAATGTAATATTTGTGTACAATGTATCGTCATGTTGACATATGAATTTCTTTTTACATATTTTGTTTCTTATTCTATATTTTCTTTTACATAGTTAATTCGATTACAATGTTTTTTTTAACATTTTTTTTTGTCGGTGTTTTCTAGCCTTAACATTTATTTTCTTACTTATATTAGCTTAAATTAGGTTCATTTTTTTTTTTATTATTCACTGCTTTAAATTAATTTTATACCTTATACTAACTTAAATTATGTTAAATATTTTGCATTCTTTTCTTTTTTATTTATTTATATTTTTTCTTACATTTGATTTCATGCTGACTTAAATAAGGTTAGATAAAAAAAAAAATGTACATATCCTTTGTATTTACTTGCTTTACATTTTTTTTTATATCTTATTCTAACTTAAATTAGGTTAATTATTTTACATTTTTTTTTGCATTCATTTGTTTTAACATTTATTTTTGTGCTTATATTGACTTAAATTGGGTTAAAAATTTATTTTACATTCTTTGTATCAACTTGCTTTAACATTTTTTTTTATATCTTATTCTATCTTAAACTAGGTTAATTATTTTACATTTTTTTTTCTACATTCATTTGTTTTAACATTTATTTTTGTACTTATGTTGGCTTAAATTAGGTTTAACTTAGGTAAGTAACTTAAAGTAGGTTATTTGTATTTATTATTATTATTCTGTAACTTTTGTACAATAGTTATATAATAGTTCGTGATTTTTATTTTTTTTAAATTATGTTAGTAAAAAAAAAACATTTATTTGGGGCTTTTATTTTTAGTCCTATAGGAGGTTGATAGTATGGTTGAGTCTCCATAAGATTTGGTATTAATATTTTTTTTTGTTTTCATAATATATAGTTTGGATACTTGTCAGAGTAAGTATTTTTATTGTTAATTGGTTTATTTTACAAGTGTTGTGTGATTTGTGAATTATAGGTTAATGTTTTTGGTATTTTTAAGAATGTTGGTTTGTTTGACCTTTTTATTATTTATTTTTTTTGTATACATACCAATTGGTTTGTTAGGGTATTTTGTTAATTCTTTATTTCTTTTTGTATGATTTTCGATGGAGGTGATTTGTATTTTATTTATTTTAATCGTTGTGTTTTTATCATCGTTTTCCGTTTCTTTAAGTTTTACATCGCGTATCAATGAAGCGAGCAGTATTCTTGGATGTGAACTATATATTGTTGGGAATTTTATTGGACATTTTTGTTGTAATGGTATACAATCCACAATTCCCATCGTTGACGACGCGGACGTTTTCTTCTGGTTTGAATATAGGAAATAAACGTGGAAATATATTATTGGCTTGATTTTGATTTTTAGGTTTTACCATGTCTTTTATTTTTGTTTCAATTTTATTAATATTATTATTATCATTATTATCATTAAAAAATGTATAAATTTTATTTATTATGTTAGCATGTTCTTTTGATTTCCAATTTTGTGTTATGTTTTGTTCATCTTTATGGTATATATGTATTTCAATGTTAGTATTTTGAAATTCCGAGTATATTAATTGTTTTACTATAGACCATTTTAATTTGTCTATCCCTGAAGCTAAGGTGGGTATTGCAATTTTCGAAATGTTTAGTTTTATAGCTTCAAGTTTTAGATTGTGAATTGAAGATTTTAGATCCTTATATTTGGACTTGTGATAAAATATTATATTAAATGTCTTACCTGATTCGCAGTTGTTTGTGTATGATATTATAGGAGTTTTAGGTTTTTAAATGAAACAAAGTAATACTTCAAAAGCACGAAATTGAGTTAAAGAACGCACTGATTATTGCTCGCACAAGGAGTCCAGTTGTCGCTCATTGAAATCGGTTTTTGAGACTTGAGAGGTTGTTACTCTGGTGGTTGGTGCTCATGCACTGGTTTAAGGGACGACATTGATATGCCGACCAGGGAGTGGTAGGCGGTTTTTATCAAAGGTTTTTGTAATTCCCCGAACTAGATTTCTCTTCGGCGGCAAAGAGCTTTTTGTCGGTGACAATAGTTTTATTAGGGATGTCCGATTTCTACAAGCGACAGTCTGGCCGTTATTTATTACTTTGTAAGATTTTAGTTTATTTATTATAATTGTGTGTGAGCATATCATTACAATGTATATTGAATAAGTACATCAATTTATTTGATATAATAAAGATACAATAAACATTTCATGATAATTATTAATCGATTTTATTTTTGGGTAAATTTATATTTGTTTACAATTCTATTACAGAACATTATTAATATTGTTGTGTTGAATTAATTTTTCTATTAAGTACACCGTACATCCATTGATTTGATTTTCCCATGACAAATTAAAAATTTACGGTATCTGTAAATATATTTATTTTTTCTAAGTAAATATATAATTAAATCCCTTATGACATGGTATTATCTAAATAGAACTAATTTGTTAACCTAATTATTTCATAATTATTTATATTTTATACGGCTGCTGATTCAATTAATCCAGGGACACTTCCTACTGTTTGTAAAATCGGTTGAAAATCTGAAAATAATGTAATTTCAAATAGTACAATATAAAACATTATGATTATATATCAATACAATTACTATTGGAATATTTGTTGACCATATTCATCGACGTTTGGGCTTCTGAAAATTAACATTTTGGATTCAATTTAGTATTGGGAGGTGTTATATTGGTGTTATACACAGATTTAGCAATGACGTTTTTAAAATGTCGTTTATTGATATCCGTCATACAGTGTCTGAATTATTAATAACCTATCGGTAGAATTCTTGTTATTTATGAAAAACAAAGCCTGATTCACATTTTATAATATACCTACTTAAACAGTAGGTAGTAGGTATATAGGTATATTGATTTAATTTATACTGAGACGGTCTTGGTTATTTTTACAAAATGAAAAAGTCCTAAGTTCTTGAGTTACATATACATTTAATTCCAGATTTTTTCATCGTCAAAATTATGTAACAATACTTACTAAATATGTCCATACAAAATGATGAAGACACAAACATTGCTAATATGAAGAGAACATAAAGCCATGTAATCTTGAACATGATAAGTATTTCGATTTGGTATTAGTATCTATAAGACAAATCGAAAATAAATTTTTTTATGACTTAATTTACCAAACCAATCATACTAAGGTTCGAAAAAATACTTGATATAATATGATGTAATGCATAACTAACTTTGCGACAAATTAACTTAATAGGTAGTTTAAATAAAATAATATATTTCATTATTAATACAAGCATTACTAAAATATAGTCAATAATAATGTAATAAACCATTATTATATACATCCATAAAATATTTATATGCAATAATCAATGCTTGGTTTTGCAAAATATGATCATGTAGGTAAGGTACATAAGCAGAATGCAATTTTTAAACCATAGTATAATTATAGCAATAAATATAATATATAGTATTATAATGTATATCTTAATATCTATTCGACCGCAAGTCATTTTGGAAAATCTAAATTATTGTGAATCTATGTTTATACTTAAAATATTAAAACACTAAAATAAAAATATTAATCGTATAAAAAATACTTTATTTACCTTTATACTTGAAATTATTTATGTTATAAATATTATTTAATTGAGAATAGGTGGGTATCGAGTGAATACAAGATCATAGACAAACGCAAGTTGTAACGAGACAGAATATTCACTCTTATTAATGCTCACTTCCGCGATAATCAGTGCGCGTAGTGTACAACGAGTACAATATGTACAAATAATATCGTGGTGGATCCAGTTGAGTAACCGCAAACTAAAAGGAATGTTTCATGCAGCAACGCGTGCCGGGTATACGTAGTAGAGGGCGCAAACCGCAATGACCATTTAAACATGCGTTGTACCAACAAAAATTCACAACTTTAAACTTAAAATACCGGCAATATAATATAACACAAGGACTACCCGTTATCCCAATAGCATACTAGTCAAACGAAAACAGTTTCCGATAACAATACAACCCGCAATATCACCAGTACCGTGGTCACGGAACAACCAAAACAGAACGCCGAAGAATCCACGATGGTTCATAAATAAGCCTATCATTAGCGTCTAGTACCCGTCGAAGTCGCACTTTCTTCCCACAGATTAGTCAACGACAGCAAGAGTACGCGATATTTCATGACTGTTTGACCATTACCGACCATTGCACATTTCCATCACCAGCAGTTTCATTTTCAATTTCAATTACGCATTGAGTCCAATTTATCATAACACACACATTCATGTAAACGACTTTTTTCTTGATAAACCTATTTGAATTGTCAAACTGTGTTTTAAACAGTATAAGTTAAATAAAAGAAAACATTGTTCAAATAAATACTTATTGGTAAATTAATCGATTAAAAATTTCAAAGCAATAAAGTATCGATAAATACAATCGATGTAAGTTTAACGGTTTAAGTAAAGCTGTATTATATTTCCTGCCAGGTTTATGGATTACTCATTTAAGGGGACGCTACCCATGTATTTGTTGTCTCCGTCTTACACACATACGACATACGACATATCAAATTTTCGTTCACTAGTTTCAATAGTGTGCTGTTAGTTTTTAAAATAGTGTGAATTGACCTATTATCAAGCTTTTATGTAAGAAATCTGTGCTTAAGCATTGGCGAATTTTATATTTTTATTTTCAAGCAAGATATGGGTATGAGAACTCTAAAAAATTAAAAATGCTTATACCTGGCTTGGGCTTTCGATTAACTAATACATTTTAGTATTTTATAATGTACAGTCGTATTTCGATTAATCGGTTATACGTGGTGATTACTTTAAAAAAATAATCGATTAAACGACTGTAGCATTGGTCAAAACAATCGAACATCCCTACTCATATTCAACACTTTTTATACCTACTATTATTCATTTTTTTCATTTTAACCAATAATATTTATTGCAGTGTAAATATGAATTGTTTGCATTTATTCAGTAAATAATGCCATTTTGAATGCTCATGCGTAACAATTCTAAAACAAATTTTTCTATAATTTTGAAAAGGTAAAAAAACTTATTAGAAATTTAGTAGGTATTACATTTTCAAATCTCAGATATAAGTAGAACATTTTTCAAGAATTTACAACTCAAAATAATTTGCAAATTTTCGTGATCTTGACGAATTTTGTTAGAAATTCTTCATACTCTAAATAAAAATTATTATAGATTTACGTTCAACTTATTTTTTTAATTTCCATTACTAACTACTTATGAGGAACCTTGTATTACATTTTAAAGTATTTTGACTGAGCAATACATTTTTTATCGACAATATATAAAAAAAACTAAAAATAATCAACATTTTCTTATACCTCTATAAATAGCTCAAAAAGAGAAAATATATTTTAAAATTGCATGGTGTATAGAAAATGGTTACATATACATCTGGTGGAAATGTAAAATACCTATCTACGGTTATTAGTTTTTAGTTACACCAGAACTATAAAGGTTTATTGTTTAGCAAGATCATCTTATTTTTACGTTTAAATTAACACTATATTCATATATTTATTTTTGATTTTTTTAAATTTCTCAAAGGCAGAGCGACATGCTCAGGTCAAGCCCAAGATAGAGAAAAAAATGCGCAAGCGTCCCTTCAGTCATTATCGGCGGTACAATAAAAATAAACTTACCACCTTACCTATTGAAGTCTAAAAATGTTTTAAAAAAATTAATATATTTTATTAGTAATGAATATTTTATTACTATATTATTATTATATTTAGTTAAATTGTTTTATCGATGTATAAAATAAAGAAACTAGTAAGTACTTAATGTCAGACTTAATGTTATGTTATGTTATAAAATTGATTAAAATGTAGTTCTCATTAAGAACCGACATCATATACCACTGTATAAGGATTATATTATAATTTATTATATTTGCACAGCAATACATGGTCTTGTGCAGTAGTTCTCAGCCTTGTTTTGTCCATCGTGACACATTATTATTAGTAATTTTAAGTCTCGGTATACTTTGAATAAATATTATAGGGTTGTCAAAAATAAGTTCTAATTAGTACTACGAAAACATACGTGAATACGCAGATATCATAAGCTCTATATTATTATATTCTTTTTTTTTTTTTTATTTTAAATAAGTAATATACAATCTGTATTGATGACACAATAAGCATATAGGCTCAGAGTAAAACTATGACATGATAAAGTTGAAGAAAGAAGTCACCCATTGGTGACACTTATAAAAGGAGAGTTTGCAGTTATTTAATTATGTTAGTTATTAATTAAGTTAAATTAAATTAGATTAATAAAAAAAAAGATCTCGGCACCACTTACGCTTTAGGCGCCTTGGGGGGTACCGGGTATGGTAAGAGACGCTAGGTTCTTGATTAGAGGATTTTTGTGATAGTTTTTTCTGGTGTGAAATCGTTTGTAGTAAGCCTTGGCTTCATCGTTAAGCGTTTTTATATTTAGATCTTTGTGGAGTGAGAGATTTGATACATAAGGAGGGGCATTCGAGAGTTTCCTTTTGGCGATATTTTGGAACGTTTGAATTTTATTTAGGCTGGACTTTTTAGCATTTCCCCATAGCTGAATCCCGTAGAGCCAGACAGGTTTAAGTAGGGATTTATAGATGAGCAGTTTGACGTTTAAAGAGGAGTGTTAATTATTATGAAGCAAAGTTTTTAGAATTCTCAGTCGGTTATTTAAAGTCAACCTTTTGGATTTGATGTGAGAGGCCCAGGTTAATCTTTGGTCAAATGTGAGACCCAGGTACTTGACTTTAGATGAGGAAGTGATTGGGGTTCCGTATAAGGTGACGCTTGGGCAGGGGGCTGGTCGGAGAGTAAAGGTTGTATGTAATGATTTGTTTGGATTAACTTTAAAGCGCCAATTGGTGAACCAGTTTTCTATCAAGTATACATGATTTTGTAAATTTTCAGAGGCAATGAGAGGGTCAGCATTGATTGAAATTAGAACCTTATCATCCGCGTAATCAGCCACAGATGTAAAGGGTCTAACGCGTAAATTTTGTAGAGAATGGGAGAGAGAATGCTTCCTTGAGGTACACCAGCGTTAATGGTAGCTATGTCAGAGAGGGCAGAACCGGAACGTATTTGAAAATGTCTATTTGAGAGGTAAGATTTGATGATTAGGTAGTAGGTTGGAGGGAGAAGGCTTTTAAGTGTAAATAATAAGCCATCGTGCCAGATCTGATCGAAGGCCTGGGATATGTCCAGAAATGCACATGTGCAGTATAACTTTTTTTCCAAGGAGTAGGATATTGCATCGACCAATCTGTGCAGTTGATGTGTGGTCAAGTGTAAGATGCGAAAGCCGAATTGGGTGTCGGGGAATATATGTTTTTCGGTAATTATAGGAGAAATGCGTTTGAGGATTAAACAGTTCGGCTTTCTCTAAATCTGAGGAAGCCAGAGATCTATTGGGTTTTTTATTGGAAGATTCTGCGTTTTGTAATTAAATGCTTGTTTTATGGACCTCCAGAGAGAGCCGAAAGATTAATGAGATGACTTTCGAAATCCTTAGTTTTAATTTTTATTAGTATTTTTTTGAGAGAGTTAGCTAGATGATTATAGACGTGTTTATGTGAGGGGAAGCGCGTGCGTTAATATAACGCTCTGGCCTTGCGTTTTTCAGCTATTTTAGAACGAATGATCTCTGGAAGAGGTTTATGTGTCAGTGTATTTGTATCATAGTTTGTTGCAGACCAGGCAGCTGACTCGCTGACTGGATAATGGTAGTTAGACTATTTACGGCTGAGTCAATATGAGCTGAGGTTTTTAATTTAGTATTTAATTTAATTTCTTCATTTACGAGGTTACAAAATTTTAATATTATATAAAAAAATATATATTTATACATTATTGTTTTTTTTTTTTTTTTGATATCGAACTATATTTTATTCTATTTTATGAAACAGTAATGTAAAAACCTAAAGTTTTCACTGCACACCTTTAGAATTTTACAACACACTACAATAGTGTGTTGCAGCCTGTTGAACACCTTTTGGGAAGCACTGGTCTACTTAAAATTTAGGGTAAACATTGTCGTAGTTAAATAATACAAAAGAGTGTTTCACATAATACTGTTCAAATTCTTCTTATGCACTTATACTATAGTTCTTAAACTCATAAGTTGAAGTACTTAGCAGGTAAATATTATATTCAATATAATTTTCATTATAAAATACAAAATTAATATTTAAGATAAGTAATTGTTGGTATAATAAGTTCTATTATACTTCTATGGTTTTGAAAAAAAGATATTTACTTATTTAAATTAATAACGAGTTACACACTGACATCAGTGGCGTAGCCAGCGGGTAGGCCTGGTAGGCCCGGGCCTACCCACTTTTTTCCAAAAAAAAATAAAAATATTTTATCCCATTAAACGTGTAGTGTATATTATGTTTATGACTATAATATGTATTTAAAATAATAGAATTAATATATTGTAAAAAGGGTTTTAATTTACAAAATTAAATCCCGATGGTGAATTTAATCGGTTCTGAAAATCAGTTAATGACACATCTTTTATTTTGAGTGATTGTAATAGTAATATTTTAGACGTAATATATTTCGAACTAAACCGACGTTTTAATATAAATGATGATATGTATGCAACTTTAGAAGCTTTAGACCAAAATTCATCAAAATTTTTAGACAGTGAAATAATTTGTCGTTATGCTGAAACATTTCCATTTTATCGATCAAATGAATTTATAACTAAATTAAAATGCCAATGTCAACTGGGAAAAACCTTATTTTTATCTGTATCTGATCTTTTTGAATTATATCAAGAAGTAAAAAAATACAAAGTTGGATTTGAAGAATTAACAAAAATTATTGAAAATCTTTTGGTAGTTCCAGTATCTAGTGCCTCAGCAGAAAGGAGTTTCTCGACGATGAAAAGAGTAAAAACATATTTAAGATCAACGATGACAAGTAGCAGACTAAATAATTTAACTTTGCTGTCTATTGAGAGAGAAATAAGTGGAAATTTTATAGAAAATCCATCTGCTGTAATTGACGAGTTTGCATCAATGAAAAAAAGAAAATTGAAATTTTCAATCTAAAAATATTTTAATATAGCTATGTCTTTTTTATTAATTTAATTTTATACTTTTAGTTTTAAAACATAAAATAAATCCCTGTATTATGCCTATAATAAATGTATAACGATATCCTGATACTTTTTTATTTTATAAAAATATTCATTAGTAATCCTTACATCAAAATATCGGGCCTACCCAGAAAAAAGTGTCTAGCTACGCCACTGACTGACATCATCACAATTCAGCAAACTAATGTAGGTATTTACTATTTTTATCGTAGTTAATTTTTAGATACCTAATACGTTGTAAATGTGTTACTATAAATATTTTATTTTATATTTTGAACATTTTGAAATATTATCCTTATAAATAGTATACAATTTATGGTATTAGAACCAAAACTGTATTAACATTTAAAGTTTTGATATAAGATATGTAAGGTGAAATACCCCAATGATTCTACTAATTTTTCTCATCAAAAATGAATAACTAATGACAGATAATATTAGTTTGTGTATCTATGTTACAAAATTTATCAGAAACAAAAATACTCCTCACACTTCTTTAGCATTTTGAACAAATTTCTATAGTATATTATTTTCTAGGTTTTTTCCTATTGTTAATCCTTAAGAAATAATGATTATTTCTTGGCATTTACTGCTGCATTTTCACATTTACAATTACTTACTTTTAATTTTTCAGATTATTTGAATTTAAAATTAGTAATTACATAATTTATTATATCCCACTTTTCTTATTAACATTCATTGATTTTTTAAATCTGGATTTGATGTTGTTAATAAATGTTGGCAATTTATTCAGTTTGTTAAACTAGGCATAAGATAGCGTATACTTTCTATTTACTATTATCATAAATTATTGGGAAGCTAATTTTTTTTCGATATTATCGTTTTAGAAATAATATTATTCAATTATTATTATTTCTCGGCATCAGCTAAAAAGTTATTACTTAGTCATCTAATATATTATTAAGTATTATTTAATTTTGATCTTAGAATTATATGTATTTAAAATTAGTTACTATATTCCAGTTTTGGGGTATAATTACTTAAAACAATATATAAACCATTAAATTCTTTAATTATTCGATACCTCTAATTGATCCGTTATTTTCCCTTACAATATTGTGGAAACTAGTAACTACTGAACAAATAAAAAATATTTTTCATAATTCTAACTACTCTAAAAATGTGTCTAGAAAAAAATCACTATAAACCTTAAGTATCATTCTCGCATTCTCAAAACCTACACTTTATGTTTTTTGACAGTATTCAATTTTATGATTTAAAATATCTTGCAACTATTATAGTACTAGTTTATCCTAACTTACGATTTAAGTTAAATATTGAAACACATAATATATTACATCTTAAGTATAATAATATAATTAATGCTTAAATATTATTATATATCAATCGTAATGACAGAACTTTTTATTCTTATAGATATTTGTAATCTCAATAATGTTTGAGTTAAGCAAAATGTTTTTTGTTGTATTTCTTATTGCGGTAATGGTTATATTTTCATCTGACGGAGCAAGTATATTGAGTAAGTTTAAAACTAATAGTGTTTATTTAATATTTTCCAATAAACTCAATTAAGAATAAAAACAATTATTTTTATATTATAAAGTTTATTTTTTACTTTCATCTCATTTGAGAATTTAGATGGACCATATTTAACAATGTTAAATAACAGTATTATTTTTACTAACCTTTCAGAAATTCGACTAGAAAGCAAGAATTATCAAGAGCACAATATGGCCAGTGCATTCGCTTCTGGTAGGCATATGATGTTATTTCATATTATTTAATGACAATGATATTTATTTAGAATGTGGGAAAATGTAAACTTATTGTTTTCTTAGATAAGTACCTATTAGAAGTTTTAATTTCTGAATTTTTTTATGCATTCCATGAATTTCAAGAAATTATTAAAATATAATATTGTAAATTAACTTATTATAATTTCAGGTTTTTTACCAATTCTAAAACGTACCTTTGACGAACGTATGCGAGAAGTTTGTTCAGCATGTGTATAGTGAATGAATAGTAAAAAGTTGGAAAGATTATAAAATACAATATTATTATAATAATGTAAAATATGTAATCAAACCTTGTTTAATGTACGAAATGTATGCGATATAAAAAATTATGCACAATAATTTGTTTCCTAGTTTAAATTTTTATTTATATTGCTTGTTCTTAATCATTTATCTAATAGTTCAATTACCTAACCTAAGTCCGTGATCTAGATTATCTATTATCCTATCATCTGTCTTACATAAGCTATTTATAAATAAGAATTGCTTTATTACGTCACTCTTCTCTTTCAAAACCACTGAAGTGATTAAAACAGGGTATTTATTGTCGGATAGCTTGATTCTTCTGTGATATTTAACCGCGAGAAAAACTTAACTGGAGAGTGGAGATATTTCGAGGCTTGAAGCAAAGTTACTGATAACAAAGACCAGCCATTTAAAGAACCCGGATTATCTAAGTGCGTCATTATATAGACGATTGAACGATATTTTTGCAATTAACATTCAATTAGATTGAGCATTATTTTATTGTATAATATTATGTAAACTTTGCATTTTAATTCAAGCTAAGTATATTTTCTAATACAGAAACAAATATGTAATAAATAAAAGAAAAGCATATAGATTTATATAGCTCAGGGATGAGCAATTAAATGTTACTAGAGGGCCAATTTTTTTAGTTCAAAAATCAAGTGGACCAGAGAACATAGAAAGCAAAAAAAAAAAGTGGACTATGCCCTTTTAAATAATGTAATATTAAGACATACTTTAATAGTTTAATATTAGATAAGAATTCATATCTACGTTTTACGATAAACAATATATCGATTTTAATAATTTAATAAATATAATAAAATAAAATACAGAAAAATCCTGACATTTTATATTTTTATAAATTAATATAAAATGTAGCACGAGGCAGTTAAAAATGGTAAGCGGGCTGCCAGTTTCCCATCAATGATAAAGCTAAACAAATTATAATAATATGTTCAACTCATATTTGCCATCTTTCGACGTACATTCGTTATTTTTTTTAACATTATCCATGGGAAGTTGATATATTGACAATATATTTTTGATAATATATTAAAATATGTAACGTGAATAAGTGTTCAGTGATACGTAAATGTAAGTAATTGTAACAATATTTTAATATCGAAACACTTTTAATAGTCCAGGTTAGAAGGTACTATATGCCACATAACATTTTTAATAAAAAGCTTTAAATTATGCTTACATTATTTAAAGTTGTGCTTATTCATGTACTTCTTAATTTATTCACGGTAAGTATAAATGTTTAAAATTAAAAAACAAACGAAATTAAAAAAAAAGTGGGCAAGTGGATGTCGCTCTGCTGAACAGTAGGTTACAAGGGGGTCACTGTAATGGATGGTGTCAAATTTGAATTCAATGATATAATATCATTGTATAAGAAAAACGATTCTGAGCGAAAACGGTCAGTCAGCCCATGATATTACCAAGGATATTTGATGATATTATTGTGAATAAAGTAATTTATATATAACCTATCTACGTAGAGCCTTGTTTTCAATTTTTAATCCTTAGCTATAAAAGTTGAACATTTTATAAATTTTTAACTACAAAATAATTATTAAATTGAAATTTGATAAATTTTGTCAAAATTTGAACTTTAAATGCTTATAAAAAAAATTGTGCCTCTGTATTTTAATATTTTTCAACTGCTATTGTAACAATTTATCAGGAACCTTGCATTAAATTTTCACGCTTTTTTTACCCAACAAATAAAATTGTATTGATATTTATAGAAAAAAAAACTAAAAAAATTGAAAGCTGACAATGTCCGTAAACAGCTCAAAAAGAGTCAAATTATTTTATCGTGTATAGAAAATGCTAATATAAACTTCAGTCAAAATTTTATTTACCTACCTACGATCATTTGTTTTAGAGTTGCACCAATAAACAAAATCAATTTTCTCGAAAACAGAATTTGCGTAAAAATTCCCGTTTTTCTTTAATTTTTATTTTATTTTTCACATCGCGTTTGAAAATTACTGAGAAATTTTTACTTTTGACCCCCCAAAGTACCAACTAGATTCACTATCCTATCAGAAAAGTTACTGTTGAAGTAAATCCAAGCATTTTTACTGTCCTAAAAGGTGATGATAGACACAAAAAAAACACACATCATTGTAAAATCAATACATTCATCGCTTCGCTCAGAATCTAAAAGACTTACTAAGCTGAAAAAATTACTAAAATCACTATAACATTAAATTAATATTAGGTATAAGTACCTAGGTATGGGTATTGTAAACATTTCTGTTTGAATATTTTCGTATAATGGATTATAAAAATAGTTTTGTTCTTACATAAACTTTGGTTTCGACCGGAAATTTAAAAAGTAAATGTAAATATTATTATTTCCCATTAAAGTTTTAAGGTAGTCTCTATTTTTTTACAATTCGAACTATATTTTGTATGAAACCTATACGGAAATATTATAGAGTATAATGTTATGTAGGCGCTAGTCAGTCTGCAATAACTATAGGTAATGTATTAAAGTAATGCAAAACATATTTATTCTTAAAATAAAAAGTTTTACAGCGAATAACATATTTTACAATTGACATCTAATATAATACAAAAAAATAATATCTATTTAAAAAAAACAATTATAAAAACAATTAAATTATACATAATTTACAATAGATGATTATTTATGAAAAACCAAGTTTTTTACATTGTTTGCATTGCATTTTTTTTATCTTTCATTTAAGATTAGTAAGGCATACAAAAAAATATTGTTTTATTCTAATACATCAATATTATATTATATAGTACGACAATTATTGTACAATATTATAACATTTTCACATAATATACATAATCGGAAATAGGAATAAACTAAAGTGTAATTTAAAACAAAAATAAATAAAATGGAAGCAAAATTTAATGCACATTTTATTTTTTGACTAGATAATATCATGTTATGTATTTATATACCAAAATATGCTGTTGATTGGGCGCATTTTATGTAGGTATTTATCATAATGTGTATATGTTACCGTCAATGATACAAATTAGGTAATAACGTAAATGCCTAGCCAATATCATTAATTCCTAATATTAGTATTCGATATCGTCAATGCCTAGGCATTAACTGACAACATAGGAAAGGTTGTAAAATTCAAATATTTTGTCAACACATTTACAACAATGATAAGAAAATTATATAAATGTTTAATACTGATAGACAATGTTGATAATTTTGTTTAGCAAAATATTTAAATTGGGTCAGAAATGTAATAATGCGTGTAAGATAAATCATACATTTATACATTGCACAGATAAAATAAATAAATTAAATCATTTATTTTCTAAATTTGATGTACCGTGACACTTTGAAAGTAGGTACTATAGGCATGCGTGTGTACAAATATTATAATTTCATTAATATAATTATTAATTAATTATTATAACAGATAAGTAATCGCGATTTATATTGTAAACCTACTATATAGATGACATATGTACTCGATAGACGGCTATCTTTTATTTAGAATGTACAAAATGTACGGCCATCTACGAATTAGAGTTGGAAAGTACGTTATTGTTAGTACCCATCATCGATAAATCGACTTTACAACGCAAGGCCGTTTCTAATTATTAAAATTTACAAACACATTATTTAAACTTTTACACACATAACTATTTACAACTTATAATAAGTACCTACCTAAAATTAGAGTTAATTTTATTGACTAGTCATTAACGTTAATTCCTTAACTTACGTCTTTGCCGGCAACATAATATAGACTCTTATCCCTCGAAGGTCGTGGGGATGAAAGGAGTTAGAAATATCTGTTATTGAGACACGTTTTAATATTATATTCGAGGTAACGAAAATTAAAATCTGAGATACGTGTTGATTTTTGGCGGACACAATTAAAGTCTATAATCTTCTTGTTTACATAATATAGCTTTTAGCGTGTAGTATATTAAACACTATATTGTTCATTGAATCAAATGCGTGTAATCGATTTATTATGCATTACTGCATTAGTATAGGTATATGAGCCGTGATATTGACGATGTCGAATGTATTTCACAAAACGATTACATTGTCCAATATATTATGCGAACAAATGATTGATTTATCATATTTCACTAGTCATTAGCAGCTGAAAAAAAAATCATTTCAAATATAATCGGGTGATAGAAACAACAGAAAACAACTTGGAAAGTCGGAACGAGTAACGACCGATAAATGAATAAAGTTTTTTTTTAAAAATAATATGCATAATAATTTAAATACTTTTCAAAACAGTGACGACATAATACGGCGATATTATATGGTTTGGACCTACCGTAGCATAATATATTATATGTGCTGTCCACATAGGCAGCAGCGTAGCACGACCGGTTCGATCATTTGATCCAGTTTTCCTTGATCATGTCGGCCGCTTTCTCGCCAATCATGAACGCCATCGCGTTGGTGTGACCACCCGGTATGAGCGGCATGATGGACGCGTCCACCACCCGGAGCCCTTTGACACCACGCACCCTCAGCTTTGGGTCGACCACGGCGTCCGGGTCCGAGGCAGGTCCCATCTTGCACGTGCCCACCTGGTGGTGAAGGTTAGTGGTCAGCTGACCGATAGAGCAACCCCAGTACGCGTCCGACCCGAATGTCTCGTGTTCACAGCCCGGGAACGGCACCGACAACAGCGTAGACCCGTATTTTTGAAATGCTTGGGTTTTGCTCACTGCGATGGCCTACGCAATATTATAACCAAAGGATGAGAAAAATAAATGCAATTTAAAAACAAAATGTTATGACATTTTTTCTGTTATCATACATTATTATGTCTTGTGGTCATTACACTCATTTAGAGGCAAATAAGACTCGAAACTAAGAAAGCATAAAAACACGTTTAAACAAAAATAGTGTACGTATAGTTCTAAAATAAAAACCAAATTTATTTATTTATGTCATACGACCTATTATGATTTATGTGTATTTGATTTTTATTGAACGCAATAATGTACCTCTATTGCCTATACGTCACGCCGTACAACGATAATTGTATTAAAATACGATACACAAATTAAGTATTCTAACAAGAAACTTGTCTCGGCGCAAAATAGTGGTGTATTATCATTATAAATTTAAAAGTATTGACAAATCATCACATCTGAACATAATCTTGGAATATCTATAGGTTTACTATATCATAGGTTTTCTTAGACAGATGTTAAATGATCAGTCATTACTCATTTGTAATACAATAAGGAATGGCGATGTCGTAACCGAAAATCGGGTTTGATCTCTAAAATGATTAAGAAAAAATAAAAGAATCTATTTTTGTAATTTATATTTGAAGGAGAAAGTGGTTTATGCATACCTAAATTTGAGCATTTTTGAACTTTGAATTCAAACAAGTAAAATATAATTCGTTTTAGTAATTATGTTACTCAATTTGAAGATGTCCGTGAGTGAATATAAATGAGTGCCTAATATACTGGAAATTTGACAGTAACATACTGATGGGTTAGCAGAAAAAAGTATGATTTTATCTCATATGTTGCAACTATTTTGGAAGGCCGTAACTATAGCTATTTAGAAATTAAAGTTGTCGAATATCAGTTATACTAATTTGCTCATAGAGTAACTAGTAAATATATTATTATATTATTTGGTCAATAATTATTTTAATTTACATTTACAATTGTGACAGTACAATTTCAAGGTAAGTTTATAATATTATTATTAGTTTAGTGTTACACGGCCAATATATTTATACAAAATTAAAGTTGTAAATGAGTCACAAACCAATAATACTGTCATCTATTATATTGATCAAATTCTATATAAAATATAGTAAACTAATAATGATTTTACTGTAGTCACTCAACACGTTAAAAGTATAATTATCATTTACCAATGAATGAGTATTATATTTAGTTATAATTTGATTGACTTTAGAATTTAAAGATTAATATGAGAAAAATAATAATATATATTTCCCAATCGCACATAAAATAATATTATAACCAAAATAATATTTACAAACCTTGCACACCTTTTTTAAGCAACTGCTTGTTAGGTAGTTATATAAATTTAATATTTTAGTAATGTGATTAGAATACATTAAGCTCATTTTAAATTAATGTAAAACATTTGAATCTTAAAGCAATACGTTATGCTGTATTAGGTATCAACCAAATGGTTAAAAAAATACGTATTACATATTTAGTACATATTTTAGACATCATTAAAAGCATGTGAATATAATTTATAACTAGTATGTACAAATGTATGGAATTGTTTAACATATTTATAAAAACCTTTAGGTCGTTTAAATAATAAAGCATCAGGGAATAAAAAAAAATTAAAAATTAAAAGCATAATAAATATGAGTAGAATCTAGTAGATGGTTATCAAAACTACAATTATTATTCATGAATATTAAAATAATTAATCCTAACTCTTGAGAAACAATTGTGAATTAGCGGATGAATGTGAAAATAATTTCGAGCAATTCTTAGTTTAATCACGAATGATTAAATAAATTGCTATTAAATGATAAATATTAATATTTGATATAAATATCAAAATGTTTGATTAAATTACGAAATAATAGATTAAAGAGTCGTTATTATTTAAACATAGATAGAACTTGGTTAAATGATAAATAAATAATAATTATTTAAGAATGCGCTTGTTTAATTATCTGATAATAAATTGTAATTAAAAATATTGTCACCATAAAATTTTAGAAATTTATTAAGAAATCAACAAGTATTTGCGTAGAATACTTTAAAGAAAAAACAAAATAATTTCAATCAATATAATACTTATATAATACTTATTTGATAAATAATATATGAAATTAATTTATCATGTAATTTATGAAAATGATACATTGTTATTCTGATGAAACAGTCGTTAAAACAATCAATATAAAAGAATATTGAAGTTTTTTGTTTGAGCCCTGCCTGTGTATATATTATATAATATAACACTGAAGTGTTTATCAATCTCGGGGGATTTGTTGTGGTGGCTTATAAAAAAATACGGTTTGAGATACTAATTAGTATAATCATCAATCACTATCATATTTATTGCCATCGTCATCATCGACGCCGGTAGAATTTATATACTGTTTATTGAAATACGTGAAAAATTATTATTATAAATCATATTATTATATTATTATCATACGATTATCGAATAATCGTCGGTGAACGTGATAGTTCGAATCACGTGTCGGACGCCACTGCAAAAACTGCAGTCGTGATCGCATGACAAAGTGATTGCGAAATAAACAAGTTGAAACAACCTATAATAATGTTGAATACCATTATAATAAATAGTACTTAGATATATCACGTTTGCCGGTTAGTATTTGACCAGATCCTATTTGATGACGTGAACAAATTGCACGGCCAAAAAGACGCGCAGTGGCTTTTCTGCTCGTCGAATACTGGGCGATTCGCCATACGTGTTCACTTCCAGAATGATTTAAATTTGGATACATCAACATTTTAAAAAAAAAATCATCTTTTTAACACGAGGAAATGGCAATTTTTATTTGAAAATGTTAGTGTAAAAAATCTAAATATTTGAAAATGTCGTAAAGTATACGTTTACAAATTCAAAATATTATAATTTGAATACATTCATTGTATGTATATTTAATGAAAAAATGGGGGTAAACATGCTTGCAGGCGAATCACCCTGTATATTTTAATATGACGGCTCGTGGTTCCAATCGTGTGTGGGTTTGCAACAGTCGCAAGATATTATTTCACAACGATGTAAACGAGGGGAAAAAAATCACATAGGTATATAATATTTCACGCGAACGTAAGTAAAGCTTGTCGTCCGGTCAACGGGTTTTCGATTTCATTTTTTCTATGCCACTGTGCGCGTACATAGCCTAACCTAAGATGACATTTCGTACTCTCGATGATAGTTATAAAAATATCTAGCGGCATCGATCGTATTATATATCGTGTGTTGACCAACACCGGTTAAACTCATATACCTATGTGTACGAAAATAGCGATAATATACTGCAGCAGACGAGTCACGGTGTGGTTTTGCCTCCGGTTTGTCGAAGTCGTCGTCGTCGGGCTGCGCATAAATTATTAAATGCAGTAGTTGTTTTATGAAGGTAGATATGTTATAATACGCGTAATATATGTGACCGCGACACCGAGCGTATTTGTGCAGACGAACCGCCTAGTGATTTCAATGCCCTCCGCCGTCGACAAACGGGTTTTATTATTTATATTTTATAATATAATAAAAATATTATTATTATTATTCAATATGCGCAAAATATATTGCCGTTATATTGTATACGCATGTCGTTGTTGTAAAAGTATGGGGTAATAATATCTGGTACAAAAGTGTGTGGAAATATTGTGATATATACCTCTATAAGGTTAGCACAGAAATGTATTTTTCTTTTTTTCTTATTTTATGCCGACAATAAAAACCGTCCCGTATTAGTACATTACTATATGGGAGTAAAAGTTGATTTTCAGTCTTTTTGGTTTTAGTCATTATTAGTACTTTATTACATTAAGAAATTGATAGAAACGATATAATAAAACACGCACACGTGCGTGTTACGATTGTTCGAGAAAACAATTTTTAAATAAAATATAAATATTGCAATGTAATATTACAATAATATAGTAAGTACAGTAACTACTTACTATTAAAAATTTGAAATTTGAAAGAATTAGCACACTAAAGTAGAACAAAAACTTACGCGTATTCAAAATTATTCTACATTTCAGTCAAAGAAACGACGAACTTTGATTTATATTTTCTAACGGGAGAAGATACAAATTATTGGTAACCATTGAGGAGTACGATCGATTGACGGTATATTATAAGGTACTCTAAATGCGTTATGCCTCGCATTTAATTGCACGCGCTACCTCATACAATATAACAATTAATGTATACAAGTACTTTAAGGTAATTAGTATCATCGGTCATAATACAAACCCAAAGACATTGGCATTATAATATGATGGATATTATAATATGTTAAGTATACCTGTTTTATGCCTTCGACGAGCACGTCGCGGTCGTGGGTGTCAGACAAGTAGCCGGGGAAGAGAAGCGGCGCGTGAAATGGGTTGGTCGACCGCAACATGACTCGGCCGCGACTGCGTGGTCGTAGCAGTATAGGCACTAGGCCCCAAGCGTCCCGGCCGCGGAACCCGCCGTACACCTTTTCGTAGAAGTCTTCGCGCATTCCGAACAAACGGTGCAGTGAGCCACCCGTGTCGCCGGTAAGCGCTCCGGGACCGAAAACCAGTTCCATGTCGGGTACCACGGACCCGTTGGTTGCATACCGCGTGGCCGTAAACGCCACCGCTTCGGCGCCACCGGGCACGGTCAGCGGTCCATCACCGTCTAGGGCATACTGGACCAGGTACTTAGGGTTCCGATACCGACTTTCGACGATGGTCACCGACTGGTTGACCAGGAACACCAGTCCGGCCATGGACACGTGGTCCTGCAGGTTGTAACCTACCCGGAGGTCGCTAACGACGGGCACGCCAACGTCGGCTAGGTGCTCGGCCGGGCCAACACCCGACAACATGAGTAGCTGCGGAGAGTTAAACGTGCCGGCACACAGTATCACCTCCTTGCGGGCGTACACCATAGAGGTCCGACGATTCCTGACGAACCGCACACCGTACGCGCGCTTTGTGCCAGGCTCGATGAGCACCTTGGTGACCGTCGTCCGTTTGGCCACCGTAAGGTTGGGACGGTGCCGGATCGGCCTCAGGAAGGCTTTGGATGCGCTGCATCGGGATCCGTGGTCTGTCGTGGCCAGTACGTACGAGAAGCCAAGTGGCCGTGGTCCGTTGTAATCGACGAGCGTCTCGTAGCCCAACTCTCGGCCGGCGCGCAGGAACGCCGGTCCTAGCGGCGTCTTCCACGACGGTTCCTGGACCTTAAGGTATCCACCCCGGCCGTGCAGATGCGCTGCCTCTGGTGACGCGGCGACCCGGCCGTCTCCCAGGTTCTCTGATTTCTTAAAGTACGGCAGCACGTCCGCGTAACTCCAACCGACGTTTCCCAGCCTGGCCCAACGGTCGTAGTCTTCCGGTACGCCCCGCGTGTACATCATGTAGTTGAGGACACTGGTGCCGCCCATCACCTTGCCCCGTGGCCACCGACACTTGCGGTCATCCATCGCGCCGCACACGCCGTCCTGTGGTTCGGTCCGGTAACCCCAGTCGTATCCGGTGCCAATCAAATAGCTGACCAGCAGTGGCACGTCCGTCATGGCGTTCTCTTCGCCACCCGCCTCGATCAGCAGCACCGTCCAGCCTGCCACCTCGGTCAACCGGTTGGCTACCACCGACCCACCGGAACCGGCGCCCACCACAATAAAGTCATACTGCCGGCCAACGTACGGCGCGTCCGGCACTGCGTCCACTGGTTCCGGTGCTACCATCCGGTAGTACTCGACCACTGCCTGGAAAACTGTGTACGCCATACCGTGGCCGGGCCTGGCCGAAATAGTATCACCGCGACCAGCACCGAAACCGCGTGCCGAAGCGCTACGATCGGTTTCATGTTGCCGCTTCAAGGTGCAGAAAAATAATTATATATTTGAGATACAATATGATATAGGTACTGATAATGTGACGTTGTTGTGAACGAGCACAGATGATATTGTTGTTGTGAGCGAAAATTGCGAACGCACCGCCGGACCGCGGAGATTCGATAGCGACGCCGGTGTGCGCGAATCGACGACGAGTGATCGAGTTCGCTGCCGAGCAGACGCGTGTCGCACCGTGTATTCAAGGTCCTCAGAAATAATATACTACAACCATGGTATTGCTATAGTTTATACTACCACTCCGTAATAAGTGACGCCGGTCATTAAAACATTCCGTTCTTGTACTCCTCCCCCTCCCCCGGTCATTTATGGTTCCCTTGAAAATATGCTTTCGCCGCGACACATTGTGCCTAAACGCGATATATATATATATATATCTAATTATAATGCAATTATTATACGCTGATTACGATGTACTTTAAATAGGTACGTTAATGCGACGATTTCTCCATTTGTAGATTGGATTAGTTATCTATGTGTGACATCGAACAATGCTGATGACGAATGACGATATTATGCATTTTTGACATATAGGTATAATTACCCATTATCGATTCATCGATTTACCGTGCGTAAAGACCATAGGATTTATACAACAACTAGATAGCCGTTTTTATATACTATACAGTTGTAACCGATGTTGGGCCATTTATAAAGCAAGCAATGTTTACATTTATACACTTATTTTACGTTTATTCATATACAATATTATACATATTATATATTATTATATACTGTGATAATATTATTTTGTAGAGATGTAAAATGTACGTAAATTTTTTTTTTTTGGTAATTTACCGAGAAAAATTTACGTAAATTTGATAATTTTGGTATGTTACCATAAAAACATCCCCAGAAACTCTTCTCTGACGCATTTTCATGAACTCATAATTATGGTAACATTTATTTTTTTTATTTACTAGATAGTAGGGTGTTCAATTGACGATCAATTGTCGTTGTTTTTAAATTTTTTAAATTTTGTGACTGGAGTTCTAGTTCTAATATGTGTAAAAAATACTAAAAATTATGTATAGTCGTATAAAACATTTAAAAATAATCAGAGAAGTTTAACCGGTGCCCCAAAGCCTTTGAAAAATTTAACATTACCTACTATTATTTTAAGGATAAAACAAATTTTAATTTAATAGACAATTTATAACTGTTTCTACATTTTTAATTAATTTCAGTAAATATTTTATTTTGCATGGCTGTAATATAATTATTCCGTCAGTGCTTTTGTTGGATTTAAATATTTTGGTTAGGTACTTATAACATCAACAACAAAAAACAAAATAAAGTCAACTCTAGTCTTTTAGTTTTATTTATTACAGTTCACAATCTTTGTGTTAGTTATTTTTCTATATATATTAGTTAAAATTATAATTATTAATTTAATAACAAGAAATAAAAAGTAATTTTTAATTTTAATGTTTTATAGGTACAAATTAAAACAATAATGAACTGACACAAATTAAAAAAAAAAGTTGACTAGGTAAGCGAACGTGAAAATGTTCAATAAGTTTTAAATAATTAGGTTGATAATAATTAAGAACTTTATAATCGTACTAATGACTGATGAGGTACAACAGGTATAAGTGGTGTAACTACTGTAACAGATAAAGTATTTATAACGTGGTTTGTTATCTAAATCTGTGATAAAATCAAATTTATATAAATTGCGATAATAATTGATCGTATCAGATATTCTTATGGTATATTCGTATGTTTAATGTTGTGTAGTAGGTATACTACACTATCAGTAGTTGTGAACGTACCACATTTTATAATATAAACTATTCTATTATATTAATATGTTATGACTAATGAATATTGCAACCGTGAAGACGTTTAATTCGAGGTGTCACATGCTACTTTTTTCGGTAAAAAAATATTTACCTGTAAAAAAATAATTGGTAAATTTACCGGTAACTTACCTTACCGATAAATTTACGAGGTAAAAATTTACCGAGCTTACATCTCTATTATTTTGTGAAAATTGCCTTATTTGTAGTGGCGCCGACTTGAAACTCACCCGACACCCACCAACCTAATTAAATACAGGGGAGAACTACTCAATAAAAGTACATGTTCGGCGCCACTACTTCTTTGTAAATGGCGGTTAACTTCGACGATAAGAAGGAGAAGGCTTACTAGTTGTTGTACATATATGGTGAATACCAAGCTTTACAATAATGGTTTAATGCACCACGGTTTGACAGTCGATCAACAAAAAAATGTTTTTACTCCATAAACATTTGTTTAACAGAAAGAAAAAATGTAGAGGTAATCAAAACAGTTATTGTGAAAATATTTTTGTTACAAATTATATTTCATTTTTTTTAAATTGCTTACTTAATCACGAACGTTTACTAAAAGCTATATTAACTATCTTTAATTTATAACACACTTACTTGAAAAATATAATATTATGTATACAAACAACTCCTCCAAGATTATGCCTGAATAAATCTTAGTTATCTGTTAGTATAATATAAAGTCGGGTAAACTTTAGTTTATCACTAGAAAAATATATTCACAGTGGCTGCGTATAGTATAATATAATAAAATTAATAATTCGGGCTCGTCCCTTTGTATGTTGATCTACCATAAGTAAAATAAAAATATTTTATTATACTCACCAAAACAAGTTCTATCAAATATATCTTAAGTTCACACGAAGCAAACAAATACATACGTATGTCTACGTTCTTATCTGATTAGATAAAAAGAAACACAAATCAGTGTCTAAAACTATATATCACCACAAAGAATTTTTTAATCAAGGCATTGAAATGGAAAGCGTCACAAGTGAAGACTAAATAGTAAAAACCGACTGTCAAATATAATATTGAATTTTTATCATAAAACTTTAAAAAAAATTTAAACACCAGAATATTTAAAATAAACTTATTTTAAACATTTTATTTTATTTTTACCTTCCGTTATATTATTTAATTATTATCAAATAATAAAAAATCATAAACTTTTAACAACATGAAATATGTTAAGACATTAATTTAGTGATTTGCACGCAACGGATAAAGAATGGAAACGGTTAATTCGAGAACTGAAGATATTATGTTATCATCAATAGCGTACTTGGGCCCAAAATGTTGGTTAAGGAAATTTAATCCAGAAATCTGGGGAAAAATTTTAGGGACTTAACTTACCTTAACTGATCAAAAAAATTCTTTATAAATAGTAATAAAATAATAATAATCATCATTTGACGTGGGAAATAAATAATACTGTTATTATAATTACTAAAATAAAATACTTAATGCTTTATTATTCCAATAACGCCATAACATTTTAATCAATGGCAACTTTTAATATTTCTAAACATTGCTGTTTAGAAATCTTATTTTAATTGTTTCTTAGTTAAAAAAAATATTTGTTGCTATTGCATTGCTATTTAACATGTTTGGAGTATCAACTCAAATTTGAGTAGGTGCAGCTATCAAAATAAATGAATAGCAGGCTAAAAAAAATCTTAATATAATAATATAGATATTATAAATTGTATGTTTTCAAATATAAACTTATTATACCTTACTTACTACTGCAGTAATTGACTATAGTATGTAGATGTACAGTAAAAAATGATTAATTTAATCTAAATATCATACAAATTATAAGCAACTGTAAGAACATTTCTACGAAATACTAAGCAAATTTATAATCAATTTTGGATGAGAAGAACAAATGGTTTACGTAAACACAATAACACGCGTATATCTTATAATATTTGCTTTCAAATGGCATTGAAGCGATATATATTACATTATTAAATAATTTTGTTCTATAGGTCAAAATGTGTTGTAACTATTCCGAGTTTTCAAGGCTTGAAGATGGACCACTTTATTCGAATCGAAAATTGAATATGTAAATAAGAAATTTAAATCTGTGGACGTTTATAAGCTTGAATAAAATAAGCAATATGATAGTATTTTAACAGACAGTTTTAGAAATTACTTTATTCAAAATATCGTATTTCTTAGATAAAAATAAATAAAACATTTCTTAGTGAGTATTATAGCCAAGTTTGACCTATATTTAAACATAAAATCAAAATTATGGAGACTGGAAACAAAATATTCGGCTATTGTTAAATGTGTGACTATCGCTTCAATGGATGTAGTCAAGTGAATGTTTCATGTTATCCGAGTAGAATTAATTATCTCGCAATTGTCTGTTTACCTCGTACCGAAATTGTACCAGAACAAATCAAGTAACATTGAGAATCATTCGTTAAATATTATTTAAAACTTTCTTACATAATAAATATATTATATTATATTGTGTTTATTTTTTTTTCACACAACACAAATAGATGACTCTCCTAATTTAAATTTCAGTAGGTATTTAAATAAGTAGTTGTTGTCCGTTGAATGAATTCTATCCGCAGAAAAAATTAATTTTGCCTGACTGTAATGACTACGCGTGATGCTCCTAAAAATAAATATTGATGTAATTAAATTACGGTTACAATATAGTTATGTACCTACGTCATGGATATTATAATAAAAATAATATGGCTGCAGCATTCCATGGAATCACAACTTGATTCTAATAGAGTGATATTATATTTTAGTAACTTTATAGTTTATATACCTATATCAATATATACATATTCTCATGCGGTTAAAAAAACACAGTTACAATATACGCGTCACGTTATTGAGATATTCAGACAGGAATAATACTCGAGACACGTCTTTGTGAGAAATGCGTGGTCAACACCCAATGTGAACAATGCTTAATAAGAGCAAATCTAATTTTGATATAATATTTCTAAAATCGCCTGAGCAGTGTGCACACTATTTCCAGGTCGCTGTACACCGTAAGATAAATAATACACTGCAATATACAACTGGCTAACGAAATAATATATATTTAATTTAATTAGTATTGCTTATTGAGTTATTATTAATATCCCTTTCTTTTTTTTTTAAATTTTGAACCGGTGACAATGGGGATCTGTTTAACCATTATTATTCCGTGTAGAACATTACTACTATATTATTGATACCTAATATTATAAAACGTCATAACATGATAATAATGATACTATTATAGTTGTGGCTTATGAGTTATGAAGGTTTATTGCGCAGTGGAATAGTCATATTTTATGACAGTTAAAATGTTGTAATTTAAATTTGTTGAATATTTATGTAGTCTTTAGAGCTTATTGTCTTAAAAACAAAAACAAACTACACGAAGATAGGTTATTTGGAAAAAATAAATGGACTTTTAACCGTCATATTTATTTTATAAAATTTTGATTGTGCAATGTCTGTTTGAATATCAAATATATTAAAAAGTATCCTTATGCAGTGTACCTACCGTTAATAAAATATTTGTTCAATTCAATGCTTCTATCTCGTGGACTTAAAAAATGAACCGTCAGATTTTAGCATGTAAATTAAATAATAATTAAATGCTTATTGAGCGTATTTTTGAACTCATCGATTATACGCTGCTAAATGATATTCCAACCGTCACATAATTACAATTTAAAGCACTGGTATAATGTGCAATGTTTATTTAAAAAAAAAAAACAAATTATTGTTTATCGATCTCACCTTACTCGAATGTATAATATGTAGTTATAGTTAGTTAGATCAGGTGGTGTAACAGGAGCGGTCTATAGGAATATATAGTTTTGATGAAAAAAATATTTGAACAATTTGCGCATAAACTAGGTACAAGGTACCGGAAAGTGATATAAAATACTGTCTTCATATATTATCTTCTAAAAATTTAAAATATACCAAAAATATTTTCACCACGTACAGAACAATTCTATTTTTAGATAATAACTGTCACGATCACAGAGGCAATAGAATTGCATAATTTATATGAATATACCATAACATTATTTCACCCCTTAAATTTTTAATTAATCGAGTATATGTATGTTATCTAGGATTCTCATTTTTTAATGCTAGTTGCTAAATATTTGTCAAATTCGGGAGAGGGGGTCAACTTCATGGACAGAGCTTTTGTAATAGAATCTACGAAGTTATTTTGGTGATGAATTGCTTTATAAACGTATATTATATTATTATTAATAATATTTATTATAATATTTATTTATTATTAATATTGTACAATCTGTATAATTATTCCTTACTTATTTTACTAATTATATAGCATAAGGTAGATCACACGTTTTTAAAGTATCCTATTTAAATAAGTTTATAAATGTATCATTGTGTAGCACTGATAAAAAATTTGCAACATAGTCTTACAACCACCACAATGAAACATAGTTCGGGGTGCCAAGTTTACGTTGCACCCCGACTTTGTTGTATCGTCTCCCAGTACGATACTACCCAATTCAATATATCAAAACTATTTCTACTTCTAGAATTAATATCTGCTTATATATTACGTAAATAAAATCACGCAATCCAAATTGTATTGATCAAAATATTATTCAATAATTAACAATAAGTAATAACTAATTTATTACATTATCTTAACACTTTACAATGATCTTGATGTACATTATTCAATTATTAATATAACAATATCACGGTTGGGAACAAAATTGTTGATAATAATATTCTATTAAACTTTTGTGAATGACGATGTAGGTATACCGAATTATTATTGTAAGAAATTTCAGTTACCTAGTATTAATGAATTTACAAAATATATCCTCATAAAAATCTCAGGTGTTCAACGGATTTTAATTTAACTTACATATTTAATTGTCTATGGATAATAACACGTTCAGCATCATTATTTTATTTAAACTTCTCATTTTTTTTGTTCATTTTTTTGTGATTCACTATAATCAAGATTAAAGTTACTGTAATAATTCCATTAAAAATTATTGTAAGACTTCATACTATTCTGTATTTTTAATAACTTTAACGAGTATTTAAATGATTTATATATATTTATAATAGGTATCTCGCCATTGTTTGTCCCATAAATTATTTTTATGCACTTATTTTAAATAAAAATGTTGATTGAGGTACTAACAGTTAGGTATATACAGCATTAACAATAATTTATCGGATTACCGCTTTTGACCTAAATATTTACACGGAGCAATAGACAAATCACCGTTTGTAAATCGGTTTTGTTTTTTGATATTTTGATGTTTTGCTATATATTTCAACATGGCATTAAGTAGTAACCATGCCATTGAACATTTGAACTACTTAGTTCACTACAACTTCTAGTCCCATTAGCAAATTTGTTGAAAATAAAATATTGCATAATTTACTGTAATATATAGGTTAAATTAATTTTTATATTTTACATATGCGAAACAACTTAGCTTATAACGCATTAAATTTATTTTATATTTTATGTTAAAATAAAAATTAATGTTACACACATTTTTATTTTAGAGGTACTCGTGATTTGAATACTTAAATTTACAATCTTTATATTATACAGCGGGATTTTTTTAACGAACGATACTCATTATTTGAAAACTATCAACGTTTTTAAGGAAACTTTTTTTAAAGTTATTACAAAATAACATTTCAAAAAGAAAAATTTTTTTCTTATTTTAAATGAAAACATTAATTTTAATTTCATACTTCGAAGTAGGTTCTTTGGAGGATTTAATTGTATACGTCAAATGTTTAACGGCTTTTGAACGTAGTTGTTGATTTGTTAGAAGTATTTATTAATTAATGAGCTTATTATAGTTGCTATACGAATAAATAAATAAATTGTTGGTAGAAAAGACATTTTTACCTCTTCTTCCTAATTATACTGTACCAAATTCTGATTATTAAACCCAGTAAGGAACAGACAACGGTGTATAGTAAGGTTAATAATAATATGGTATATACTATATTGGTACCTATATGTATATTAGTATTCGTGGTACCTATATAATATAAAGATTAGTGGTTTTCATAATAGCACATGGATGAATATAATATGTACATATTATTATTAATAGTTATTGTTCAGATAAAACAAAAAAAAAACCCAGCTAGATTAAAACATGTTGTGCACGTCCAATGTTCAAATTTCTAAAATTGCACGTACCTATGTCATATTTTACTTATATTTATATATTACGTTATGTAAGCAAAACATATAAGTCCCTCCGGTCTCTTGTTTTCAAAACAAGGAGAACAATTTATAGTGGATAATAAATATTAAATAATAATATCGGTAGACATAATATTATTTTACCATGTCATGACTCATGAAGTACGCGTGTTTATCAGTATTAATTGCTATGATATTATGTTTTTTAGTAATTTGTTATCGCTGTATAATATTATAATATAAAATTATGATTATCTACATAATACAACACTTTCTTTGAAACATGCACATGATAATTTCATATCTATATGATATGTCGGAAGTCTCTATCTTAAACCATGTCCATTGTTTAAATCAATACATTTAATAATCTTTTTAATTTGTTATTTGGTTTCTTATGAATAGTAGTAGGTACCATAATAATAGATTTTAAAGGATACACGCTGAGTACATTCAATATTCACCCGATTATTGTTATGCTGTCTTACATCATCTCGAACCCAAATTAAACGTAATCAATAATTTTCACACAAAAATATTTACGTGTGTGTGCAATTATTTACACAACACATTATGTAATTGATAATTATTGATTAATGATAACTAATATAAACGAGCAAAGTTTATTATGTTGATGTAGGCGCCCGCGTACCTATGTGATAGAGTTTGATCGGTTCCATTAACTTTGGAATTCAAGTCACGGCAAAATAACAGTTACCTATTATAGTTAACTTATAACTTATTTATCGATTGCTACTTCTAGAATGTATACTAAATAATATACCTACGAGGCTACGTACCTATATCTGTATATATTTTTACTATTTGTGCAACGGTTATTTTATAAATAATAAAAATTATAAGTCATGATATAGACAACTAAAATATTGATTAAAATTTAATAATCAGGTAAATTAACTATAGCTAAACGTGAATTTTCAAAAATAAACTATTGTACTGAATTAATTATTACTTGAATTAATACTCAATAAATAGATTATTTTACTGGGTTATTATTACTTTAAGATATTCATTATTTTCTAAATAATTATAATACTTCCCTACACATCGACTATAGAATACATTCAATATACGTAAGCTTATTATTCAATATATTAATTTGATTTTTAAATTAAAATTTTTTTTTTTTTTAATAATAAAAAGTGTATTTTTAAAGTGTTAAAATATGTATTATTTATCATTCATATAAAATAATTTTAAAAAAATATTATGACGTATCAGAATTGTAAATTAAAAGCCAAATGTAATTTAAAACTGATTATTTTTTTTATATGAAACCAATGTGGATTGTATATTTGTATAGTTAAATAACTAATAATTCATAGTTGTAGTTTAGTTATTATTATTTATTATTTATTGATGAGAGTATTTTACTTCGTCAAACGATAAATTCTACCAGCATAGTTTTGCTACTAAATTTAGTACGCATAAAAAATAATGATATTAATTTATTTACATTGTTTAGGTTTTATCTAGTTTGATAAATGCAAATCTAAGAACTCTGTAAAACATGAGTTTACATCATACACTTGATAATTAATAATAAACACAAATATCATTAAGAAACTTGATATTAATTCATAGGCGTTTGCCGAAACTTATATTGTTATAAAGTTACTATACAAAGTTTGAATAAAAAAAAAATATTCATGGGTGATTACAAATGTTGAAATGTGTTATAATCAGTATTATTTATCATAAAAACGGTTGTTGAATGGTTTTAATAACTTAAATCTAGTTTCACTTCATGCCTTCAATATATAATACGCACTTATAATACAAATGCAGAAATTTTATTGACAAATTATTTTACTTATACAGGTAACTACTTTATAACCTGGAATCATAAATATACCAATTACAAAGAATCAAGTTCTAATCCGATGGAATACTTCTATAATTAATAACACAATTTGTATGTATTTTATTGCATCTTACAAAACATACCGACGTTTGTCATGTGCGGTCTAAATATTGGCCAATAGTCAAGACTTGAAGAGTACACACCGCCAATTATATAACAACAAATCCATGTAAAGAGTGGCACCGAACTTAACCCACTTGTTATTATCTATTTGTTAATCTAATGGTATATATATATAAAAAAAAAACAATATTGGCATCAATAAACATTTACAATACGCACAAGATATTTTGTGCTAACACCCTTCCACAATTGCAACTGGGTTATGACTTATGGTGAAATTTATTATAATATTATGTATTTGTGTTTTAAATGTTGATAGGTACGTGTTTTGAGTTAGGTACAGTTAAATACGATATAACTTAAACTTACGCATTTTCGCGATAAATGATTTTGTTTGTTGATCTTATTAGGTAACAACCTAGTTAATTATCATATTTTAAGTTAATCTTTATTATTATGCTATGTTTTAATTAAATTATTCTTCTCTACACTATTATGTTATATTAACATAAATATGTTTTTGGGCTGGGTACAGACATTTTATTTTTCTAGCCGATTTTTTCTAACGCTTTGTCTATAACAATAGAAACGAATAAAATGTAAAAATTACCTAATTTCCACTAGGTACATAAACAATTAATGGTTACTTAGTAATACATATTTATGATTCATAAATTGTCTTCAAGTGGAAAATATCGAGTGGCGAGCTACGATTATGTCACACGATCAGCACTTTATATAAAACGATGATTTTATTTATAATTTATAACAAACTTTACCTATTACTTACTTTGGATATTAGTATATTACTGTTGTTATATTGTTATTTTTAATTATTAACTATTATCATGTTAAAATAGTCATAAAGTTACTTAGTTACTTATTCTATATTTATAGATATAGCCTATAGGTCGTAGGTATAATATAGGCTAGGAATGTTATTAAAAAAAAAATTAACTTTAAACTTGTATAACCGTTTTCAACTATTACCACTAAAATTAAAATTATTTCTTAACTTTCATAAGTTTTGAAATTTTTACTCATAAGTCATATTATATTTTGAATGGAGCCAAATAATTAATTACTAAAGTTTTTCTTTGATGTACAATTATATTATTATGTCGTATATACCTACCTATCATTACTAATAATATTATTGTGGTATTTAATGCGGTGGTATAATATTTATTATTTTACTTCCATTTACTGTACTATACTTCATGTTTCTTATAGTATTACTATACCGGGCCTGATTTTGAAAAATGGAAAGCTTATTATTCTTTCATTTTTTTCTTAAAGAACTTAAATAGTTTTTTTTATAATAGGTAGTATGTAGATAATAGTTTAATAATTATTTTTACTGTTTTTTATTTTTTTTAAATCTTTTTTTGTATGAGATTATAATAGAAAAACTGCTAATACTGTGTTAAACAATTTAATTTTTTTATAGATTAACTTTTTTAAATTTAAATATTTCTATTTTATGAAAGCAAAAGAAAAAAATACTTTAGCAATGGCTGAAGTATTTTAATATTTTGGGATGGCCCTATTACCTATTGCTCTTCTAAAATCTGGTTCATGCAGGTCTTATGTCATATTATATTGGTCACTATAATTTAAATCTTTATAGCATGAATCCATTCTATATCATTCTACTGATGTAGATTGAGTTAGGCAAACAATGTATCGCTGGGATGGACACATAATATCCGCAATAAACTCAAATCATATAATAAACTATGTTAAACATCAGAATGAATTAGAATGAAGAATGAATAAAAAAACATTTATGAATTTAGGTTTTAAACGGTTTTGACAAATGTCAATTATTAGATAGTAATTAATACAAACCATTTTGTTTAACAAATATAATATATTTAATTTATATTCATTATTAATTAAATTATTATTTTTTTAAATGGTCATCAACATTTGGGATTTATACCTATATCAGTAAATTTAAAACGTATAATTGTATACTTTTTTTCTATTAAAATTTACTTAAAATATTATGAGATAACAATTATTTTCTTGAATGCATTTTTTAATTTTATGATTTTTAATCTCAAATTTCAAACAACTACAAATAAATATTGTACGAGCATAATTTATATTAAGTTGTGCAGTACATCCATACTTTAATATTACAATATAATAAATAATAAATATATAAATATACCTATAATGCAAAGAAAATAATTTACAGTACATTTTATCTATTCAAAAAAAATAAAAAAAATAAACATCATCATTTTTAATTAATACATAAAACTATACAGTTCATACCTTATTTGTTCATGCTCCAACAGGTTAAACAACAAGTGTCTAACAAAAAAAATAGTTCCTATATATAGGTTGTAAAGTCGTTGCAAGCCAAGTACCGGAGTGAAGTACCGCACTTTTAAACACTTTTTTGAAGTTTTGCTACCGCCTTCACCACAAGTAATGACGAATTCACGTATTTGCATATAATTACATGGATTATTGGGATCTATCAACCAGTTTAAAAGACATAGTATTCAGATCATAATTTCTATCAGGTCGATTACCTAAGCCAAAATAGCGGACCTACATAATTTGCGCATCACCATATCAAACAATAGAAAAGTATAGAAAAAAATCAGGTAAGTGGATGTTGCTCTGCTGTACATTAGGTTACAAGTGGGTCAATGTATAATGAATTGCATTAAACATGAATTCAATGATATAATATCATTGTATAAGAAAAACGTTTCTGAGAGTAGGCGATTTGTCAGTCTGGATTTTGTATATACTTATTATTTATTATACCATGTAAGTTGAATTTATGTTATTTTTTATTCGTTTATAATTGTAAATTATCATTTGAAAATCCCATTTTTAGCGGTTTTTCGTAATTTGTCGGTAGCTTTTCACGTGGTATTAATTAATAACTATTGAGAAAATCAAAAAATGACCTCTCAAAGTACCATCTTGATCCAATTTGCTAAAAGATAAGGTACTATATGTTGGAATCAAAGCACTCCTTCTGGTAGAAATTTTGTATACAGGATAAAAAAAATAAAAAATAAAAATAATAAATACCATTGTCAAACCACTAGCTTCCTCGCTCTACTCAGAATCTAAAATAAAAAAGTATGTAAGTTGTACATCACATAATAAAACAGCGTTTAATACAAAATAATGATTGAACTTGAAAATTCAACCATTACCATCATAATAATTTTATTTGAATAGTGTACCGATGGTGTTTTGAGAGTGCCCGAATGTTCGATTAGCTATAATATGCCCATATCCAGTGGCGGCTCGTGGGTGTTGGTAGTGGGGGTGCGACTTTAAATATATTAGCGGTAGTCATAGGTATAACATATTGTCAAATTAAATATAATAAAATGAAACACAATACACATATCATTATGATAATGATGATAATTTTAATATTTATTAAATTTTGAACAGAATTCGACATGTTGAACCGATTAAAATTAAAAACAATATAAATATAATATTTTATACTTACAAGACGTATGGACGTAAAATATAATATACATCCGACTGGACGCAGGTCGCAGTAGAAAATGAAATGAAAATAATAATTATAGCGATTAGCAACCGAGAACGCTGTTAATTTTAAAAATAAAAATATGTCTATTAATATTTTACTGTATGGACGACGCTGCCGGTCGTCCCAATACCCGTATAATATTATAAGAACGAAGGTTAAACGTACCCGCACGCACACGATTCCGCGCTTATTAATGCGTATTCAGAATATTGCTCGGACGACGCTGCCGGTCGTCCAAACGGCAAACACTGTTCGTGTGCACATGCGTACCCTGATGGTACAATGAGAGAAACAAATTTAATGTTCGCAAACGACTCATGTATTATAATTTATTTTACTATTTAAAATTTGCATTTTTAATAAAAAATGTTTTTTAAAAATGTAGAATTAAGAATAATATTATACAATTAATTTTCATCATTAATAAATTTTAGTAGGGGTTGCGATCGTCCCGTCGTCCAAACCACGAGCCGCCACTGCCCATATCAATATATTTTGTTTACCTATGTTTATATTATGTAATAATACCTATATAATTTTAGAGGAATTGGAATCTAGAAACTATGAATCGTTTCCAAGTTAGAAATACAGTCATAACTTTTTAAGAAAGTGTTAAATATAACCATAGTTCACAAACAAATAGACTTTATAACGTAGTAGTTTTAAATTAATTTACTTATTAACTCACATACATATTAAAAAAATCATGATACAAATTTCAAACTAATTATTATTTACATTATTTTATAATTAGTTAAAAGTTATAAATTATAACCATTAAGGTATGAACACATTAACAATAACAGTTTATAGGTAAAAATATTATACATTTGGCGTTTCTTTGATTTAATTGTTAATTTAAGCAATTCAAACAATATAAACATATTGATTGAGAAACAATAATACAAATGTTGATTTGGTGAGATCATAATACATAGATAACTTAGGTATATCAGATTAAAATGTAAAAACAATTTTTTTTTTTAATCATTTCGTATAATCATTATTTGTATACGTTTCAACCTTATAGGTGCGTACTATGTACGATGTTCGCGTGCGCGTTCATGGTTTAAAATCAATTCCTCGTTGCTTACAAATCGAATTCCGGTCTAAAAAAATTAAATTCCTCGCTCTCGACGACCCGCAATCCAATAATAATATGCTTATAGGTATATACCCCGGTCTCCTGGTCAAATTACTCTATATGAATTATTATATTGTACATGCTGCAGGTGGTTCTACGTAGATGTGTCGCAGTTATATCGCTATCGAGTAATGTCGTTTCCGTTTTCATTTGAGCCAGTTTTCCTTGATCATGTCGGACGCTTTCTCGCCGATCATGAAAGCCATCGCATTGGTGTGGCCGGCCGGTATGACGGGCATGATGGAAGTGTCGACCACCCGGAGACCTTTGACACCGCGAACTCTGAGCTTCGTGTCCACAACGGCGTCCGGGTCCGTGTCCGGCCCCATCTTGCAGGTGCCCGACTGGTGGTGCAGGTTGGTGGACACGAGTCCGGTGGCGCACATCCAATACGCATCCGACATGAACTGCTCGTGTTCGCAGCCGGGGAACGGAATCGGCAACAGCCTAGAACCGTATTTTTGGAACGCCGGAGTCTCGCTCACTGCAATAGCCTGTGAAAAAAGTTAGCACGCCGATTAAATCATTATCGATACCTAGTGGGTAACTATAGTGTACAATCATAATATTATATAATGTGTGCTCGACGAGGTTGCTGATCAATCTTTATATAGATAACATTGATTATTGTATATATTAAAAGGATGTGTATTGTATATTCAAGTGTGACCGAAGAGCAAACTAGTAACTAGAGAGCTTTTATAAAGGCTCTCTACTAGTAACTAGTTATCAAAGTGTCATAGTAGTTACATGCAATTGAGTTATAATTCATATTCAATCCATGTTATCTTTGATAATATTGCGACAAGTCATTAAGCTTGCAGCACAGTTGAGCCGATTTACAACTTAAATAAATCACTGATTCACAAAGCTTTTGTTTTATATTCACCCGACATAATTTGTTATACATTTTAACACACATTTATTATAGGAACTGAATGAACATCGACTTATGTTTTTTTTTTTTTAATTTAGTGTCGGTGGAGTTTAATATAAAGTATATATTAAATAAAGCATTTTATTCATTAAGTTTACAACTCGGTAGTTAATACTTTGTGTATTCGTTTTGACACCTACCTACGTACTATTATTTAAAACCATTTAATTTAAATAATAACGTGTTGAACTTTTATAATAGTGAATTAATGCAATTAAACAAAAACTATAATTAAATCATTGTTACACTTTAACCCTAAAAATTGTCAATCGATAATTAGTTTACAACTAATTGCTTTTTTTTGTAATACATGCATATTTAATATTATAAACGTCTACTAATAAAGATACTTCTGAGGAATTTAGACCTAGTGGTACACTAACACAGTACTCGCCTGTTTATTTTAAACTGTGGTCCATAGCATAACATGTTATATAGGTATCTATAGAGTATAGGTCCTAAGTGTGTTATTAGTACTTATTACATTGCGTATACCTACTGGATAACGGCTAATAATATGAATTATACTCATTAATCATTATAGACATTATTGGACTATTATCAATCCAAACAATATTCATTATATACTTACAAATTTGTAATGACCACGTACCTACCAATCTATTTAATTTTATATTTATTAATATATTTACGTATTGAAATCAAATATATATATTAACGCAAATTATACTTGTTAAATAATTATATGTGAATTGATTTAATCAAAAATAGTGTATATAGGTCAAGTTTAAGCAAACACTTTAGAAAGAAAATAAATTTTAAATGTTTTTGATTTTTTAGATTAGCTTGATGTATTTCTTTATTTTGTTCGTAATCAAATACATAACATTTATGGAACAAGGTTAAATTAAATATTTGTATGATTGTATTATTGCATTGTACTATCAAATGAAAAATGTATCACTCAAATATAATACATTGACAAATTATGAAAAAAGAAAAATAAACATAATAAACAATATCCACTGGTACAGTTAGAACTTATAATACGTATGTCGTATAGTCATACATTTATAATGCTATAAATAGATTCATATTTTTAATTTTTAATTTGTTGGTGCCTCCATATTTATTAATGTCTACATTTTATTTTATAAGTATATATTATGTTGTTCAAGCGTTGTAATACATGTAATTATGTATTTATGTAACTACCTAAGTAACTTCCTCTTAGTTCTATAATAAATTACGAACATTAAATGTACCTATTAACTTTTTACTATAAACTGAAACGGTAAGTGACGGTTATGAATTATGATGTATAGGCACTAACTTATGTATAATATTACTGGACACGCGCCATAACGAATGTGTTACACTGAAATAAAGTAAAAGTGATGCAATGCACAAAGATTGAAATCGTGATCAAAAAAAAAAATATTTTTATAACAAAATAAATAAATTTATTCTAGGTATTTAATATTTAATTTTTATGGTACATAAATATTGCCAAAATAAAAGTGTCTTAAAAGTGATGTTGTTACTAATGTTTTCAAATAAATACAAAAATATTAGACATCCAGTAGAATATAATATTATTAAATATCATAGAATTGTAATTTTTACAATCTAACCATAACGATCGATGAGCTAAAGCTAAATGAATGATTAGCGAACAAATGAATACCTTGCTAAAATATCGCGTTTCGCTTGTAATTAGCAGTTTTGTTTGAACAACTCGTAATTACACGACGTCATTTACGTGCATAATATAATATTTTAAACTATTAAATCATGTTTGACATTGTTTATTGTTTAAAACTGACACTGTTAATATTAGGTCGGCGAACGTGAATGATATAATATTATGATTATAATAGATCCACATCAATATCACGAGACAAGTGTATCACAACGTCATCTTGTTGATATAGTATAAAATATTAAAAACATTTCGACAGTCAAAAAATAATAGTAATTTTATCTATATGACTGCAGCTGTGGGGCATACAAAACTCGTCTATGAGTGAGAATCTCACAATTTAGCGGCGCCGAAATCTATGTTAAGGTCGGGACATGGCCCGGCCTCTTTTTTGAAAAATTTGGCCAGTAGGTCTCATTTTATTTACATCATACATTTATTATGAGTAAATGTATATTAGGATATCTCCATATTAAATAATATTAAGATATTGAAGCCACGACGTTTTGATATTGCCCGGCCACATTTTAAAAACGTCGGTGCCATTGACCCCCCACAATACGTAATAAAGGTAACTACGTCACATCAATTATTATTGGTCTTGAAACTATTAGTACATTTTCAGTTTACGGCAGCAAATTATTTTATGAAACTATAAGTGTATATTTACAGAATAATCATTTCAACAGTACGACTATTCCAAAAAGTATTATTTATTGAAAATCGTAATTTTGTAATAAGTTATATAAATATAATTATTATTACTTACATGACATAATTCTAATATTTCATATTATCTTATTTTTCATTTTTGTGCTTGATTAGTTAATCCACCTTTCAACTGTTGATTTTCAAAACGCAACATTTACATATATTTTTAATTTCATTACCAAAACAGATTACTTTTCTATGATTGGTTAGGTACGTATCGGAAATATTATACATCGACGTTATTGAATTTAAATTGTATTCAATTAATAACGGGGTTCAAAGTTTGGATGTGCCAATTATAGCTGTAGGTATCCCGAAAATATTGCTCGGTGTATTAAACGGCCTTCATTATATGTATAAAAAACTTGTGCCTACCTACTTAGACGAATACAAATTGATCGAAATCAAACCTATAGTCTATATAATATATTATATTATAATATATATAAGCCAAATATTACTCACTCACTCATTCATCGCTACATCTTAAAAACTATAAAACGCATGAACTTGAAATTTGGACTAGTGGTTCCGCTAATTATCTAGATGTATAATAAAAAAGGATTTTCCGATATTTAAATTTTAAACAGGTGGTCAAACAGCGATCTTAAGATTTACGGTGAAATTGTTTTTGTTCATAAATGGTTGCTATTAGCTACTCGAGCAGATCAGGTACAATCACGGATTGAATTGTAGCGCTTGTATGGCCCCGATGAAAGAAACACTAAACCAGACTGAGATACACTCAAACCGAGATACATCTTTATGACTATAAAGCGTATTATAATATACTAGTTTGGATTCGCCATAAAAAAAAAAAAACTGCACACGTGCGGAACCGGGATATTCAGCCATACAGGTAGTATTAAATTAAACGACAAAAAACTCGGTTTTTGGAAACTTTGGTGTCCAAGGGGAACACTTCCAAGGGTGTACGACACGCAAAGACTGTTTACAATGTGAGATCAGTCGCACGACGAAGAGTCGAAAAACGCGGACGGCATAAACCGCTGCGCGACGTGCCCGGCCGATCGATGTCCCTGCAGCAGCTATTGATTGATCTTCTTGCTGACCAGACGAACAAATAACTGGTACAAGGCCGTTGGGTCGCGTGGGTTGGGCGCGCGCGTTCTCCGAGTCGGCGGCGGAGGGCGCGTCAAGGTCCGACAAGAAGCGCCGCACTCCGGTCTGGGGGACGGGATGATAAATAAAATGATATCGCGGTGTATCGCTTATTATTTGCGTTACACTGTCACTAGTGATACCAGATCTCAAACAAACGAATTTTAATAATAACACTGCGGCATATCGTCGACGGCCGGTTAATAATAATAATAATAATAATGGTGGTAATACATAATAACCGGTTACCGCGGCGCGAAAACGTTTCGTAACGCCACGCGGTGTAAACATTATATTATTATTATTATTACCCGCGGAGAACGAGTTGTTGTTGTTGTTGTTGTTGTTATTGCAGTGCGCCGGTGGTATTTGCTCGATTGCCATTGTCGGGCAGATGACTTCACGTAGTCAAAAATAGTGAAAACGGCCGCAAATGCATAACACTATACGCCGCTGACGCGACTCATGCAGTGAGGTGAATAAAAAAAAAGTCTTATCATGTACATCATAATAATATCTACATAGTACTTACGAGTGGTACTTTCGCAAACCGATGCCAATGCACTCACTTCTGTATTTGGTGTCGCGGATTCCGGAAAATAATGTTTGGAAGAATAAAATTAAGTTATATTATGTATACCATGAAACTATAATATTATGTGGTTACTCGTTGATGAATACAAATTAATTTGGACGTCCAATAGCCTGGTAAATAACGTGCGATAATCTAACTCTGACAGTCCAAACTTGGAATACTGCGAATGGTAAATATATTATAATATGTTCAAAAAATTATGAAAATAAAAATAATCGAAGCTCTCGAAAGTGAAAAAAGCTGTATCACACTGCGTATCTATGTAAATTTGTATCGAAAGTCAGAATCCACGGTATTTTATGAGGTACGTGTTTAGTGACACGAGTAACTTGTATATATTTAATGCGTAGATATCGAAAGTAAAATAAGTGTCGGTATTTTCAAATATTATATAAATACCTTATATATTTAATGGCCGAAATTATTATTGACCTTGATTGCTGTAATTATTTTATATTTATTGTTCAATAGTATACTTATATCTACTCACGAATAATGAATATTATAAGCAACTCAAATTGATCGAAAGAACGACAGCGTGCCAGTATTTATTATACAATATAAACATACGGAGAAAAACGAGAGCATAATATTATAATATTCACCATACAAGAAATACGAGTACAAGATAATAATTTTTTTTTAATACTCAAGTGGACGTTTCATGTGTACATTTTTGTTACGACAGAGATTCTAAAAAATATAGACTCGCCTTGGGCCATAGGTTAAGTTTGGTTAGAGCACACATAATATTATGATACATATAAAATTAACTGATATTCAAATATTATTATACATTTATATAGATACGTTCGTAAATCTTAATAAACTATGACCGCATTGACCAAAATATAAACAAATAGGTACCCGTTGGCCATTACATGGACAACCAAAATTCATATTTTCCTTCCTGCGGTACATCCGAATTAAAACATTTATAAACATAACGATTTGAATGACATGATATTTAATAATATTTTCGTTTAGACAGTGTAATTAAAATAAACACGTTTATTCTTCTAGGAAAGTCTTAAGATGTTTTTCAAAGCTTATATTCTTATGGTATAATGTTATTTTAGCACCTTCTTTACTACTTTAGTGGATAATAGAAAAATGGAAATGCTTTTAAAACTAATTAAAAAAACATATAACGTAAAGGTGTTAACATTCCCAGAAAGTTGTCAACAATTTTCCCATCCCTCCCCGCAAGATGTAATGAATTTACAAAAAAAAATATGATGTATGACATTTTATATCATATTTCATACCTTTAAAATATTTTTACATCGAAAAATAAAAGGGGATTATCAAACCGATCGTCAAATTAACGTCAGACGTATTACTTATGATTTATCCATTTGGGCTAAAAATAATAATTCATAGGTATAGTCCATCTGTGAAAAATTAAAAAAAATACGGTTTTTATCGACAGCCCTTTTGCGCCAAATTTATCTGCTTAAACAATTTACAACAATGGCTAGGTTAGGTGGAATTTAAATTTCAAGACAGCTAAAATGTTATGGTTTATATAGTCATGACACGTTATAAGTTATAAAACAGTTGTCTTTATACTTTATAGCCTTATAGGTCTTTAACTATCTTGGCAGCGTGGAAGTAAACCTGTTCCCGCGGAGCTGTCGGTTCAAACAAAAAAAGGTCTTAACTTATCTATATATTTTTAAGTTTTGTTTATTATTGTATTGAAGACAAGACGCATTAATTGTATCAGTTTTACTAAGTTTTACACTTGCACTTACTGCCACTGCGTTATCGGTTATTATCGTTATTCGTCAAATCATTGCGTACTAACAATTGCAGTGTAATTTTGTCAGACTTTCGTTATATTAGGTACCTATATATTATATTATTATTGTTTTTTCGTCCGTTATTGATTTTGTTTAAATTATTTAAATTATAAATTATAATGGTCATAATTAATTTACTCACCACAATAATAATAGTAATAACAATAATTACCTGCTTTATGCCTTCGATAAGAGTTTCTCTGTCCCGCTTGTCCGTCAGGTAGCCAGCGTAGAACATCGGTGCTTGGAAAGGATTGGCCGACCTCAGCTTGACGCGTCCACGACTCAGGGGCCGGAGCAGGATCGGCACCAGACCCCAAGCGTCGTGTTCTTTGAACTTTCCGTACACCTGATCGTAGAAAGTTTCGTTCATGCCGAGCAATCGGCGCAACGACCCGCCCGTGTCACCGGTTAAGGCCCCTGGGCCAAACACCAGTTCCATGTCAGGCGCCACGGATCCGTTGGTCGCGTGCCGCGTGGCCGTGAACGCCAGCGCCTCCGCGCCCCCCGGTATGGTGAATGGACCTCCGCCGCTGACTGCGTACTGGAGTAGGTACTTGGGGTTTCGGTAACGGCTCTCGATAATAGTCACCGACTGGTTGACCAGGAAAACCAGCCCGGCCATGGACACGTGATCCTGCAGGTTGTAGCCCACCTTGAGGTCCTCGACGACGGGCACGCCGACTTCGGCCAGATGATCGGCCGGCCCTATACCGGACAACATCAGTATCTGCGGCGTGTTGAGTGCGCCGGCACTCAGTATTACCTCCTTGCGTGCGTGCACCACTATAGTCTGTCCGTTTTTCACGAACTTGACACCGGTGGCACGTTTGGTGTGTGGGTCCAGGAGTACCTTTGTTACCAGTGAATTTTTGGTGACTGTCAAGTTTGGCCTGTTACGGATTGGCCGCAGGAACGCCTTTGACGCGCTGCACCGGGTGCCGTGATCTGTCGTGGCTAGCACGTATGAGAAGCCCAACGGCCGCGGCCCGTTGTGGTCAGCTGGCACCTCGTAGCCCAACTCGCGACCGGCGCGCAGGAACACTGGTCCTAGTTTGGTCTTCCACGTGGGTTCCTCCACCTTGAGATACCCGCCGCGGCCATGGTACGGTGACTCCGTCAGCGGGCTCTGCCTGACGTCCTCCGATTTCTTGAAGTACGGAAGCACGTCCGCGTAACTCCACCCGTCGTTGCCCAGTCTGGCCCAGTTGTCGTAGTCGTCCGGCATGCCACGCGTGTACACCATGTAGTTGATAACACTGGTACCACCCATCACTTTGCCCCTGGGCCACATGCACTTCCGGTCAGACATCGCACCGCATATACCTTCCTGCTGTTCGGTTCGGTAGCCCCAGTCGAATCCGGTGCCGATTAGATAGCTGACCAGCAGTGGCACGTCCGTCATGGCGTTCTCCTCGCCGCCAGCCTCGATCAGCAGCACCGTCCAGCCAGCCACTTCGGTCAGCCGGTTGGCCACCACCGAACCACCGGAACCGGCACCCACCACCACGAAGTCATACTGCCGCCTGACGAAACCCGTGTCCGGGACGGCATCTTTTGGTGCTGGTCCCAGCATCCGGTAATACTCGACCACTGCCTGGAACACAGTATACGCCATACCGTAGCCTGACCCGGCCATTGACAGGGTCACGACGATCACCGCGAATACCACACTCGCGGCGTTCATCGTATATTGTGTAAATGCACAAAAAAAATACAAACTATATGTGCCACACCGTTGAGATCCACAGTCGTCGAGTTATTGATCGATGTGCAGTGTTGTTGTTGATCGCTTTGGGTACGAACTTGACACGGCGCGTCCGATTATTTTCCCTCTAAGTCTTTTGCGACCATATATACCATTGCCACTACTAATGTAGTTGCTGTGTATCAAACTGCTGTTGTACCTCTACTTATGTATTATATTGCATTTCTCCTCCGCCCCTCTGCTAAACGAATTACGTGCACCTTTCGCCAGCACCACCTTCTCTAACGTAGTTAACGTCAAAATGATAATATAGCATAATATATATTGTAAGTATTAGGTATGTGTGCTCGGTCAACAAGACGTCATGTTGTTTTTTTATATGATATAATATATGTAATATAGTATTATTAAAATCTTGTTTTGTGCGTGAACACTGCGAACATGTTGTTACCAAGGTCGGTGAAAAAACGAAATGGTCCATACCAACTCAGCGAAGCGTATATTTTAATTTATTTAATCGAATTGAATTTTTATCAAAGATGGATCAACTAAAATTTTTTTCAATTTGATATTTTGATGACATTTTAACATATAATAATATAAACATATATGTACGTGTATTGTGTAATTTCATACATTTGTTTTAGTCTGCTTAAAATATCATCAGATACTATATAATATTATATTCTTAAATACTATGTAAATACACTACGTTTTATCACATCGGTATTGAGTAATTATTTATTGTAATTTCGTTTTCAATTTCAATAATCGTTCTCAATACTTTAATAGCTAAGGACTTACAAAATAAATAATTAGACAAAATAAACTGTTAATATTAAAAATAAATATAGGTAAATTTATCAATTTCTATACTTGATAAAATTTACAAAATATTTTGACTCATTTTGAGCTGGACATTTTCAAATTTATTAGTTTTATTTTCTATAAATATCAATAAAATTAAATTTGTTGGGCAAAAATGTCGAAATTAATACAAGGCTCCTGATATGTTATTACAATAGAAGTTAAAAAAATATTAAAAATAGATTTCACCCATTTTTTTTATAAGCATTTAAAGTTTAAAATTATCAAATTAAAAAATTAAAAAATTATTTTCTAGTTAAACATTTATAAAATGTTCAACTTTTACAGGTTAATGATTGATAATTTAAAACAAGATTCCACGTAAATAGGTGAATACATTACTTTATCTACAATAATATCATCAAATATACTAAGTAATATATCAAAGGCTGACTGATCATATTCGCTCAGAATCTTTTTTTTCGTATACAATGATAGTCTATCATTGAATTCACAATCCATTACACTATTACAGTGACCCACGTGTAATCTACTGTAAAGCAAAGCGACACCCACTTGCCCACTTTTTTATTTTGTGTTTATTAAAAAAATATTCATAATAAATAATAAATAAAACATTAATATAAAATAAAATAAGAAATTAAAATGTTGTTTCTTATTATTTTTAAAATGTTTTTTGTTTATTTATTTATTGTTTTTTTTTGTTATTAAATGTTTTATTTTAAACCAATAAACAAATTGAAAAATAGGAAATATTAAAAAAAATTATAATGATATGAAAAACATACTAATTTAAAAATATAAAATGATAAAAAAAAACCTAATCAATAAATAAATATTTAAAAAAAAATATTATAAATTTTAATTAATAAAAAAAAACTAACTAAAAAAATTATATTTAATATTAGAACAAAATTTCAATAATAAAATATAAATTAGAAAATATTAAATATAACCTAATATTAAAGATATATAATTATATATAAAAAATTGATTTATTTTTAACTTAATTCATTATTTATTTTAATATTAATAGTTTATTTTGTATAATTTTTTATTTAGTAAGTTCTTAGCTATTAAAGTATTGAGAAATATTATTGAAATTGAAAACGAAATCGCAATAAATAATTAGTTTTTAGGTTTGCACACATACTAATCATCCTAGATAGAAAACATTAATTTTATTCTTATTTGAAGATTTTAATAATCAGTTATTAATGTACCACACTCTGTACCTAGTCTGTATTTAATAAAACAAATTATTGTATAATTTCACCCTAAACTAACCTATCATCATTATAATAATTTTAATATGTATAAATGTTTATTAGGTACTCTTAATAAATCATTTAAAGAACAAATAAATTGAAATAAATAAAAAATACCTTTTCTTCAATAGGTACCTACTATATTATGTGTATTGTTTTAATTATAGTGTCTTTTTTTTTAAGTATGGTCTGGTAAGTCGTAAATGATAGCTAATTGAACAACGAACAAATAATAGTTGATCTTGCAATATCTTATAACTTCATATAATTATAGATGAATATATAGTTCAAGACCAAGGTGGAGTAAACATTTATTTAGATAAAAATCGTAAAAAAACATATTTTCTATGTAGAATATATATTTAATTTATAAAAAATGGCAATTTTAACATTTGGTGAAAATTTCGAGTGTCTATAGGGTTATTGGTTTTTGAATTACAACAAAATATCAAAAACCGATGGATGAAAATTCGTTTACCGGTTTAAACGCTGTCACAAATATTTTAAATAAAAATGCTTATAAAAATTAATGTTACTTTTCGGTAAGCTTTTAAGTTAAAAAAATTTAAGATAGAAAATGTGTGGGGAATCTAAAACAATATCTAAAACAATACGTGACATACATTGGATATATAAATTATACATAAACATTATAATACAATACATACATAATAATATATTATAATAACTTATTCCTTATATTTATCGAAACCAGGACGGCTTGATGTCACTTAGGTACTTTATGATTGTAAGAGCCAGGGGGCTAAGACCAGTACTTAAAAATTTTAGGGAACCCCTCAAGCACAGGAAAGCTCCGATTGGACTCAGATCGGTTGTATGTAAAAACATTTTTTTTATTATTATGAACTTACGGCTTCTATAGCTAGGGTTATTACTTATTAGCTAACATATTATAAGTATTCTATGATAACATAATGATAATATTCACTTTGCTTGATTTGCTAATGTTTACATTATTAAAGTTTGCTAAGTAAATTCCATTTAGAAATAAAGGTGATGTTGAGTGGGAGTTTAAGACTCATTTAAGAGTTATGCTTGTTGATTCGTATATTGGGCATTTCTCAAAGATATGTTTAATTGTGATGCGAGCTTGACATGTAGGCCGTAGCCATTTTCCTCCCAAAACGAGATGCCGTTTTCCTCCACTGTTCGTTTTCCTCCAATAAATAATAAATACAATTATAAAAAAATAACTAACTCGGGTAGGTAATGGGCCCGGATACTAAATATAATATAATCAATTCTTAGATTTTCGCATGAAATAAATGTTTCTACGAAACCAACAGACCTTTTAAATAAATAGATTTTAAAATATTTTGTTCTGCGTTATCTTTCGTTTAATGATTTTGTTAATCGTCATGCTTTGTTTTGCTGCATTTAGTTATTATTATTATTATTAATTGTTCACGTTATTATAACGTTTGAAAGCCCTGGATCCTTGCCTTACTCTATCTGTATAATACGAAACGTAATACTACAACACTGGCTAAAATATTGGAGGAAAATAGATATAATTTTATTTAAAATATTGTGAAGGAAAATAGAAACCAACCTTTTTTTGTGGAAGAAAATGGTCAGTGGAAGAAAACGGTATCTCGTTTTTGAAGAAAAATAGAACTACCCGACATGTAGTGTGAAAATATATATTTTGTAGAGGATCTTCGGTAATTAGAAAATAATTTTAAAATGTGTAATGAAAGTGTGTCCGATTCTTATCCTGATGATTTGGTTCAATTTGTGATTCAATATAGGCTATAGTACATTCTGTCTATTCACAATTTGTTTGGTTTTGAGGGAGGTGGTGTGGACATTTATGGCTGACTTTATCATGGCATTTTAAAAACCATTAACGTACACCAATTTTAATTTTCAGGAATTGTTATAATTTTTCATATTTAGACTTTAGAGTGTATAGTGAATTACTGAATCCGTAATACAAAATTTTATTAAATTGTTCCCACTACGAACCAATTGTTAAATTAGATTGTACCTACGTTTTGTTCAAAATCATAAACAAATAATGAACACTTGTACCGTGTTTTTAAATACAAGATATAATAACAGTAGGAGGGATACATTTGTTTGTAATTACACATGTTATACATTTACATAAGTAATCAAATCTTAAGCAGGTGCTTTATAAATATTTTTGAAAACTATAGCAATATACTATTGTATTTATAGATATTCCAATAACCTTTAACAATAATATTATTTTTTATAACTGTTATTTTATATTTATGCTACCATATAAATGATTACATTATAGCATAGAAGATATTATAGTATTAAAAGCGTTAATAATAAATATTATTGACATTTCATGTTTTTTGGAAAATTTTTATTGTAAATAAATTGTAATAAAGTATTACTGAATCAAAATTATTAATTATTATATTTCATAGAATTATATTGCTTCTAGATTTAAAATCCTAATACACATGCACTATTCTGTATTGGAACGAGCGAATGAATACCAGTTGATTATAATTTATAATATTCTAGTTTTCTTTTTTACGGCGTAACAGATAGGCAATATAGGTACATTACTGTGTTGAAAAATAACATAATATTAAAATAAGACGGGGAGTATCATCTTACTGTAATAATATAATAATATAACAACAATAATTAAAAAAATTAAATTCTTAATATAATAAGGCGATGAATGTAAATAATTTTAGTTAATTTTTATATTCTAAGCCTAGTGATGAATTTTGTATTAATATTATTATGGTGTAAATTTATTTATTTATTGTGTCTGAAGACACTTTTTCTAGTAGAAAAAATTCTCTGATCATTAACTTTGATTGAGATAACTCGAAGAAAAACTTAGATCTTATTTGCTTGAAATCGTTTTTTATCGTATAGGTACAATTATTTATCATTGAATTCAAATTTAACACATCCATTACAGGTTGCTTACTCAATGACGATTTATTTATTTATTTCAAATATACGGACAATAGTCAATAAATTTTTGGTAATTTATAGTGCAATTACAAATTAGTTTATAAATATAATTAATACTAAAAAAATTTTGATCTTGATTTTTCACTTTAAAAATATATAGAACTAGATATTACTATAAATTATAATATACTATTGACGATGTACACTTGAATTCTTCTGTACAGCTGAGTGGTTATCTATTTTTCCTATTATTTTTTTCATGATTCAAACGACAGTACCACAATGTAATAACAAAATTAATTTTAATACTCACATTTTATTATCATCGTATAAACAATATGTATTGTTACAACTTAAAATAATATTATGGTATTAAGGAAGGTACTCTATTGTACTAGATTTTACGTGCCATATTATCATGGACTTATAAAATGTATATCAAATATCTAACTCAATTAAATATTCATAACTAATAAGTACAAAAGTAAACACTAAAGAAGATAAAATAGTCTATAAACCAAAATTAACAGTATTTATCATTTTTTAAGAATATTTTATTTTGGAAGTTTATAATTTTTGTGATATGATTTATGGAACAATTTTTTAATATTAGCGAATAATAAATATTATATTAAAAATTACGGCTACATTACTTATCAGTTATCATACATGAAACATTTGATAAATGAAGACGTATCAACTATAAAGTAGACTATTGGATGTTTAACAAGATTTTATATTAGGTACAAGCTCCTGCTATTTTAAATTCACTAAAAATACTTATCTATTAACTATTGACAGAATCGTAAACATTTTTATTTATTTAATCATTGGAAAACTTTTTCAGTAAATAATATTGCACTTTCATCCTAATAAAATTAAAGTAATTTGATTTTTAACTAATCCAAAATTATTAAATTTGATTAAGTTAATGAAAAACAAAAACTTCTAATATTATTTATCAACATAATTTCAAACATTTTAACGACATTTAATATTATTATTTCTTTGTTTTATAATTAATATTTTATTTAACATTTTTAGACAAATATAATTTAAAATGTGGCCATGATATCAATCTTGCATCCAAATTTTATCTTTTTAAATGGTAATGGAGACTGAACAGTATCAATATTGTAACACTGAGTTAGGGATCACATTACTCTACCATTTATACATCGAGGCAAAAATATTTGCCAATAGCAATTTTCATCATAAGCGTTCTCTTTATATTTATGAATTAACTCAAAAACCTAATTGGCTTTAACGGTTGCATTTTATAACACCTTCTATATGATATATAAAGTATATATATTAAGTTAAAGCTAAAGTTATACACTCTTTATAGGCTTATAACTACAGAAATAACTTTAATACAGCATATTTTTAATTTGATTTACTTGTCAATTTGGGACAAAAACTTTAGAATATTTGTATAATTTATTTAATATGTCACTTATGAAAATATCATAATATTGTTACTATTTTTGACAAACTATGAGTAGGTACCTACTTTTAATGTATTTACTTTATGTTGTGGATACCAATGTACAGTGATATTTATATTTTACATTTGGTAAATAAATGTATGGGTATAAAACACCTTTATAATAAAATAACTAACCGAACCTAACCTACACATTTTTTCTCCCTACATACTAAAGTGTATATAATATAGCTAGCTTAATAATACCAGAAATATATTTCATGGGTACCCTTCTTCAAAATGTATGTGTTGAAATGTTATCAATTATAATAGTGCGGGACCACAAAACCACATTAATACAATAAATTTTTTTTTCTTAATACTGAAAAAATATAAAATGTATATAATATCAAACACTTAGGTATATCGGCGCTTATATTTATTGTTGGCAGGCCAAAGAAGGCGTTTTAAAAAAAAATTGGTGCAAATGTACACTTCTCACCACTCCCCTCCCCCCCAAAATGACGCCCCTATATTAATGTCAAACGTTTACATCATAAGCAATAAAAATATAAATGTACACCTAATATGTATATTCTTAAATTGACAATGATACAAAACAGAATGCAACAAATAAAAATTTTTTTATGTAGGTACTAAAAGTGGTACTTACATATTCTACCTAAATCTTCCCGGAACTTTTGCAATGGTGATCTCACTATAATTCAAAATCCACCTACCAATAGTCTTATCAAATTCATAAATGTGTACGATGCATTTTAATTAATCAACTTATTGTATCAAAAATAAGTATAGGTACTTGTTATGGATTTGCGTAATTTTAATTATATCATAGTATTATTCCATTAATGGTTTTTATAATAATAATTATTTTTACTGATATTACAATAAAAAACTGATCAAGTTCGTGGACAAAGTAGACAAGGTTTTACATCGAGTGCTAACAATATTATTCGCTAATATAAGTCAATTTAAAAGTATAAAATTGAGCTGCGAGGTCGGTTATCGTGATGAGCGAGGACAAAATGATATTTATTTTATTTTATTCAAGTTGCAATAATATATATAGATTTTTTTTTTTTGATGGGTAAAATAGTATTCACTACTACAACCTTATTCGTTTTTATATAAATATTTAACATATTTATTTATTTTAATTTTAAATTATTACTAATTATTAAGAATTAAAATTTATGAGTGAATTTATGTGCATATTTTACGTTAACATTTACAAATTATGTAGTAATGTAACTATACGTAACCTACTTTTTGTTTATTACTTTAATATGAATATATACAATCCAGTCCAGTATGTAGAATAAATTTATGTGGGGGGGGGGGGTAAAAAAATATAAATAGGCATATCGTTATACTTAGCTTTGGATTAATAAGAAAAAAAAATTAATCAAAAGGTACCACTTTCTTCTACACATAGGTATAATTATTATGGCGTAATATTTATCACAGTCTTAAATATTTTTAGTTTACCTGAACTGAAAATAGAAATATAAACATTATTGCTTTCGAGTTTCTTAAGAATCTGAAATTGACAATTTATAGAGCTATAATTTATGTGAATTATTTTAGTTGAATTACAAATTTATTTTAATTAAGCATTCAAACCGTTTTTGTGAAGGGGGACGGGTAAGGAATATAATATTATATACATACTATTTTATTATAATATTGTAATGGTAGGTTTATAAAATATATTATATATTTGGTGGCTTTTTGGTCGTTTAAATTGCATACACTTTAATATTAATATTATTTTTATTATTATCATTAGTATTAGCATTATTTAAAATAAATGTTGAAACAGGTTTAATCGTGAACATGGTGGATCACACGTTTTTTAAAAAAAGTATGAATTTAGCTCGAGAAATGGTTAAAACGTGACAATGTACCTATAAAAAGGAAATCAACATGTTGTATAAATACACATAGTGTTAATTTAACATTAGTTGTTTTAATAAAAATAATAGTCAACTTTAAAAACAATACGACTGTTAATCACTTATGCCTATGTAATATTAATGCTATAATAACACTGGACCGCTGGCATAATACCTAATTGATAATGGTTTACCTCATAATAATATGTCTATTAAATATTAGTACAATTATATAGGTACGAGGTACCTTTATATAATATATATTATGTGATATATTATTATAATTATATAAATACCTATAGATATACTATGTAACTATAAATGTATTTTATACCTACTGAATGATTCCACTGCACAAACGAGTCTGTTTTTCGTCCAAAATAGGAAAAACGCCTGAACCTTATATTACACATTCTGGTTTAAATATATTAATTGCCATTTAAATTGTGTAATAACGTGACAATAATAAATGTGTATAAATATTAAATAACATTACGAATAAAATCTACATAGAGTAAATAAACAATGATTGTATGGACAATATTAATATCTTTAGGCTAAAGTGTTGAAAATGCAGGTTACCTAAATCTGTTAAACGATTTTGGTTGAAATGTGTGACCCATATACTTACACTTTATCTTGAAAACAGAGAGGTCAAAAGCAGCATCGGTTGCACGCTTAAGCCACAAAAAGTCAAAACCTATAAAGATAATTAAAGAAATAAATTATCTGTTGGATGTATATAAGCACTCAATATATTATGTATATCATACACGATATTGCAGCATTTACGATTTCGCTAGTATTTCTATTACGGCGCTATATCAACGAGTGATTTCCAGTTTTTTAATGATTCACACTTTACAGAAACAGCCACAGAAGCACACGACCGTCAACGTCATAAATGATCATTCCCACGTCATAACACAGATCATAAGAGCCTCAGTGGTCGTACCTGCATACTATTTTTAATAATGTATATTACACCCGAAGACTACAGGATGTAACAGATAAAACTTACTTTTGGAATAACATATTTTGTTCTAATCAATATTTAAAATTTTTTTTTGTATATAACTTAGTTTACACATATATTATACAAAAAATTATTTTTATTTTTTAACACTGAAAACAAAAAATTAAAATTTGATTTAAATTTGTTTGCGTGTATTCAATACAACCAATTTTTCAATCTGATTATAAGAAACATTTTGATGGTAAAAAATTTATCTAAGTCAAGAAGTATATTTTTTAGAATTTTTTTAAATATCAATATTTTTTTGATTAAATGAATTTGGAACGTAATAACTTTTTATAAAATATTTTTTGGGGTAATTTTTTGACATGAGTATATTTCTTAAATTATTTAATCATCATATAATTTCAACAATGTTTGTCATACCTTTTTCGTCAAGTCTTTCTGCTACACCTTGTATAATAATAGTCCGGTTGCGCATGCTAAGGGATACAGGGTTATTACTTATTAGTGGTCATCTCCATCAAAATAAGTGGTGGGTGGCTTAAAAACTGGTACATTTACTAGCTTACTTTTGGATTATTTCATTACAATATGAGTTGAACTAATAACTACCTATTATTGTGGATATTATAATGAATGTAAACATTTTATATTGAATATTATAATTAACTGATCAAAGCATTATTTTTTTTTGGTACATTTAATATGTGCAGGTGAATATGTGGAGAAACATTAATAATTTGACATCTTTAGAAAAAATGGGTGTGCTATACCGTCTATACCTAACCGCGGCTGTCTCAACAAACGGTAGCAAGCGGTACCATATTAGTATGAGTAAACTATACGCAATTATACGAAATAACGATGATAATAATGAGTAATAATACCGTCGTCAATTGATCTCATAATAATTATGATTATATAATATTATTGTCGTGACGAATCGACGCCGCGATCTACGAAATTATACCATACCTAAATAATATACCATTACCGCGTTATCGCGCCGTCGTCAACCGCGGCAGCTCCGGCAGCGGTGGCAGGTGGCAGCGGGGCGTCTGCGCCGTGAGTATACCGCGATTCACGACCACGTTGGTAGTCCGGCGTCAAACTCGCCGGTGTCAGGTTCATATTTCAGTGACGGTCAGACCGACGTCGGTCTCGCTAAACGTGCGAGATTATATTTTTCACGAGAATAGTATAATTCGCTGCGACACGGTAGTGGTTTTTTTTTGTGATTTTTTCCACGCACCGTTTTATCAATTTTTTTTCGTACGATATTTTTGCGCCTTTGTTTTAGCGAATAATAACGACAATAATATATTATATTATAAATAACACGCCGCATATGACTTGCAGTCGAATTACCAATCTCAAAAAACTTCTGAACTCGAATACCTACGTTAATAGTAACAATAATCATATCCATATTATGTTGTTCGTCGGTACGCGTCTACCGGTCGGATGTCTGTTTGCATTGTGATAACGTCACCGAAACTACGAGCGAGGCTGTTTGGGTTTTTCAAAATACTCAACACCCTTCTTAATCTGTAAGAGACTGCAGCTACACACACGCCCGCAACACAGGTCCGAGTCTAGCTGAGGTAAGGGACTTTTCGCTGTTTGATTTTATTATAGCGTTTCATCAGTGGCGCAAATAGGAAAAATGTTTAGGGTGGGGGAGGGGGCTCAAACCCCAATTTTTTTTTTTAAATTATAATATATATTATTTTTTTTGAGGGGGCTAAGCTCCCCCAAGCCACCCCACCTATTTGCGCCACTGCGTTTCATATACCTACGTGCGATTGTTTTGTGGCGCACCGTTACCGGTAGTGTCGTACTGTGGTGTAACCGCAATATTTAATACAATTTATCCGAATCCCCATCATGCAACATATTAATATTATATAGTTAACCGTCCTATCAATATAATATTATTAAATATTATAATCCCTTGTATTAATACGATACCTAAATCCGTAAAACCAAATACTTATATTAAATATCAATATTATAAATCATTTATTAATATTATCTATATTGTATTTACCTATTATACATATATAGGTACAATATCCTGAATCGATTTCGAACTCTAAAACTCTGTCCCGCCCGTCCTCCTGAAATAATATTCTTATAAACAAATCTTAATCAAGCTTATTGAATAACGACTACAAATAGTAATTGCTTTATAAAATCGTATTATATAAGATAATAGGTGCTTGATGATATAAAGTAGGTAATTTACGATTCTTTCTGTTACATCAATTAATTAAACGACTCAAATAGTCTTTTATAAAAATATTGTAACACGTATTAATCCGAATAGAGGATATTTCCCTAAAGAGAAACGATTAAAAAGTATTATAACCTAACATATTAGTTTCTTTTTATTCCTACTTTTTAAAGAATACTAGAACATCATTATACCTATTATGAGGTATCTTACTAAAATAATTGTTAGTATAATAACTGCAATCTAAATTAATTTGTTTTATGAAATAAATAAATTAATATGACTTGATAGTTTAAGTTCTTTTCTAAAATATATCAATATATTTTACATCAATAGACATAATAGTTTTATGGGTTTTCTTTCTTTTTTATATCCATGATAACTATTATATAGGTGATATTATAAATAATACCTAAAAATACAATAAATTTAAAATTTTTGTGTTTTTTTTAAGAATATTTATTAATAACTAATAATTCGTGGTGGCAACCCTCCCACCCACCAATTTCTTAACCTAAAATAAATGTTCACAAGTAATAATATTTGCTGTATTATGTTAACATTTTAACATAAGTTATTATTAGTTACATATCAATACATAAATAGGTACAATAGTTTTTAATTGGAATAGAAATAATTTATAACAATTAAGTCGGTTGATTTTTGTCCTGATTTTGAAGACACTCCCTAAGATGTGAATATGTTGATTTTTTGTTATCAAAATAGAAAATTATTAGAATAAAATTTATTAAGTTTAAATTTTTTAAAAATTATTGTTATTTAATTTCACGCTACATGTAATACTTATATGTATTATATTTTTATTATCATTTATAGTATATATGTACACTCATACGCGTGGATATCTGTTTATCTGTTAGGTTAGAATGTATAAACTACAACGTACTATATTAAATAATTATACATTAACTATCATAATATATTCCTTACGACAAAATTATGTATGTGCTAAAATTGTACTTTTTGTTAGCAAATAATTAATTAACTAAATTTAAAAAATACTTTTTTATTTTTATTCATTTTTATACTATTACAACATATTTTTAGCGAAATCTATAAAATTGTGTTTTCATTGTTCAATTTGAATATTTTTTAAATAGTTTTTAAATGTATGTAAAATGTAAATATATTTTAAAATAGATGACTATCGAAAAAACAGCATTCTAAAATATTAGTTTTGTGTGGATTTCTGGTTCAAAATAAATAATTGATGTAGAAACTAGAAAACCATTGAAAATAAAATTCCACATGTAATAATAAACGCATGATTTAATAACGAAATTCACAGATTCACGTGAAATTAAATTCACAGATTCACGTAAAATAAATTCACGTGATTGGATGCATGAATTTTAGTTCCTCGTGTAACCGTGTATCCGCATATACACGTGAAATAGAGACCTCTAGTTTCTATATACATAATTGTAAACAGTGTAAACTCTTATAAAATAGTTAACACTTTTATAGTTTTATGGTATCTACTGTTTTCCTAAAAATATAAAAAAATGTTGCATAGTATAGGTACTTTTTTTGTTAAAAACGCAAGTGAAAGTGATTAGTTTTTTACAATGTAAATGTATTGTTAACAGCTATAAATACAGTTTATTTTCTTCAGGTCTGATCAATTATATACATGTAATATATTTTAAGTAGAATCTTAGAAAGAGCTCTTATTTGAGTTTTTTTTTTTTTTGTATACATTGTTTAATATTTTTTAGTTTTTTAATAATAATTTATTTTTAAAAATATCGAACAAAAACAGTTTTTGTTGAAAATAAGTAAATGCCATTAATTTCATATTTTTGGTGAGTAAAAGTTTCTCCACGTAGGTACCCCAAAAAAACTTATGAAAAAGACAAAAAATGACCTAACTAAAATTTAGCTTCTCGAATCATATTAAGTATTACTTCGACTAAAAAGATAAAAAATTAGAATAGTAAAACAAATCAACTAAAGAAGTGTCATAAAACGCGCGGAATCCCAAATTAAAAATTTAAACCGCTTTGATAATGAACAATATGTTGTTTGATACACCTGATATCAAACTATGTAAGCTGCGTAACCTAACGGCTAACCCTTTTGACTATTAGGTGTACAGTTAAAGGAAAATAAAAAAATTAATAAAAATGGTTTAAAATGTTTTAATATAATCTCCATCTATAATTTTATCCATTGTGCATGCATCATTCATTAAATGCGTCATCATATCCAAAACTAGCTTACACAGTTGTACTCTTATTTTTTAGATAAAACGTACAACGACGTACATATTATATGTAATTCTGAATAACAGTGATACCACTGGTACATATAATAATATGTATATATTGTCGGGAAAATATTTGTTTATTTAGTATTCAATGAGTAATTTGTGTTATGCACTTATGTAGTCATTGTGTTTGTCAAAATTGTGAATATGCATACAACTTATTCATTATGTCTATTGATATGATAATGTGTACCTATATAGTTACTATCCTATAATCGATAGAAAAATAAATGATTTTTTTTTATCTGTTTCATATAATACTTACTACTAAATACTATTAGATATACTATACTTTTGCAGCTGGTAGGTAGTCACATTATAGGCTCTATAGTCTATAGCATGCAAGTTTTGTTTGTTCAATTTTTAAATTCCAAACGATCCATTGTGTATTGTTAATCTTTAAAAAGTTTATCCATAAAATAATAATTACGCAGTAATATTGTAAACTCATAATATTTTTAAATTAAAAATCAAACTTAAATATTATATTATAATATAACTTTATAAACGTTTTATTTAAATAGAATTTGATGATATCCATTTCATTACAAGTTAGATACATTTTATAATTTTAAAACACTATTTTAGAAAACAGAAACATAGTAAACACTTAAAAAGACCTATAAATTATAATGTGTATTGTATACACATAACAGTTGAATATCTAGTTCTAAGATAAGTTAGCATTAATTTGTTATTTGAATAAGCTAACATAAGAAACGGTAACAAAGTAATAATTAACATAAGTGGTTTTTTTTGTTGACATTTTTGGTTCTAAATATTTGTTATTTATTATGTATAGTAGGTACACTATACCTTCTGCTTCTGCAAAGTTTAATATTACTAAACAATAGATTTAACTTGCTCAAAATATTAAAAGTTAAAACTTTAAGCTACAAAGTATTAAGTTATACACATGTCTATAAAAAGTATGTTTGTATAAACTGCGTATTATACTTTACACAATTATTATGGAATTACCCAAGGAAATTAAATGCATGTATAATAAATTATATTATTTATATACTTACGTACCTAAAATAATATAAATATAAAATGTATTCTAATTAATAATTAGTGTTTAATTATCCGATTAAATTTAGAATGTTTAAAATGACATTACTATAAAATAGTTTAAAACCAATATGATACCAATCGTATCACAATTTATAACAAATAAGTAATGAATTGTGGTATAATATTACAATAAAGTAGATATATTAAATGATATAAAATTATTAATGACGTACCTATTATGTTAACAATACAAATGTTATCTTAACAATGTATTTGTATAAAAAAATGATGCATATATTACATCAGTAGAACAGCTCTACAATATTCTCTATACTCTAAAGTATACACTAAAAATATCTATAAACGATATATTTTTTTATAAAATAAAAACCGTATTATTGCCTATTGGTATTATCCAGTTACGAAATTCGCAACGGACGAAATCATAGTACGCACATAATCAATATAGTTAGGTTAGGTTTTGACTTTGGAAAAATTACTTACACTATACCAACATTCTCAATACCTACTTAATTATTCGTGCGTCGATTTAGGTTAAATAAATAATTCCACAGAACTGTATATAAAATGTATCTTAAATTGTAGATTCTGAGCGATGAATGTATTGATTTTACAATGATGTGTGTTTTTATTTTTTCATTTGTTTCTGTGTACACGGTAAGTAGTAGAAATAATGCTTTGATTTTCAACTTGAGTATCTTCTTCGATAGAATAGTGAATCTAATATTGGTGCATCCGGGAGGTCAAAATTTAAAATTTCCAATAGTTTTCAAAAGCGCCGGGAAAAACAACAAACAAATTAAGGAAAAATGGGAAATTGTACGCAAAATTGGTTTTGTCGGTAAAAAGTTCCGACATAGGAGTAACGTCGTTGCTTTAGACCATGGATGGGCAACTGGCGGCCCGCGTACCATTTTTCACTGGCCCGTGCCACATTTCAATTTAGTTTATAAAAATATAAAATGTTGAGATTTTTCTGTATTTTATTTTATTATATTTAATAAAATTATTAAAATCGATATAATTTGTATCGTAAATCGTAGATATAAATTCTTATCTAGTATTGAACTATTAAATGTAAATAATATTATACTATTTATAGGGATATAGTAAACATTAGGTTTTTTTTTTTGCTTTCTGTTCTCCGGCCCGCTAGATTTTTGCTCATCCAAAATGGGCCCTCTAGTAGCATTGAGTTGCCCATCCCTGCTTTTATAGACAAAACAATTATTTTTATACTATTTTGGAAGACTATATTATAATATATTATCTTTAAAAAATCGTTAAGGCGTCTTAAACAAACATTAATTTTAATTCATATTTCTTTATAAAGACTAGAATTTAAGAATATAAATATTGAAATTTATATTAAACCAGCCTCGATTTACAATTAAAATAACTTACAGGAAGTTTAATAATCCCAGAAATAATACTAATTGTAGGTACATAGGTTTTATAGATCTAAATGTGTTAACCTTGGAATGTCAATATAGATAATCAGGTATTATGTTTGGAGAACGTAACTAATGCATACTACGTGTACTAGCCATTACAATTGTATGAGTTTAATAATAAAACTTTTATTTCAATATTTGTTTAATTTTAAAATAACTTTGAAGTAACTAGTTTTTTGAAAAAATTTACAAAACCATCATAGTTTTTAATTTTATAAAACAAAACTAATCTTTGGTATTATATATTTATATACACATTTTTTAAATCTACGTAGAGGATGCCTAAACATTTAAATTTTTTTTAAATATTTTTTTTATTAGATATTATTAATAACGTTGTATAAAAAAATATTATCGTTATTGATAATTATATTTTGTTTTCAACTATCTGTAATATAACAAGAAAATATTTTTCACGTAGAACTTTATTAAAACTTTTTGGATACTCCTACTCAAAAAAAGTTTCGCATACAAATACAGTCCTCATTCCACTTAGAATCCAAATCCAAATATACTAGAAAAAATAATGGGCTATTAATATTAGGATTCATTATTAATGATACATATAAAGAAGTATTCTTTTATCGAATTTTTCAGCAATTTGGCTTCAAATAAATAGAAAGTTCTTTGAGTTGTATATATCTCAAGGTGAAATTCTACAGCACCATTAGTATTTCCCAATAGATATATATATATTTATTAATCTTAAACTTTTGATTTTTTTTTAAAATTAAAAAATAAGTAGTTAAGTATAACTACATTTTTTTGATGTTTGTACGTACTCATATGTGCATGTAAATGTGTAATAATATGATTGATTATAATTTATATTTATTAAAAAGTTAATTTATTATAATATATTGTATAAGAACTTGTTTATGGTAACATACTACATTTTTATGAACATAATATATATATTTTTTTTAATGTAATAATACAAAAATGTGGAGTTAGTCTTAGTAGTTATTAATAAACACGTTTTACATTCGAGTGCAAAATAAAATAAAATATTAATGATTATACATATTTACTACAGTGTACAATATATCTATGCCTATACATACATATTTTGAATTGTCATTTCTCATATACATGTAGTATTATGTATGTTCATTCATTACTTGCATACTTTTTTTCACAAATTTTGATAACAAAACACCAAGGTCACTTTAATATGTATACTGGGCCGTCGCCGTTGGATACCGATTATGCCTTTTTTACAACCATTTATTTATCATTACTTGTCATTTGCGTAGGTATCAGGTAAATTAGAAACAAGGTTGATTTATTCGAATATTTTATGAGGGTCGTAATGGATTCAATTAATATCTTCTAATGCCCTATATCATGATATTAAACGAATTTTCCTGAATCCTTAAGGCTAAAAAACCAAAGGTGTATTATTTATTCATACGAATATAATATAACTATATAAGTTCACCTTCACACATCAGAACAGTAAAAATGCATATGAATTTATTTATAATAATAGAAAGAAATCGACAGAAATACTATTTACAGAGTGATTCAACAGGCAAGCTCACCAAATATTATTTTTCATAATCAATGTATTCACATTCTGATATTTGGATATTTTAAGTTTAGCTATAGAATATATTTTCAAATAGGTCTTTACGTATTTTATGCCATTTAAGGACTGTCCAGTGATGATACAAACTTTCATTTTTCAAATGATGATTACATTATTTAGCTGCAAATTATTGTTAAACAGATGATTTTTTTTTAATTAATCTACAGATATCGAATTTTGAACAACTTACTAAAAGTCTAGGATCGTCCGAATATTTATTACAGTACTAATACTAGGCTAAATATGTTATCTATTTTATGTTTGATTTAAAACCATTATTAAGGATTGTTATCTTTACATTACGTACATCGTTTATAAATAACTTAATAAGTAACTAAGGAACTACTCATCCAAACTATGGATGTTGATTTAAATGCATAATATTCAACAAAAAAATCATCGGCTTAACAATAATTGCTGCTGTAAATTATTTAAAATCAAATAAATAGTAGATATAAACTACAAATTATTAAAGTAAAACAATATTAATACAATATTTACCCACAGTATCATTGGATATACCGATATTCATTGTACAATCTATACTCAATGTCAAACGGTACTATATGTTAGACATTACAAGTAAAAATGTAGAGGTGTACCAGATACCTATACAGACTTCATGATTTATTTATATTTTGCTACCACATTGTATGTATTGTATATAATTGAAAAATCCAACACATAACATAATATGAAAAATAAAGTTAATATTACCTATACTTTGGTAGTATTTCGAATAAAATATATATAATGAACAACGAGTGCATATAAATATATTATAATAAGATTTATTGTTGATTCGTTTTACTTAGGCACAGAAACAATATATTGTTTGATTCATAAATCATCAAAATGTTTATTTTTCAATGCATTATAAAGTATAAAGACATAACATATAAATTAATAATTTATATTTTGTATAATTGTGGTAATTTATTAAACCTGATGGGTAATAATCGATTAGTTGTCTTAATTGAATTAACTAAACATAAAATGACTTGTTTGGACTTTTTCCATTTAAAAACTCAATGTGTACACTAGCTGTATAATATATATATTTAAAGATTTGTATTCTATTACCTATACCTATACCTATATATTATTTATTTATTATATTATATTATAGATAATATTATGAATTTTTTTAAATTAATTGTTGTCATACAAACATAACATGTTGAAGAATAAAATTCACCCGTGAGTTACATAAAAAAACAGTGATTCATCAGTCACAAGATAGTGACAAATTCTGACAAACTTCAAATTATGTATTCTTAAAATCTTGATTATGACGCATAACGGTTTATGAATCACTCAATCATATCACCATTTACATAGTTAGTTCCTGTAGGTACTAAAAATTAAGTGTAATGGTCGCATCAAGATTAAACTTGAACCTATCCGGATGTCAAAGTAACTGTTCATTTAATATCCCAAACAAAGAATTGCAGTATAATGAAAGTAAATGTATAAATTGTGAGGCTAAAGACTGTTCTAAGTTGTTGCAAGGTTAATATTTAGTTTTTATGTTTAATTTTTTCTATGCATCTTTATAATGGACAATGCGCCAAATTTAATGTCAATATTAATTAATTATCATCAATAACTGTTTTAAAGGTTATCGTAAGCTAAATATTGAATTCAGCAATAGTTAAATTATGTAAATCAGATGAGCATAAATATATAGTTGTACACTAATTTGATATACTTGGTAATTCAGCTAGCACGCGTACATATAATTTTTGTATCGATTGTGTGGACGCCCCACAGACATTTGTTGACTCCGTCTTTCAAGTGCGTAACATAGCAAGTTTACGCTCAGCAGATAACGTTTAGCTCCATTAGTTTAAAAATTAGAGTGAATCGACCTTTTATGAAACTTGATGGTAAGAACATTATCTGTATTCGTATGTTGTTTTCTACGATAGATCAATTTTTTAGCAAGTGATGCGTAATAATATAGCAAAAATAAAAAAAAATGCTCATAACTCACTTAAAAAATGTATAATCGTAAAAAACCAACATATGAACACAAATAATGTTCTTACCATCAAAATTCATAAAAAGTCGATTCACTCTAATTTTTAAGCTAATGGAGCTAAACGTTATCTGCTGAGCGTAAACTTGCTATGTTACGCACTTGAAAGACGGAGTCAACAAATGTCCGTGTGGCGTCCTTCGATAATGCATCTAACTGTTCAAATGTTGGTATTTTTAAGAAGGTACCTATATGCATATTATGTCAAGACCATATTTTTAAACACTAAGATTTATATTACATTTAGGAAGTTCCCTTTAGGGGCGTCATTTACTTGAGCGAATGACCCAAATTTTACCTGAGTAAAGCATATATTATTATCTGGGCGATGTATTAAACAATCATTTGAGTACATTTATATTTATATTCGTTTTATATAGATACCCAAGGGGGTCCACAAGGGGAGGCTAACGAGCTGAAACCCCCTCATTGCTCGTATTATAATTACTTTAAAAAAAAAAAATATTTATCAAGTTTCAAGTGTCAACTATAGTAAGCAAGACGTAAATTTTATATACATCTTACCAGACTGAATTCATTTTTGAAAAAACATTGTATTTGCATACCAAATCTTCTAAAGTTATATGTAATTTTTCGGTAAAAATATGAACTACTTGTATGAAAGACCATTTATTAAATTTTCTAGTCTTAGATTATATTAATTTTATAAGTTTTGAACTACAAATTAACTGTGATTTGACGAAATTTAAACTTTAAATGCTTATAAAAAATAACCATGATGCCTATGTATCGTTAATATTTTAGCTATAATAAAAACTTACGTATTATATTTTTAAGCTTTTTGACCGGATAAATAATTTTTTATTGACATTTACAGAAAAAAAAATTTTAATTAATCAAATACAATCCAAGTGAGGACGGTACAACCAAGCAGGTCACCAAACAATTTCAATAAATTTTCATTTTTTTTTTCTCCAACTATTTTAAAAAGCACTGAGCATTTTTAATTTCAACCTCCTAAAAGTACCAACTAGATCCAATTCGCTTCCAAAAACATACATCGGGCATCGAAGTTTATGATCAGAGCATTTTTCTACCAGAAAAGTTGAGAAGTTACAAACATTTTAAAATACCTCAAATAAACGTCTGAAATTATTAGACCGGACAAAATAAAAATAAAATTGTAACTAATTTTCAAGCCCCCCCCCCTTGAAAAATCCTGCGTACGCCACTGTAGATACGATATAGCATGTCTTGATCTTAGTAATTAAGTACCTGTACAATTTACATAGTAGTATATAATTATTATAATATGTAAGTAAAAAGTACCAAGTATATACTCGTATTAGGTACCTATACAGGAATAACAACTTTTATAATATTGACTAAGTACGCACTTCATCGATCGTTTCTACCGATAGGTAATAATCATTTTGAAGTGCTCAAAACTAAGTTTCTATAAACGGAAAGGAAAATGTATTGGACATATTGTTAGATGTCCATATAAGTTTTTCCTAAATTATATACAGGCTGTAACAGAAAGAACTGACTATAACTTTTGTTATTATCAATATTTTAAAATTGTTTTCATTTTTACTTCTTGAAATTTAAAATTAAAAATATTTCAAAATAGCCAATTTGTTAATCTGATTATAAGAAAAATTTTATAGTTAAAACATTTATCCAAGTTAAGTGGTTTTTTTTTTTAAATTTTTTTAAATATCAATATTTTTTTGGGGGAATTTCCTGACATAAGTATGTTTCTTAAATATTATTTATAATACATAAAATGTTCACAATTTTTATCATACGTTTAACAATCATCAATTTTTTTTTCGTTAGATCTTTTTGTTACATCCTGTATATGCATAAGATCGCCAAAACGATGTATTAGATTTATTAGGGGCCCATATGTAAATTTCGCCCAAATGATAAGTATCAATTAACCCAAACGATATGAAATTTTTGGTTATGCGCGCAAATTAAAGCCACCCTTTGGCCATGCTAACAGTGCATATATTTTTTTAAATGTTAATGCTTCTAAATTGAATGTCAAACGAGCAGTTTTTGTGTTATGAAACTTAATGTGTTTTCTTAAGAATAATAATAATATAATACCCAATTAAAAATGATATAAGTACAGATATATTTCTATTATTTTAAACAATTATAATTTATAACTATAAAATATTGATCAAAGAAAAAACATTTTTTCCTTATCAACCGGTTTGAATATAATTTAAAACTTAACATTTATAAATAAATCCTGTTGATCTAGGTCATTGTCACTACTTTCTTTGATTTGTATATAAAAAAAGCTAGTTAAATACAATTTCTAGCAATAATTTCATTCATGTAACTTTTAAAAAATGTTTTCGAGAACTACAAGAATACATTTAAAAAAAATTACCTTATGAGATAACCATGTTCAAAAAACATATAAATAATTGCATTTTTAATATTATTTTGTTAGACTTTTTATTAATAATAGAATAACCATATGACTACGACTGCTTTATTTTATTTGTTTTCTATAGGTTATAGGTATAATACATATACATCCATGAAGTGCTCATCATCATAAAATATCCTGTTCTAATTACATATTATTCTATTGGTGTACTGCTTAAAAATGAATTATCTTATCCGGTCGATTGTACATAATGCGTATTAAAAAACCATTACAATATTAAACACCTGTATTAAACGCCTGCAGATAATATGAATAGGTTAATTTAAATCCCCGTCATTTTTTATTTTATTATATTGACGCTTAGTACAAAACGTGATACCATGGGTATAAGTGCTTTAATATAACATTGACTAAATCTCGTTAAAGAACACTAACAGTTGATGCCACAATACCTGTTTATAATATTATAATTATTTGCATTAAGTTAAAAAAATATGCAACGTGGAGTTCAATTTAACTTAACATTTATACTATTACTTTACTTTTGATGAATATTGTATGATTAATTAAATTTAATGATGAGGTATAATATATTAAACTTTTAGTACCAACTAATTTTTTCATAAGAAATCTAGATACTCACATGTTTTATTTTTATAAAAAAAAGTTTATTAGCCTTCATTGTCATTTAGACTTTAGATAATAGTATGTCTTGGCAAGGTCAAGGCAGTTTTCAAAAAACACACCTTCCTAGTTTTATATAAAACTTTTTTTTTAGTAATTGTATTTTATAATTTCTACTTATGTAAGTATATAGGTACCTACAATCAATAAGATTTTATTTGCTATATCTAACTTTTATTTTTATACTATATGATACGTATGACACAATTTAATCAAATATATCTACCTAATTATACACAAAACAGTAAAATACATTGTAATGCTTTAGATTAATCACTTGTATATTATGTACACAAATTATATTCTTATTAACATGAATAAATACCTATTGCGCAGTTAATAAATTAAAGTTTTTAACACTAGTTATGTTATTTTATTATTTACATTTGATGAAAATATATACACATAATATGATTCCGCATTTGGAGTAATTTCTGAAAAATTAAATTAATAAAAAACTGTTAACTAGAAATAAAAACTAATTTAAATTTCATTGAGAGTAGCTAATACCTAGTTCTTTTTATTTGCTTTTAATGTACATATTTTAATATTTAGATTACCGAAAATAATATTTTGTTAAGATACAAATATGCAAATTTGAGTTGCATACGAATATTTTTTAAAAGTTATCGAAGGCTAACATCAATGTATATAAATCGATTTCAGTACGGAAATATTAGAATATGTATTCTGCATAGTGAATATGTACAACATGTAATTATTTAAAAACACAATCTTTTACTTATGTGTACAAGATAAAATTATTGCGATCGAGATCAAAGACTTGGGTTACCCTTATATACCCTTATCTACTGTTCTGCACAGATGCAGGTACCCATTGCAAGCGTAACCATGCATACTTATGTATATGCCATATGGGGTGCACCCTAAGGGGGAGCATAATAGAAAACCAAACTAATGGTATGGATACCATTATAGTATTATACTAAGGCAGTAGGGCATTATAATAATTGTGGTATTCCAGGAAATGGAAGAGTGGATCGGTTTCGTAAAGATAAGCCAAAAAACTTTGTGAAAGTAGGTACGATCTTTAATCAAATAAACACATTTAAAACAAATTAAAAAGAAAATGGGTATCAAGGCGTGATAGATTAATAGTAAACAGAAATACTACACACATTTGATTTAACTGCCATCGTTCAACAGAAAGGACGAAAAAGTTATAAATCGATTCAGAATATTATAAGCCGCACAAATTTCTTCCCCTAGTACTTAATAAATAAAGAAGAAGAAAAAAAAATAAAAATAATATGTCTTACTTGTGGCATTCCAGAGTCAATGAAATATATATTCATAGAACGTTATTATTAACTTGTAATTTATCTCAACGAAAAAAATTATTTTAGCTCAGCTGCCGACACTTATATTCTCAATAAAACTATGCTGCCATACGTATAGATATAGCAGTGTGAGACGAATGTCCTCTCCAATAGTCCCTATATATATATATCCTGTTTGCACCATATTTTTTGGGTGTAACAATTTTCTTAACAAAAAAACTGAAAAAAGTGTTATAATTTATGGAATACTTATCTGTGTTACATTTGACTCATTAGATCTTTAGTTGATAATGAAAAGTATACAATAATGTTTTATTTATATTATTATAGATATTTATCAATTATCAAACAACACTTCCTTCTTGATTCAGTTGATTCATAATGTATTAATATTTAAGAATTTAAATTTAATTTAACTATTTTATAAATCATAAAAACATATTAGTAAATATCTCTTAGGTAGGTAGGTACTATTTGAATTTAAATAACTATTACGAGCTTGTACATTTTTACACCATAATAAGCACTCAGCTCTTAAATTAAATAATAACTTTTTTATTAACATACCAAAATAAAGTTTATAAATTAAATTATATAGGTAGGTAGAGTTGTTTAGTAATAATGGTGAATCCCATATTTCCGGATCACATTAAGAGTGCCGGATTTTCGCTGAATATCATACAATTATATTGTTTTAGGATTACCTTGTACCTAATACATGAAATCAAATTTAAATTACTATACATCCTACTAATAATAAATTAGTTATTCAAATAGGCAATGTACTGATATTAGACGTATAAAAGTATTATATGAATTTACCTATAATATTTTTTTTAGAAAATAACTGTCCATAATACCATGAAAATTATACTATGTATTAATGTAAACATTTTAATATAGTGTTCAGTGTTCACTACCTAATACATACAAATAGATCATAAATTGTTTTAGTTATGTTAAAGTAGTTATTATTTTTTATAACAAAGTAGGTAATTCAAGTGAACTATAAAAAAAATTTATGATTCCAAATATTATGTACCTAGGTATATAATGTTGTACGGAATAATATTTATGCTGCAAAGATCCTCTCGTATCTGTTTTTTTGAAATATATAACATTTCTAAATCAAAGCGAGTGTCTTAACTTTTTTTTGGAATATAAACTATAATAGTTCTTCGCTGATACAAAGTTATTAAGTATTAAATTAACTTAGTCTACTTAAATATATTTTATGTACCAAAATATAAATTATATAATAATATTAAATAACTTATAGGTATACTGTACTGTGCGTAAACTTTTGATTTGAGAAGAATATAGAAATCTAATTTATTTACCACTAATTATAAATGTACATTTTATAAATTGTATTACAAATAGGTCAAAACTAATAGGTAACTTTAAAAAGTGTTTTTTTCAACGCGAGACTTTCTGATTTCGAAAACTGTTAACTTTTAAAAATATTTACTGTACATAATTTAAAGTCTACAAAACTAAATTATTGAAAAAATAATCTTTTTTAACATCATCATTTGATATTTAGTTTAAATGATGTATACATTTTTAATTTTCAATGTTCTAAGTACGATAATCTTCGGAGGTTCCGATATAATATCAAAATCAAACTCTGAACAAAGTCGAAAGTTGAAGTTAACTATAGTAAAAACTAGTATAATGAAGATACTTAAAATAGTATTTCAAATATAAAAAAGGTGGGTAAGTGGATGTCGCTCTGCTGCACAGTAGAAGGTTACAAGTGGGTCACTGTAATGGATGTTGTTAAGTTTGAATTCAATGATATAATAACATTGTATAAGAAAAACGATTCTGAGCGAAAACGGTCAGTCAGCCTATGCTTATAGAAAAAAATTGTGCCTATGTATTTTTAATATTTTTCAACTGCTATAAGAACAATATATCAGGAGCCTCATATTAAATTTTCACGTTTTTGTACTCAATAAATAAAATTTTATCGATATTTATAGAAAAAAAAACTAAAAAAAATTGAAAACTGGCAATGTCCGTAAACAGCTCAAAAAGAGTCAAATTATTTTCAAAATTTTATCGTGTATAGAAAATACTAACACAAACATTCAGTGAAATTTTCAAGTATCTACAGTAATAAGTTTTTTAATTACAACAAAATAAGAAAATCGTTACATGAGAAATCGAGTGAGTATCAAATGTTGTAAAAATATGAATTTCAAATGCTGATAAAATTTAATTTGACTTTCTTGTAGACATTTTTTTTTTTGATAAAGGTAGACAAACTTATGGATAATCTTGTATTACATTTTCAAATCTTAGATTTAAAAAGAAAAATTGTTATGAATTCTCAACTCAAAATAATTTGCTAATTTTCGTGATTTTTCCGTATTTTGTCAAGATTTGAACTTTAAATGCTTATAAATAAAAACTGTGACTAAGGATTTTTAATTTTTTTCATCTGCCTTTGAAACAATAACCTAGGAGCTGTCTATTAAATTTTTATGCTTTTTTAACCAACAAATAAAATTTTATTGATATTTATAAAAAAAAAAACTAAAAAAAATAGAAACTAAAAATGTCCGTAAACAGCTCAAAATAACTCAAAATAATTGGAAAATTTTATGGTGTGTCAAAAATGCTAATATAAACATTCAGTCAAAATTTCATGTCCCTACGCTCATTTGTTTTAGAGTTACACCAAAAACCAAAATCGATTTTCTCGAAAACAGATTTTGCGTAAAAATTCCCGTTTTTCACGTCTTTTTGAAAACTACTGGGAAATTTTTACTTTTCGCTCCGCTCAGAATCTAAAATCATTAATTTAGGACAATCTAAATATTATTATGTAAATTTGATGTTCTCGAACCGATCATATTTATTATTGTATAATAGTGTTCTAATATCGTAATAAAATATGTATAAAATATGATTAAGGAATTTAATTTATTTGAAGGTTTAATTAGAATGTGTTTTAAATGAGTACGTAATTTATAAATAGATAATATTAATTACCTACGCATTCTTATTTATTTTTTTTATACAAATAATATATAGGTATATCTATATTATGCATACATTCGTTTATATTATATGACGTGTACATATTAGTTTACACGCATAGTAATTATAACAAATTAACAATTAAAATTTGAATAATACTATATGACGTATGAGCTCTTTTATTTGCATTTACCTACAGCAAAATGTAAACTTATATAATAATTTATTCATGAACGACGTACTTATTATTACTTTTTACGTACTGTTATTGTTATATTATTGTATTTATATAATGTCTTGTTTACGTACTAATTGTATTGTTTGTTACTAGGTGTATCATATCAAAATATTATACGGTACATGTAAATAAACTAGGTAGTTGACGTTTAAACAAAGTCAAGGTGTCGGTAAAAACTATTAACCTTTATTAGAAGAATCTGATAAAACAAAGAGAGATTAAGAAATATCCCACTTATAACTTATAATTAAAACTTGGTATCAGTCACAATACTGTAAACGGGTTAGATAAAAACGTTTTATACGAATGAGAGAAATGAACCAATTTTAATTAAATCGTTTAATATGTATATTGTAATGTTAAAGTAAACGTAACTATATAGTCAATGCATTATAATTCATTGTTTTTAAAGGCTGTTTACACTTAATAGTGTCTTAACAACAGTGTCTAATGTCTATACAGCAAAAAAAATGTGTCTAAGCTTAATTATTTTAACGTTATTTTCTAAAAAATTTAATTAGTTTTATTTTATAACAATAGTTTGATGTAAAACATTCTACAGAGAATTTGGAATATTATACACTTTTATTGCATCAATATTTTATTAGAGTTAATAACAATTCTATGGTCTATTGGTATTTCAAGTACGTGTCAACTCATTATGCAAATTTAATATTTTAGCTTCTACTTTTCGCATTTCATAATTTACTATACCTACATTTTTTTTTTTTTTAATTTATCTTTATTTGCTTCAAATGCTTGGCCATTAGTACTACATAAATTTACATTACGGTAATATTATCTACATATTTATATTGTTAACAAATTGTAAATATGAATAAATAACAAAATATGCAAAACTAATATTGTGTATTGTAGTAGGTTTCATATATTTGTTGACCATATATTATTATGATTTATGAATTATCTTCATGATTTATTTATTTTCATAATTTACTCGCTAAGATATGTAATTTGTTACTACTAACACTAAAAAAGCTTATCAACTTTCATCGCACGTCGCTTATCTATATTTGTACATTTTTATATAAATTTCAACCAATTTTGGGTAAACCCATGTTGGCTCAGAATCGTTTTTGAGTACGTATATTATAATAATACATATATCATATTATGTGATAGGTATATCGTATAAAAGTACTGTACTATTGCATTAACATTAATAGACATTCAACCTCATATCAGCATTATTGTATTGTATTGTTGTGCATTTATGTTGGTACAAACATTACTACGCCTTGCTCCGTGAAAAAAGTATTACATTTTATACGTTTGCAGTTTATTATTTCGAAGTGGGGTAGTAAATAAAAGAGTTTACCACGCAATGATCCAGCATAAAATATTAGCCATATAAATTGTTGAGCGATTCGCCTTGTACCCATATTATGTAGGTAGGTACTTATATGGAAAGGTATATATAGTGTGTAAAGCAATTAAACTATTAAAGTATGGATAGATATAACGCATATCTATTCTGTATGGGTACTCAATAGTATATATACCTATTTAATTACTGTATTATCGTTTATATTTACCGCTGCTATATCATAAAACGTGAAATTTCAATTTACGATACTAATTAGTAAATTATTATATAAATATTATGAACTGATAGCAGTCGTTAGTTTTCGCTGGAGAAAAATATCACTGAATGTCATTATAATAATATTATATTCGTGGAATGAGTTTTAAATAATAGGTGCTCTATTCACTGTGGTTTTGTTCTGTGTATATTGTTAGGAAGTGATACTAATAGTGCGTGAAGCGCTATGCGTTTAGTGAACCGTGATGTTATATACTTGTATAGGTGTCTGCAGGCTACAGCAAACGACAGTTGTTGTATATCAGTGACGATTGACAAAAGGAAAGCAAATCAAAAAAGAAGAAATTACTTTTTTTATAAAAAAAAATTTGGTTCATTCACCTTAAGTTTTCACATAGATAGGTAGGTACTTACTGTTTTCATGAACCGTTCAACTTCTATTAAAACTGTTTTTTTTTTAACGAACTCTGAAATTATGAACCTAACACAATGCTCATCATTGTAATTTTTACATGCAAGGTACTCGTATACAATATACAGTTCTTTTCAGTGCGGCGATTAGCGAATAATTTAATTATGTTTTTGAGAAAAAATTAAGCACCTATATAATATTATTAAAATAAATAATAATACAAAAATCGTTTTTCGATATATACAATATACTCATAAAATCTAATTTTTTTATTAAAACAATCGATCAACCATATAATATAATTAATAGGAGAGTCTAAAATTTAAATAAAGGCACCATTGTAATATATTGATTATGAATTGTTAGTTATTCTTTACAAATCTACATAATACCATATTATACATATTTAATTAATACTGTACAATGTTATATTTATGCGTAAACACATTAAACAGGTATCGACTTGACGTGGTGTATATTTTTCACCATATTTTTTTTTATATATATATCACGATATCGTATAGAATTAATAATAATTAATTCATAGGTTTTGGACGAAAACCACGTAAAAAACGCGATTTGTCAACCTAAAACTGTATGCCTGTACAAAATATTACATAATATAAAAATATATGCGTAGGAATCATTAAATGAAGATATACTGTTTTTGAAAATGTGTAAATCGATATGTTAGCTCAGCGTAGTCAGACTCACTACATCCGCGTTGTTGTATTATTGTTTCAGCAGTCGCAGTCGGAGCAACAAGTGCCGCTGGTGCGGTAGTCGACGGAATAATATTAAAATATTATCATATTTTACTGGAAACAACTGGCACGACGACAACAGGCAACCACTGACCGAGCGTCGCCAACATCGCCGAGACCACCATACACCCGGAAATGGCGCTGATCGTGCCGGAAGAATCGCAACGGCCGTACCGGTTTGGCATGACGCTGGTGTGCATCGGCGCCCTGTTCAACTGGCTCGGGCTGGCCGACCACCACACGAAACCAGTGCCAGCTGTCCGGTATATAGGAGTCGGCCTGGTCGCCTCGGGTGCAGTGCTCATATGCATGGCCATGTGCTTCTGGATGAACAGCGTACGCGACGACGAAGACGACGTGAGTAGAGTACCTATGTATGATATTATAATATTGTTAGAACGTAACGTGGACACGAGACCAAATAGTGCTAAATCGAGTTTTTTTCGAAAATCCACTTTCTTGCTATAGATAGGTACATGATATATTATGTTGAGTTTGCACAAGGGGGGGGACTAACGGGCTTAAGACCCTCCCCCCCTACACAAAACTAAATGATTAACATTTTGGTAATTTTATCATTAACCTTATCAGGTATCGACTTTAAATTATGATATAAAAAATTATCAACTATCTAACTATAAGATTATGTACAAGCGTACTTTCCGATTTCTGTACATATTTAAAAATAAATACTATAACTATTAAAAAATAATTTTATTTAGCCCCCGCCCACCCAAAAAAAAAATCCTAGGTTCGCCACTGAGTTTGCAATGCTCACAAACATCGTAGGACCATTATTTAAAGATTTGTCCAGAAGTAAAAACTGACAAATCAATACAATTTACAAATCTGTTATTTAATAGTGATCTATAAAAGTTAAAAATATAACATTTTGATTCTTGACTGGAGTGTCATTGTAGTTATGAACATTTCCGTTGTAGGGAGTCTAAAATATATGGGATATACGTTATATAAAGGACTGTCGTTAATTTTCGCTGAAAGGAGATTTCCGTAAAAAGGGGGTCCGTTATAAGGAAGTTTTACCACAGTATGTTTTGGTTCTGAGCATATTAGATAGATATATACTTTGATAATATCAAAGGTCAAAGACTTTAAATCGGTTTCAAACCACGTCTATAAAACTGAACGTTTTCTTTCATTTTACATTGTTTGAATAAAAAATTAGGTTACTAGAAAGACCGATTGTTAACGCGAGTATTCCGTATTGTAACTTATAAGAACGCTTAAATGTTGCAGTTTTAGCTATCATATAACATTTAATTTTATAGTTATTTACAGACGCCCGTCATATCTAGAGTTGTAAAATCAAAGATTTTATTTTAAACTAATAGTTTTAATCTTTTAGATTTAAATCGCGTTGAAAAATTGTTTTTAAACAACAATTTACAAATTGCTTGATTTTATATTTTTAACGTTATATCGAATATAAACCTTTTATTGTGCAACTAGATCAATTAAATAATCGTAGAGAGGTTGTAATTTAATAGTATACTTGAAAAATGCTCAATTTAAATAATTTATGTTATGTCCGGATTGGTAAAAAAACTTGATTTCTCGATACTTATTTCAGACTTTTTTTGGTGCTTTTTGTGACCTCGTAATAACTAAGAAACAATTTCGTTTTGAGTTGTTCAAAACGGGTTTGTGTTATTATCGGTTTAAATTTGAAAACTGTGTTTATGACTATTATTTATATAGCTACCCAAGTAAAATAAATTACTTAAATATAATATACACCAAGTAATTTATTTTACTCGGGTAGCTATATAAATATAAATCATAAACACAGTTTTCATTATGATTAATTAAATTGAATTCTATGTGGTTTTCGACAAATATGAATACAACTCAAGTATCTGAGCTCCATAGACCTGATTATAGCCTGTGTAGATTTCAATTAAGTCGTTCGTTACGTCGATATTTCCCATCATTGCTCTGACGACAAAAACAAATTATACGTCAATAACCTATATAAGTAGTAAGTACATACCGTAATATTTGTGCCTGTGAATTTAACTTTGAAATGAACACGAAATATTCAGTAACGTGTCTCTGTATTTTTGTGTTCAAGTAAGTAGGCAGGCAACGATCACTTCATATCATGAGTCACCCCTGGTTAATATCTCGAGCCCTGTTATGATAACGAAATACGATTTTTAATTATTACAACAATATTACGTAACGCGTTGCTGCCGGTGGCATCCGACATTGTTGATTAAAGTCGTCTAATGGCGTTTATTTTTGGAAAACTTTTAACAGTCGGTTAGCGGGGAAGGGGGACTTCAGGATATCACAATTCACCATCAACCATCCACTATACTTAACAAAATATATAATATTAGGTATTGTATACTGGAGGCGGTGTATCGTGTTTGTAATGGTAGTAATGACCAGAAATGAATATTATCATCGAAGTAACCTTCAAATTAAAAATAATCTAAATGCTCTATGAAACAGGATAATTTCGTTTATCGGTGCACGGTTATTACATTTTGCATTATAATTTCTCGTCGTTGTTTTATTATATATACCTACTGAGTTTTATATCCACTGCAGTATCTACGATATCTTATATATTATGCAAATTATCACACATTATTACTAATAATTAGTGACTAGGTACACATATGCATGACTTACTAATTACTACTGATTCACAGGACAAAAACTCAAAAATATCTCTCGACTTGCTATGCAACATCACCTCAAGTTGGTCAAAAGGTAACCGCCGTGTTAATACGGCGTAGAGTCTTATAATTTTCCACACTCTTTATATACTAACTTTGAAGTGTCGTAACTTCGAAACTATGCCCGAGCGCCAAATTCTGACTTCACCATTGTTTTCAGTGTACTTAACTACACAAGTTTCAAAAAGAAAAATTGCAATAAAAAAAGGTGCCCCGTAATAATAGTAGAAATTACCAATAATTTTTACACAATTACCATTAAGGGCCAGGGGGTACGTAACCGTGAATAGCTTGATAATATTTATTGTTATAATGTTCAATGCTCTGGTAAATTCGTTCGATGACCTATGCTTATAATATTAATATTCGAATATTTGCATAGACGTGCCCGCATTTCATATCCACACAACACACAGGTAGACGTGTCTATTGTTCTGCACGAGCCATGAGCATTATAAAACCTCCAAGAATAGCTAATAGAGTTACTTTGCTCCTATAATATCTTTGTCTTTTAACAAATATTTAAAATATTTTTAACACTGAAAAATTCAAATTCATTGCTTCCGTAGATCATCGTTCAGCGTTATATATTTTTCAATATTATAATATAATATTATTATTATGAACCTACTTTCATCATAATTGTATAAAATAATATGATATTATATTATATTATATAATATAATTTTGTTTTAAAGTTTAATCACATCTCTGAAATTCAAGTATTCTCATTTTGTTTCATAATAATAACTCAAGTCCATAATACCTTTTTCGGAATATTAAATTGACTTGAGGGTATATTTTAATTAAAAAACAGATTTTTATGACAAGAAAGTGTACTAACAAAATGTTCTGGATAGTGGGTACTTTTATATATTATATGCAATGTTTTATGTTATTGTTTGCAAATCGTTTTCGAAAGCATACCAAAACTACAAGCGTGATTAAAGTTTTTGGACAGATAAAATTATTTAAAAATTGCAGTACATGCGTTACACGGATTCCTAATAATTGAATGTGAATATTATTGACCAAAACTATTGTTAATTATACATTTGTGACAAAAATTATTGTAGAACAGTTTTGTATTCAAAATAATTTACATTAACTGTATAGGGTGTAGTCCGTAGGCAAGCGCAAGACAGTGGCAGAGTTCCTATTAGACACTCGGAGCAAAATATATATTATTAATCATATTCGTACTGGTCGTTTGGTCGTGCTATAATAAGAAATAACAGTTATTATTATTTATTACCGATATTGTATCGAATAAATTTAAAAGTATTTATAAATTTAAATATCTAATCTTCAATTGTCCATTGGCTGTGTGCTATAATTATTTTTTGTTGACACTCTGATAATGTCATCGACTTTGAAATTTGAATACCATGCGTAAAACATATTATGATAAATTATACGTTATTCTTTTTTGTCGATATATTGGAACGAAATATTTCATTTTAAAACACATCATGATCTGAATGCTCGAATAGTGATCGATAGCCATTATCATGAATCATGATAATATTTTGATACGTAAAATCTCGCTACCAAACAAAATATTTCATATAGGTATATTTAGTTAGGTATTTGATTTATACGCAAAACTCGTTCAGGGCAGTTGATATTGTATACTTTTATATTGTATCTATGGTATCTATATTGGAATATGCCGACTGTACCTATACTATATACCTAATTATTAGTGTTGATTGTGAAATCAGAAATATCTCTCAGCTATCTATGCTTGAAAATAAAGATATTATTATTATATTAATAACACGTAACATTTTTATATTAAAATATTTGTTTTCTTGTTTTTGAACAAATTTCGTATCGTTTAATAAACAAAAAGTTATAATTATTACCAGCCAAGTAGGTATAAATTCAATTCACAGTTTGCATCGACGCAACGTATACTTATCGGTTTATATTATTATACCAAGGTATAATATGGTATATAAAACTGATCAAGTTTCGTCACGCTATTTTATTTCTTATTTCTTGTAGGCCAAGTTTTCCTACAACAATTGAATATAATTTGTTTTGAAAGAAATTAAATACATACATATATACTGCTTCACTGCGTTAGGTGTACACTGTCGGTAGTACACTAATGCACTGTATAGTTGGCGCACTATGAGATATCGGAATAAATAATAACGATAACAATATAAATTGTACACACTTTTACTAACCTAAAATACGTTTCTCTTCCTTGGTTTATGACTTATTATTAAATATATAACTACTAACTAACTAGTTATAAGTATAGTCGTATAGATGGATGTATTGTTTATATATTTTGTATTTTTTTCCTGATTATTTTACAGTTTACCTCATGTCCATATGTTATATTAGGTACCTTTATTGGTTTCAGATGGAATTTATACTCTTCATTTTATCTTGGTACCTATTTACAATAATATACACTTATAATAAAACAACTAATTTATAAGTACCATAACGTATAAAATAATACACCCCTATTATATAAAACAGAATTAAAGTATAACTGCTACAATGCAACTGCACCCGTTGTGCAATAGCAAAGAACATTAATTAACAAGCTATTATTATAATATTGTGGTAGGTTAGGTATAATATAAGCGTTACGTGATCAGATGATATGTGAAACATCTGCAGCGAATATGCATACACGTCTATAGACTATATTATTAATATTATTATACTATAATATAGTTAATTTATTAAAATGCAATAAATAATAATTACCAACAGTTGCAGCAGTAGTCAGTAGGTACCTAGCAGGTAATAATATGTGCAGGACGTTGCGATATAATTACGTTTTATCGACGCGTCCAGCCGTATAGTTATCCTAGCTACTATAATATAGTCTATAGCTGTAACCAGTGGGTAGTAATAATAATAATAATTAGCATCATAAAGGTAGTCGAAACATGTTTCGATAGTTGATTACAAAATAATATGTTTCCTGGTGCGCAAATAAAATTAATCGCAGCAAATCCGCGAATCTCATCTGGGAATGGGCGAAACAAATAGTATAGATATAGGTACACATTACTCATTACTCCACACGGAATAATATTACGTTATAAATCGTAATCCTTAAGGTCCGCGACTTAAGGATACTATGATGATGCGATAGTATATTTTATATTGTAATACGATATGGTATTATTCATGGCACATTTTCAACGGTATCGTGAATCACCACGAAACTAATTTGTACACACTTGTTGCACGGGACGTGTGCGATGCATTTTACAGACGACGATCGAGTGTTTCTGTGTACCTGTAAATATGTATATTATGTGTCGTGTGGTATTGTTCAATCTATGTTATACGTTTTTTACACTGAAACGACAGAACGTCTTAACAATACCTATCATTGCGTGCTTCGCGCGGGCACACAACTACGGTGACAGCTGCCGTCGTTTCGAAAATATAAATATAATTTACATTATAATATTATCTCGGTCGAGTGTGATATGCACTTGTCAATATAAAGTGCCACGGTATCGGTGACCGCAGTGCAGTGGCGTGGCGGTGTTTAGGATAGGTTTAGATTTATCAAGTGTAATACTTATATTACACGAGTGCTTCTAGGCACTTAGAGAATAAATAACTTACAGGGGCGCGACGTGGGTATATAATAGATAGGTACTTTTTTTAGTTCCTTTCACTGGTAGCTAATCGATAATATCATGCAGGTAAACTGTCAATATAAGTGACAATAATATTATAAAATAATACTGATTAGTGGAGAGCTAGTACCTACTGACACATAAGTTCATGTAGTTGCACCAAAAAGTCCTAATCAATTTCTTATAGATCAAGAATTTTCGTGAGCGACAAATAAACATTGTCGTCGTTGGTTATATATTTTATAGTATTTTCCTACTATTAGTTTCATTTGACTGTTTGAGCTCGGACCAGTAAAGGTTGAAATTAGTAGCGCAATAAAATATTTATCTAAATTTTCCTTAACAAATAAGCAGTGTTCGGACTTATCTAGATGAATATCTAGATAATTATTTGTTCATCTTATATTTTATCTAGTTAAATAGTTATAAGGTATCTAAACGTTCATCTTAGATACATTTTTTATTGATAAAAATCGCGAAATTGTACAAACGCATTTTTAAATATTTATACAGATTCTCAAACAAAGTTTATGGTTTATAAATAATGTAATTATTTTTATGTATATCATTATTATTATTATGTTCCTAGTGCCCAACTAAAATATACCTAAATTTAAAAACATTGAAAAAATAATTGTATCTTTTTTTATCTAGATAAAAAAGTATTTATCTTTATCTTTATATAGATAAATATGAGTGAAGTTATCTTTCATGTCTATCTAGATACATTTGAGTTGCATGATCTTTATCTTGATAAAAAAATACTTATCTAATCCGAACACTGCAAATAACTCAGGTGTATTTACTATAAGTTTTTTAAAAGGTATATGTATATTATAGGTCGGTACATACTTTTAATTTTGAGTGAATAGGGCCGGTTATTATTGAGTCATTCACAATGAAATAGATAAATATACAACTTGACTAAACATAAATACACATTACAGAACACTAAACAAGAACAAATTATAAAATGTCTTAGGTACCATGTCTTATGATGTAGTTAAGTCTATTGTCTTTTACTCGTAAATCGTAATAACGTCCACGTACACTGAGGTGTTATCGCTGGCATTTGTGGTAAACATAATATGTCTGTGACACTGGCAGCATTTTACTATGCACTGCGTGTGCCTTAAGGTTTTGTTTTGTTTTTTTGTGTTATCTATCTGTTTAAATGTTTATAACAGCGCTGACATACCTCGAACTTGTAAACAAATTCATATTTGTAACCATATGGTTAGATCTTATACTGTGGTAAAAGGTTACCATTTACAGTATTATCAGAACCTATAAGTAAAACTGCAGTATGACACTATCAACAACGCGATGCTGATACGTTTTTTAAAGATTTATTAGGTACTAATTATACTTATAATATCACTATATGGTATAAAATAATCCTTTCGTTGGTATATTATATTATAATTTATAATACATCGATCGATATTCTAGTATAACTGATGAAAAAAATCAAGTTTTTTTTGTTTTTTTTTTTTTTGAAATCAAATTTGTTATTTATTCATTTTGAAGCGATATTATACGAGTTCAAAGATTAAAAGTCCCACTCCCTATTGCGCTTATGCAGGTTTTTTAACGATAATTACGTAAATTTATAATATTATAGACATAAATACGAATTCGCATACAATTATATAAATTGGTCTTAAAACGAAACGAACCGCGTAATAGTTTCTCTCTATCATAATATGGTATTAACCTTAGTTTGTGGAACAGGAAACTATATAAATCAGAGTTCTAGATCGAAGATATACCTACGTATTTTTCAGCGAATAATTAGATCGTCGGGTTATACTTATGTGGCTATTAATATAGAAAAAACAAAACGTTTTAAACTGCTTGATCGAGAATCGCCAGATTGACCGACACGAACAAGGCTAATGCACTCTCAGACCTGTAAGCGCGGGTGTTGCGTATGTGTGTGCCGTGCATACTGCATATTATTATACACGCACACACAAACACACAAACATTCATTAAAGTCGGGCTCCGAAAAGTCTTTCTCCAGAAAGACCTTCGTTCAAGGCAATTTGGCAACTGTTACCGGGCGAGACGAAAACGTGTTGTGTTGCCGCATCGCCGAGCATGACGTCAGTATTATAAACTATAAAGTTTTTTTTTCGCCGTTTTGTACAACGATATTTCGCTAATAGGGCCGAGCCCCTCCCCCCCCCTCATCCCACGTCTCGTGCTTGGCATGTTTGTCATCCGGCCATTTTTCCTATATCGTTATTGGTTTACTAAAACCTGTATAATTATAAATTAACCTTTGCAATTTAGTTATATCAAATACAAATCGTTCTATTATTGTGTATAATATATTATGTAGGTATATAGGTGTGTAGTAATTCTTTAGCTTTTTGACTTAAATTGAATACCAAATGCTCAACAATTATAAGATCGGTGTCGTGCAGCCGGGAAAATATCCCTAGAAATGTTACGTACCTAATCTTATAACTTAAATGCTTTTAAGTTATAAGATTACAGGCACATAATTAATATTATATACACATTACATTTATTTACATATATACGCTACATCTAAATGTTTTCTGTAAAATGATAATAATATTATCATACTCAAGAAAAATATACTAAAGGTTCTAAACCAAAAATTGTATTTAGAAAATATACAATCTGTACCTTGAGGCACAATAAGCATATTATAAGATAAAAAAGAAATAGCTGTCGTATACTCGTATAGATCACAGCTGATCACAGACGTACACAAATAAACGAACCTTTTAATTATAATAAGCATTTTCATTAAAACTTTGACGTCCAGTGGCGATCGAGTATCACGATCACCACCTGCCTCTAAAACTGGTGACTGGTGGTCAGTGGTAATCGAATCACACAATCACCATTCTCTGACCCTCTTTTTGTCTTCACATATTCCTTAAGTATCAATTTTACAATCGAAGCACTATTAGTAGTATCGAAATTAAGTTTAACCTAGTTACATTATACTTACTGACTATGCTTAAAATTATACTAATTGTTATTTTATTATACATAATTGTTATCTTATCCTAATTTGGTGGAATGCATAATTATTGTTTCTATATTGTTACTTAGCTTATTGAGTATTGTACGATTTGATTTGTTTTGTTTTGGTATTTTACCTGTTACATATGATTGTTTACTTAACCTAGTTAATAGTTTTAATTATAATATTTTTTATATATTATGCAATATGCATGATACAACATAGCTTATGGATAGATACATTTTAAACCCATTGATGTCAGAAACATAGAATTACCTAAATAAAAATATATATTTTATTTTATTTATTAAAAGTATTTACAATTTATAAAGTTTATATAATAGGTTATACAATAGGCAAATTTAATGAATACATAAAGCAATTAAAATAATAATATGATGTAAGACGAATGTAAGAAAATATCCATAAAAAATATAGTATTTAATTTAAAATTGTACAGCCAATTTTTTTTCTTTAAAAATTATAATTATATAGGATTTATATTCACCATAGAGCGATAAAATAAATTGGCGTAAAAAAAATTTGTCTATACATTATTAAAGCCGACTTGTGTAAGTATTGCATGTATATCCATATAAGTTTTAACGAGCGGAAGTTTAATACTGTTTAAATATATAATAGGTGTCTGGTGTATATATATATATATATATATGTGAGTGCGTGTGTAAGTAGGTATATATTTATTTACGGTTTATTGTCCCATAAGTACTATCAGGAAATAACCATGTATAAGACCACCATAAAGTAGCAATAATCCACTAACTTTGTATTTTCTCCGGCTTCGTTTTCGTGGTTATAGCGTTTACTGTTTAATATGGATAGCAATAATTAAAAGGTCGATACACCGAGGTTGTCTATACTCTGTGTCTAGCATATTAGGTTTATTGTAGGTATATACTGAAATAATACAAATACATATTACGTGTACGGTGTACCTATATGTACCTATATAGTCTATAGTGAATCTAATCTCGGGAGGATCACTCGGTCACCTACGATACACGTTAAAAATAAATTGATAGCGTCACCACTTTATAGACATGGATCAGACCTTATTTGAAAACCCTTGTTGAACACATTGTGCGTGGTTGGAAACACTATACGCAAGCTGCATATGCGTAGGTTAGGTAGTATTATGATACATAATATAGGTCCTTATAAAAATGTTTTTCTATATCCTGTTGACCAGACCGCATTTACCTAAGTCTCAATTATTATCAATTTTTTATCGTCTTATTCGGTGATGACTGATGAGTAATGAGTAACTATACTATATAGTGCAACCCGCGGGGATGTTTTTAGTTTTTGGAACTTCCTTGGTGGCCTGTGATAAAATTGAATCTTATAGCCTTATATTTAATTGTTGTTATGCCTACCGCAGGGCGTGATTCTTTTAACAGTAAACACTCGTTATCTCGAAAAACTTTTTTGAAACATTTTATTAATAATATTTTAATGGCAGGTATAGCCGTATAGGTAATATTAAAAAAAAGGATTCATTTTTACAATTATTTTTCGTTATACTTTTTACTTTTGTACGTTTTTGAATGACAGCATACCGTTTTAATTTCCTATTATATGAAGCAGAACATTTTACTTGAGACATTTTATCTATACAATTGATTTTCGAGCGTGTAGTTAATACTTAATTAGTATAAACTCAATTCAGGTGTTATAAATTATAATTTTTAATATTCTTTAAAGTTTGGATTAGCGGCGAATTGAGGATCGATATTTTGTGGGTTATCCCTTTACTGCTCATCTAAACTTTAAAATATACTTATAAGTTAGAAATGAATAACTTTACTCGTTTTAAATTTGATTTTATATAACGATCAACGTTTTAAGGAAATTAAGTTTAGGAAAACCTAACCTAATTGTTCATCATTAGGTTCATTAATATCTGAATATTGTTAACTGTCGAAACGATTATGATTAAATATAATTTATAGTATGATCATAGAATATAGTATTCATGAAGTGAACCTTTTATCAACGCTTATTATATAGGGTTTTTCAGACTTTTTGTTTTGCGTTGTGAATGTAAAACATTTTTGAAGTAGCCTGTGAAAATTAGTTAAATTGAAATTGTGCCCCAGAGTACACCAATTCGATATATATAATAATAAATAATAAAGAACGATCGTGCACCTAATACGGAGTAATATTTCAGCGATAATTTAATATTTTACTAAAAAAAATAACCGTCATTAAAATAACAAAAAAATATTAACCGATATTTTTACTGACACATTTATGACATCGAAGCATTTTTTTTTAGCTATTCCATGAATACATTATCTATCAGCAATATACAATTAGGTTAAAGGTAGTGTTTATAGATTTTTCGCATGGAATATTAATAACACTTAATATTATATTTGTATATATGGCAAAAACGTAGGTACCAATTTATCGTGATCGAATACTATCAATCGCGATTGTATACTAAATAATATATATTATAGATATATAATATATACATATGTAACATTTTAACATACAAGCATGTTGCATATTATAGCAACAAAAACAAATTAAATATAAAACCACATTTTCGAGGGCATCTCGCGCGTATATCTCTGAATATCTATTCTACAGCTTACGATTTGATAAAAAAAAATCAAATAATAAACGTTGAGAATTCAGAGCGTTATAATATGAAAATCAATGTGATATATTATTTAATATTAGATATGTATATTTTATTAATACTTTATACATTATGATATACGTGCATTTATTTTCATTTTTACGTCTTTGCGGTAGTCTTTATGAATGTTTATTATATTATATTATACCTATACAATAAGCGTTGAATAGGTACTTGTATATACACAGGTTGGTAGCTTCAAAATCATTTCCCCATTCGTTTTTATCGATCTGCCTGCGCGTGAACATGTTTTTTCTACAACGCGATTACACGTGTATAACCTTAAGATAACGAACCTTGGTGCGACATCTTCTTAAGGACCTACACTCGAAAAAAAATAGTTTAAATTACACAAAATGTAGCAATACGCCGTGTCTCTCCGTCGTGTCATTGTATTTACAGTAAAATGATAATTGATAAATGATAATAATATATTATATAGTATAACAATTAATAATATTAAATATTAATATACAACATGAAATATTAGTATGTTAGTATATAATAGCTATTCGAATTACGACAAACTGACCGCTATTACTAGCTCGTTATAAAAATTCACTTTTCCAAAATATACACAACTACCACACAAGCCCATTACATTAAGTATTAAATTATCGTAGGTTTTGAATATTAGAGACAATAATATTTCATATTATGTATAAGACAGCTGAAATAGCCAATACAATACGGTTGTATTTATTTATAAGCTTGAACTTACTGTTGTCGGCAATAGGTAGCCATAATAGCTATTGTATATAAATATCCATTTATACTGCAAGCCTACTGATCGTAAGTTGAAAAAAATTCATCGGTCAATAAGTTTTTTTTTTTAATGTGCCTAAGTGCACACATTCGTCATGGTTTAGGAGCTCTGTCCAGCATGGTCCAGCGTATGTTGCGTAATGGTAGTGTTAGCAGCAGCGCGAGTGAACGGTGTATGCAGTATAACATATATAGTAATATTGTTCTCGCGAAATTCAATAGCAATTTTGACACGATATAGTTCAAGGTGAGGCCCGCCCGCCCAATTACTATTTTCGACTTCCGTAGAGATCAACGCGTCAAAGTGTTCTGCAACTTACTAGTATAAATGAAAGGGTTAGGTTCACCAACCAAGTGCGGAGCGAACCGAAGTCAATTATTATATTTTATACTCGCGAATTGAAATATAAGTATGTTACCCACGACCTAGGTACCTACCTATTATATCAGAATAATTATATTATATACTTATATAGGTATGTAGATGTATTGAGGAGCCTGGAGTAGGTTCTCCCACGAATAGCTGCAGTGGTAGTTCAAGAAATTGCGTAAATCTTTAACAAATAAAAATACTGCAGCACGTCGAACCACGACTTTTCGTCGCGTCAACCAGCTATTGTGTGACGTAACGATTTATATGAAAATAATTGACTGCCATGAATTTTTAATAATGTAGTTGTGCTCTGCAGACGTTATTATATCAAAAAAATAAATAAATATAATTCCGAACTCTAATATACGTCATGATAATTATATATTTTCATTATTATTGTATATTTTTACACCTCTCAAGTTCATCGGAACGATCTTGAAAACTGTATAGATACTACCTACGTATCTGCCGTAGCAACGTTATGTCATAAGACAATTTTTTTACTCACGAGTTTGAACATTATATTGTGTGTGTGTGTGCGTGTAGTGGCTGTAGCAAAAACCGCTTCGATTTTTTTATATGACGTGCTGTTACATTACGTATTAATAATAATAATAATAATAATAATAATAATAAAACAATGAGAAATAAATAATTATCTCAGCCGTTATTATAACAATATATTTAGATAAACCTTGTAGTGCTTGTGCTGGGAATTAATTCAGATTTTATATTTCTTTTGAAAAACAACCGGCATCAATGATAATTATAATTGTTATAAACGAAAGCTGCTAACATAGTTGCTAAATTAAATTTCTTACAGCTAGACATACCGTAACGTCAGTATAACAATATAATAATTAATATGAACATACCTATGTAAACTTATAAACAATGTACTATCTCTATAAGTTGGCTATGTTTATGATTATGGCTTTCAAGAAAAATAAAATAAAACAATAAACGAAAAACGCTCATCGGTTCGATCACGGACTAAGATAAATAATATAATATCCTATACAATATCTTAGTCCATGGTGTCGACAATCAAATATTATTTTTATAACTACCTACCTATATGAATTTTCGAAAAATGTTATAGGTAGGTAGTTTATATACCGAAAGAATCTATTGGCCTCGATTAGCCCTAGGTAGTTAGGGGCTAAAAAGGCTGTAGGCTATAAGCTATAAATGAGGATACTTTTTATAGTCAGTTCAGTTATAATATGAAATTTAAAAAAATATTCACGATATAAAGTTGTACTAACAGATATGAAATAATAATTGTACCTACCTGTAAATTCAAAATTATTATCGATACAAAACAATACATGGGGGGGGGGGGCATAAAAATAGATCCGCTGCACCAAAACTCTTAATAATACAATCCTATTTGGGCTACAGCCTATATTATTATATAGGTACAAATGTACAGTCAATTTTCCATTACTATTATGTATTTATGTATTATGTGTACCTAGGTAGTACTGTAGTAGGTAGATACCTACTATGTCATTGTTCGCCAAATTAATGAATTACCGTTAGAATGTGCATTTTCAATCAATAAACGCGTTAGTGTCTTAAAACAAAGAAAAGAGGAAAATGTACATTCATAATCAATAATTTTAAATCATGACAGTTAGGTACGTCTATAATACTGTACTACGATTTACGACCTAGTTTATATTTTACACATTTCCATTTACTTTTGCAAATATTCAAACACAGAGGTAATCCAGATTATACATAATGTCCTATAGACTATGGTATTATATATTTATGTAGGTATATGATATAGACATATAGTCTAGTATGAATGGGTAAATGAGTTTCAGTAGTCTCAATTTATGATGCATGTATAGTCCGAAATAATACGTAAATACCTACCTATTGACAAAAGTTGGATAAATTATTCTTCATCAACATTTATCATAATATATATACCATATACCTACTATATATATTATATAATATTATTATGTATAACTATATGCAGATATCCAAAATAGAAAAAAAAAATGTGTTTTGTCCCCCCCTCCCCCCACTCCTTCCACTAAAGTAATAGAATTACAATTCTTTTGTATACGCCTTCCCAGACAGCATTTTGAAATGATAATATTATAATCACGAATAATATTATTATAATGTTATAATAATATTTTTTGTCAAACATTTGCTGTCTGGGTTAATATAACAATGCATGCTTTAAATTTTCCGAAATCAATTTCATTTAAATTTTTTATCATGTAATCTAATAAATATGTTTTTTATCTAATTTATAATTCCCCTAAAGTTTAAACGTTTAAAACAAAAAAAAAATAATAACAAAAAGTTAGGTAGGTATACATGTGTTTGCACCTCCAGTTAATTTTCCAGTCACGCTATTAACCAATAAGGTTCAACCTATTATACGGCTATAGTGGCCATACAATAGGTACATATTATTATACACAATATACCTACACATATATTTATGCTAGTTTATATACATAAAAGTAGTTTTCTTTTACGTAACCCTATCGTGCTTTGAAATTTAATATGGGCTATATACTATATAGTATATAGTATAGCATAATATATACCTACGTTCTGTATAAATATTCTATATCGTTGGCCCCCCGTCCCCACTTTGTAATTGTAAAAATCAATTTCTGTGATTATATCATGAAAATATAAAAAAATCTCCCATTATTTTAGGTCAAATAAATTCAACTATAACAATAAATTTACAAGTAACAATACATATACCTACAATACTATAATAGTTAATAAGTGTATCAATAATTTGGCTGTTTTCCGCACCTACACGGCTCGCCTCCACGCCTATATTATTGTATTGATTCAGATGTTATGGCATTTTTATGTTTTTAAAATGCTCAAACGATTGTCGTACCTACCTACCTATATGAATTATTCTATATTATGATATATCATATACAGAGTGATTCATCAATCATGCTCATCCCCATTGTTCCTTTAATGATTTATTTATTTCAATTTGTTAATTGGTTTAACCTATCATAGGCAGAAAAAAGCCCATAACACTGCCTGCAGGAACATCCCTGTTTGGGAATGATCCTTATTCCTTAGCGAATAAGTCGTCTATACATAATAATAATTAGTAATATTATATTCTATAACCTAAGTTGGTAGCTATATTAAAATTGACGTTTTTTTTTTTTGTCAACTGTTCGCAGGAGTCGATAGACCACATCCACGTGATATCACTGGACCCACCTGTGCGGTTGGACGAGAAGCCGCCGGACTACGCTTCGGTGGTGGACGTGCCGCCGCCCAGTTACGATGACGCGATCAAGTTGGACCCGCAGCGACTGATGGACAGCAGTGGCCACCGGGCGGCGAGGGACACATGTTCCATAACCGTGGTTCCGTCAGACGAGTGCGACAAAACGTCGTCCGCTAACGAGGTCGCGGTGCCGGTCGTCGATACTACGACTGCGTCGCAGCCGACGACCAAGCTGGCGCAGGTCATCCGAAAGAGCATACGCGACATACGCAAGCAACTGACGAACACGGTGAGCGACGGGGCGGTGGACGTGGAACAACAGCAACAGAGCGGTTCCGCGGTCGTCCACAGCAGTGACGCCGCCCCGGCCGCTCTCCGCAAGTCCGACGCTCAGACCGTGGCCACCAACGCGGCAACAACCGACTAGCGTGCAATAATGTTATTTTCGATGTATTGATATTATGTTATATTTATTGCAATACATCGTTAATGATGTTATATTGTTGCTGCTGTATTGTTGCGGTCCGTGCGCGGACGCGTTTTCTTTCACAAGACTGAAATCACAAAACTTTATATTATATTATTATAATAATGATTAGGTACGATTTAATATATTGTATGATACATTTAAACTTATTATAATATTATTATTAGATATACCTAAGGTCTATATTTTGTCTGTTGGTTTGCACGCGCTTCGTGTTTTTCGATAGGTACCTACCTATATTGCCCTGTGCTACTGCAGTGCTGCTATGTTACCCGAAAGCGTTGTGATTTACCCAACATTTATTGTTAAAATATTATTATTATTGTCATTGTTATTAGAGTAAACCTACCTATCATTGTCGCCCAGTAAGTTGTAATATTGGGAAATCGAGAGTAACGCCTACGAAATCGTCGATTCCTGTATAATTATATTAAAATATTGTTCCATCGACGAGTTCAAAATACATTTGTGTTAATAATTAATATAATACATCTAACATGAATAAATTAAAAAATATTTAACGTTCACGTCACACGATTTGTGTTGAGATGGTGCATGAACTATCTGTTTAATTTCACCTTCTTTCCATTACACATAATATTTTGTAATAATAATTTAACGTTATGCTTTGTATAGTGTATACCTATTTGCAGTCAGAGCTTCAGAAGTCAGAGTTTACAATATTATAATATACGGCACAAGCATGATCTTATTTGAAATGATTTGCATACTATGTCTGAAATGCTTTTGACGATTTAAAATTATAATAATATTAGGTATACTTATTACCTATACTCAAAATTCAGATTTTTAAAAAAAAATGTGTCAATATTTTTCATTGTTACAATATGAGCATAGTTATTGGGTATAATATGGTAATTTTTTCAACCATTTTTGATTGCCTGGTATTTAGGTCACAGAATACCTACTACAATAAACTTAAATTGATTTTTCACACATTGCAGATTTTTATAATAGGATAATTGTATAAAACTGCAACTGCAAAAAAATGTTTAAATAGATTCATATAATTTATCTACATTAAATATTAAATAATCCTGTATCCTGGAAATAAACAACACGTCATGTCATAAAATAGTAATCGTACAGGTGATAGGTCCAAATGGTGTTCTTTACCTCTAAAAAAGTGGACATGGTTTTATTTTTAGTCTTATTTCCGTTACTAATGATAACGGGACATATACCTTTACATAGAGGGAAAAATGTAAAAGGACTTAAGACATGGAGCTAACTCGATTTCAAAAAAAATTGACATGTTGTCCTCTACCTCCAGGGTACACAACTGTAAATTGTATTGAATACATATTAACAATGTATGAGTAATGTGAAAAATATATTTTAATTTACAAAAATAATTTTTTAACAATTTAAAATAATAATTACTTACATTATAAACAAAAGTAATACAAATATAAAAATGGTTTTGTGAATTGTATACTCATCAGAAATCTTTGAGGACAAATAACATATTAAACGAATAAATATTTACCATAGTATACTTCCAATATAAATAATTAATCAATTTTGTAAAAAACAAAGAATATACATATGTAATAAAAATGTTCCATTATATTAGATGACTGAATAATACATCATAAATATTATGCTCATCAGCCATAATGTGTACATAGTTATCAATTGACTATTTTATTTTAAATTCAAATAGAGTTGTTTTTTTAAACCTTTTTTCTTTTTTTTTTTAAACTTTTAATACGAGAGTACAATCAGTTGTGTAGATTATGAATATGTTATTATTTATAAGCATATGTACACTTAAAATATAAACATTCTTGCTTAACCTTGGGCATATCCTATACATGGTAAGTATAGTTTGATCTTGACATTAAAAATAATATCATACTGCAATCACAATTATGTATACGCCCAACAACATTTATTGATTATCATTGCTTGTAACTAAACTTATAGACTAATTACATTTAACATAGTATTTTTGTTAAATTTGAAGATATGAGATTTTTATTTTTTGAAAACTCTTTGCCTCATACTAGTCTTACCTAATATATCTAAGAAGTTATTGTAGAAATAAAAATATAATACTTAACATTATGAAGCAATTACCATAATAAAAAATAAAAATAATGTTGACTAAAGAAAACAAATGTTTAGATCAAGACAATCTAAATATTTCAGACTTAAAATATTAAAAATATTACAATCTTTATTTTACATGATTTGTTTAACAAATAATTTAACCCTATCCCAGTGAAAAGAATCACAATTCTGACTTTTACAAGGATAATGAAAAAGATGTTGAACTACTAGGAGTTGCTACTGTAGATTGACTGCTGTCTTCTCTGTCATCACTTGAGTTAATGTGCTAAAAAAAAAATTAATTTAACATAGTAAATCGATATTTAAACTTATGTTTATGATATTAGTGTTCTCTTTTATTCAAAAAAATAAACAACAAATAGTAAAAATAGGTAGAATATATTTTATATCTTACTTCATGGAGTGTCATTAAGGCATCCAATGTATCTGGGAATATTGGTCTCACAGAATTAATCTCCATTGGGGTCAAATGGTTTAAAGAAGCTTGAACACGACCTTCTTTAACGAATAAATCAACAGAAGATCTTAATTTTGCTATTCTTAAATCCCAAAGATCCTTTAAAAAATAAACCAATGTAATTAATATTTTGTAACAAACATGATTGTATCAAAAAAACATTTTTATTAAATTCAAATATTAGAATGGGCTAATATGAAGCTGTTTATTTTAGAAAATATATTGCAGTGATCATTTTAATAATATAGGTATTAATATTATTTTTAATAATAGTATATTGTTATAAATATTCTAAAAAAGGTATTAAATATAAAGTAAAATATCTTATGTTTTTCATTTTAATTAATTGGTTGTTTATCAGTTTTTAAAAAACATCTGTCATCAAAGAATGATATGATGCTTAACACTGTCATCCAAACGCATTAGTTTATGACAATACTATTCATTGTTTAAAAACATATTTAACAAATATTAAATTTTTTTTTTTATGTAATAGAATGGCAATTGTTGGAACAATTGCGATTTGGCTACCATACTAAATCTAAGTAAACCAATCAAAAAAAAATTGCACAAATCATTAATTGATTTTGCTCTTATCACTCCCTACGCCGGCCTGCTCCAGTTGCAAAACTCGAAATTAAACTTCAAAACTCCCAGTCGTGGAAATAGTACACCTAAAAGAGAGGCCTTAATACTTCTAAATATAAATACAATAATAAATTGTACCCTAATGGTGCAAACTTCAAATCACCAATACTAAGTGTTTACACTCAAATCTCACAATGTAAACTAAAACTCAAGATATTACCTAAATTTGAAAAAAAAAGCGTGGTAGTTTGAGTGAAATTATGCCTGGAATTGTATTAATTAATAAATGTATTAGAGATAGAGAATTATTGGTATAGCCTGTGAACTAATTACTGAAAGTACATTAGCCAATAGGTAAAGGTAGAAGTAATACTATCATTGTTCCCATCTCATTTGTGATACCACAAGAGAAATAAAAGGAACATCAAGTATTTAGACTATGATTTTTCCATCAAAATATAATAAATGAGAATAATCTGAATATAATACTGATTAACACAATTAGAATATATCTAAAATTAATTGAATTCTAAGTGTTGAAAGGGAGAGATATATAATATATTATATAATTATAAACATGGGTATATTAACTCACTTTAACTGCCGTTTTTATATCGTTCCCTTGCGGAATATCTTCACCGGCAACAGTCAATAACATTTGAGTGATTTCCAGGTAAAAATTGGTTGGTAATTGGGTGAAAAATCTGAAATAATCAAAGGTTAATAGAAAGGTACAATTTGGTCAATACGAATGACGTTTACTGTACTTGGACGCTTTCTCTTCTTCAAGTCTTTCTTGCAATTTGTCAACAGCCATCCAGTCGGGGGCTAGGATACGACACGTCTTTTTTTGTCGCAGATTCAGTGCCACCCAAATGGGAACGTTCAACGGCAGACCTGCTCGGAACGGACCATAAGAACCGCATATCAGGTGTACGTGGCTGGCATGATTGAACGTCGGCACAATCTGAATGATTTCGTTTTCGGCCATGAACTCGATTTCAGCAGGGTGCATCATTTTGGTAAATGTCCTCGACGACGATTCTGTTGACAATATTATAACGTACGAGTACTAACTACGATTTTTCAGTTGGGAAATCACAATAAGCATACTAAAGTCGAATAGAAAAAACCTATAATTTTGTTCATGGTTGAAACATGAAACTACTGTATACTACCTAATACATGTACAAAATATTTTTTGTGATAGTGAATTTTGTTCAATTGGCGGGAATTTAAATGGACATAACCTCGGAATCCCGGCAGCTGTTTGCCGTCCGTTTTCGGAAACTGTCGGCAGAACAACAAGAACGAGTTTTTCTTTCGATACACTTTTGATGGACGAAATTAATATTGTTGGTTTATGTCATTTTGTCCTAATAGTTCTAATTTAAAAATTCAGAATCGTCGTATTCGTTTTTAAAATAAATTAAAAAAATGTATTATCTATTTATCTCCCAAAATACTTATCACACTTAGTACGCTTATCACTTTTCGGGAGATCTGACCCCGGCCATCATTCGGGGCTCGGGCATCGGTGCATCGCGATCACTGACACTGACACTGACACTTTGGCCTACCTAACTATCAAAATAATGCTTTAATATCAATTTTACATTTTAAATCGATTAAAATCCTATCATAGGATTTGAGTTAAGTTTGAAGTCACTAAATTATATTACTTAACTTTAACTTCACTATTCAATCAAAACAAGATAACTCTGTGCTGTTGAGTAAAATATTTTTGTTGTCGCTATTGTATCATATGAAGTGAGTATAATATAATACCATGTATTGAAACACTTTAAGACCATTGTTATTTGTTATATTTAAAATTACATTACCATAATAAATAAAATGTCTATAATTTTATTCTAAGCACTTAACTCTTTACATACCACTTTTACCACTTAACAAGTTGAATTAAAAATAATTTAACATCATACAAATTAAAAATAAATTAGAATCAAGAAGCTAGGTTAGGTTAACATTTAACACCAAACCTAACTAAATATAATTTCCAAATTATTTATTGTTGTATTAATTGTATTTACAGTAGAATGTGCCTATTACAATGCCATAAGTAATGATAGGTATTCTGGATAAAACTATTTCCATCCATGTACTTGGTTGGTTTTATATCTCATGTGTAATATGTTTTTGTTTTTGTCATCTGAATAAAACAATCTGATTTTCTAAGTCCCTTTTAGCATTTGTTTGTAACAACAATACATTAAATTAAATGAGAAGAGTCGTAATGATAAAAAGTAAAATTCATCACAATTAAAAATGTATGTAATTAGGTCACATAAAGGTTTAGGTATATTTTATGTGGTTAGGTTTTCACTTAGGTATCAACATTAAAATTGTGCGAATAAATGAATGAATTACCTACTTGAATTTAATTCTTCATTTTGCTTATTAAATACAGTAATATAAGAACTTGTGTTAAAATCTTTTATTTTTACAGTGATAAGAAGAAAGAACTATAGAACTCAGTGAAAAATGCATCATCTATTAAAATATATATTTTCTTCAAGCCAATGTTGCTGTAAAATGTATTTACCTCAGTGCAGAATGTGTTTTCCAACTGTAACTGCAAACAATAATTCATTTTTATCAGTCCGATTGTATAAAAATCACAGGATTATGGCAAATGTTTATTTTGCGGATGATCGATTTTCAAAGCGCCATAATAAATTAAAAAATGCCATTCGAGATAAACAGATTATTTTACAAAAAACTAAACAAAAATTTCAAACCAAAGGTAAATTTATACTAGATGACATCAAGGAAACTAAATCAAAGGTACGGGATACTATAAAGGAGAATGTTTGGACAATACCTAACATGCTATGTATGACTAGAATAATCCTAAGTCCTTACTTGGGTTATCTTATTGTCAATGGAAATTTCGAGTATGCCCTCAGTTTTGTGGCCATAGCAAGTGTAACAGACTTAGTTGATGGGTGGATTGCTAGGAATTTCCAAGGTCAGAAATCGAAATTAGGTAGTTTTTTAGACCCAATGGCTGACAAAGTACTTGTGGGTACTATGTTTTTCACATTGACTTATATAGATTTAATACCAATATATCTTACCGGTATAATAATATTAAGGGATCTGGTTTTAATTGGTGCTGCCTTCCAAATTCATTATATGTCAATACCTAAACCTAGGACTTTAAGTAAATTATTTGATGTCACCAACACCAATGTTCAATTAGCACCCATGTTCATAAGCAAGGTGAATACTACAGTTCAATTAGCAATGGTTTGTGCTACTTTAGCAGCTCCAGTGTTTGAATTTGTCGATCACCCTGCACTCAAAGTGTTATGGTGGCTAACAACTGCTACTACAGTGTCATCGGCAGTAAGTTATATAGTGCATAGAAAAAAGACTTATAAAATATTTAATAACCAAAAAAGATAAATTGTTTTACCTATCCTACACACATAAATAACAGTATCTTTGACAAGAAATGTTTTGATTTTAATATATTTAAGACAAATTATTATAAATGTAGGTATATATTTATTATGTGTAAACATTGAATATAATTTATAAAGTATTATATGTATAATCAATTCCAAAAATATATAATTTTGTTCAAATTAGTAACTTTTATCATATTTAGTCCTTACAAGTAACAATAGTTATAAGTTAAAATATTTTACTGTTGAATCATTCATCTAACTTTAATTTCAGTTAAAAATATTATTTTATTATCTAATAAATTAAACTTGCTAAGTTTAAATAATTATTTTTGATGTACATTTTCAATTTTTTTTTTCCTATACAATATATATTATACTATATTCCTGTATTTTATGTACTTTGTCATTTTTATATTAATATATTGTATTGTCAGTAGTATTTTTTAAGACTGATTTAGTATTACTTTAATGATCGTTAATCTTATACAATTTTAATATTATTAGAACAATATTCATTTTATCTAAGAAAAAGTTTTAGGATATTTAATTTGTGAATTGTATACATGTACAAGTGAAATAATGATTATAGTGTCGTGTTATTTCAAAATACGGTCTACATAATAAGTGACATAATATAAAATATAATATACTGTAGTATTTGGCAGTGACGGATCCATGGGGAGGGCAGAGGGGACATTTGCCCCCAATCTCCGTAGTTTTCCTTTGTTTAACACTGTGTTTAGCCAATTTTGGAACTTTTTGTACTTTTGCCCCTTCATGCCCCTCCCAAAATTAAGCCCTAGATCCACCACTAGTATTTGGCGTTTATAAAAAAAATTGTAATTTAATAAGTCAATAATTTGAATAATAAGAAATATTGACACTCTAAATGTGCATCAGCATTATTTCACAGAAAAAACTATTAAGATTATGGTTCATATTCAAAATGGATACCTACATGGCTACATTAGCTCCATAAATGATTGGAGTAATAAACTAGTATTAATTATATCCAAATTATTAATATTTTTTCATGTATACATACTATATCAAAAACATGGTGTACAATGTGATAATAATATAGACAGCCAAAATAATTTTTAATATTCAACATGTATAATTTCAGAAAACCAAAGCTTAAATTATTACAATTTATTGGTTTTAGTTTGATACACAATTTTTACCAACTGTAAATTTAACACATTTAAATTTTTAATACTAATTAGTATATTTTATTACTAATATACTAGTAGTTAAATTGGTGATAATTTGTAATTAAGATTTAAATATTGCATAAATTATATATAAAATATTATTGTCAAAAGTCAAACAGAAAATACCATATTATATTATTTTTATTTGTTTCAAAATATTTTTGTATAAATTATTTTATTGTTATATTTATTATATTATTTCAAAAAATTTGTTTGTTTTTTTTTATTAAACCGACACAAACTTACTGGAACTTTTGTACTTATATATTAAACATTTTATAATGGATAGGGACAGCAATACATATGGTGCCAAAATATAAAACTGCTTAGCCCACATTATAAGTTGGATATTATAAATCAAAAAATTCATGTTTGTTTAATAACTTTAATTTTTTTTTATATAACACAAGTTATTACTCAATCAAATAAGTTATACTGTTATTATACCGAAATGTCTGAAAAAAATTGTATATTTGTGTTTTTGATATTTTTAGATTGCTGTAAGAACATTGTATTACATTTTCAAGCTTCTTAACTAACAAATACAATTTGCATCATTCATTAATCGACAAAAAACTAAATACTTGAACATTTCAATTAATGCTTTTAAATGAGTAACACAAAAAGAGCTAAAATATTTTAGTAATTGTATCATTAATGTTATTACTGATATAAATGTTTGGTGAAAACATTATGTGAAATTTCCAATTTTGTAGAAGCTGGTTTTGCGTGATAACAATTTTTTTCTCAGAATATTTCTTAAGTAGATAACTACTAAGAATTTTTTATTTTTTCCTTTCCTCGGCTACCAAATTACATCTTGTTAAGTATTCAAATACATTTTAGTATTTCAAAACTTTTTAAGTGTTATTTAAATACTTTCAAAATATTTTTTCTTTGTATTTTATTCCAGAATACTAAAGACTTTCTTTATAATTTATTCCAAAATACTAAATATTATTTTCTTTTTACTGTCGTTATTCAATAAACAATATTTTTATAAATTTTTGTTTTAAGTATCTGTATTGGTACTTGAATATTTTTACAAGACTGCTGGTACCTAGCAAATTGTATCTAGTTGCCAGAAACTAACCTCAATGCTAGGATTGTAATATTGCTACTAAAGAAGATGATGTCAGACAAAAACATTGTAAAACCTACAGATATACAATTTTATATCTTTGGTAATATTCATCACTAAAATATAATTTAAAATAGTTGCAGGCAGACTTGCCTAAATCAATTACTTTTTTTTGAGGAGGAGGGGGGATTAGTTCTATTAACCCTATGACCACAACATTTTTTGACACATTTTCAAGTATCTTAAAACCATTTGAATTTCATTATGAAATTCATATTGAACAGAAGAATAACTAAATTTATAGCCAAATTTGATTGAAAAAGATATTATATTAAGAACCACGAATAATTCAGCACAGTTGTTAAGTTACAGTCACCGATGTATAAAATGTAATTTTCATAAATATTAATTTAATGTGTGTATAATATATTATTATTATTGCTACAATAATTTCTCTATTGAATGCTGGGTTAGAGTAAATCTTCTAAAAGTCGTTCAAATATTAAAACCTATCTGAATTCTGAATCAATTAATGTGAAATATTAAATTATATTGATATAATGGAAATTTAATAAAAACTTCAAAAGCTCTTGTTTTCCTGAAATAGTTGTTGGTAAATTTGGTTCTATCTACAATAATGGAAGAACAATATTGTCGTGTTAATTAATAATTTGCATTATTAGGTTTTAAGTAGGTACTTTAATATTTTATACATAGGTAATTGTTATGCATTTGTGCATTAAGTTAATTGTATATTTAATAAATATATATCTACCTAAGACAAATTATACTCAATTTAAAGCAATAAAATAAAAATTTTTTGACATTAATGAAAAGTTGACATGTTAAATACCTAAGAGTTACATTTTTTTAGATGACACATATAGAAAAAACTGGCCTGAAGCTGCTGCTGCATTATAAATATCTGGCGGCACATCTTTTAAAAATATGGTATTGGTACGGGGTACCTATCCTTACTTTACATACATTGTATTTGCATAATGCATTCAAATACATGTAGGTAGTTGAATTGAAAATTACTAATGATTTTTTTGAATGTATTAAATTACAATGAAAAACATATAGGTAACCCTACTTATTTAAATGTTATATATTTGTGATCGACTATAGGAAACCCAATGGCTAGGTAGTAGGTAGTATTCTTATTGATAATTAATCATTTACAGGGAATATCAATTATTTTTTTTTAATATAGCATATATATTTTATGTAAAACACAGTATAAACATACATGAGTAGGGTTAATTTTTATTAACACCTTATACTCTTACATTCATTTAAATCACTCATAGTACATACAAAAAAAAATCACAACATTATTGAGCGATATTATAATAAAACAATAATTATTTACAATTTTTTAGTACTTACACGTGTGCAACACAATTAACTATACTTAAATAATATCTTTTAAAAATAAATTAGTATGGACAGTTTTATATTTTTTTCATTAGTAGTAATAATAAAATAAAATATAAAATATATTAATGGCATCGGTTCTTGTTACCGGTGCCTTAGTGTAATATATACCTATATATATTATTACAATAATTATTAACTGTATAATAATGATACAATGATAATATTATGTTAAAAACAATTAGATAGGTACAAAAAAAAAATATACGTATAATTAATTATATTATCGATTATGATGATCATAGACCTTACAGCAGGCTATGATCTTGATCCATACGATTATGTCATAAATACATAATATTATTATATTATTTATAGGTATACCTAGGTACCAGGTGTATTATAGAGATAATAACAAAATATTATATTAGGTATTTACCAGTAGAAACAATAATATTATATAATATTGTATATTATTTTCTTGCATAAATTATAATATTTTTAGTTATTAATAGTAATATAAGTGGATGTATATACGTCATAATATTATATTATTATAATAACGATCGGAGGTGTCAATGATAACAATAACAACAAACGGCAAATTCTATTCTGTGAAACGGCTGACCTCATATTATATAATCATTACAGTGAAACCTTTCCTCAAAGACATGTCCAAATTGTGGACCTTTTTTGGGAATAAACTAAACCCTCTGAATAGCGGACAACTCCGAAAGGCGAACAGAAGTCAGCGACCGGTATTTAGAGGTTTCATTGTATTATTATTATATAATCAGTTCCTGCCGTTCCTGACCTCGATCACTACTCCGCCGCCGCCGATGCCGTTGTACCCGTTGATGGTGTCGCCGCCACTGCCGCCGTTGTACCGGCTCTTGGTCACCGTCTTTGTCTCGGTCGACTCAATGGTCTCCACCCGGCCATCCCTGGGCACCTTTTTCTTGGTGAAGTTCTGCACCGTGTTGGTGACACTTGGCCGATACGGGTCGTCCGACTTGGACGTGATCCGCACCGTCTCGGTGTAATCATCCTTGCTGCCACGGCGTGTCACGCTCCGGTTGGTCACTTCGCCGCCTCCGTGTCTGATGGTCGGCGAAGACGAGTGGCCGCTGCTCGAATACGACGGCCTGTCCATCTTGACGGGCGAATACCGCCGGCTGGTGGTGGTCGCGTCCTCCTGGTGGCTGAGCGTCTTGTACAGCTCGGGCGCGTGGTCCAGCAGGCCCTTCATGAAGATCTTTTTCTTCGGATCGTCCCGCCGATACGCAGTGCCGCCGCCGCCGCCGCCGTTGCTCAGCTCTCCCGGGCTGGCCCAGCTGCCGGACAACGATCTGTACCCGTCGTCAGCGCCCACCGACAGGTCCTTGGTGCTCCTGCTCAACATGCTCACGATGTTCGGGCTCTTCAGCGGCGGCGGTGACTCTTCCAACCGGTGCAACGTGCTCACCGATCGTCGCGTCTGGTGTCCCGGGTCCGGCTGCACGTTGAAGCTCTGGCTCCGGAGCAACGACGGTTTCGAGAACGTCCGCTGCGGTTTCGTCGGCCCGTTGGCGAACGACACGTTGATCATGCTCCCGGAGTTGGCTGCTGACCGGTTCGTAACGCCGCCGTAATCGTTCTCCCGGGACGCGTGCACCTGTCATATGGTAACGATTCCGATATAGTATTATCATTTATCAGTGTTTTCGTGACACCGTCTGTTAAAAGTTATAATTTATATGGCCTTATATTATGTATGCGACTTCTCGGTGGATTATTTTATAGAAGTATACGCTCTTTATTTTAAAAACTATTAACGCGTTTGTACCTACGTTACAGAACAAAATTTTTGAAAATATTATGTTTTTTTCTAAATTTTTATCGTTATCCTTTTTCGAAGTCTTTCGCTTTTTTTAAGATAATAGAAATTACTTTAAAGATCAAATTGTCAAAAAGTTCGAAATCGGGATAGTGTCTGATCTGCGCTTATTTAATGAAGAGATAGTTAAGCATTTTTTATTTTATGAACGCTCACTAGAATATTTTACAGTCACAAATTCCAAATTCAACTTAGATTTCAGCATGCTTAACTACATAGGTACCTCCGTAAAACAAAAACAGGTTGTTCAGTAAAACAGAAAAGTTCCAGTAAAATATTGAGTTGTACGAATGCGTAAAACACCGAAAATCGTGAATTTTGTAAGGCTATAACTTATAAACCAATGATTTCCAGCAATTAATTTTTGCAACATCGTTCTTAACTCGTAATAACGTAATGCATTGGTTTCCGAAAAAAATATTGAAATTAAATAGATATCGACAATAATATCTAATAGCATAGTTTAACTGTACAAATGATTTTAACATAGCTTTATTCACCTGTTTTTTTATTTTGCTCTCTGTTCGGAGTTTTCTCGGCAGCGTTTGTGCTCTGTCCGACACGTTACTGTTGTTATCGTCGGCTAACAGACGTCCTGTAGACTTACTAAACCGACCCAATGTAGTACTGGTCGTGTTCACTGGTATTGTCCTGAAACATTTATTATTTAGTCTATATGACTCCGCATAATGTGTATAAGACTAATTACTAAATATTAATATCATCATAATAATATTACAATGACATTATAACAGTTTATAACAATATATTGATACAATATTTTGGTTTGCGTTTTCCATGATAATTTTAATTTGTAATAGAATAAGTATTAACCACGCACGATGTAATTTCACAACTAAAATGTATTGTCGAAATGTAGTAGGTACCAATACAATATGATATTATCGGTGGTGATAAAAAAATCATTCACTTAATAAGTAGGTACTTGCTACTTGCGGTCATTCATATGTACTAATAATACTCTAGTATAGGTACCTACCTATATATACCTACCTACAATTGTTTTTTTTTTTTTTTAATCTAATTTTAGTACAAAATGTGTTTTGATAATAAATTGCGCTATCTAGTCAAGTTATTGTGACATTATCGTAGGAAATAAGAGGTAGTAGTTTATATCCTGATTTGGATTTTTGACGTGGGCGTTTTCTGCGTGCTGTCCGTGGAAAACAAACGTAAACAAGTCAAAACTAGACGATGTATGTCATCAGGTAGGTTTAAGTTTGAAACAGGACGTAGGTGTGTTACAACGCGTAGTGTTTCAAATTAATTGCATATTTTTTTTTCTCGTGAATAATTGGTCCCTACGTAAATGAAGTGCCGTGCCTCGACCTTGAAAGCACCGAAAACGGACTATCAACTAGCCGCATAGTGCGTAATAGTGTCGCACAATTTGTTTCGAAATTATCTAAACGACTAAACTGCGTTTGTTACTGGTAACCAGGTATACCATCACGGTGGTCACTGTACTAGGATTGTGTCTACATGCTATAACAATTAAAAGACTTGTCCGTTGCCAATTTTGAATGATTATATTAATATATAGGTAGTATCCAAATCCAAGGTCGGTTTTAATCACATAGCCTAAGGATATTCGTCTAATGATTAGATTGTCTAATACGCGTAATCCTATATAATCCGCTATAGCCTATAACCATGACTAATATTTTATTATAATTTGTTAATTATTAAAACATTAGGTACTATGAGACCTACCTACGACAAACCCAACCTAACCATAGAAAATGTCAAACCAGAAACTCACACTCGGGAAATTCAATTACCCATGTTCGTAAAATAATAATAAGTACTTTCCGAACTTATTAGGTTAGAGATGATACAAATTAATTAAATAAAAATAAAATTACTAATAAGAAACGCTTTCAGGGCTTATTAACGCTTAGAATTACAAATACAATTGAAAGTTATAAATAACAATATAATATTAACTACACTAATATTATTTGTACGGAAATAGGTACAATGTGGAGGAATTGTATGAATATATATTATGAACCAATAATTTGTTAATGGGTTTAAAAATTACTAATTACAAATGAAATCTTCTTATACGCGAAATTACACAAAACGTTGGTAGCGTATTTCTGCACGATAAGGAAAAGTGGTGCAGACTTAAACCGTGAACAGCAGTCGTCAATATTTTAATTAAATATCCGCGATCGGTACATTAGGTCAAGTAGTAGGTATAATATAGATGCTAACCGAAAAAATATTATGTATTTTTTCGGATTGCTACGGACGACTACAACTCGAATTTCCTGAGATTGTACATATTATTTTTATCTCGATCCGCAATATTAAAATAAAATATAATATTTAAATCAAATTATTATTTCTAATCGAGTGGATTTTCGTCTGCTCGATCACATCTAGTTCGCTGTGTGTTGCGTGCGTAATGCAATTCGGAACATCATAAACTATCGCAAATATCACTCTATAAGGTTAGAGTGTGTGTCAAAGCTTCCGTTAATTTCAGTGAAATCGTCTGCGGCCTACGTAAAATCTATAAGTAAATTCTGTGGCGTGTCTCCCTCACACGGGGAAATTGCAGCCGGCACGGTTCACTTTCATTCGCACACGCAAATAATATAATAATAATAATAACACAACGACGACAACAGACACGAGACACGCCTCGTGCGAAATCGGCTTGTAGCAATTAATAATATATATTATACTTTATTTTTAAAAATAAAAACAGGTTTCGCCTTTTTAAGATATTAGCACACGGCACTGACGATCGAGTCCGTGTGCGTTTATCAATTTTCGCCAGCCTCCTTGTGGATACAAAAAAAAAAAATAACAGGCTAATAATCATGTTGGCGTTTTAATATTTATAGGAGTGTTCCATTCTATGCTAATAATGTTATACACGGTTGATTGTTATTACGATACGACGTATGTACAGCGTAGGGCCGTCGTTTTTTTTTTTTTTTGCTATATTGTGGTGCTAGATCGTTTAAACAACAATGGAAATGATTGCGGATTATTTGTATTATTGTCATTGTAGCGAAATTGTAATATCGATCGAAAATATTGTAAATCGATAAGCAACAGTATATAGTCAACATGCACGGTGACGAGCATATGACTCGTATGCATAAAGATTATAATGCGTTGCGCACAAATATGTTTAGGTAAACGCGAAGTAATAAGTAGGTATATTGTTTTTATCTTTATTTTATTGTGAATTAGTATAAAAAAAAAAAATTAGGCACCTAAAATGGCTAATACTATTTTTATATAATACAAATAATTAATTGTCGCTATAGGTCCATTATACATTAGGATATTATATTAAAAACTATCATTAGGACGCGGTTTTAGTAAAATAATATATATTCTATAATAATAATTGAAAGTGTACATTTTAAATTTGTATATACCTAATTAGTAATACAACATAATCAACTTGCAGGTAAGTAGTAAGTACCTATATTTCTTCAAAATAATTAATATAGCTATATACTTATTTCACTTATCAGCGTTAAATATTATAAAATATTTGATTAAGTTTTATATAAATTACAATAAATAGGTACTCGAGTGCTTTGTTTAATTATTTTTCTTACAACAGTTTTACTAAATATATTTTTTAATAATGCGAGATCGATCAATTAGTATTTTACAAACTAAATAACTTAAATGAAAACTAAAAAACCGTATTAACGGAAAAATACGGTCACTTAAATATGCTTAGTACACGTAATTCTCGTAATCTCGTATAGTTCTTATATTTGGTTAGGCTATATTATAATGGTTTTAAAAAAATAATTTCCCGATTTAAATATTGTCAATAATTAAAGTTAAATTTAGTCTTGCGAATTGGAGTTGGATTATCGTAATAATATTATAATGATAAAAAAAAATGCTCGCCAAAAACTTCGTTAGGGTGTGTCGAGTCTGGGCTGCGCAAAAACTCATATTATTATTATGGTGCAGGAACCATACTATAAACAGCGACGCAGGACACAAACACTTAAGGATAATAATGTGGCAGGGATTTAAATATTACCTCTGGACGTAATGAGTGTGGTGATGGTGTTGCGGTGAGTCGTAAGTGCCGCCGCCGCCGTTCTTCTTATGCGGTCTGCGCTTGCCGCCGTCGTATTCCTTTCGCGGCCGTAGATGCTGCCGCCAAACGGGTCCTCGCCCAAGTAGTATCTGTGCACTCCGTTGCCGGTCCTGCCACCGCCGTTCATCACAGGCGATTGTCCTCTGGCGTCCTGACCGCGGTGATCGTTGTACCGGTGACCGTCGTCGTCTTCGCGATGGTGTCCGTCGTCGGCGCCGTCGTCTTCGTCGTAGTCGTCGTAGTCGTCGCGCGCCCTGCTACGGTTGTTGTCGGCCGTCCGTCCAGCTCGGTGTCTGTCCAAGGTCTGCGTGCTGCCGAACAACCGCTGATGACGGTCGGCGACTGGCCTGACGCCGCCGTCGTAACTCCTGTAGGTGTTCTCGCCGTCGCCGCCGCCGTAACCGTAGTCGCCGTCGTCGCCACTGTCGGCGTGCCGTCGCTCGGCCGATTCCGGTTTCTTCCGGGTTTTCTTCCGATCGGCGTCCGACTTGTTGCCGTGCCCGCCCGTGAACTTTCCCACCAGCCGCCGGAACGACTCGCCAAACGATTTCTTCCGCTCCTGTTTGCCGTTGCCGCCGTTGTCGGGCGCCGGCCGCGCGTCCGCAGCAAACCTCGTCTTCTGGTACACCTTTTTCGAACGCCCGCCCGCCGTCGACGACCCGTTGCTGGCCCGCCGTTCGGGTTCCGGCGAATAGTCTGGTTTCGGTTCTGGCGCCACTGCGGCCGTCGGTTTGTTATTGCGGTGGCCGTCCGCCGATCGCCGCCGACGGTGGTCCCAAGACCGGTATGGGTCCGACGGCGCCGGCGAATCGGTTGAGTCGTGACGTCTGTCGGCAGCCATGGTCTGCGGGAATACGAAAAATATATTACGATCATCGTTTTAATAATAATGAAAAAAAAATTAACTCGCCGTTCAACGCAATAATCGTTAGAGTCGTTATTATTATTATTATTATTATTATCATTACATCATTTTTATTATCATAATTATATGTATTAAGAACAAGAAGATTTTTTTTTTGTCCGCAAAGTTTGAGCCAAACCACGACTGCATCTCCCTACCCCCTCCCCCTCCTACTGCAGACAAACATCACGTTCATCATCATCGTCGTGTCGCATCATAACAGTGCTGCTGCAGGTGTACAATTAAATAACCGTAATCGTAGTTAGAGGTACTGTTTTGATGAACATGACGTTATTACATATGGGATATTTTTATATTTTTTAAGCAGAACGCTTAAAATTTAAGTGGACTGGTACAAAACGGTTTGTTTCCGTTAACGTATTTAAAGCATCATATTATATTATAATTTCCACGAAAATTCGATACGAGTGTTTTATTAAATAATATCATTCATCACACATTCAAACTGAATTTAATACCTATAAATAAGTAGGTACCTACTGCACGTTTAAAAAATGTACCTACCGTAATTAATTAATATAGTGACAATATAATATTATAATATCCAATTTACATGAAATATTTCTGAACTTTATTAATTGTTCAATTTATATATTATACCCATACTTTTGTTTCCTGATATATCACTATAATAATTTTATTGTTATGATATATACCTAAATGAAAAATTTTAATTTTAATCTCGATCTCTATTTTATAAAATAGATATCCGAAGAATGGTATTACGACACATTTTTTTAAACCTGTTTATTTATTACTTTAAATTATTAAAGCTATTATACGTTATACATAATATTTAACTATACCTATACATATAATATATAATTTATAATTTTTTAAGAATTATCTTTTTTCATTGTCTGTTACAAACGCAGATGAAATATTTTATTATTATTTTAGAATTATTATATTTTAAATATTATTATATTCAATGAAGTAATTACATTGACAATCAAAGTAGACAATGTGACAAGTAATTGGATTTATTTAATTACAGTGTCATGAATATTTTTAAATTTATGGATTAATTATCACCATAATTTAAAATATTTATAAGAATTATAAGAAACAAAGATATGATTTATCAATTAATGTATCAAAATATAGGTATCGTAAATTATCCAAATACATATCGAGTATGATAATGATAGTAGTATAAACATTTTAATACTTATACAACATTATAATTTATAATAAAATGTCTATGAAATTAGTTTTATGCCTTAATGTTGAAAAAATTTACTTTTACGAAAATATCTTAGAAATTACAATAACAATGAATATTTAACGGTAGATACATTTTTAAATTATTATAGAAAATATATCACTTTTTCAATAGTTACAGTCTACAATAAGTACCTATATAGTTACAAAAAATACATAATAATAGGTATATGTCACATTATAAGAATAATATCCCACTTATAAATATCTGAATTTATTGTTTTTTTTTATTTTTTATTAAAGTATGTTAATTTAAAATGTTATCTACAGAATCTAACAGTTTTTTTGCACATAAAAAGTATCTATAATGGACAACACTTTTTATTATAAAATTTGTATACATAATACCTACATATTATACATAATAATTAATGTTATATTTTACAGTTATAAAGTTATTATATAGTAATATTTATATATTTTAATATGATTTAAATATTAATTTATAATACAAATTTGAAATTATCAACATAGTGTTTATTGATATTATAGTGGTCCATCTCTATAAATGATAGGCAAGTATAAATGTAGCTTTAGCATATCAGTTTATTGTCTGTAGGTACTACTGGTACTAGATATATTTTATATTTTAGGTTGTGGTTCATGTTTCAGTTTTTTTTTTTTACTTTAGATGTTTATCTAAAACATCTTCCCGCTCAAAATTGGCTTCCATATCGAATTTCAATCGAAGAACGCATTCTTGAAATATTTGAACCTTAAATGAAGGGATGACCATGATAAAGTGGCTAACAATAAATCTAATTAAGCACTTGGTATTCTTCCAATACAATAGGTACCTATATAAATATCAACTGGAGTTTAAGACTTCGTATAAATGTTATTTTATGTTTTCATATGTACATAGTAGTATAGTACATTATCATTGTTAATCATTGTTAGTTAATATATTTATAAATTTATTTATTTAAAATTTAATAAATGAATGACAATGATATAAATACTAAAATATTAATGAGTTAGTGTTTGTGTGTATTGCCTACTTACATATCTAGCTAAGGCGAATGTCACTTTTTTTTACATATTATAACATATTTCATATAGGTGCTAGTTTACCATACGTATTTGACGTATTTATATAAAAATAAAATATTATATTACTAAGTAAAGTATAGATATTAAAAAGGATTAATATAAATTGTAAATGGTTAATAGATATCCCACCTGAGCATATCCGTTGTGATGCGGTTGGTTAAACCCATTTATCGCATTACGTCCAGACAATTTATCTTTTGTCATTTCGTATCCCTGGACCCTTTGTTGAACTGAATTGAACAATGGAGATGACTCTAATTCATTGACAGTATTTTTAGTAATTTCGGTTTTTTGTTCTCTTTTTCTTCTAATTGGGGGTCTGATAGGTGCCGAATCGTTATTTTTCCATTCGGACACTCCTTTGAAGTATCCATTGGCTGGCGTCTCTGTTGATTTCATAGTCACGTTAATGAAACTATTGGACGTAGTCTTTTGATGACCTCGATCATCCTCTTCTTCTTCTTCTGATAAGTTTCCGGTAGACGACCTGGTCGATTCGCTACCAAAATGATGTTCTAGCCATTTAGCTGTTTCCACCTATAGAAGACATATTATTGGTTATTAAACAATTATAATTTATTATTGAAAGTAAATATACTATCATTGTCTGCTACTAACTTTTCTAGTACGTTCTTCTTCATCGAAGTCCGCAAGAGTTTTCCCGGCAACCGGATGCTGTTGTCTATCACGCATCTTGCGTATTCTTTCCGACAAGCTTTCCCAGCCTACCAACTCGCCTGCATTTGTCATCATCTGCAGTTGATTGATGTCACCAAGTCGATCTCCTTCTTCGTTGGTCGCTTCGTAACGCATTTGCTCTCCAATTTTCTCACCATCCGCTAAATACTCGACCAACTCCTGATCCTTGGTCTTGGCGTATCGATGCGAACTTTCACGCAACGACTCTTGTAGTGCTGAAGGTGGCAACGGAACACTGTCTGGTTCATCAACCCCGTTTACCTATGAAAAGAACAATTCATTTGTATTATACTAATCGAAGTTACAACATTATTTGAAAACGAAACATAATTGTTAATTATTAAAATTCATAAATTCGACAAATGAAACTTTAATATACAGGTACTTATTATTGGAAGAAGTCCAAATATAGAAATATTTTCTAAAACACGTGCCAATAGTGAATATAGAAAGAGAATCCAATAAATGCAGTTGTTTGTAATATTAATTTGAGAAAGTAAAATATACATCGTACTGTGTACAAATTATAATAATATGTTGATTGTAAAAGAATAAAATATTTATCACAATATATTAAAGTATAGTTAATAATAAAACTAATTATTCCTACAAAGTAGTACATTTCGAAATATAGTCGAAACTTTAAATTTATTATGTTTTTGAATGATTACAATAATTAAATAGTTAAGACTAGAAAATAGAATTACGTTACCTCTTCATGCTCGGTAGTTTTTGATGTTTCTGTAACTATTTTACCGTCTTTTTGAACTTCTCTTGTGTGTCTAGTATCTTCTGTGTCAGTCACTTTTTTATTTTTGGTACTCTGATGCACTACCCTAGGTCCAGTGCTGTTTACATGAACCAACTTGTGATTGGCTTCTTCAAGAGCTTCACGGATGTCTCGTTTGCTCTGTATTGCCTCTTGGTAGGCCTATAAGAACAAAAAAAAAAAATTGGTGTAAATATTTTTTAAACCATAAAATTATTTTTTCCAAATGTTTAAAAAATATAATGCATGAAAAAGGGTAGTTATAATTAAGTTTAAGGGCCAGTATTACAATCATTGATTACACTTCGATTACGCTTAACCGACTGATAAGAGATTTTCTTATCGGCCGAATTCGGCTAGGTTTAATCCGTTAAATTTAACCACAGATGGTAATACTGGACCTACGTGGTAAACACGTTATTTTTCATGTATAATAAATATTAACCCCCATATTAATTTCAATAACATGTTCATAATATTATACAGTGTCACAGATTATGTGAATACTGAATAATATGCAAAAACACTGAAAACTATTCAATTTCTTTGCCTAGTTCAGTCTTTGGAATTAATAAATGGTAATCAACTAATTAAAATAACCTTCCAAGTATAATTTGCGTCTATATAGTATAATTGTATATAAATACGCGTAATAATATATTAATTTCAATTATAGCATTATGTCAAAAATATAATTGACGATCCTTAAACTAGGTTAGGTACTCAGCTCAACTGTATAGTCTAATTATGTAAACACGCGTGGTACATTCTACAATGTATATATATTATAATATATATGTATAGTTGGTTTATAATAGGTATACACATGTACTTATTTCGTATGTGTGTAGAAGACATGTACAACTATTCTCTTGTTAACTGTTCGTTTATGACTCTGGAATATTTATGACTACGAAGGTCACTGCCACGACGTACGAAGGACGTGTTTAAATGAACAATAAAGTACATAATATAGAATTCCGATAAACCCCATTACAATAATAATAATAATACTATTGAGGTTGGATTGCGCTTTGGATAGGCATGTGTGATAGACGTAGGAAGCACTTCTATTCGTATTAATCAATGCCAGACATATTTCTTATAGTTACAGTGCACAATGGACTGTGGACAAAGTGTATAATGTTAATAAAATCCATTGGCTCGGGGGTAGATTGACGGTATTGTAAGTATAAAAGCAACGTAAGCCACCACATAATATAATATTATGTATTAATAAAGTATGCTATGTTTAAGATATTATTACGATTCGGTATGTGATCGGTATGTGATGATAGCTATACATCATAATATACATAAAGTGTATATTTAATACGATTATAATTTTCCGTCTTTATTGTTATTCAATCAATAGTCTGAATGAATTCAAGTCGGGTTTGTGTCAAAGAGCGCGTGCGACTTATAAATGATAACAATTTTCATGATATAGGCAACATATATAGCTGGTATATATATAGGTTACTATAGCAGTCGATTGATATATATATATTATTTAATACATTTTATATAGTTCGTTGATATATACGTAAGCAACATCGGATATGCCTGTGCAACTGGAATATTATCGTTGAAACCCCGACACTTTCACTATGCAGGCGGATTCCTTCGAATCAATCATGGCCACGTGATTGACCTTTACCGTTTTACACGGTTTGGTAAAATGGTAAAATAGTTTACTGCTACAGCGTCGTTTACGACCAAAACGTGATCACAAAGTCCAATACACAACCACATAATAATATTATATCATACAAATACGTTTATCGGCTGCTTAATATATATTGCCTCGACTCTATATGATATTATACGAATAACAAAATATGTATTATTATGACAGTAAAATGTGTCCGTGTCGAATTCCACGGCGACTGAAATGTATCGCGTACCAACATGTATACATGAAAAACGGTGCAAAATGTAATCTTTAACGGCGTATTTTCCATTGTCACGACAGCCATCATACATAATATAATAGTTAGAGGTGGAGACACACAATGCCATAATGACAGACGACTGGAACACATCACCGTTAAGGTGTCATCCTATTAGGACACGCGCTATTATAAAGCACCTATGTGCTTTTGAAAGGCACTTAACATAGAAATTTAGTTATTATATGGTTTCGTTTTATTTAAATTATACCTACTACAGCCAATAAATGTGTTGATTTACCATTAATAAATAATAATATGTATTTTTCCCTTCGAGCTTAATGCACGTGAAAGATTTACACACTTTTATATTTTACCATCAAAGGACATATCATTATGAGCTATAATATATTCTCCTCTTCTATAGTGTATTTATTGTTTCTTTTTATGAAAAGATATATCGGGATTCAAATTGATAACTTACCCGTATGATAAAATCTATACAATAAACAATAATATTATACATGAATTGATAATTTAGAAAATTTATTTGCTTATATTTTTTTGTATTTTATATAAGTATATATTATTAGGTACTAATATTTTTTTTCCTGTTATGATGGATATCGTATAGGTAGTGAAATGTTGTGTATAATATACTATATAGATATTGCAAATGTTATGTGTGTCCAAAACTACAACTACATAGGATAATATAGTCACTTTCAACTTAATTATGTATGTATATATTGTACTGCAGCATATATGGTATTTATAGGTATCTACTATTAAGAAACCAGTGAAAACTGTTTGGCAAAGGGACCTCTAACAAATAACAATGGTTTATGTACATACGACCAAACGTTAATCGTTTTTGGAATACGTGCTGTGGTCAGCTCTCAGCACCTACTTTCAGTCAGTATGTATAGTTGTAATAACTCTGTACGTTTTTATATATAGGATGTACCATCTTTTACGAAAACTTATATAAATATAATTATTATTATATCAGTTGAAAGTTATTTATTTTCGCCAAGACGTATTTCTATACTTTCAAAACCTTATGGCTGCAATGTTTGCAGGGAAAGAAACAATGCAGATAACTAAACGTTACTCGTATAATTTTTATATTATCGAAAAACAGGCAACCTTGGTAACGTTTTTCATCTCGCGTGTATATTCGTGTCCTCGGGGTCCGAATTCCTTCTTAAGTCCGGTCACGGAATATGGATATTCTGTTCGTGGTTTTATCTTTGGTCATATTAACCGATATCAAAGGATATTTATCATTATACAGTATATACAGTATAGACATCGAAAAAAAGATTATATTCTATTTAATTTTATTCGTGTAGGTATGTCGTTGTATATATTCGTGAGGCGTTTAAAAAATTCTCCTCGGTACTTTCATAAAAACTTTGTATACCGGCACCCGTAACCTACCGAAACATCTGAAATTACAGTGTGATGGTATATTATATATTATCTTGGAACTATACAAAATATCTATACCTATATTATACTATAGAATATAGATATCGAATATTCAAATATAAGTATATTATGATTTTTTGAACATATTATAGGTACCTAGCTATTTATTTATAGTAGAGTATACTATATTAGTATATAAACCGATATTGGGTCTTATATAACATAAAAAAGTGATTATATTTTTTGTGGTTCCGTTTCGGTTACCACCGGCAGAAGAACTATAAAAAATAAAATTCGTAAGAAACAAATCATTAATTGTCTGTACATAATATATTATTATTATATATAATATATATTTTTCGGAGATGGGTTATATAGTCGTCATTAGTCACATATAAAATATTTTTTTTATATTGTGTCATCGCATTATTTTAAACATTATTGAATTAGAAATTCAAGTGATTTAAATACAATTAGTTATGTCCATATATTAAAATAATAATAGTACTGAAATAAAATCTACTTTACTGTCTACATATTTATTTTAACGTCTTTATCACAATATTATATTTTTTTGATGATATATGAATGTAATTCTATAGACACTCCAGCGAAACTATATGGACTATATATATAATATAAATATAGTATAGTGCGAGATAATAGTAATAATAATAATAATAAAAGAACGAAGTACACAACAACAGTGTGAAAAACGAATCTATATCGACACAGAGTCGACACAATGCTATATACACTGGTCAGAATCCATTATTTACAAATCCCAGACAACTAGAAGTCGTTGGACCCGTCGGTGCTGCAGAAACTTGAACGCACGCCTACGCGGTGGCGATATTGTATATGTGAGAAATAATGGCTATACACGGTTCAAGATAGGGTTATTGCTGAATTTTCACGTGAAATACTGACTCAGACCGTACACAGGCATTTACAATTTATACAGTAATATATAACAGTATATTAAATAGTACAAAATGAGTACCTATTATTTTTCTATTTCTATATTACATATTTTAAAAAACCGAAGAAGGTTTGTTGTCCTTGTTTATGTTGTTTACAGTGTGTCATCTGAAGGATTTTTTCTATATAATATAAGTATATATAATTTGGAGGGTTATTAAATAATTATATTTATGCGTGTTTGTTTGAACGACGATCAATCATCAGCCTAAGTACTTGCCTACTAGTGGGAACAACAGTATAATATGTAGGTATAATATACGTAATATTTTATTATAGATTTATACATAATATATCCATTATAGTACCTAAACAATTTGTATTGTGTAAGCATTATAAGCAATATTTAAAAAAGTATGTTAATTGAATAATCGATAATTAAAAAATTTCTTTTTGTACTCAAAAACGTCGGGTTCACAATGCATTTATTTACTGCCGTTGGTATAATATAATATTAACAATTAACATGATTCTTTAACGCCTGAATATTATTATTCGACTGAAGCATTAGCCAAATACAAATTTGAACAATACATGAACCGCGGGCGACCGGCTTTTATAATATTGTCGTCAAAATGTCGAAATCTAGCTCCCCCCCACATATGGATTCCACGTCAGTCGCGCTACCACTATATGAACATAATATATTGTATTTATATTTATATCTGCAGGTAACGGGCGCTGAAACTTTATAGGTCGCTTTTATATAACACTGTTAAATTGGGTATTTTCGTTTTCGCCTATCATCGGCGGATTATACGTATGATAATTGTCACTATGATATTTATTCAATCGAGAAAAGTTCGGAAACGCTACACTTACTGTTATCTGTTGTTATAATATGTACCACAGTAATATAATGTACACATCGCGGTGTATGCGGCCCACGCGCCGATTGTCTTGCGTGGACGATGATGGTGTTGCAGAAGGCGATCTTGACGCGTATAGTATTATATTATATTATGTCTGTCTGCAGAATCCAGCACGTCTCTCCGGAGCCCAGACCGAACCACGGTATATTATATATTATATGGTAATACACCAAGGTATATACCGTGCGATCGTCGTCGTCGTACTACTGCAGGCGGCGGTAGGTATATTATAATATATGATTAAAATATATAATAACGCGATATTTGTCGAAAACACACGACCGTATCACTGCACGACGGACACCCATCCGGTTCACCGGAATTACACGGACTGGACTAGACGCGTTATAATGTATATAACACAACATATACGCTGTCTGGCGCGCGCGCGCTCGCCCGTGTGGTAGTAGTATACACCGGTTATTATTATACGACCCGATCGATCGGCCGCCGACTCTCAGTTTTTTTTACTCCTTCATCGTGCGTATACATACACGTATATAATAATATAATATAAGTGTATTATTATTATTATATTCCTTCCCTCCACCCATCGTCGATGTTACAGCTGCAGTGGTGTGCTGCTCGCCGCCGTCGCTGTCACCGCCGCCGAGTCCGTCGGGTTTTCTAATATTTCAGTTTTCTCTACGGCCGTTCACTCCCTCCTCCGCGTCGCCAAGAATTCCGTACAGACCGGCGGACAATGAGACGGAGACGTGATTACACGCACCAATGTTATCATTATATTATATTATATTATGTATAGGTTATATAGATTCCACCAACGGAGTGTGCAGTGTATATAGATAATGCATATTGCATAATATACGAATTTAGTATATAAGTAATTATACACATTGTGATCGATTTTTTTTTAATTTTTTCTTTTTGTCTCATTATTATTTATGTTTTTTTTAAAGCCGACATCGATATAATTATAATATATATTACGTATACGCGTATAATGGGAAAATCGCCCAATCGTTTAGAAATCGAACGCGTTGCACGCAGGTCGATTCGCCCGAAAGACGATTATGTATGTTATGATATTATAATAATTTATAGGTACCTAATTATTTTGCGGAGACATAATAATATTATCATATTTAATATTAATATTACTCTATTACTCGATAAGTATCTATAATAATAATTATATTCAGCTACTTATTAGCACAATAATTGTAAGCGTTTTTAAAAAACCTTTTTTGTATCGAGTCAATTAATATTTCATTTTCATTTTCATTTAAAATTCAGTTAATATTAATTTATTCAACAAAATAGTTTTATGAAAACATCTCTTTATAGTTTCAAATATATAGCAAAATTAAATAAATATATAATATATTATTATATGCATACAAAATATTACTTTGATGTTTAAGTACAGATTATTTGATTAAAACTTAAATTAACTTGAAAGTCAAATTTTTCTGAATTTAATTTTATAATGTAAACATAAATAGATACGGATGACAAAGTTCTTGAAGTATTAATGTGTTATTGATGCATACGAAATTGTGAGTACGTTAAGATGTTATAGTATGATGAATAACGATTATAATAATAAATTAGTTAGATAATTTATTATTGCTTAAAAGTGGATTCATAGTTGTCATTATGTTTAATGAACTCATTTCATGGCTTCCAAGAAAATATCAAAACTGAAAAGTAACAATGTATTAACGGCTTCTGTTTTAATGAATTTCTTTTCAATCCTAAACATATCTTAGCCATGTTTAGTACTAATGACTTTTTACGTTATTTTGAAAATAATTACCTAATTTGCGTACATGCGTCTATAATATTGCTAAATGCCTTAATCGTTATTGGTACAAGTCATATACGGGAGTAATAATACAATATGTGTAATATAATGTGTAATATAAGCGTTCCATGTAAAGATGATGGTTTATAGAATTTAAACTCTCAACACATAAATTAAAAATTATAGCTATCAACATATTACTTATAAAGTTATGTAAAAAAATGTATTGATAAAGACTGAATTATTGTATAATATAATGATACCACAATCATCTGATAGGTAACGGTTAAATAATCATAGCATTTGAGTTTTAAATAGTTGTTAGGTACATAGTTAAAAACTATTATTTGTTTAAGGATTATTAACTTGCATAATAATATCTAATATATTGCAAATTATAGAATCGTTTAGCTTAAAATAGTTTAATATTTTAAATACTAAACAATACATTTCCATAATATCATTATAAAAATTAAATAATAATATTAGTTAGATAATTACATTTAATATATGAATTCGATCTAGTTACTATATATTTACAAGACCCATCAGATATTAATAACAGATAATAATAGACAATAGGTATTATATAGATGATATAACAGATAATAATCAGATCTAAAGAATACAATTTCACTGCCTATAAATTTCCCGAAAACATACATTGAAATATTATACACTATATTGTACGAATACAATTTGTTTATCGATTTTATTTTATTTTTTAAATTAACATTAAATCATTTATACCTACTTAAATAAATATATGTTTATTATTTTCAAGGCTACGCATGCACAATGTATGAAACCGAACTTTCGGTGAAATTGCACACATGCGCTCGTGCGAGTGATACAACACGAGGGCAGAACCGTACCACAGCTATACATATACCCGCAGCCGTATAATATTATTTCCCCGTTTTGAGTGCTGTCCGACGAGTAATAAACCACAGACCAAGTGCAGTGGCTCACCTTGGGAAGCGCAGAATATAAAAATGGTAAGAAAAATACATTATATAGGTATATTATACTGCCTGCAATGGGTGTGGTGTCTCCGGGTGACGGGAATTATATATCTACCACCGCTTTTATTTAGAAGTTTAGCTAAACACATATTTTGAGCGCGCATAGTTGTTTTTAACAACAATAAAAAAAAATTATAAACAGGTTTTCCGTACTTTATAATATTATGTACCTAACTGTTCAAATATAAAAGCCCGTGAATCGGTTAATTCACTGTGTAAACACGAAATTCCAATTTTGCGTCGACTGTTTCAGGTCGTGAACGCCGCTGGTAGAAAGCAAATGGATAAATACAAAAAAAAAACCTGGTTTTCACGACACCAATATATGAGATACAGACTGCATTAAAAAAAAATACAGGACGCACGAGTCAAAAGACAAACGGTTTACATATTGGCAAAAGTCATAAATTGACTCGACTCTTGCGCGTAGTGAAATTCCTGCAGTAGGTGCAATTAAAGTATATATAATATAGGAGCAACGAGCAAATTATTAGGTTAGTCGATTTATGGGTGCGTATAATATGCATGCATAGTTCCTACTAGCTACTTTACATTATGTTTTGTTATATAGGAGAAATATACGTCGAATGCACGTAAAGAGAATTATATTATGAAATTATAATTACGTGAATTTTGTCTGAACATACGATAGGTATTTAAACGATTTTATCCCACTGGCTGCTATATACAAATTATGTTATATTATAATATAAACATTCGATATCAATCAATTTTAATCATATTAACATATAGTGTAATTGCACGTTTCAACCGGTAATAACCATATTATTAAAAATTTAAAAAATTTAAAATGCGTATTGTCTCGAAATGACATATTAAATCCGATTAAAGAATCCGAATACCTACATACCATAAAGAGAGAAAAAGAGAGAGAGAGGCATTGTACAACTCGAATTGGATATTAATTCAGAACAAATGGTCCAAACCAAAAGAGTGTGGGACGGCTATTAATTTGTATAATATTATAATATTAATATACTTAGTATTATATTATAGTCGTATAATGTACATACCTATAGTTTCTTAACGAGTTTGACAAGTTGATGATGATGTGTACATACCTATATCTATAACTATTTGATGCCTCCTGATTTATATTACGTGCACAATTATAATAGCAACAGTCACGAAAATCTAATACTTGGCGCGTAAACCCATTATAAAAAAAAGTAAACACGTGTACTTACCGATATATATATATATATAGGTATACCATGAGCTTCAGATAATGTTATGCGCGCATGATTGTACACGTGTTAAGGAAGTCCACGCGACATGTAAGAAGAAAAACCGCCATTAAGTAGATCTCGAAGAAATGATAAAAAAAAAAATTTATTTTCGCAATCTCACGTAGGTAGCCTATCGCACACGGCGCACACAGATACACACAAGGGGTAGGGGTTAAAGAAATTGTTTCGAAAACCGGTTTCATTTTGAGTTCTTAACGAGCCGCACTTTATGCGTGTGCGCTGGACGAAACTAAATTGCACCGCACACTCCTCGGGGCGTATACACAATATAGGAGGTGCGTATATTATATGGCTGTATAGCGAGCTTGTAAATCCGAAATGAAAAAATGTGGGTACAGGCAGGCATTGCGAGTCCACGCGTATAGATACGTACCTATATTTATTATATTATATACCTATAGAACAGAGATACGATCGAAGCAGAAGTATCTCTTAAGCCGTAGCGTATTATGTAGACACGCGCGTAGATAATAATATTATGGTTTTGTATAGAGAGAAAAAAAATCACAAATAATGGAAATGTTGCGTAACGACGACGTATGGTGTAGGTACATTGTATAACAATAATATGCGCTCTATACAACCGTAGTTATTATTATGATTGTTGTTGTCCAGTTGAGCATTCGTTGCTATCTGCAGCGGCTAGCTATATAGGTGGGTGTCTCATTTGACCGCTCGTTATTAATCGAAATATATTATAATAATAATCGAACAACAATATATATAATATTATAATATATTACAGTGAAAGAGAGAAAAACCGTTTCAAGTAATATTGTATAATATTCGTGAGTTGATTCCAATTCAGAATATCGTATTTCACCTACTTGTTGCAACTCGTTAAAATAAGTGTAATTGTGTAAAAAATAAAGTGTTAAAAATAATTCTATACGTTTCTTTCTGCAATTGCACAGATATATACTATTCTTTTCATTATGCGTATAACCTACACCAACATCATAATATCTATAAATCTGATCATAATATATCGTAATATATAGCCATGTTGTGATGGTCGTCGCTATGACGCTATATATGTATACAGAATGATTCACCAAGCATGCTCACCCCCATATTTTGTTTTAAAATGAATTTCTGATTTTCAGAATATTATTAAATATTTAAATACGCTTAGGGCTTAGGAGCTATTATTTCGATTTTTCATATCATTTAAGGAGTGTGTTGTGGTGACTGGTGAATAGTGATACAATCTTCTTTTTTAAAATGAGAACCAACGAATTATCAATTTTTAATCAGATGAATTTTTTGAACATTATGATGTTCTAAAATCAAAATCTGAAAAGTAGTTTTCGAGATATAAAAGTATATAAACTTAAGATATTAATCCTTAAAAAAGGTTTTACAAGAATATAAAAAGATGCAATATTGAATAATATAGTATTTACCTATTTCTTATAATCGAAATTCGAAATTAATTATAGTTTACAAATTATAAAATATTGATAGATTTATATTATAATATATTTACTAAAATTTTTATATCATTAAAGCCCCACTTCTTCCAAATCCATTATCATGATTCATGGGCCTATTTTCCTTATTAGAATAGTTAGTACACAATAAGTGAAATAACTCAATAACTACTCTTTCGATTTTAAATTTAAGTACATAAACATTTTCAAAAACGTCATTTGATTAACTTTTGCTAGAAAAAATGTGATTCTCGTTCGGAAAAAGGGACAGGTTATAGGTTCACCACAGAATAATGCAGCTTAAATGGTATAACAAATTTATTTATTTGAAAATATGATCCTTTTGTCTTAACTATACTATTAAAAGTTCCAAAAATTAAAATTTGAATCAATTCAGTATTAAAGTGCAAAAATGGAGGTGACCATGCTTAGTGAATCACTCTGTACATAGTCAGTCAGGTAGGTAGTGACTATCTCGTGTTTTGTACAATGACATTGCCGTACGAATAATGTATGTTTGATGACGAATATTATGCAACATTCATACACAGGTATTATATCCACAGCACTTTATAGTTTTATACATTATAAATATATATATACGATATAACTGCGACATTTGAATAAATACGATCATCGAAGTATATAGAGCGTAACGTATATAATACTTGCGTATTATAGCGCCAGTCACGTACGTGTTATAGATCAGAACTTATAACATCGCACAACATATAATGTAGGCAATCACTGCAGGACGTTCACAGGATATGCGACGCGATGTCAATGCACGATACAGCGCATAATGAACGGTTTCGAAAGAACTTATTGCGTTTGAACACCTATTATAATAATATATTATATTTTATAATAATAATATTATTATATACGTGATACGTCCTGCGCGTCATGATAAAAAGTTGGTAATAATAATTTGTAAATTACGATTCTTCATTATATGGTTTTTTGGTTATATTATTAGATATTAACAATTATATATATATATATTAGGTATATTGAAAAATTTAAACGATTTTTAGGTAATAAATCTGTTGGGCTTTAATGGTTTCCGGTAATCGTCGTACACTATATTTTGTATTTTAATTAATTCCCGACGTATCAATTTAAAAACATATTATCTGTACGCACGTACGACGTACAGGCTTTGTGTTGGATGAACAATAAATCTCAAAAGTTTCTGACATTTCTATACGAACATCATACTTTTATAATATTATACTACAACAGCTATGTATTTATATCGCGGCTTAAATTTGCAGATATTTTACCGTGGGCGAATATAATAGCAATGATGAGATTGTAATATATTACTGTTTACTAACCTTATCGCTAATATTTCCTAGGTGGACCACATCCTCTGTTTCTACGAGTTCTTCTTTTTCTTCGCGGCTCTTGATTTTCTTCTCTCGAACTTCTTTCAACAATGATGGGTTCCCTTCCAATGAAGATATTCTCACGACCACTTCTTTGGTGTTTTCTCCGTCACCTTCGTCGCCCAATTGACGGTGCTAAATATAATAGTAAAATATTCTATTTAGATTAATATTGATCTTTATAATCAGGCATTATTAAAAATTTCACATGATTAATTGTAAGTATTTTATTAAAAATATTACCGTTTAATTATTAATCCATAATGGTTTACCTCTTTGTTCATTTATATGATATTATTAAAGTAAAGACATCGGTCAACAAAAGATTTTCTAAAACGATCAGCAATAATTTAAGAAAAAAATGATTCGGAAACTATGAAATAAACTACCGAAAACGACGTGTTATACTATACTATAGTGTAATGAAAAATAATATATTATAATATTATATAATTTAAAGGTGTGCGTTAAAACCGAAATCAAAATACGTTGTCAATAATAAACTATACTATTCCGATCACGTCTCAATTGTGAATTCCGTAATAGTCAGCATATGACATTCACCTTCGGACTAGCTCGATTTCTTGCAGGATCATCGCTCTTAAGGAATGCAATCGGCGTTACAGTGATTCCGAACGAGACAGAGAGAATAGATGGATTAATAATTATAAATTATAATGTAATAATGAATAGGTAAAAGCCGGCTCGAGACCGCGGCCAAAAACAATAGGACCGTTCGCTGAACCCTATACTTTATGCTGTGTAGAAATTGATTTTTCTTTGACTCTGATGTTTGTATACCAACCCGGTATCTATCTACCTACCTACCTACCACTGTATACTGTTACTGTGTACTCATACGTAAATTATTATTAATTTCCTACACGATAACTGCTACATACGCGTGTAATAGTGTGTGTGAATGCAGACGCACATATTATGTATTATTATATATTATTTTTGATAATATCTACCTTTCACTATACATACCGAGAACGAATATAATTATTCTGATCTAATTTAACTTGTTTTGTGTGATGCTCCGATGTGATATCCGCGTGAAAAAGACCAATCATAACTCTCATTATATTATTATACGCTAAGAAATCGTAATTATATTACCTCGCAAAGAGCCTGAAGATATATATGTATGTAGTATGTACCTATACAATAATAGACAAATACGAACGAATAATTTGCGTTTTACGAGACTGGTTTGAAATGTCTTTTCAGTTCTATACACATTATATATTGTACGCGATTTTTAATAAGAATCGATATATCGTAGCCAGTCCACTAGTACAGAGTAAGTCTGTATGGTGTAAGTCGTGTGTAGAGATCACCGATATAGTCGACAAGCTTTATCATATGAGAATGCTAAATAACGCGCATGCGTTGCTAGAAATTTAAATACTTTAAAATTGTGTTTATTCGTTTTGTGATTAAATGCAGTTAATTCCATTTCAATCTCGTAGAGAATGTAGAAAACAATATTGTAAATCGATGGTTTTTAAATTCATTATAATCGGTGCAGTCAAAGCGTTTGAGTTAGCGTGTTAATTGAAATTACTTCGGTCTGTTGATGTTCCTGTTTTTCGGTATCTTCGGTCGTGTTGGTCGTAACGATTGGCCCAGAGTCCTCGACAATTTTTCCGTCTTCCAACACAACTTGTCTTTTAACTCTCGTTTCGATTTGTTTTTTGGTAGTCAATTCAACTTTTTTCTTAGTCACCCATTCTTCTGAAATTGTGAAAAAAAAACACAAAATGAATAGAATATAAAACAAACATGATCAATGGGTAGAAAACACAGAGCGCACTGCAGAGCTATACCTATATAGTGTAATAATATATATAATTATATAGGTCAAGCAGTGCAACAGCAGACGCGGAAACGGAGACATTTACAATTGCCCACACATTTGTACAATAATATGTATATAATATAATACATAAACGGGCGAATTGCACTTTCTTTGGCAAATTACATATCACCGTGTATTTCTTGGTTTGGAAACATTGTATCCATAAGTCCACACACACATACACACATTTACACGCAATGGTGTAGTATGCATATACACACACGCTCGAACTATACTATAGGCTAGACTATAGGGCTCTATTAATCTGTCAACCGGTAGTTATGAAATTATATTAATGAGCATATACGCTACTACGGCACAAGCGAAAAATATATTAGGGCCAAACGTTTCATTCCTTCTTTTGTGTACACCATTTTGTACACTTCGAATGACTATCAATCAAAATTGAAAGACATATTATTAAAAGATTTGATCTACCACCTGATTTTTCGTACGCGTAAAATTGTCACAATTTTCTCTGTTGATAAAATGGTGTCAACATACCGCAGTCAAAAACATTTTGCTAAAAATTACTTTGGAATTAATGTTATATCTGCATGTGTATTTGTATCTGTATCTGTATATACGCTTTTGTTTATATACACGATTTGAGATTTCACACTCCAACAGATAATTGTTTCACTTTGTAAAATTTATGTAATTGAGTTATAAGCGATTGCGCGCGCAATACGTTAAATACGCAACTAATATAATGTAAAGGTTTACAATGTTTAATATTTAAATGTATTTTTTCTAGTACATTTATTTAAGTTTGATTTTATTATTTTATTATTTCCTATGATGGCCGACCTTCAAAAGACATCTTAAGTACGTTTCCTATTGTCCGAAGACTATTAACAATTATAGTTTAAAGCACGCAAATTGTTTTTATCTCATGAGTAACTGAGTAAGTCAAGCGCAACTATATTATTATACTGCACAATATTCAAAACTGTGTTCCTATATATATGTATATATATATATATACTAATCTCCTTTCCGACGGAGGAATGACGATATTTTTCTCATCAATAGCAATACAAGGGTGCCGTATAAAAATGCACGTTTAGTAGGGATAATGTATATTTTATTATAATTTATTGCAATGAATAAAACATCCACACGTAGTCGCCAGCCACGTTAGTAATATAATAATAATTATTATTATTATCGTTATTGTTTTTTTTTCGTACCCATTGGATAACAAACGTTTTGACTTCATATAGAGGCCTGAAAAACATAACAATTTAACAATACCCCGGAGAAAGTACACAATGCTGTTCAAAAAACACTTCAGACGAACCGATGTTCGAGATGCTTCCGCATGGTATACATTGTGGTAATACTAGTATGCTAATTTTAAACTAAAATAGTGTATGTAATGTCACAACAGTGTATTTAAACGATAATAATATAAACAACTGTTATATATATTTTCTATAAACAAACTGTGTATTACCTATTTACTGGGTTGGGTAAATTTTTGTTGACTAAGCATAATATATTATAAAATAGCGTGTGATTTTTTTTTTCATTTTTGGAAACTGGCTGAAGTAAAAACTATAAAAAGTTTTTATAATACGTAGTGTAACATAGAATTATTTCATAAGACCTGTCTATTAATTTTTCGAGTCAGTTATATAATATTTGTCTTGATTTAAAGTTTAAACAATGTATTTTATTATTATTATTATTATTAGAGAATAAACCAGAAACAAAAAAATCTAAATCTAGTTAAATTAGATCATTTGCTGTATCGAATTACTCTTTAAAATAATTCGATAACCCTTGTTAGTTAATCGTATGTAACCGGTTATAACTAATAATCATTAATCAGTATGATCCTGGTGTTTTATATATTTTATGTTTATAGATCATAGTTACGTCAATGAAATGTAATTTTAAGCGTGGACGGGTTATAAATTATCGATTATAATATAAAATAATTATTATTATGGTTTTTAAATCTGTGTATATGAAATTGAACTTAATTATTGTATTAATAATAATGCTAAAATAATTTCAAACACGTATTTTTGGACTTATTTTAGTTTTTATCTGAAGCAAAATTACTATAGTATACACTACATTCACTGTTCTTCAATATAATACATATTAAGTATCATCCGATACGAATAATAAAATTTAAATATTTGACTGTTCCTGATTTTTAAAAACACAAAACCGTAGTAGAGTTTTTAGAACTGATAAAATTGTTAAGGTAATAATATGAGAGTAGGTATAACGTTTATTTCGTGTTATTTGAAGTCGCTGCTAGTTAGCTGGTGGTTACTGTTTATAATAGTGTAAGTGTATATAAACCATATTTTACAAAGAAGTTAATTGCACACTATGCAATGATTGCAAAACACAAATAAAAACAGATTTTTATCCATCTATTGTGTTTTAGGTACGTCACGAATATTAATATATATGCTTAAGTGCAAAAAACACCACCTTGGCGATTTTTGCTGTTATTCTCATTACTCTCTAAACATAATTCCTAATAATATTATTTTCCCTCTCATTTTTAAGCTGTAGGTACTAATCGATGACCCGTGGGCCGTGAGTGATGTCTATTCGAACTTTTTTTCTATCTTCAATTTAATTTATAATCCTATGTAAGAACTCGCACATTATAATATGAAGTAAACAAAAAGCCAATAGAATATACGTAGATTGATATAGGTTTGCATTTTACAATATAATAATAATTGTCACGGTACGCTGATCTATGCTGATTCCAAGCCACAGACGTTTAATATCCATAAAACCACCAACACCCAGTTTAGTAACTAGCGTTAGGTCAGTGAGATTTGACACCCATATTTGTATAATCAATTATTGGCTAATAATATTTTATTTTATAATTGCGTGCTTATTCGTCGGGAAAAATATTAAATTTATTCGAGTTTCACTTAACTACCAGCAATTTTTTAGTTCATTTTCAGTTCAAACGAGTCCAGTGATTTAGTTAATTATAGCATTATTATCGACGAGTAGGTTATAGGATGTATACTATTTTGTTAATGTCAATTAGTGTCTTAAAGTCATATTATATATTCAAAGTTTAAAAAAATCAGAAATCTACTTTTTTTGAATCTATTTATAACATAGACTATATACTATAGACAGACTATTATAAGTGTGAAGTTAAAATATTTATAGCTTTTATAGTTACACTACATTTTATTGCTATATTAAAGGTTTTAGCAATAAAATAATTTATATTATTAATCACGTATATTTAAGCCTCAGATCAAGAAAATTTGTAATCGGTGTCTTATTTTATTTCGTCACACATATGTATATTTAAAAGCATCTATTTGAACACTATTATAAATTGATTGGACTTATTATTTTACTTTAGGTGCAAAATCCATGTCGATCTAGTTTCATTATTTTATCTTATTCAGTAACAATTGTACGCCACACTGAACGCTGTATAATTTTATGAGTTCATTTTATTACAGTCCTTTTTGCGAGTTCAACGAAACTTTGATGTGAAGGTATCGTAAATATCAATAGTTAAAAATTACCATATTCATGGCAGTATAAACGTATAGATTTTGGGATCGTATTTCGCGTTTTCTCTTGTTTTCAAAATGTTTATTATTCATCTCGTGTCACGGATGTGCAGAGAACATTATTATTATTCCGAAAATCGTTTATCGATATGATATACTGACGCCAACATAATGAATTCGTGTACGTGAAACGATTTCTAAAGTCCAATGGGTTTGCGTCAGACACGCAATATCGAACTGGTTGAAAATATTTTTATTTGATTTAAGGCATGTTGGTGGTGTATTTACTATTCACCTGTATATTGTGATCTGTAAATATATGGTATCACAATCGATCAAAACGTGTGGTTGAGGCTGCTTTTTGACGGGTATGCAAATTTAAAAATAAACATTTTTGCACTAATGACACTAACATTCCGTACGGGGCAAAAACTTGAATAATTGACCACAGCATTTAGATTTATTGACGTTCTATTTATTGCGATTTGTAATGGTCAATCGTGGCCAGTTCAGTATTTATGTGTAGCCGTGTATTATAGGTACCTACTATATGAGAAACGCACTTACATTAACGAGTTCAACGTTAATTATGTTCACGGTTAAACGCAGATGTTTCTAGTACATGTCTTAATTGAATTTTAAAAAAATAAAAATTAGTAGAAAATGTGAATATCATTATTGTTTTTGATAATTACTATGTGTTATAATAATGATCTTATAAGATCTGAAATATGCATCGAAATAAACACTTTGTGACCAATATTAGCTTGAAATCGTAGTGTAATAAAATCCGTAAGTGTACGAGTTTTAGTTTAATACTATATAATATTATAATATTATATTATACCGTATATATACTTTGCACTAAATCTAGCGTGGGTTTAGTTTTCAGCTTTTATGCATAGAGAATAAAGAAATTAAAAATGATTCAAAACACTTCATGAATCATATATTTTAAGAACAGAGCAGGCATATTTATTTTTAATGCAAAATATAATATTATACAATTTTATAGGAAATATTAAGTACTATTTTGAAATGTATAATCAAAGGCACTATAGTTGCCTTGTTAAAAACAATTATTGTGTATTATACACTCCATTTACGGGGCTCGGCGATATACATATATGGTAATAATTCGGAGTCTTAGGGTGTAGGTTAAGAGCTTAAGAGGATTTTTGTAGAGCCTAACCCACGCGAACGGTTATAGCTATTATAAGTAAACTCCGTTGACATGTGTCTATAATCTTTATTCTATAAACTGTATACATGTATACTTGTATACCTAAGTTCTTAATATTATATTATCCGATACATAATGCAGCACGTTTTGTTGTATATGTATACATTTATAAATTAATTACAATGAATAAAGAACAATAATAAATAATAATAATATAATCATATCGGTCTTCTTACCTTCTTTGGTGGTGGCAATCAGATTGTCCGGATCGACCTGCGAAAAACAATACGACGAGTTATCAGACGACACGAACGATATGGACGTGGTCGAGGTGGACCTGTCACCGGGGCTCTTTGCCGGGTCGACAACTCTGCCGTACCTCCCAGCCCCATTATCGGGCGACGTCGGTGCAGGCACGATAAGTATGACTACCATTCGAAAGACGTATAAACAAAATATAAATTATGTGGGCTATACTGTGTTTGGTTTGCGCGCCGGGCCAACGATTTACCGGCGATAGTCCATATAACGGTCGTAACAGCACATCACGTGGGAGGTATGCATAATAAACGACTATAATATTATTGTGATATATTATAATAATATATAGGTAGTAAAGAAGACGATAATATTACAAAATGTGAAACATATAAAAAAAAGTTTAAAAAATACTACAACGATTTGACCACCGCGTGACACACACACACACGCACACACACACACACCGACGACTACGACGACGACCACAGAGGGGTCGGACGCGATTATTTTGCCGCCAACGCGCGAGCGACGGGTTAGGCGACGGACGGACAGACTGCGCAGAGTACCGTGGCCGCGGCGGCATCCTCCTCTCCCGCGCGCGCGTTCCATCCGACGCGAGCGCTCGCGCACTTCCACTTTCTACCTATACACATACAGCACATGGGTACGACACCGCACGCTCATTCACTTTTCGCCGGTTGCGGACGGGCTACGATTTCGTAGGGTTTTTTATATTTTTATCTATTCACAGTTTTTGTTTCCGTTTTACGGAAACGCGTGTTGGTGAGAAAAAAATGGGTGCCGTCTCGACGCAATCAACGCACTCTATTCACATCGCTAGCGAGTGCGTCGCGTAATAATAATAATATAGGTACCCGATTCACGTAATTTCGTTTTTCCGTATCTTCCACGAGTCGCGGTTTCGAGGTCAGATCGATTTGATTTGATTTTTTTTTAATCGTTTTGTTCGTTCGTATACAAATCATACGTTTCAGAACTAGACTATACAGGGGATTCACCTGCAAGCGGCAAGCATGTTCATCCCCATTTTTTCTTTAATAATATTCATTTTGACATTTTGTCAAATCCAGATTTTTAAAATTTTCATGTAGGTATGTAAGGACCATGATGAATTCAATTATTTACATTTTTATACAATTTAAAGAAGGCCCTGTGACGACACAAATTTCCTTCATTGAAAAATTGATGTTGATGTACCTATATCTAAATAAAAATTCGAACGAGTAAAAATTTTTGAGTTATTAAAATGTAAAATAGTCTTTAAACATGGTTTTACAGAAATATAAAATGCTGATTAATATTAAATTATTAATTAATATTAATTTCTAAAATGTTCAAATCATTTAAGCCCCCACATATTTTAAACCTATTATCCTTAGTACACAAAGTTAAAAACTCAAAAACTACTAGTTCGAATTTCGATTTAGATTGGTGCATCCTAATTTTCAAAAAAGTCATGTAATTTACAATGTATATAGGGAAAAAAGAATGATTCAAATTTGAAAAAAATACTTTGAATCTCCACGACAGAACAGCTCTTAAATTGTGTAAAAATTCTAAGAATTTCAAAATATGACCCTCAAGTATATTATTTAAAAATTCCAAAAATCAGAGTTTACATATTAATTCATTATTTAAGAAAAAAATGAGTGGTAGTGGGGGGGGGGGTGTTGGATATGCTTAGCGAATCGCCCTGTATAATACCTACATACCACGATATGGACACTATTTATTATAATATATACGAGCATATTGTAAGTATTATAATATTATACCGGCCGCTACCACGTATATGCACGCACAACCGGAAACTTGGGATTCCGGTATACTAAACGCCGCACGGTGTCCATAGCTTATAATATATTATTACAAGTCTAAGGCGGTATCTGACGCGTTGATCGAGAAACGAGTCACCGCAAGCATAAAGGTCGTCGCGGGTCCAACTACGAAGCGTCTACGCAGTTTTAAATTTGAATGCCTATATAACTACGTCCTACCTACCTAATAGTATAATAAAATATTATGTGTCGCATATGTAAATGGAAAAATAAACGAAATTCCAATATTAACTATACGCACGACATTATTACATTCACCCTAGTCGTCCGATGGATTTTCGAAAACACCTACACAACATAATATAATATAAGCAATATATATTCAGAGCGTTTACAATCTTAATTTCGAATTACTGCAAAACAAACCCTGGTCTCAAACACCAGAGGTTTAACTCTATACGTTCGGAAAATTAATTGCGAATCAATCATATTCATAAAAAAAAAAATCATTTTTATCTCAAATTTATTTATAATCCGAAAATGTGTAATTTTCTCCTAGTACTTTTTACTATGTTCTCGGTCATTCATTATAATAATAATGGTAATTTAAACTTGTGCAGTATTAATATATTGATTTATCATGCATTGCCGAACAATTATATTATCTAGAAGTCTAGAACTGCTGCAGGAGGTATATATGTGGTATAATATTATATATTTATATCAATAAAAAGTCCACAGTAGTTATTAACATAGTGAAACTCTAAGACCTGATATGATCAAAACTGAGAAAAACTGAAACAATTTTAAAATCACATCTATCTAAATAATTTTCTGTTTTTTTACTATCGTACTGTTTGCTAGATTATGAAATATAATATAAGTATAATATTATATGGTTAATTACATAGCAATGAAATATAAAAATAGCTACTAAAATATTTCGTTCCGATTAATTCGAAATTTCGATTCATGTTAATTTCCCAAGTTTCCGCGTTGTCAACTTTAACAGCTTTAAAGTGAAAAAAAATTATATTTAATTATGTTTTTTTAAACAATAAGAAAAACTGCACCCAGGACGCTTTCGAGAGAAAATCCATCGTTTACACGCCCGTCTCAGTGGCTCACCCGAAACCACAGTGGCCTGCCCAACGCTCAAAGCAGTATATCCGTATTTTTTTTTTCAATTAACTTGTACGTCTATATAATAAATGTCATTAAAATATAGTTATAGAGGTACCCAGTTATTTTTTGTAAGAATTCACGTGACATACCATTATACGGGTTTTATTACTATACTACGTATGATACGGTAAATTATGTTAATTAAGTACCTATACAATATAATATGCACAATGGTGTTTAGCTGTTCAATAAAATACATTAATGTACGTGCAACAGAGTCATGGAATAGGCACTTGGTACGTACTTAAAACAATATAAATATATAGACATACGGTAAACTAATATTTTAAAATACTCTATAGGCTATTGGTAGGTATATAATATTAGGTACGCGCGGAATGAAATAAAAAATAAAAATATGGACTAAACAATAAAATATTTGCCGTGTTACAAACGTGAATAATATTTTGAACAACTAGAAAGTGTACAAACAATAAGCCGATGTGTTTATACGGGTTAAGTATTTGGACATGACGTTATCTTGGAGAATGTTATGACACTTTATAAACCACATGTATTTATAATCTAAACATAACATATGAATACTATGAAAATGATATATTATTTAAATTATAACCTATTAATACTTTATAGGGTTTCTATATTTTGTCACAGGTCGCAAATGTCATATCATCTGAAATTTCCCTAAAAAATCTTATAACATTTGGTTAAAGTATTTTTGAAATCGTTAAAAGTTACTATATCATTATTATTTAGACATTTTGGATAGTCTCCATTACTTACCTACATTAATATTGAGAATTAGCAAAATTATAAATTCAATTAAAATCAAACACGTTGGTGATAAATTATAATCACGATAACGATAAATATAAAACAAACTATAATACTTTTATGTTGAATAAATGTTATTTATTATTATGTTATACTATACAGTACATAGAAAATAAAAAAATAAGGAAAGACAGACACTCTAGTACTACTTAAGCAAGTCGTCGGTAATCGTAATTTATTGTATTATACCTCCTCTATCAATATAATATAATGTTATTACGCCACGTCCTCATTTAATAAATGCGTTGAAAATAGGACGTAATTAATTACCTATAAATAAAAAGTTAGGTAACCGTTATAAGTATTTAAAACTAATTTGACATTCTAAATGCCTGTATTAGATTATGGAAGTTTTGTTCTTTCGAAAAGTATGGTCTTACATCTCGTGCCTGCGTTTAGGTTACTGCTGTATAACTTGAACAGTATACTTCACCCATTTTATATGTTAAGGTTTAAAACACGGGGTTGAGTTAGGTTAGGCTGACCTAACCTAACCCAAACTTGCCATGTAGTTATACATTAAAATAGAAGATGGTCGACATATATTATTGTCGTCATCGTCGTACTATAGTGTGATAATGCGTGTGACTTACCAGTTCCAAGTTTTCCGGAGGTTTGGCCTCGTATCTTCTTACGGACAAGGCTTTCCTGTCGCCGTCGGCAGATGTTCTGAAACCGACGGTCCTGCTCGTCACTTCAGTCATCTGAAACATTCGACGGTTTAATTTAGCCCAGTGTCACTAAATAATATATAAAATATACATATATATTAAATTGCATTTAAATATATATATTACTATATTATATACTACTTGTATATATTATTATACGAGTAGTGAACCATACGCAGCGGGTGGTGAGTATATAATATAAATGTTCCGGGCTGTTAATGCCGGAACGGTGTTTGTCCTCGTGTAAATACGAACAAAAATAATAACTCTTTTTATCCGAGGCACATGAGATCATACAACGGACACATAATGGATCCGTTATATTTTGGGTGAAAAGAGTGAAATATAGTAGGTATAATGAGTGCTCATAATAATTACGCAAAATACATGCGCGCGAACAAATAATAAGCCGACTGCATAATATGTGTTAGATAACTATATACGTATATCCTTTTTAGGTATTTTAAACAATTTATGTTGTTTATTTATAATAGGTATATACTGGCATTCTGACAAAGTTGATTTCGCTTAACAGACTAACGTGGTGTCGCGATGGTGTTTAGGATAATGAAGAAATGTCTGGGGAAAAATTATGTCACCAAATTCTGATAGTGGTTTAAAATATATATGTACAAATATATAATAGTTATTATACAAGCCGGTTACTTCAACAATTGCCAATAATTGCTGAAATAAGTTTGTATCGATGGTGAATTTCCAAATATTGCAAATATTAATAAGAGTATTGCTACGAAAGACAATTAAACCAGTATCATTGTTTCTATCATTATTGTTTTTATGAAAGTGTATGTTAAAACTTAACGGTTGAATGCTGTCAACATGTTTATAATATTATTTGAGCAAAATCCAAAAATGATGTTAAATCTCTCACGGTTATTGTATATTATATACGTTTTAAACGACTGGTGTAGGTTTTCATATTGGATTATATATTGTTTTTAATTGATATTATAAGCCTAGCTCTACACTATTTGTATTAATTGTTACGCGATCGAGATTAAAACAAATCAAAACTCGACGGGCACGTTAATGAAGTAATCGTATCACACCGTCCACTGCAGTAAGCGGAACAATTTTTCTTGATAAAAGTTTATGATGGCAAATTACGACGTTAAGATCGTTTTAAAGTGCAGGTAGGTATATCACTAGATATATGTGCGACATTGTAACGTTTAGCAAAACGATGTTCAACGATCGGCAGCAAGCAACCGTAATACGCTCGCTTAAAAGGTAATTATCAAATGATAGTCGAGGGGCAATAATAATTACAGTTGATGCTCTGTTCACGTGCGAACGAGTAGGTAGTTTTTTTTTTCTTTACACAAGTTTTTTCCTTCGACACAATGAGATTAAACGTGTAATTATTATTACGGTGCGTATAACAATAATTATATGGCACGCAATTTCTTTTCTTAAACGTATTTTTTCAACGCGTATTAAGGAAGTTTAGTTTCAATGTTAATACATAATACGAACCTATATACGATTACGATTCTAAATGTTCTTAATTTATTATGAAATAACTTTTGAGCGGTGTTTTTAACGAGTAACTCGGTCTTATGAAGGCTCATTAAATATACACGCGTATCAGTGTGCGTGGCATAGACATTATAGTTCAAAGTGTAATAATGTTTGTAAATTATTCAAAATTAATAATAATTATTCGATTCTCGGTAGACAACTTGTTCACTCGAAATTCACAGCATCTCGGAAAAAAAACTATCAAATTAATTATGTTTTGGGATAATTGATTTCATGATTACTTACATTCAATCATAAAGTATAGTTTACAGTGTTTATACCGAAATATAATTGGTATATATATATATATATTTAACATTCTTCTCATTTTCTAACCGATTTTTGCAAGACCGATTTTCGTAACGCTTTGTTTATTGCCATAGAAACGCAAATTAACAATAAAAAAATTATATTAAATTAAATTCCTAACATGTTACTAAATATTTTCTACTGCATTAAATTCAAAAACATATCTATGAATCTATGATTCTCCAATTTTCCTTGTAGACGAAAAATATCTAGTAGCTTGCAAACGACATTTTTTTTTGTTCAATTCTAACCAAGAGTTATTAAAGCTTCACAATTAATTGGGTATAGCAGCTGCTATGATACATAATTTATATAATATAGGTATTAATATACAAATTTCGTATCAAATAACGACGGCGTAATAAATAGGCAATATATGTACATTTTTACTCTAAAATGTCTATACAAAATTAAAAAGGTTAGGTTAGATTTGGGTGTAATATAATGAATTTATTATTTTGTAAAACAAGAATAACCAAATTGTAATATTTAAAATATAATAATTTTGACATTAGAAAATTAAGTATTCAGAGAGTCTGTCTTTAATTTATTGTATTCTAACAACCTACATATTTCAATAATATAATATAATGTAAGTAAATACATTTTAGAAATAATGAATGTTTATTTTTTTTAATAAACTAAGAAAAATAAAAGGGTTCACAAATATTTCACGTTTTTATAAAATATCAAACAATTTAAATTAGATTAAATATTTTGTTTTATGAATTTATCATACAAAGAAGAAGCATTATAAAAATTTGTGATTTAACACAAAACTGTTGAAAAATTAAATAATAATAGATCGCTCGAAACAGTTTACAAATAGCGTTCACTCTAAAAGTCTTAACTAGGTATGAATTCATAATTCATTAGATATTATTAAAATAATCTAACTTTTTCAGCTCGACAAGCTTGTAAAATGTTTGTTGATGTCATTATTTTATATTTGTACATAACATTTAATATTATTAGATCTTTAAACCATAAAATAATGACATTTAACATTTGAGACTTTGTTGTTATCACGATATTTGTATTTATATTTTCTAGGATAGGTAGCACCTATATGTATACTTTCCTACATTAGAATAATACAATTTTACGAATGTGTCGTGTGTGAAAACTGTTATGAAAAGTTATTATTACAATAGTTTTGCTTATTGAATTTTTGGATTACGGTGCCACAACACATAAATCATATACGAAGGACACACATTCGATGACAGATGTATTGTTACACGCTTGAGGTCAGCGGCACAAAACAAAGGATATTTGTATTTTCTGCGAGACAAATGAGGTATTAATTTTGGGGAACCGGTGCAATTTCTTATTTTTATTCCGATGACTTTTTTCCATCTTTTTAATAACGAATGTTATTAAAAACAAATCAAAGTGTACAGAAAGATAAGCAATATGACCTCTCGGGGTCACCACCGACCACACACGTATTAAATCATGTCTTCGATTTTATTGCAAAATAGTAGAATCCTTTTTTTTCTATTCTGTAATTAAATTCTAATAGAATTTGTACGGATGATATTTTAACAATGATAATTGCCATTTTATTGTTTATAAAAAAATAAAATACAGAAATTACTTAATTCCCTAGTATTACGAGTTTATAAAAGCTGTACTGCAGCATTAACAGTGATTGAGGCTTGTGAGTACAATATTTATGTAATACCCAAAATGTTAAGATTATTAAAGAGTGAAATATTTGCTTTGTTCTTCTATGAATAATAGGTACTTAATAAACTGTTTGAAAATTATGTTTGGCGTATCAGTAAAGTAAAAAATACAAATTACTATATGTACTTATAATATATTAATTTTCCTAGTTCGAAACAACGTGAGAATAAAATAATTGGTATGACAACTTTAATAAGTAGGTACATCCTTTTACTGTGATTTTAAAACCTGTGAAATAATATTTTAAAATTATTTTATTATTAATTTTATATATATTATATAACTTCAATTGAACGTAATACTTTTACATTAAATAAAAATAATGAATTGTTTTAACATCTTCAGCCTGTTGTAGTACATAATATAATATAATTACGTACCTATACAAATCCTTTAATTTGTATGTTACAGAAATTGTGAAAACGTTTTAAGGAATATATTATTATATATTACAATGGTCTTCACAAAACTGTATAATGTATGTATTATAAATTATTAATTATCACAGACGTAAAATAATAGATAACTAAATGGCTAACCAGTATTAGCATTTGATACCATTCGCCCGCAATCACATGCTAATTAATATTTACATTGTCTTATCAACATCTCTTGCCATTTAATATTTATTATTTATTATTAGATACTATGTAGATTTATTATGCAAATGGATATTTTTTCAAAATGAAATAATTTTTTTTTATTATTAGTTGTATGGCAGTATCTTATATTACCTATTCTAATTGGTTGAAAATGTTCTCGCTAACTAAACGATCAATTGTTGAAGTCTATGAACAGTATACGCGCTATTAAAAACGAATCCCAAAAAAGTTTTGAAAAATTGAAAACTGCATAGGCGCCACGTCAAATAAGAGCTAATTTAAAATAACCAAATTTGATTCAATCCAATTTACAAGTTTTATTTTTACATCAACATTACTTGACGGTATTATTTGATTAATAGAATACAAATAAATGCAAATAGAAAATGTGATTGTATGTTAGGAAATATTACTACATTCAATAGATCAAAGGCACTCATGACTCAGAGGGATTAAGCTAAAGCATTTGGCACTCCCAGACTCCCTGGTTGTTTGAATTTTTTTGTTAAATTGAGTATACTATGATAAATTACTAAATAAAAAATTGAAGGTTATATGAAAAAAAGGTCACCATTATAAAAAACCCTGTTTAGCTAAATCAGCAAATAAATGTTATATTTTATGTATTAATATATATTAACAAATTTGCCCCCTCCCTTAGATAAATTTATGCAGGCTTCGGTGCAATCGAATATACACATACTTAATATAATTTAAATGCTTAAACCCTATTTTAGTCGATACTTTTCAAAGTTCGTAAAGTTGTTATATACCTATAACCAATAGTACCTATATCATATTTGACAGCAAATGTTAACTGATATGTAATAGCAATAACATTATCGTCCAATACAGGTACGTATGTTACAATTTACAAGTTAGTTATCTAATTGTTTATATGTATATGTGGTAATTACATAAAAACCAAAAATTACAATGAATTATAAGCAAAATTAATTGTCGGCAATCAAAAATATTAGAATGGTTCAAAGGTTACAAAAATGTGTAATAAATTATCAAGCTATAAAATATTAAAATATAATCGCGTTTCGTATAATATAATATTATGATGTAACTATGTAGGTAAGTATAAAAAATAAAAACGGTTAACCATAAAGTTAAGATGATATTAAACCTATATTTTCGAAACAGTTGTAATATAAAATAAAATTTGTCTTGTAGACTATAACCCGCGTAATTCTAATTTATTATTATGCCAACGTGATATAAACATTTTTTTTGGTTTGAGAGATTAAATAATCGGAAGTCGTAAATAATACTGTAGGATAACTCAGACAATAATTCAGATAAAATTAACAATTTAGTATGTACATAGGTTTTTAATATGTGTAGTATATATATAAGAATACCTAAATAAATTATATGAGATGTACGCGCGTGTTTTTAACATTAATTTGTTTGCGTCTAATGCGCCTGGAACGACGTTTTTGACATACCGACAGACTTTTATTGTCGTGGAGGATTAACCCCATGCCGAGTCAACTGTAGTTTCCAACAATCATATTTCTCCCGACTGTGAACGCATAGGCTATACGTTATTTTATACGAGAGCAACACATGAGCGATAATATATTGGTACCATATTGTTATGTTATCCTCTTTGGGACGGCGTACTGTTCTCGAGTAACGACTTGACATAAAATAAAATAAGTTTAATTTGTATGACATTAGCATAGGATGTGCATGTTGGTACAGTAATGTTTCCACGCTAGTTCCGTTTGATTTAATTTACAACTCGCGATCTTTTTAGAATATTTTATTGATTATAGGTACCTAATATAATTTTTTTTTGTCACATAATAAACGGAACATATGCATTATAATAAAATACTACTACTATAATATGTTCAGTTTAATGAATTAAATCAATATTAATTTTAAAACTAAAATTATGAATAATTTTACGATTTATCTTTTTGAGAGTTCGTGACACTTTTTATTTCAATGATGTATGCTCAGTGTTCACTGCTCACAAAGCTCACATGCTCACATAATATACATATCAATCAAATTTATCCATAGAAATGTATTCATCCAACAACGATCATAATAGGTATGTTTCCACTTGAAATGACATAAAAATACAAAACGAGATCGGGAAAAAAAATTAGGAGATACCTACATACATATATAGGTATCTACATTTTTCACGTCATCGAAAACATTGATTTTATACAGAGATATAAACCGAGAATGACGACGATGATGATATTATTATTGTGGTCTTTGTACTACGACATGACCTAAAAAAACAGCCACTCTGGTCGTATAATATGTAAAAAAAAAATTCCTCACATACTTAAGACACTACGGCGCAACGCGCTAGGCCTCTATATACAGCAGGATGTTTCCCCATTGTGTATTAGGTGCGTATAATAATAATTATAATACTATACATGTATAATATTATAATGAGTACATCTAAATCTAACAGACCGGTTATCAATTATATATAGGCCCTAATACGAATTGACGGGTGTCCGCTGCGGCTACTGGCGACGATGCTGATCTCCGGTTGGAAAACTATATAATAACGTCGAACTATATATTTTATTATTTTATTGCGTGTGATAGGCGCGGCCATGTTCGTAAACGCACCACCCTACAGGAATAAGACTTTCACGATTGGAAAATTACGGTATGAGTATGCGCGCACGTGTATTATTCATTAATAAAGACACATAATATTATATGTAGATGGAGATAATATCATATAATATGATCATTATGATCGATTAAAGATAAATCGTAAGACACGCGTCTCTATAATAGGAACATATTATAATACTATTAAACGTCATACTGGTCGAAAACTCGAAACATTAATAATTGTTGCCAATAAGAGAACCTATAATATGTTATACCGCGAGATTTTTATTTCTTTACCGATTCCAATTAGTTTTATATGTGTTACAATAAAATATTATTATACCTCGCGATCGCTTCCGTTGTGAAACAGCGGCACCCGTGTTAGTATAATATTATTGTGAAACCATATTATACTATTATGTATAGTAGGTACCTATGTAGTATGTATTGTATTATATTTAACGTCCACGGTGGAATTTTGCGATCGATTTTTTTTTTATAATATATTATATTTCACACAGTTGCAGTAAATTACTCGAGTGTGCAGAGACCATACAAAACTATTTAGCAATTCATTAAGATACGATAAACAGTCAGACATAATAGATTACTGGATTTTCAAGTTCGATTATTTAAATACACAAAAATGACTGCATAAAGATATAGGAATATACATATTGGTAACGCAAACCGTCCAATGCTGAATATAATTGATTCATGATTGTGACATTTCAACACATTTGACCGTATAAAACGAAATAGGTATATCTGTGACCATGTAATATTACTTTAATAACTAATATAAAATGGATAGTATTGTATTATGTTATTCGTGTGCAGTGTAAAGTACACACGTTTAAATTTATTTTGACACCGTTCGTATAATATTTACAACGTTAAACTATTGAATTCGAAATTCGAATTCGACGATGGGTAAACTCCACTCTGCAGTGACCTTTAAAACACGATTTAAAAATGATTGTCCATGCGTCATGCGTGTAACGTTAGTTAATATTTCTGTGGATATTGTGTAATAATTCTCGTCACGACAGCTGTAGTAAAAAAGTTATAGCGTTGAAGTTATTACGGTGGTTTACTTAGATTATGGTTGTTAAAGTAGCGCATAATTTGGCGATAATTGTACATAAACGAAAGTAATGTGTGCATTAGCTAGGTTTAGCTACATCTATATTTATGTATATATAATATGTAATATATATTATACTTGCAGTTACTTTTACTCATATTTAGCATAGTATATAAATATATAATATTAATCAAAATCTTTACTTCAAGACGTTATGCGTTGACACGTGTGGTCCGAGGACCGGAGGAAATATCCTAGACACAAATTTAATAGTGTTTAAAGAGCAACAAAACAGGTTTTAGGCGATTTTAGTATTTTACTATTGTCAGCTATTATAATATAACATATGTATAGCTGCTTGCGTATTATATTTTGCGAAGGCGTTCATTGACAACCAGAAACCGGCTTATTTAACTTGATTTTCTTTTGGGTTATATTATACCAAAAAACTCAACTTTTTTATATTTTAGTTTCAAAAAACATTTAGGATTATATTTTTTATTCTTTGTACGTGCAATGCGCCTATCGATCAATCCGCTCGCACGTAAATGAACTTGTGCTTACCTACTTTGTTCTATTTAATACTTTATACAGCTATTAATGTATCAATAATCCGGAAAAATATTATAAACACATTAAGTAGGTAGATAATACTCTTCAACCAGAATTTAAACTTCAATAGTTACCTAAAATAAATTTTATTTTTACGTAAAAACTATGTACCTATACCTATTACATGACTATATCCAACTATGTTACCCATGTATACCTATTTACCAATACATAGACTTAACACCAAAATTGCATAATATCTAATAATATATTATATTTAAATGTTTAACGATAATATATTGTGAGTTCCTTCCTTCAAAAAAATATTCAAATTTTATTTTTAAATGTTAGCTACTATTGAGTGGCATGGTCTTCATTGTATTAAATATTTTTATAAATTTATTATCGCACTTAAGAATATATAATATGATGTAATGTTTAACGGAAATCTGAAATGAAAATTATCAACTTATACAATATTACAAGTTTGTTCTTGTTATAGTTATTACTTGTTATAAATTATATTGTAATTTTGTTAAAACGCATTGTCTTACAATATTGACATGTAAAAACGCCTAAGGAGGTACCTACGTTGATTTGCCATAATATAGATGATGAATGATGATGGTTCATAATAATAGTAATATATTAATATCTTGAAAAGATTATTTTCCTCGATAAAAATCAGTGAATGTTAAAAAATTGCCAATAGGCCAAGGTATTTATAAACACGTATAAGTGTATAACACGCGCGTATTTACTCCGGCATTATCTTATGACCGCAATAAGTATAATGTATCTGGTATATAATATTAACTTATAAAGATACACTTTTTAAACTAGTTTGAGATTTGATATGATTTCATGAGATATGAATCTGAACATGTAATTTAAAAATTCTAGTGAACTGTAAACTAAACGCATAATTTTCGTTAGGTATTATCATCTACATACCTTCTACTTTCTAGCTTGTTGTAATCTATAGGGATAGGGAATAACAATAAAACTTAATTAAACATTTTAGTAAATACTATCCACAGTGTGTCGAATAACATTTGTGATTTTGTCTATATTATTCATTCAATCGTGTGCCAAGATTCAGTTTAGCTTTAGATGCTTGAGTTTACTACTTCGAAATTCGGTCATTTGAATCTATTAATATTATTTAATGTGTCAGTGCATGACGAGTGAAAAAAAATCGGTGCTGCTTGTTATATGTCGATAACACAGTTAGATAAAATCATCCAAAATGGACGTCTTTCATGTTCAGCTTTATATGACATCCACAAAACGACCTTGGATTTTTAATAATGATATCGCTATTATAATATGTATATCAGATATTTCACCATGCTTATTTTATAAATATATTTTTTTAAATTGTGTAACGTGCTATGAATTTGAATGGTAAACTGTATGTTAAGTTAGGTTGTATGTTCTACTATAGTCTTACTCAAACTTACATTTGTTACACTTACACACATGTTAAAGTAAGAAGTAAGTATATAGTTACTTACCCAATATTTAATGATATATTACAGTTATTAATTATTATATCTACTATGATTTAAAAAATTTGATTGATACTTAAGTATTTTTAAGATTTTAGGTAATTATAACAGCATGCATACTTCCTTATATAAACCAGAACTGCAATTAATAATAGGTATAATATGTTAATCTACTGTAAATTAATTATCTACATTCTACATTAATCATTAATTTATAATTGAAAAGTTGAGTGTGCTTGAGTTAAAAAATGTAATACTTTTTTACCGTTACTGGAAATTATTAAAACAGGAAAAAGTAAAGAAAAAATATACATAATTATATAATATTATATATTATATAGTACCTACTAATATAAAAATATAAACATACTCCAGTATCAATAAATATTAGAGTGCTTTACAAAAATGAGCAGTATTAGTTTGAATCAGTTGAAGCGCATGATTTTGTAAACGTCTTGTCAAACTCACTATTATCGATTTTAAAATTAATATCTGATAATTAATGATAATGGCATTATTATAAGAGCTGTAGATGTTTAGTCAACATATTGATTGGACAACGATGATAACGATTAAAAACCGTACCTACAGTAATTGTTGACGAAATTATTGAAATAAAAATGGTCTTATATGTACCTACCTACCTATGTACGCATTAACAATCGGGTTTCCATACAAATTATCATACTTAATATACCTACTTATAACACAGCAGGTAAAATATTATACACTTTTCCAATCGAGATGCAATAATCAATAATACAATAAGTGTTCTTGGATATCGAACTGACGAGGTGTGTCTATGTTAATGTATATTCTATACTACACGTCTACACACTTTGATACAACATAATATAATATAGAACTCGCCCAGGCCGTTTACCTACTATGGGTTGCGACCCCAACACTCATATGAATAATTGGATGTGTGAATCCAACTATTGAACGGTATAATAATATTATTTAAACGTTTAGTTTTTCGATTTAAAAATGTACCAACCTATTATAAACTATTAGTAACTCACGTCCCACATTATTGTAACTTTTGTTTTTTCAAACTTTAATAACTTTGGCATAAGTGATACAAACCGTCAAAGTCTTCCTCTTTTTACGGTTACAATAATTTGGTTACATACTGGTAACCGCAGTAGCCATCTCGGTTCTTTATTACGGGAACCATAATTCTAATATTATAATGTAATTTCGTAATTTATACGCAGCGACCAACAATATATTGGTATATACTGATACCAAGCCATAGGGAGCCTGCACTTGTATATTTTATGATACTTTTAATTAGTCTTTAAATATTTTACACATGGCATTCCGTAGACGGCTCATCGGAGGGTGTCTCCGACAAAATTAATATCCGTCGATGATTAATCGGCATGCCGTGACTATATAAGATATTATGTACCTATATACCGACGTGTGTACCCGAAACGGTATCGCTAATTGCTTCGAGGCCTCGAAGTCCGTGTCGGCGCACCGGATTGGGCGTCGTTAATAATAATATTTATATATATATACATATATATATTCATATTTTATACTATATATTATATTATAAAGTCGACGAAAATCTGATAGCACCGATGGGCGTTTTGGCGGTCTCTTCCCACGTGGTACGCATTCTTACGATTTGAACGCATCGTGTGCAGCGCATGGCGTACAGATTCAGATTTAAGTCAATAACAATAATATAACGACGCGCAAATACGATTCATACTTTCATACATATATAGACAACGGTGTGGCGCTAGAATTGCCGAACAATGTTTTACAAACTTTTAATATGACATTGGGTCGTATATAGGTACAATACGGGGGCGGATCCAGAAATGTATCACGGGGTAGGGGGGGGCACACAATTGTCTTTATACTTACGACTAAGCTGGCTAAATTGAGTAATAGAGTAATATTAAATATAATAAGTAAAAGCTATACTGCGCCTGGTGCAATACAATAATTAAACGCGTCAATTAGGTTTTATTTCTCCTCTCGAACTTCTTTATGGATTTTTCACACTTACTGTTTACACGCGTGCCTAACAGAGCCATATTATTTTTTAATCTTATTATTTATCAAAATACAATAATTACTCATCGATTACTTCTGATAAGTATATGTGGTCATTTCCAAGGCCCGGGGCGTAAATATTTCCAGATTTAATTATTTAAGTTTAAGTTATCCAACTCTAATTTAGTAACTTAACCTTCCTAAATAATGAGTTAATTTCAAATTGGACCCCAGTTCGATTTAATATATGACTTTTACATGTTCGTATTATCATTCCGAATAAATATATTCACCGGAAGTCAAAAAGTGAACTTGAGTTGATATATTTTTAATACAATTTTTTCACTAAATTATTTAAAAATATACAATTATTAACTAACTATTTAAAGTCGTTTATTTTTATTTAACTAAACTGCTTTAAATTATTCATTAACTTGTCTAACCTTGGCCTTTTCTATATAGTTTTTCAAAGGCTAAATTTTATTATAAAAAATGTATCATCATTCTTATTTGTAGTACTTTTAAATTAAAATAAATTTACGATTGCTGTAATATATTCAAAATATTACGGAATTGATAATTGTTTCACTAGAATTTTTTCACTATAATATGTCATTTCCTATATTTTACAGATAATTAAATAAAAAATTTAAATAAAGTTAGTAATTATATGCATAACGAATTTAAATTTAAATTTAAAAGTATTAGGTAAGCTCCTTGCGTTTAAACATGTTGTTCCTAACACCATATGAAATAATATTTAATTTTATTGCATACCTATTGCATATTTTAGTAGGCATATTATATTAAAGTCAAAAATAAAAAATATTTTGTATAAACTCTAACCTAGGTAACCATAATAATTCCTATTATGCTAGAAAGGTTATAGGTATACATTTAAAAACGGAATTAATAATTTTTAAACAAAAATAATTGTACAGGCATTTTTAATTGTTTTATGTAAAGATTATATTTTACACTCTAAAAATATATTTAAACATAATAATTCACATTTTATCTTATAGACGTTTAGAGTAATTTTATGCGTCTAAAATGTAGATACACGTTGATAGTTGATACTATATTGTATATTATAATTCTAAACTGCTGCAGTTATAACTTATTCAATATTTTAAAACGGTACACGATTTCATTACAATAACAGCGATCACATTTTTTGTAGGAGTACATCATTGGGTGCGAACAAATTAATTCCTCTAATTATGTTTGATGCACAGTAATGTAATCCGATTTTTAGCATATTAACGCCCAGCACGAAGGTGTGGCCTGCAAAAGGTATTCAAATTACAATTCGATTCAAATCTAAACCGAACGAGTTAATGACACATCAATCAAGATCAGTCTGATAAAATAACGTGTTACTATTAATTATTATATTAACGGACGTTTAAAAATAATCCTGAATTATTGGTTAATAATGTCGAAACAAAAATTTGAACATCATAATATATGATATTATATTCGTACGATGAAGTGCGATCTGAATAATATATACATATTATGATATAGGTAGGTACATATTATATACTGCTCACATGCAGTAAAACATTACGTTGGCAAATTATTAGACAGCAGCTGCAGCATACAGTGTACTTTAAGAATAACGCTCATCATAATATTATAATATATTATACGAGTGCCGTTTTTAACGCAATTATTGGCTGGTGTCTGCAAGATATATACCTCATCTTACATATAGTATTATTATGTGTGCGAATACACTATAGTATAATACCAACTATAATATACGCATTATAAACGAGGTATAAATGGTAGAAAAAATCACCTACATGGCTGCGAATAATACATGTTTGATACCCGTTTCAACCGGATAAGGATTTTTTTTTTTGGCGAATCGTGGTTGACATCATACTATCTGGTTTTTTTTCTCGTTGTTACGATACAATTATTTGGTCGTCCAAATGTATAACAATAATATATTGTTCTTAGTAGTGTAGTTGGTCAACACTATATATTTGTGACGGGATTATTAAAGCGGACGGTCGATTACTTGTGTTTTATTTATTATACGTTTAACCGGGGCAGACGGACACAAAATATTAATATATAAAGGCTAACATATAGTCGAAACGAAAAACGAAATTGTTTTTATCTCCATCATACGAGCGTTCTCAAGAGGTAAACGATAATATACGTATAGGTACGTGGTATAGTGCTGCAATAAAAACCGGTAGCTAAATTTATTTAGGTACCTACGCGTATAATATGTAATAATAATAATAAAATAATATTATTATTATATATCTGTCCTGATTATATTATCAACCGTATATATATGTATATATATAATATAATATTATATATTTCAAGTCGTATATTATAAAAATAATATGTAATAATTATGCACGTTTTTTATTTCAAACGGTGCGCCCTGGCCACCGTTCGCGTAATAACAATTATTATGATAAACGAATAGCTATTACGATCTGTGGCCACGGGGCGAACGATTGCGCGCGGGTTTTAAAATGTACAGATACCGTTTGCTCGCCCTGTGTAGTCCGATCTAAGATATATCTATATGTGTATACATAATAATAATATAATTATTATATACATGCTTCCACTTCCCTCCTCTCCCTCTCGGAATCGTATTCAAAATTATACATATACTAGGTAGGTACCTACGTACAAGAGACATATGTGCGCGCATATATGCACATAATATATAACATATTTTTGGTGTTGACCCAGATCGAGAACGGAATAATAATGATTTCTCCGCGCGCGTTAAAAGTGAAAACCAGACGCGGATAACTTACTATACGTTAGAAAAAAATTTAATTCGTTTTTTTTTCTCCTAAGCTCGTCTGTCGACGATTTTTTTACGGGACGCAAGCGAATTCCACACCGGGACCACTTTCACACAACCTCGCGACGACAGAGACGCAGCCGTTATTCTCTCCACGTCGGGTACATAGGTACAAGCATATTATACAGACATATTAATATTATTACAGTGTCTTGGCGTTTAGGGAATTCCTCGACGCCGCCGCCGCCACTGTACCAGTGATATAAAACGAGTAAGGTACATACGACTGTCAAGGTTAACTATCGCCGACTTTCCCGGTCCGAGTATATATTATAAGTTCAACGGGGTTAATCCGTGATTGCGATTTATATCTCCGGACGGTAACAACAATATTGTTATTGTGTTCGTTCGCGACGAGAAATCCCCAAGATATGCGATGGTTATTATTATAACCCATAGGGGTTTTTTAGAGTTACAGGTTAGGAAATTAAAATAATAATTGCACGTTGAATAACGATTATTACAACGAGTGAATTTGATTACAGAAAATACACGTTTGCGGTAAAGGTAGGTACTATAACAGGAATTTTTTCACAGGAGATGATGGTGAGCTAATATATAATAAGAGGTGGAATCTATACACTGGCGTAATATATAGAAACCACTGACGAGAGGATTTTGACGATCTTTGGAGTCTTCTCGCGGACGCGATGACGATCTGCATTCACATTAGTACATTACCTACGTATTGTGAATTTATGCGTGGCTATTATTTTCTTGATACGGATTACGCGTATAGATTGCGAGGGAGGAGTATGTTGTGTGAGATGTGTCATGCGAAACGAGACTTGAAAAATAGTCTCAGTTATAATATATATTTGCAGAGTACGTAGACTGGATGCCTGGTTATTATGAGCCACCTGATAAAAAATGGAAATTTACGAGAACATTTTAGGGACACTGTTTTTACCAAAGATAAGAATATTCAAGGAAAATACACTCCTACCGTTACATTTTAGGTCTGTATAACGAATATAAATCCCTCGGTCCGCACAGGATCTGACAAGCGATGTACGATGACGATTGCCAAGGTCAGCACTGCAGCAGCCACCACCGCGGCCACCGTCGCTGACTTTCCCTCTTTGCGAGCCGTCCGCGTGGAAGTTCAACGAGGTTAATCCGTGATTGCGATTATATTATATTTTATGTACCTATGTGCATCGACTATAATGGTTTCAATAGTAATAATATTGTTATTGCTTGTTTGCAATGAGAAATCACAGCGATATAGGATTTTATAAATGTTGTTTATCGTATTTATTGAAGACAGCGTTAAAAAAATAAAAACACTACAATAACAACGACTATAGTTACAACACATGTGCTTTTATGTAGGTGACACGACTGTACTTTCACCCTAAATTATGGTTCACAGTTGTTGACCGACCAGCGGAAAATTAATTAATGAAAGAACTTTTGTCGTATAGTAAACTAGGTACCTATGTATAAATATAAAGTACTCGCATATAAACTAAACTCACGCACCTTAATATTACATGGCTTATTTTTATTCGTTTCGACTGCTGACGTCAGAACCGCGTTTTCGTTTTTATTACTGAGTCACGAGTCGAGAGTCCCAGTGGCGGGAATAGGGAGGTGGCTGAGTGGGCTGAAGCTCCACCCTTAGATAATATTTAAAAAAACCCTACTTTCATTTATCATGTTTAATTTACAAAAAATGTGTAGTCCAATAGTACCAACCAGCTATACGTCTACACTATTTTATAAGTTTATGCCTATATTATGGCGGTTTATCACTTCTAAAACTGTACGATTATTTAATTTATATTGATACCTACTAAGCTATTAAAAATTATTTCTAGAGCATATTTTTTGATCAAACCCCCTATTTTATATAGACACATTCCTGATAATAGTCCCATTTTAATCACTAAGTACCCTTAATATTCCTTATTAATTACCTACAACTTTATATTATTATTGTTATACTGTCTGATTCATCGCGATAAATTTGTACGCGTAATATTGTGCAAAACTTTTCGTCTTAGAACTATGTTTATGGCCAATGTGCCGTATATGTAGATCTGTGTACAAATAATTAACTAGATTATTCTCGTTAAACGAGAGGGATTGGTCGTACACTCGTACTACGTTGCTGCAAGGTATTACGCGATCGCACAGATCAAAAAGGTTTTTCTACGTTGCATTAATATTTTATTATTATGTAATATGACGTACCTACTACGAACAGTGAAGTAGGATTTTATTTAGCTAACAAAACTATTTATTTATATTGTCGTCGTACTAATTTCTCTGTTATACTATTTGGTCGGTAATTATTAGCTTTGGAGAAATGTTTCTAACAGATAATATTTAAAGTATAACCTTGAAATTTTGGTGACTAAAGGAGATATTGCACTAAAGCACATAAATACTTGTTAAAATACGATTGAAATTAACTTTTTTTTTCTTGTTTGTTATAGCTTCGCGCTATGAATTGGTATGCGTTTTAATTTTCAATAATAATAGATAGGATTGTATAAGAACTGCCCGTTGTAACTTGTAATAGACACCCACACGGCACATAGTTATGCCCCAAAATCAATAAATCCAAATAAATACTGTTTTTCAACAGCTGTAATCTATAGTAGGAATGTATGCCAATTTCAATTTTTATAGTTTAGGTACTGTCGAAAAACTGCATTTAAATATATTGATATGTGACGGCCTTACAGAGATGCTCAGAGAGATATACAGCTCACACTTTATAGTAAATCATATAATTTTCACCCTTATTAATTTAATATTCACGGTACCCAGTGAGTCACGACGTCAATGTCATGACCAAAAACTAGTGTAGATTTCAAGGGCACGTGGTCGTGTGTAAAATAACATAATAGTAGTCGTCTGCATTGGACCGCAACACTTCCCCGTCAGTGCACTGCGCGTATTACGCCATCGGATGCACTCGGCTATTATATATAATAAATAAATATATTACGTACCTATATAGTATATAATATTATAATATGGTGTGGTGTACATCCGTTCATGGGCAATATTGTGTCGTTCGGATTAATCGTATATGTTTTAGGCAATACCAATAGTTTCCAAATGCGCCAGACATATCCAGAATATTAATACATGTCACGTACGATATATTATTAGAATTTCGAATTTCGGGGGTGAATCTTTCGTTTGCCCGTCTACGAAATATCTAGGTATAATACTCGCGTATTATTAACGTTAGCGATTTTTAAGGTTACGGCCATGTATAGAAGTGTCCCCCGGCACGAGAGTCGTTCGTCCATATACGGACAAACAAGGTAAAATTTGCTGGTGCCTGGTGGACAGTATCGAATGACTCATTCGCTCATCGCAGCAGTGGTTTACGCTGAATACGTCTTTTCATAAATAGAATTATTTCTGTTTTCATCATGTGCGTAATGTACTTAGGTACTTATCTGATTTCATAACACTCTTTCGATATATGTGTGTGTGGCGTGTTCACTCTATGATCTATATAATATTCGAATCTACGAGTTTATTTTCATTTGCAAAAACTTCTTTGTAAATAGGTGCTATCGACGAGATTATGAATTATAATGATCAGTGAAAATTAAAATTAAAATTACATATTATTATTATTTTTTGAAACATAAAAAAAAATATTGACTTATGCCGAGCATGATATTATTTTGTAATTATAATTGGATTGTAGACATGTATACAATTTCCAAATTTTATGAGTTTATTGTTCTCATTAATTAAATTCTTATAAATTCATACTTCATCACGGTTCTTAATGAATATTGCCTTAAGAAACACTAGAAATTTTTTTTTTTAATATTTTATATTGTTCTCTAGAACTATTTCATAACCTCCTCGTTTCAAGGATTCTCAAATAAAAGCAATACCCACGTCCCGTATGTCTTATAGGTACGTATATCAAACGCTGCTTCTATATCAAAAACAATAAGACTGAGGTCAACAGTTGAAAAACTTACGCTCTATTTTCCATAATTGAATATCGTGTATTCTTATTTTAGCAGTATCTAATAAAAGTAGTAATAATTCATTCCACTCAACTATTATTTGGTTTTCATTTTCCATTAATAATAAAAAGACATATTTTAACTACCGCTTCACCAAAAATACGATTGTATACAATTATTACATATATTATTATATAGGGATTTATGGCATTTTTATAGCCCCCATGATGTTCAAAAAATGTCAATCACTCGTATTTAAATTTGTAATTATATTTATATCGATCAATGATAATACTATTGTAAATGAAGGCACCGTTTTATTAGTTTTCAGATTAATACCTATATCGTACAATACGGTCTAAATATTAATGATTTTGATCTTATGTGATTAAAATCATAATAATATATGTAATGTCCACAATATATGTATATAGTCGGTCAATTAGCGTAGAGTGTAGACCTATTTTATTGCGTAGTAAACAACTCTATTCAGCCCTGTTAACTTTTTTGGGATTTTCAAGGTTAACGCCAAAATCAGCTTGACTCTATAAACCAGCCTCGGAACGGCATTGTAATAACCCGGTTAAAATATGTATGTATATATAACTTGTTTGTTAAAAGCAGGTAGGAAGCTTCGCAGATACAGCCGGAAACGATGGTGTATGATATAGGCAAAAGTCGCCGCCTTCAACAAGGACGCGTGACGAGACTTCAATATAAAAAAAAAATCAAATAATGTAACGAACTGCAGAGCCTACGCGCTGCGCTAAGCTGATACCTTTTGCAGCTGTTTACTACCACGTCTCGCCCAGATTTGCGACTAATATTATAATTGCGATCGTTTCATAAAATACCCGAACGCATTGTCACTGCCGTATAATAAAATAACATGATTATAATGTACAATACAATTCAATTTAATGGACGCATCTGAAAAAGGCTTCCTAGTCGAAAAAAATTCCGCAGGCGTTGCCGAGCCTCCGGGGATGGGCACTTCATGTTTGTGGTTTTGTAACATATTCACCTGAAATCTATGTGTCAAGGGCACATGATAGGCACCTACATATGTGCGGAGTATCAGGTGTCCGTTCACGTGTTATTGTATGTTATTGTTTACATTATTGTTATTATCACGAATATTATTACCGCCTTTGTTAAAGGAGAATTGAATATAGTATTATGGTCTCGATATCTAATTAAATCAACTCGATAGTCGATTGTGTCCAGCAGTACGCATTACACCGGGGTCAAATACAGCATTGAATAAGTGTCACCAGTCACCACTCGACGACTATTGCTGTAAAGCTGATACTCAGAGGTATGCCTGCCAAATAATATGCATAAATCTTTCGCTAAAGGGTCCAGCAACAATGAAAATTTTTACGTTTATTTACTATTTATAAATCTGTTTAAGTAATATGAAGATAGGTAAACGAAGACTAGGTCCATAATATGAAAGTATATAAACTATAAAGCAAACATTTTTTTCTGTCACGAACTCACGAATATTGTGCGATATATATCTACCGCACGCAGACGTCTATATAATTTTAGATCCAGTAGCCCCCACACGTGAACTTTTTATAATAATTTTAAATTGATTATAAAATCAGATATTAGCTGTTTGGACACAGTCAATCTTTATTATTTTTTCACGTTTAATCGATTTTCTCCTGTACACTCGAATTAAGTACTCCGAAACCCGGTAGGTACATAATATAATGTTATGTATATTATACTGTATAGTTTGTTTATACATTTATAATTTAATAGCGTTGTTTACCCATTCTCTTCGATTTAGGGGACCATATTCAACATATATAATATAGTTATACATATACCGGGAACTGGCTATATTATACCGGTAATGAAGACAACTATATTAATTTATACTTAGCAATATTGCAATACATTTTCATATATACATAATATAACTCTAGGTAACTAAACGTAACAAATAATATAATATAATCTTAGTACCTAAAAAACTGTAATTATCTATAATTGATTCAAATTTTACATTTCAGTAAGTAATCATTCTCCGTATAAAAATCAAGACCTTTCAAAAACAACAACACAGTATTATATTTACACCACACTGATGTCCATCGTCGTCATCAATTTGGTTAACACAAATTAGATCTCATAGGTACTCTTATTAAGGTTGTGAAACCTGTCCATGTAATAATATTTAAACATATATAAGTTAGATCAACAAATAGGTAAATAATACGTTTATTGTTGTCATCTACCATCATCACAATAAGCATAATATTATACAACGCAATGTTTACATTCAACAGAATTCGACGTGACGTCAAATATACACTTTGTACGAATCAGAATCGCGAAAACACAAGATGACGATCCGTACAACGGCCCCCCAAACAAGTCGTCGGTATATTGAATATTATTACAATATTATACATGAGTATATATATATATGTGTATAATATTACATACGATAAATGTAATCTTTGCAGGTCGTCGTCGTCGTGTGTGTACACGTTTTTGTGAATTATTGTTATTATTTTTGAACATTAGTACATACACAATGAATTATATAGGTATACACACTTCAAGGATCTCGTCGTGATGAGATATTTCTTTATATTTGTTGTTTGAAAAGTGCTACAGCGCGGGTTGAGTGGCTGACGACGGTCGTTCGAGATCGGTATTTTTTAGCATTCACATAATATAATGTATATTATTATAATATATATATAATATATATTATATTATTTTATACGTTTCGTAGACGCATAAATATACACAGTTTTGTCTCCATCCCAACGTTTAACGTCCGTGAAAATGACGACAGCTGTATGAAATTAGTATATTTAACTATAATAATATGTGTGTTCATTTTACTCTACCGCCTGCAGTATAAATGTCTCATTCTCATACATATTCCGCGTGACTACTCGGACTTGATTAAAAGTCTGCGCGCGTAAACCATTCGGCGGTGACGCTCGCCGTCTCGTAAGCGATCGATTAAACAATACAATACGTGATGTATTATTATTATTATTATTATTATATAGGCGCGTACTCGCGAGCGACAGCATTTTTTATGTGTATATTACTGTATCTGTTTTCACTGTATGGTAGCGAGCGAACGATGTAAACATTTGAAAACAAACTGACGAGTTTGACGTGCTATAAAATTACGCGAACAATAGGTATATATACGAACGACACCCGCCTTCTATTCTATTTGTTATTACTTATTACTTATTACTTATTACACCCGTATATATACGTATATATTGTTGATGGCCGCCGCAAAGCTCATTTTTAAATCATCGAAAAACCGGGAACTATATCACATTATTACGTATTTTGAACGAGTTTTCGCACTGTTGGGATTATGATGTTTAACGCTAACCGCAACGAAGACAATGATGATGCAAAACGACCATCGTAGTCACTGCTGTTAAACCATTATTTTTACATCGCCGCGAACAGTTGAAACATGCGCTGCACCTGTTCATAATAATAATATCGTATATTGGTTCTGTACGCGTCTCTATCACATTTTTAATATGATGTCACACCGTAATTAGATGACGAACATCCGACTTAGTCATCGTCACATCCGTCATACTTCAAATTCTCCAGTTCCAGGAACTCGCGGTTTAGTACTTTGATATGCGGAGGCACGGCATGGGTATATATAAAGACAATATTCTGAATTTGTGATGAAGTTTACATAATAATATGTGATTCTATGGCAAACTTATTCAATTTACACGGACGTAAATCTGAGAATATTATCATCTCAACATAATAATATTATAGTGTGCTATAAATAAATATATATTATAGGTACACGCCTAGCCCACGATATAGTATATACATAATATACTATAGACTGTATATAAAACCGGAGAATATGAATTCGCTTATTTTCTGCAACAGACGCAGAAGTCGCAGATTTCTATTTCGAAAGTATTTATTTTTTTGCGCGCGCGCGGCCATACAGCTATAGTATTATAGTCCCGTGTGCAGCATTAATTCGGTACCTACTACCTACATGCAAAAAAATCATCAGATTCTCGGTTCTTGTACACTTGCGCTGTGTCTATATATTTTCATAACCCCCACGTACGTCTGCCGACACCTTACGCCCAAATACAACCGCCGCGCCATACCGTGTATTATTGTAAACCAGAAAACTACTATTTATCTTTGACCGGAGGGAAAAGTGCTTCGTCAAAACGTGTGTGTGTGTGTATGTGTGTATACTGTGTAATGTGTATGTGTATGATATAGGTAGCATATATACCTACTAGTAACTACGTCGTATTATTGCAAACTTAAAAAAAACGGCAGAATATTACTACATATTTTTATAGGTTACTATATTCAGCTAGGTAGTAGGTAGATATATTATATCGGCATGCGTGAATACTATTTTTTCGAAATTAACATAATTCATCAAACTATATCTGAGTAGCTGTACAGCCGAATCACGAAAATCGAACAATCCGGCATTTCTCAAATTAATGAGTGGTGAAACTTAAATCTTGCTTACAACGCCTCTGAGAATTTCTATATACTGACCTGTTTCTAATACGCATGTATACATATTCCAATATTCACTCTAATGCATAGGCCTAGTATTAGGGGGCTTAGACCCCCCCTCCATTTTAAATAATGGCCTCCCACGAGTCGCTACATGTCGCCCCAAAAAAATTTGACCACCCTACGCTCTAATGGACTGTTTAATGGAATATTACTATTCTGATTTAATTTCAAAAATGTAAATGAGATATGATAAAATGTATTAGATACCTATTTGCTTTTGTAATTTTTGTATTATTATTATTGTTTATGAAAATACTTGAAAAGATTTTAAGTTTTAATATTTTAACAAAGAGTACCTACCTAATAAACATAATAATATTATGTCATTTTACATTTTATTTTTATTTTTATTTTTTTTAAAACATTCAAATACAAAAGTAACTTAAAAAAGCAATTTGTTTTCCAACTTTAAATTTATTCACAAAGAAAAATGAAGATCAGCAAAATAATTATTAGTAATATCAACTATCACGATGGGATATCTATAAAATAATCTTTAAGCACCATATCGATTGTAGATATACACAAGTATAAAATGTGACCGAACGCCATTTGACCACAATTTGCCCGTTAAATACTAAATATACCAATTTATATTCTACTATTTACCTATTATAATTATTATAAATTATACATAATATGTATAGTGAGAATGCGAAAAAGCACATAAGAATATATGACATTAAATTCTTACAAATATTATATAAATGTATTTATTTATTGATTATTAACTCTACGTGTTATATATATACTTATCGAAGTGTAATATTTTTTCCACACATATTATATAGCGTCTCCGTGTACCTTTTTTTTTAACCATCAAAATGAGTTATTTTGTTAAAAATATAAATCACGAATATATTTGTCTAGTTATTAATAATTGTAAAATATGTATTTATTTTCCTAGTAGATACTATTAGGTCCCTGGTAGGTTAGGTTACCTAAATAGCATTGAAAGTTTCATTTTGATTTTATTTTGAAACATTTCACATCAATTATAAGTTATAACTAATATGATTTAAACAGCCAAACAGGAAAAATCTATATTATATTATTATGATATATTGTAATATCGTGTTTACTTTAAAATATGTACAAGATACTAGCAGAATAATATTTCAGAAATATTTCTGTTATATCATCCGCATAGAAGTCTTATTTTAAAGGTAAATTGAAATATTTTATAAGTGTTCAAACGTATTGAACACTTGCTTACATAATGAATCGTTTCATTGGAAAACTCAGACAGTTTAAAGTCGCATTTTTATAATTTAGTTTGATTTAATAGAAAATTAGTTTAACATTTCAATATTTTCATTACACAAATATTAAGAAATAGAAACCGTAATATTCCCTGACTAGACCAATTGTATTGATATTTTTTTTACTTTCTTTAAAAATCTCAGTACCATGTATAATTAAAATAATAAAATGTTGTTATTAAATAAGCTAAAATTTTTTCAATCAAAATTATTGCATAACTTATTGATATTATTCAATTTTACCTAAATCAGTCGCGTTTTATAGCAACTGCCATAGCACGATCTGTGACTACTAAAAACATGCGTATTTGTGGATGCGGTACCTAACCCGTGGATCAAACCCAAAACAATAGGTGTCCACGGACACAAACAAAAATAAATTATAAATTGTAAATTCCAATGTCCACGAGGTGTGCTTCGATGTTATAATTAATTATTAAATTATATAACTATAGGATTTATTACCATTTATACTTTATAGACACCTATTGCGCGGCACGTCTCATTTTTATTATGACACGCGTTCGTTAATTATTATTACCACCACGCCCCCATAATATTATATTATTATTGAATATAAATTACAACATATTTTGCTCAACTTTGACTCGCGTATGTATTATAATATGTGCACGTACGGTTGGCCAATACAATTATTTTAAAATATAATTTTTGGATTTCTCACCTTGTTTTTTCGATTGTTTCTGTCTTGTGCAGTACGCTATCGATGCCTGCAGCAGAGCTGTTGCTGCTGCAGTTGAGAATAACGCGACAAGGCACTGGACCGATTACGGCATTAAGTCAACCCCGTAAGTCCTTTTTCACGACGACGAAAACGTTAAAACAGTTATAAAATATACAATAACACGTATAGTCTTGTCGATGGCGGAATTAAAAAAAAAATAGGAAAATCGGCGTGATCGACGCGTGCGCCGGTTTTTGGAGGGAACGCGTGACTGACACTCTGACAAAACTTTGTACCGGCGGTGACCGGTCCCGGTGGTCGTGGGTCCGCGGTAAAAAGCGGCGGGTCGACGAGGCGGAGACATCTAGCGGTGTTCGTAGGCAAACCGGTCCGTTCGCGACCTACGCGCTACCGCGGTTGCGTTGACGCACGGCGTGCATCACACTTGTAACCGAACTCTGTGGGGAATGGAAGAATTAATGACGACATTAATGAACAAACGAGTATAATATTGTACGTTTAATGAAATTAATTAATAAAACGCAGCGTGTACTTTAGAATAGAAATAAATACAATAATAACATTTAAGGTCAAAACTTTTAGTATAAATAACATAAAATGTCATGCACTAATGTACAAATACACATATACTACTTATATATATTATAATATGTACCATACAAATTACAAACATCTAAAAATTTAACAATCGAAAAAACAAAAATGTTTTCGCGCTAATATAATATAATAATAGTTAATCGAATACCACTGGGCACCGGTTGCTTTTAAAACCAGACAGGGACAAATGCCCACCTTGCCTCCCCCTCCCCCCCACTAAATGACGCCATTGTGGTGTAACCCTGGCCAAACTCCGCCACTGCCTGTAAACGTTTCACCATAATCCCGAGCTTATCTCCAGACAATATCGTTGGGTTCCAACCACTCGATTTACATAATTATGCTGATATTAAATATTTTAGTGGTTTTTCGCGGTCGTTTGGTGACGAGATAATGTCATTCCGGCAAAATCGTTGTTATTGCTTGCGACGCAGTTAAAATACTAACTTATTTATAGCTTTAAAAAAATTGTAATTAGGTCGGAACTTGTAATGTTATATAGGTAAGGTAATAAGGTATGCCTATAAGATTTCCGCGATAAAGTGTATTATACCAACTATAGAATGTACCAGTACCAGTAGTACCACACTATTCGAATTTAGAGTAGTGCTTCTGGCCTTTAACGATTTAGTTAGGTACAACAGTTTAGAAGATTTTAACGTTTCACGTCGTGTTAAAATATCTTAAATACACATTCAGTGTTAATGGCATTCTGCTATATCGATTATCGTTGCATTCTCTGCTATAATATCAATGGTACTAATCGCGACCTCAACATAACTTGAATTAAATTACGTTTTATATATAGAATCCTAAATATTTATTTGGTTTTATTATCACAAATTCTTGTAAAAAACCATGATACATAGAATATTGTATAATAAAAACACTCTAAATTGCTATTTATATAGTGTGAGTGACTAAGCATGCTCAGTTCAGTTCTCCTTTGAAAAACAGAGTTTGTATCACTACACTCCACATGACATTTTTAAATAGTAAAAGTAATCTCAATAATCTTTATAAGTTTATTTAAAAATTCCAAAAATCAGATTTTGAAAAATTGCGTAACTAGAGAAAAAAAAGTATGAGCACGCTTAATGAATCGCCCTGTAAGGACGATGTAGAAAATAATATTTTCTGCAGTATTGAAACCAGCTTGTTTGTGAATTGCAATAACGTTTCACTCAGCTCAAAATCTCAATAATAATCCTATTAAATATTAATTATAATTAAAGATATTATGAATATTTATTATTTAGTATTTACACAGTTTTTTAGCTGCAGTATGTACTCGACACAACGACTATTATCATATTGTTGTTGTATAATTTAATTTTCCCTTTTTTAGGTTTGATCATAAAAATATTTTATCATTAAATCCAGAAAATATGCAATATGCATACACTATATAATGTTTAATATATTACTATATTTATATATTATTTTAAAAAAATATAAACAAATCACTCAAATCATGAAATATTAACTATGGAGTAATTACAACTATTATTATTTTTTATGTAAACATAATTTACTTTATTAATATATTTAAAGCGACATATTTTGTGTGATGTGAGTACCTAAGTGTATTATTAATTATATCTTATTTGTTTTTCTACTCATTACCTGTAATAAATCATAATAATTAATAAAGTGATCAGTTTTGGTGGGTATACGCGTATTGATTATACAAGCGCGTATACAGCTATTATTAATACTTTATTATTAAATTTGTTGTTTACTTGTTTATTTAATGCTGCTATTATTTACCTCCTACGGATTAATATGAAATTACGTCACTTACTTAATATAGTTAATAGGTACATGTTCTGCTAAAAAGCCTCAACAACTAAATATGATAATTAGAAAAATAAAAAATAATTGATATTATGATTAACCTCTCAAATTCTATACGAGCAATTCAAATTTTAAATCGATACCTGATATGTAACCGTTTATACTCTAATGATAAAACAAATTGGTTGCGCACAGAATGCATAATACATAATATTATAGTCTACAGATCGATATTACGCGTTATGAAAAGTAATTTTTTTCTTATTTTGGCTAGCTACGTAACGCGTATAGAGTAATTATATGATTTAGAAAACGAATAAACTCATTTTTATTTCGGTCAATACATAATAGTAATGTATACGAATGTATGTGAAAGAATATAAAGAACTTTATTCAGTTATTATAATATCCTTGACTTATTTTTTACGGAAAAAGCGCACTAAGATAGTTTTAACTCTAATATTTGACTAGTAAATACTAAGCGAATAACTATTATTAGAGTAGTTATTAAACACACATATTTTTTTAATATTATTATGTATAGATAGAAATATTGAATTAAAAATGAATTATATATGTTATAAACTTATAACTTATAACTAGTTTGGTTGAGAACTATCGATATTCAAAAAGTCAATACCTAGGTATGTAATTTACTTGTATCATTCATATCTAACCTATACATATACATTTATGATTTATGTTATTTATGTATATTTACTCATTGTGTACGTGTAATACCCATGTATTATAATAAATAATAAGATAATAACTCAACTATTAGCTAAAATCTATTTTATGTTGATATAGTACGATAAATAAAATCAAGTAAGGAAAACACAATTTCGAGCCAGCCAACTTCCCGGTTTTCAAACGTGAATCCATATAATTTATGAGTTTAAAATTAAATAGAATTAGTACCTGATTAATTTTATATATTTCGTAATGTTTTAATCAAATTCAAATAAATAAAAAATTTAAATTACAGTATAGGTACTTAAAGTTCAAAATAATTAATTATCGCAGTTGCCTGATAAAACTGTTATTACTGTATGCATTTGCATATATAAGTAGATGTACACAATTATATACGAGAATATTTTTAATTGATAATTTAATGTTATTGATTATAAATTCAAGTATTTATTATAGTCATTAGGTAGTCAATGATAGTACAATATATCAAATTCTAGGAAATTTATATTTTCCAACATTCTTCAGAAAAATAATATTAATAAAATGTTTGCTAGGTATGTTACATTGTTACATTCACGCAGTCACACTATTACCTATATCATATATAATATTATTATATATATATAATAAGAAGGTATATACCTTAATCGGATAAACTATATAACCTTCTTAGTCTATAATGGTTATGTTGGACATTTTTTTAGAGAGGAAATTATTTAGATTCAGTTATCCTTCACGCTACTTATAATGTCATTGATTTGAATATTGATGGATTATAAATTTATATATTATCTATTATTAGGTATATATAATAATATTATATTTCGTGCTTTGTGCATTTTATTAGGTTATCCAACAGATGTTATGTAAATCTCAATATTGGCAATTGTTCCAACGTCTATAATTTTTTTCTTTCTATTTTTTACCATCATAAGATCTCGGTAATACATGGTATTATACTATATGAATGCACAATATAATTTATAATATAGTCGCAGGTTACCTGATTGTGAAATTAACTTTTAAGGTAAAATTTTGAACTAAAAAAAAATACTTTAAACTTAAAGTAGGTAGGTACTCATTACAATGTATGTTTGATGAAACAGATTATTTCATTGTCTTGAAACCCAATTCTATATTTAAAACTTTAAAAGTTTTATCAACAAATATTAAATAGGTACATTTATAAATGATCCAGTTATTTATTATTTGAGAAATTTCTATTTTTTAAAATTAGAAGAGTATGTATTTCCTCCAATAATGGATATGACCTGGTAAAAAAAATACAATCTAATTGGGTAAATTTTGGGGATCTATTGATTCCCCGATTTATACCAAATAGTATTAGTAATGGGAGTTTACCAATTGCGCTCTAAAAATTTTAGGGTTGATAGATCAATTGCGCTCAATACATTTTACATTTCCTTAGGAAAACTTATTAGTTAGTTACTAACCGATTTTTTTGCAAGTATTAATGTATTGTGATATTTCTAGTATTTTACTACCTTTACACTACTTACCACCTATGGATCAAGAGGAGCACTTAACTAAGGTCAACTAAAAAAGTCTTCCAAGTCGGTGGAACTTATAGGCCTTATACAGTTTATTAATGAAAATTAAAATAAAATAATTATTATATATATAGGTAATAGGTGGTTAAATAACAATAATATAATACTAATTTTTTAAATAATAAGTTTGAGCAGGCATTACATTTTTAGGATAATATAATTTGGTTAGTTTACAGAATAATATATAATAACAAATAAAAGTAATTAGGTAAGGTACACTAAATGGTCACAAGTTTGGTTGTCAATTATTCAAAAATTAAATCGTAATTATAAATATAATAAAAATATATATAAAATTATTAACACATCAAATACTGTTGGGAGTATTAATAGGTACATAATAATATTATATTTCACATTTAACATTTTTTCAATAATGATAACACACAATTTTTAAAAATTCTTTTCTCTCTACTATTTTGCCACATTTGTATTTATCGATTTTTTGTTAAAATATGCTCTATTTGAAATATATTTTTTCTAACTATTTTATTGCAATATACGTGCTAGCTGAGTTTCAATAATAACTTTTAAAAAGACAAAACTTTTTTTTTTAAATAGTGTTTCATGGTAATCATAATGATAATTATTCACATATGATATAATTTAACAGTCAACACACCAATGTCTTGAATTCTGATAAATATTACATTAGGTATACCTAAAAAATTATTTGTATATATCTCTAACCCTTATATTAATATATATATTAAAAAAAATATATATTATGTATTAATAAAAACAATTTTATATAATTATAAGAATAAAAAGCACGAAAAACTATTTTTCGAAAAAAAATATTTTAAAGACAGTTGTAATTTAAAAAAAAAATTACGGAACAAACATTTTCACATGATCATATTTTTTCCCTTCTTTCATGTAAATACACATACTATCCATTGTTTGTTACGAAAAATTCAATTTAAACTTATTTAAAAAAGTTTGTAAATATTATTATTTACTAATTAAGGTGAATGCATGCATATTTGCATACAATATAATTATTATTAGTTCTAATAAATTATATATTTTTAAAAGATCGACCAGTTTTATTGTATAGTATAATTTTCTACAATTTTCTTATGTTCTAGAAATAAAAGCATAAATCTACATTGTTCCAAAAAAAATGTGTTACAATTGAACAATTTTGTGACAAAAAAAAAAAATTATAAATATATATATAGACATGTGTGAAAAAAGTCAATGTATTTTTAGAACGCAACAAAGACCTAATATAAGAAATATTGAATTACTTAATGCTAATGAAAAAAAATTGACAATCATTACCACAAACTAATGCTCTTTTTTTTTTAGATACGACATATTCACCAACTTTACCCTTAATCTGATGCCATATAAATAGCCATTTTAATAACACTGATCTTTCTTTAAAAAACTGCTTTTTCTCATGGCTAATAATTATGGGATTTTTTATTTTTATTATTAATAATATTATTTTTTTTTTTATATATAATTTATTGGTAATTTATAAATGACAAACACTGCTAACCCATCTGGTAGTTTTGTTCATAAAACTCGTTTAGGTTTGCGCGGTCATTGATTCAATTTGTCGACTAAGTAAAGTATTTTATAATTCAATCCCAAAAGACATCATCAAGTGCCTTAACTTTGGTTATTCACCCACCCACGGTGTCCAGCCTTCATACAGCAGTGCCAAATTGTCCCGGATTCGTGGCTTCATTTATCACCCAATTAACCTAATAAATGAAATAAAATATACAATAATATATTTAATAATTTTACTAATTAAATTTTTTTAAATATAAAGTATCAATGTTTAAGAATTAAGAATGGACACTCAAACATCGCTTTTTCATATTATAATATTTTAAAGGTTAAAATTTTATAAAAGTTAATTTTACTTTTTTTATATAGATATTACTAAAAAACAATACTGCTGTTGAAAAATTAGATTAAGAGGACATGATGATGCATGTGGTAATTTCTGTCTTACAAACGCACAACATATCAAACCTGCGTTTAGGAAAATCTATTTTGTGTTGTATGTTATAATATTACAGTTAATTGACCTATCATCAAAATTTAAAGGTAAGAATATTATCTGTGTTCTCACTTTCTATATTAATTTTAAGTGTAGAGTTTTGAGCATTTTTAAATTTTTAAAACGCTTTAAGTTTAAAATATAAGAGAACCAGATGAGAACACATTAATATTAATTTCTTTAAATTTGAGTTTAGGTCAACACTCAATATAGTGTAATATTAAAACTAACAACAAAACACGATTCTTCTAAACAAAAATTTGGTATGTATACGTTTGATGGAGCAAAACATACGTGCATTAGTCTTATTCATTAAGAACATTGTTGCTTCTTATTTAAACTTGAGATGGATTTTATATATTGTAACATAGTAAGTATATACTTTGTTTTTTTACTAAATTTTCAATTTTTTAATATATTAGAATTTCTCAAAAATTAAAAATAATGAGTCAAAATACACTCCTTTTAAAAATATCAGAAAATGTATTTTATAGAAACAAAGTAAAAACTAAAAAGTTTTCTTAGAATTTGAAGTTTAAAAAAAAATTGATTTTCACACTATACACAGATCATTCAATTTTTATTACCTGTTCAGTAACAGTTGATCTTCGACCAGGATCTGGATCTCTACCTTCAAGTTTCATTCTTACAGCGTATGCGTTACATTTTTGAACCGCTAGAAAAATGTGTTTAGATATTATCACTATCACCCAACTAAATTGTTTTTAAAATTAAATACCTATCCTGTGTGGGGATCTCTTAGTAATAATCCTTTTCTTGGTGACAACAAATGCTATCCTGACGTACCAAAGGTGGACGTTTATGCTGTTTTATAAGTATCCCTTTTCACCCAAGATTGTTAACCAATCATTGTCTAAACACAAAGACGTATAATTACATAAATTCAATTCCATTAAACTAACACTAAAATATTATTGAGAAATCACAATGATAACAGTATATGAAATAATTAGATTTATTAGATGATTTAACCAGAAATAATTTGAACTGTGTTGTTCACCAAGTCCACTCATAGGTTCCTTGAGGTATAGGGACTACTTTAATAAGGGTTTCTTCTTCTTCTGGCTGCGTCTGGTTATTGATATAATACCAATATTTGTAGCCATGTAACATGCTGTTCTTTCTGATAATCTTCGACCAACTATTAAAAATAATAAAAATCTTAGTATTTATTTTATACAAAATATTGTGTGTATAAACATAAGTTAATGTATGGTTATTGTAGAATAACTAGTAATTACACTTAATTGTATTTAAAGTTGTTTAAAAATCATTATTAGTGTAATATAATACTTGTAAAAAGAAAATATCAGCAGAAATAGCTTCTGAAGTACGGTGAATAATGATTCTGTTTGCAACAAGAACTGACTACTGTCAATATAGAACTGCATAGTTTTTGTTTGGTGTCTATCATTAATTTTTCATGTTTCATTCTGTTTCCAAAATTATTACCATCTAAAATGTTAACATTTACAGTATAAAATGTATTACAAATATTATAATTCACAACTTAATTAACTCCTTATTCCTATATTATTAAACTATCAACATGTTCTTAGTATATTATACCTCTACAACGTTGGGTTTGCCCCTGAAAGCCCTTTTAAACGTTGATCAACATTGATGTCAACGAACTTCTATGTTCCATGTGTTCAATAATTTGAGATTGCATTCCTGCCAATGGCGATAATAATTGTTTATTCCATCACAATTGTACCACGATCTTTAGAAGTAAATGGAATAAAAATTAAATTAATTCAACATTTTGATCAATGTACTCACCAGGAAGAGCAAGTTATCCAAATGTCCACAGCTGGGATAGCATGGGAAAAGCAACGATGGGCTGCATATTGTAATGGCCAATCTTTGTGCCCAACGTCTGGATTGATGAGCTCTGTGTGTCAAATGAGTGTGTCGTTCAATTTTTCACTCCACCTCTTCTAATTTTGTCAAAGAAGATGATAAATCCATTGATTGCCCACGACTGACTTTACCACTTTAATTCTTTCTTCCATACACTTTTGCAGATTTCGTCTAATGGAACTTTACTATCTGCTCCAATATCTCGTTTTTCTAATTCAGCTATAGAACAAACAAAAAATGTATGAAATATAAAAACTGATTGTTTTGGAAACAAATCCTCAAGGAAAAAAAATCACTGTAAAAAATCAGCAGTATAAAAAGTTATATCCATTATAATGCTTCTTAATTGATTATAATAAATTTTAAAATGATAAAATATGAAATAGGTGTAATAGTACTATTATTATATAGTAGGTGCTATGTAAAGAATCAGAATGTTTTTCTTATAATGTAGGTACTAGGTGCAATATTTGAGATAATATTACTCGTTCTGATTTTGGTTCAAGCATATATAGAATGATATATTCATGACCATAGTGAATTTTTAATAGAAATTGTAAGCCTAGAAATAGCCATATCCTATGTATCCATTACAAAAAATTTGTTTGCATGTTACTTTGATTGGGTTGTTCAAATGTGATTTGATAAGTGGTAAACATTAAACATGTTGTATTATTTTATTATTTTCATTACCATAGTTAAAATTTTAATAGTTTTTTTTTTGTCACAAACATTTTTCTTCAGAGCAAAAATACGAAATTGGATGGGATATGAACTACCTTTTGCATAGACATGATTGGATATATACCGTTGTTGGTAAAGAAGTACGATAGGTTATTGATTATACAGTACAGATAATCACCAAAAAATATCAAGTGGCTGTTTTGGATGTAAGGCCACCTTAGATTCCTTTGGTGCGTTGTGGGATCGTTCAAAAAAAGTAAAATATTTTTAATTAAAAGTTAAAAAAAATAAATCTTCATATATCTTTATTTTATTAACTTGAACAGTTTCCTTCTTTCTTTAGCCCTTTCTTGGCAGCTTCTGGAGATGGCAATATGAAGCTGAATGGAAAAAATATTGCCAATGAATCAAGAATCTCCGAAGCGATGATAAAGGTGTGAATATAAATTATTCATTTTTTTTTTTTTTGTCTCGTGTATAGTAGGTTCCTTAATTAAAAGTAACTATTTCAACCCTTAAACGATGTCAAGATAAAAACTAAACTATAAGTATAAAGATTTTTAGCACTACAAATACATTATTTTGTAGATATGTGGTAGTTATATATTAGGTTTCCAGGCAATTTTTATTGATAAACTATTTTTACTGAAAGGTATACTACGCAGAGTTAACTTGTTTTGGTAATAGTTAAATACTATAAGACTTAGTTTAAAATTGCAGCAATGATACTACATTTTGAATATATATAATTTTGGTGTATATCAATGAGGTAAAAAATATATATTAAATAGTTAACATTTATATTTAAGACATTCATTCCCACAATACACTACTTTTTCAGATAGCATTTTTTTTTTTTTTAATATTTAATAAAATAAACTAGTTGGAATAGGAACATTTATTTGTAACCAAAATCTATTTATTTTATTATTTTGACGAGACAATTTAAGTATACAAACAAATTGGTATAAATTATGTCAAACCTGTATAAATTTTAATTTTCTTAGTCTTTAACATAATTGTTCTATAGCAGTGTATACATTTTATATATTTATAATATACCAATAAAACTAATGATAGTTGCACAATTATAAATAAATAATAATAATAATTAATAATTAATACTTAATAATGAAATAATTTGGAAATAATAGAATTGATATTCTAATCATAATTAATAGTACATAATAAATAACAAAAACTGTAAAGAATATTTTCAAAAGTCTTGACACTGTCAGTTAATTTATTAAAGTTTCCATAGAATGCATGTGATTGAATTCAGTCTTCCATTAATAATTTCTGCTGAATTTCCACTTTACCAAAATCATTTGCCAACCCAATACACTGAAAATTATAGTATAAAGGTTAGATATATTGAACAACCATACATCATGTGCCTTACTTCTAATATAATTTGTGGTTTTCGGCATATGAAATGCAATATTCGGCGCAATAGTTTTAACAATATCAAAATATACCAAAACCTCCCCCGAAAGATTGTCACACATAGACGATAAACTGTAGCTTTTATCACTTGAATATTCTGGTCCTCCCCATGGTGGTGACATAAATAATACAAATCCGCTTTTAACTTCGGGTAAATTTGAAAAAAGTCACCAACTACAAAATCAATTTATGAGCAACACCATATATCTCAGCATTATGCCGTGCTAATCTTATCTTTTTCTGGATCATATCACATGCTATAACTAAACACAAATGTTTTTTTAAAACTTATATTTAATTTTTAAGTAAAATATTATGTAACATTGTAAAAATAATACCTCGTTTGCATGTTTTTGCTAGCTGTATAATATTACCCACCAGCTCCACAAAAAGGATCCCCACTAACGTTATTTCTACAACGCTTTGCTATGTGGTAACTTAAAACCTCTGGACAAGACCGAATAGAAGCTCTCTGTAAATAAAAACAAATTTTAAAAACAACAAGATAAACAGAAAATAGTTGAATTACCTGTGTCCAAAAGAATACCGAGATCAGAATTTGCAAACAACAAGTACCTCAGTAACCAGTATTTAATAGGCACTGGTTTATCTCGATGAAGATTCTAATAATACATATAAATAACAAATTTATACTTGTACACCATTTTTTTTTCCATAATGAATTTTAATAATATACTATAATATAATACTTTTTCAAGAAGCTATAGAATTTCATTCAATATAATATAGACAACAGAGCATAATTTTAGACTTATTATCTTGTTTAGTAAAAAGTTAACTCAATACACAAGATTATTTGTAAAAAATAAACTTGTTGAAAGTTCTAAATATTGTAAATAATACGATTGTACACACGAATGTGTATTAAATTTCAGCTATAAATTTGTTGATGATTAATTATTTGCACACCAAATGGAATTACAATTTTTAAATTATACTCAAGAGCTAACTAAAAAGAAAATTTTAAAAGTAATATTAATTTAAATATGTTTCATACTTCAATTTTGTAGTTTTTGTTGTAAGAATTGTTTTCGGGTATGTTTTAGAGTGAATTGGCTTTTGACTTTTGCGTCTTCCATTTTGACTAAATCCATCAGAACTACCTATTGAATTCTAAAATAAAAACATAATATTAAAAATTGTTAGATACTGTAGTTTGTATTTTGATGTTTCAATAAAAATTATAAATTACAGTGATAATGATAAGTATTGGTGAAATACTATTGTTTTTGATATTTTGATTTCTACTTTATATCAGATAAACTATACATTTATAAATGTAGTATTAATATAAAATACAACTCATAACTAAATAACTTACAAATTAAAATTTAAATTTGTCCCAAACTTCTATTTTTTTGTTATAAAAAAAATTGCTAATATAGTTACCTAAACACACACACAGTCTTAATTCTTCTATCACTAATCTAAATTTTTATTCAAATTAAATATTATGATACATGACATATAATCTGAATATAAATGCTTTCTAGTTACTAATATATTTTAGCAAATAAACAAAACATATATTTACTTTTGGTTTTGGTGCAATATAATTTTTCTGACCATATTTGGTAATATGCTTTTAGCGTTTTCATAATAGTATCTGTGATGGATAAAATGTATACATTTTGTCACTATTACACACAAAACCTAGATCTTTAAGAACCACATTAATATTTCCCGAGGGTTTATCGTATTGTCTTAAACAAAATAAAATTAAATCATCCATCATAAGATACTATACAGCCATACAGATACTTGTTTTATAAAGTAATATTTAATAAATACCTACTGTTAAAAATGTCATATTTTATTTTCGGCTTTTCCATAATATTATTTTTAATTTATATTGGTAAACTAAATACAAATCTCATTTGATTGGTTTATGCTTTCATATAACAGACTGCTAACTTCATAACAAATGTACAACTCAACTTATTATATATAATAAACTATGTAAGCACTACATTTTAGTTCGAAAATAACGGTAGGTATATAATTTTTATTATTGTACAGTGAAAATTGTCTAAGGCGGACCCTGAATAAAAAAATATAATATATGAACTATCGAATCAGGAATTCTTCTTTGGTCCCGACGTGTGTTCCTATAGGCGGCCATAGCTTCAAATTATGCACGTCAAACTCAAAAAATGGATCTTTTCTAAAAGTTGAAAACTGATCGATTTTGTAGGCGCCGTATAGTAAAAACCTTGCATAGGTAAACGGGAAACATGATAAGCGCGGGTGTAACAAAAGCCGAAAATTATATAGGTATCTACATAATATAAATACCTACTATAAAGTACGATCTATAAAATCTGAAATGTATATTAAATTTTATTATAAATTTTCTCGTAGTTGTGAAAAACAGTTTGCACTAACGTCTAACAATCGTACATCGAATAGTTTATTTTGTACATAATTACAAATTTCAACAAACTATCGAAAAACTATTTAAAAAAATTATCGAATAGTCATTTTAGCATGTTTTCATACTTAATATTGCTGTATTGTAAAATCGTATACATCATATTTTTTAAAGTCATTTTATTCAATTATTTAATGAAAATTATTTAAACAAATTAATTATAAATATTACTTACAACGTGTAGCTGGTTCGTTCATAGATCGAAGTAGAACGTAGTTTGCGTTATCTGAATAGAAGTTATCATTAGAGGTTTCATTTTTAACAAATGATTTCGACTTCTTTGGAATCTTGCGTACTATAAAATGTAGAACAAAATATTTTGAATTTTTTATTATTTTAAAAGCAGCTAGTATAGGTACAGCTAATATGAAGATAACTCAGACAAAATATTTAAAACTGCAATAGATGTAAATCAGAAATGTAGTTCGGGCGGGGAAAGAGTTAAGCAGGAGCTCACCACCAAAGTCCTAACTTTTCCAAAAAAAACCATTACTTAAAATAAATGTCTATTAACATATTTTTACCTGATTATTTTATTTTAAGAACTTGTATCAGTTGCTTGAAAAAATCCTCCTCCTCAATTAAAAAATATATGTTTACTCAACCGATCAAATTACACGTATCAGGGGCCGTAATCCCCCAAGATCGTATTTTTTTAAAAAAATTGTAAATTTTTGTAAAAAATAAACATATTATAGTATACTGAAAGTTATGACTTAGCCCAACCAGTACAAATCTCCAGAGTCGCCCCTGTCACATAAGGTATTGAAAATTATAAAAATTGTTTCCTATCATTCCTGTTAAGAATAATATGTAAGTACCTTTTATTTGCTTCGAAGTAAGTGCACAGCAGAGTTATATCGTCTCTGGAGTTGCAGTGACGGCGCCCGTACAACACATCGACCAGTTTTCCGGTACACGTATTGAAGTTCGGCTTTTTCAAAAAACGAGTCTTATCGACGGACGGCTCGGGTCGTCTCCATTTCGGAAAGCCATTTTTTTTCGGATCATCCCGATTCACAGGTACGGATTCACTATACGGCATAACTGGACTTAGCGAAGACGATGTGTATATTTGTGTTAATACAATTCGTTCGTGGTCTCCTCATATCTGCCGCGGGTTTATGCGCGGTGCAAAAATATATCGTCCAGTTGTCGGGTACACGTATTCAAGTTCGGTTTTTCTACATAAAGAGTCTTATCGGCGGACGGCTTGGGTCGTCTCCATTTCGGAGAGCCTATTTTTTTCGGATCATCCGATTCACAGGTACGGATTCACTATACGGCATAACTGGACTTAGGGAAGACGATGTGTTATTTGTGTTAATACAATTTCGTTCGTGGTCTCCTCAATATCTGCCGCGGGTTTATGCGCGGTGCAAAAATTATCGTCCAGTTGTTGGGTACACGTATTCAAGTTCGGTTTTTCTACATAACGAGTCTTATTGGCGGACGGCTTGGGTCGTCTCCATTTCGGAGAGCATTTTTTTTTCGGATTATTCCGATTCATAGATACGGATTCACTATACGGCATAATTTGTTTAGCGAAGACATTTTATGTTCGTGTTGACACAGTTCGTTCGTGATTTCAATATCTGTAGCGGGTTTATGCGCGGAGCGAAAATAATAACAATAATGTCAAATTACGTAAATAAATAATGAAGTAGGTGGCGGTCGCCATGCACGTACGATATTATAATAATAATGACAACCCGACAACCGCGGCCGCATTTAGCCAATATAATATTTTAACCGTAAAAGTGTAAGGCTAGATATTATAATAATGTATCATTGTATTAAATATTAATGCGATAGGTACTATAATAATTCATAGAGTTATGAACAAATTTCACTCATATATAAAATATGTGAATATTATTTAATTAGAGTACCTGATACATACTCAAATGGAATAATTTATGAGGATACCTCGTGCCTATATCCAAGCTTTTTACTTGCAAACAATGAAACAAATAGGTACCTACTAGCTCACATAAATAATGTATCGAAAAAATCTATAGCACATTTCAAATGTCTATAAAAAGAACCAAAATAGGTAGGTATTTTGAACAAATATCATCGATATTGAGAGTATAAGTGAAGTGTCCAGTGACTACAGTGCTACTTTATAGTATTTATATTCTTTTATAGTACCCTACTATGCTAATATATAATATTATAATATTATACATAAAAATGTCAACCAGCATGCATGATTATTGCTCACATATTATAATATGTGTAAATATATTATGTAAACCTAATTAAATTTAACCTACACATTTTGTAAGTATAAAAACAAATATTATTCTTTATTTAATAATTTATTTGTAATCATATTTCATAAAAGGTTTTATCCAAAGGCATAGATTACAGGCGCAATTAATTAAATACCAAATAGGTAGATACAATATGCAAATGAACTAATTAATATAATTATAATATTAGTAGTATAGAGTGGATTTTTTGTTATTGATTATCTACTTATCTATATTAAATTTTTTTTCGACATCAACAAAACCAATGGCCGTTATTTTCAAATAGACTATCTCTTCTGATGTCATATCTTCCGTGATTCCTTGAATTAAAGTTATTAAATCTTCGCAGATACAGTTTCACAAGCGTTTTAAACCCACCATTTCTCTATTCAATACCAACGCTTCCAATTTGCGACTACCTATTTTATACCTGGAGCTTGTTAAGTAATTGTTTCCGTTTTATGTAGGTATTTCTAAGTTAATAGAATAGATTGTATTAGTTGCGTGCCGGATTTATTTAATCAGATTATACTAGGTACTAAAAATCTTGCAAGTATACTTACTCAAAAGTAAAAAAAACCAAAAAAACCCAAAAAAGTATTTCACAAAATTATAACAAAACTGTATGCATTTTACTGTAGTATATAATAATAACATGCTCGATGTAACTGAGTAACTTCGTCTTAGACCAATAAAATAAAACGCGAATGCCTGCAAAATCCGAACTAATTTTATAAGTGTTCGGTAATTATGTCCAACGATAATAAAATAACAATATGCATCATTTAATAATATACATAATATGTAATACTGCTTATAAATTAGTTATGACACTTATAAAGAACCATAGACCTTACCTCGGTGTGAGGTCTATGCTGTGAACTAGGGAAGAGGGTGTATCAAAACCGCATACACATTATAAAACAACCACCAATAGATACATTTTAAAATTTTCTATTCTGTAATTTCAAATTTATCTGTTCTGTTTCACAGCAACTATTACATACGATCTAAAACCGTGAAAAAACTGAGGCGGGAATGATGGGGTGCACCAAAGTTGGTTGTTTGGTCGTTTCGAACCGTCTTTTTGCGGAAGAACACGCCATTCGGAAACACATATATTTGGAACTGTATTTTATTGAATCAATTATTTCTTTGGAATCGTATACACTAAACTGTTTAAAATAAATATATGTATCGGATTGTCGAACTCGAAAGCATATTTTTAAGGACAATTTTATATTTTTTTGGAAATATATATTATGGTTACGGACTTAGCTTACGGTATAGGTGCGGTTCCGATCAAATACATCTCCAACAAAATATAGCCCTCTCAAAGTCTCAACCCACCTGCAGGCACTAAGTTTCCATCCCATATAGCCATGTAGGTATTATTGTATTAATATCATGGATTACCAATCTCAAAACTGAAGCCATCAAACAAAACATTAGACAATTTTCAACAACAGCTCAGAATTAAAATGTTGGTTGGACATAAGCGTGTGCAGAATTTCTGGCAGGGTAGTCATATACACATAAGTATACATAAAACATTAAAACACGCACATATTACGTATATATAATATTCATATTCACGCCAAAGTTATAAAAACTAATTTGGATGGGGTAACATCATTTAACTAAATTTACCATAGTTATGATTGACTATCAATTATCATAATAATAATATTGAATATTGAGGGGGGCCGGGAAGAGTTCGCAGAGTAGTCAAGTGCCTACCATGACTACCCTGTGCCCACGATTATAACTATAGTCTATACCTATATTGATAATTATCTTATGCTCATAAGCGCAACCGGCACAATTGAATTGGATTCCAAATACAAGTAACAAGTAGTCAATATTTTACTCTTAATAAGTATCTTTGAATTGGCTCGATACCTTTTTTTTTCAAAAATATATATGGTTACAAAATGTTATTTTATAATAGTCATCTTTGTCAGCAGTGTTAAGCCCAGGTAAATTGTTTTTCATATAGATAAAGATAAAGATAATACCTATACTAAAAATATCTATTTAATTATTTTAATAGATATAAGATAAATCATAATTATTAATCTAGTACCTACTACTTACCAAATCATAGACTTATAATATACTGTGTACCTAAACCTAATATAGTAATAAATATATTTTTTTTACACAAAATTATTTAATGAATGTGGTACAAAAATCTTACAAGAGTGCACATGGAGAAAAAATAAAAGCTAAACAATAAATAAAAAATTAAAACATACGTTACGAGTATCATTATTAAATTTGTATCAGCTGATATAGCTTTGTTATATTTGCAGACATTTAATTCAACATTTAACATTTAATTCATTCCCGAATATCAACAAAGATAATAATAAATTTGCTATACAAGTAGTTGACCATAATAATAATCATAATGATCGTATGTGGTGTTATATTAAACTGCAAGAGGGATGTTATAAATTAAAGATATTAAATCGAGCATGGAACAGTAGAAAATTATGGAACAGATAATATTTATATGAAAAATGCAAACTGGTTAACATTGAATTTCGGTTGATCCTGACGATTTCAGATCATACATAAAATGTAATAGAATACTTGGAAAAACACTTTGAAATTTTACATAGCATCCCTTTTGACAATAAAAAAATCTATTATTTCGTAATTTGTGTTCTGTAATTGAAATAATTATTTCAGTTTTAAAATAAGGTTTGTTGCGGGGAAAAAAATTAGTGTGTACACAGTAAATATTTTAGAGTGTGCAAAATCCCTGTAATTTTAAAATACGGTAAATATTATGTGTAAGGGGAGAATTTGTGGACAAAAAATGTGAAATCTCCCTGTAAAATGCTATACAGTAAATATTTTTGTGTGAGCGGCAAATCGGTGGACAACGAGTGTGAAATCTCCCCGTGATTTTTGTTACGGTAAAATCCTCGCTTGAACGTTGTGAAATTACCGCGGTGAAAAAAAAAACGTACTGAGAACATACAAATGTATACTACTTAAGTATATTATTTTGACGCAATGTCATGTGCTTGACGGTAGGTACTGCAGGCGCTGCAGAAGTTGATGTTGTTCATGAATTTGTCTAAGACGTCCATTATGATTGTTTCCAATTTTCCATTTCATATGTGTCGTTTATTTTTTTTGTGATTCAGCCATTTTCTAAGGTAAATTGTTCGCGTGTAGGTAGTCAGACAAGACGATTCCGAATTTCGTCCTAGGCCGTCGCCGATAATTTAAAACAACCATCGTTTATTAGTAAATAGTAGCCAGAAAACCATCATATTATTATTATTGATCGACCTGCAACATTGGCTGGATTTCGGGCCCGTTTATTTTTCCAAACACCATTATTTGTATTATATTATATTGATATACCAAAACTGTATACTTACCTACGCGTTATAACGCAATAGGTATACTATAATTATATTCCTTATAATATTGTAACGATGATTTATTTATCGATCTGCATTATGTGTACTGTTATACACGTTTTATACTTTTTTAGGTGTGAAGTCTTTTAGATTCTGCTACTATTTATTGTGTGTTTGTGTAGATTGTAGGTACAAACATATACTGCAAGCAGAGTCACTAAATATTCAAAGTCTAAGTCACTAAATAAAATGTTATAGGTATTAGCCGCCATCCGTGCAGACGTCTCACCGCACTGTTCGGTAACGCGTACCTATACATGACGAGTGATGTCGACGCTCAATTTTGGACGTGTGATGATTTCTAAAGATTTTTTTAACGTTATACGTGCCGTAGATGTTTTGAGCATTTCGCGATAATTTGGAACTCAATTCAATGTTATCCCTATTTGGTGTATTCCAGAGCCTAAATTGAAATTTCCTGTAGTTTTGAAAGCATTGAGAAAAACAACATAAAAAAGTTGAGCAAGAGGGTGTCGCTCTGCTGCACAGTAGATTACAAGTGGTGTAATGGATGGTGTTAAATTTGAGTTCATGATTTAATATCATTGTATAAGAAAACGATTTTGGGCGAAGACGTCAGTCATGCAGCCTATGATATTCCTAAGTATATTAATGATATTATATTGTGAATAAAGTATATATATATAACCTATTTATGTAGATCCTTTTTTTAATTTTCAATCCTTAGCTATAAAAGTTGAAAATGTTATAATTTATAATTACAAAATAATTATTAAATTTTAAATATAATAGTTGTTATCAAAATTTGAACTTTAAATGCTTATAAAAAAAAACTGTGGCCTATGTTGGTATTTTTAATATTACGTAAACAGCTTAAAAAAGTCAAAATATTTTCATAATTGTATGGTGTATAGAAATTGAAAATATAAGCATCATCAGTAATTGTCATGTATCTACAGTTATTTGTTTTTAAAATTACAACAAAATAACAATATCGCTACATGAGGAAGAGGAACCGAGTGAATATCCAATCTTGTAAAAAATATTTAAAAAAAATTAAAAAAAATGCTCAAATGCATACTGCGTGATCAAAATATGTGTATAATAAAAATAACGTTTCATAAAATCCCGATACTGTTATAAAATATATTGAAACTTAAGACATAAAGTAGTAAAATTTTAAGTTTAAGGTAATCATAATATTTGTATTTTATATGTTTTAAGAATAATAATAATTTGAGCGTAGCAATTTAGAATAATATAATTTGAAAACAAGCGCAATTGGTATATTGACCGTAAAATATAAGAGGCGCAATTGGTACACCGACCCTAAAATATATGCAGCGCAATTGGTATATTAACCCAAAAATAAAAATTTTGTTTTAGGCGCAATTGGTCCATGCCCTTGGTAATAGGTTAATAATATTGGTGAAGGTTTGAAGTTAATGAGACAATATGGATGAGGGATGGGACTGATATCTCCCTCATTATAATCGAACTTATTACCTACTTGTAAACACAAAAATTATAATATTTTGAACTATATCAATGGATAACATCTTATTGCTTGAGTACACGCACTATTTTTAATATTTATTATTAATATTAGATGTATACTTTTTATGTTATGTATAAAAATATAGGTTAGTAGTATATTAGTATGTACCTATTTTTACACAGTACTCACATACTATTATAATTTAATATTTCTAATATATGTACTTACCAATTAGTTTCAAGTACAATTATTATTATTTTTCTTATTAATTATTGATAAATCATTTATTTGAAAACTTTTAGTTTTTTTGAGGTGCGTGCCTAAATATGCACAACATTCACATCCGAATATCAATTTGATGTTCGTAAAAATACCGATAACGTTCAATCGGTTCACGGCGTTTTCCAACATTTTAAGCAATGGAAATTATTACGAAGAGCACAAGTGTTCATAAACTATATATTAGGAATTGAATATATAATACATTATCAAAGTATTTTTCTTTATAGTTAATTGGCATTTAGCTTTATAGTTTCATTACTAATATAGCCAACCCTCTTTATTAATAAGTACCTAACTATCCACCCCCTGTATAATAATATATTAATTTTCTATGGACAAACCAAGGATCACGGACAGGCAACCAAATGTACACACATTTTTCTGTCATATATTTTTTTTAATAAAATTATTGTTAATCTTAAGATTATCGTGGTTATTGATATGGAACATCTAATACGGCGGGTGAGGCCGGCTGTTGACGTTGCGACGTATTTATTACGTCGCTTGTTATCACTCATTTTCTTCGGTAATCTAACAGATAAAACAATAAGACATAATATAAGTTTGATGTATGACATTTTTTATTTTTTTATTAGTTATCCCGCTGCAACATAGACTATTGAGTGGTTATTACTTATTTGTAGTAGGTTTTTAATTGTGGGGGTGTTAGTTAGAACACATGCGTATATGTGACGAGGATTTGTCACAAGAACCCGGGTGGTGGTAAACCATCCGGGAACTATAGTGGCACAGACTGATTCTTGACTTCAGAACGCGTTTTTTGACTGAAGCCAACCACCGCGCCACACCAGGTCATCATATTATATCAACACATATTATGCCTACGCAGTGCATATTTAATCGTTTTTATATATTGTTACGGTGTAGGTACTAATACTCGTTTTGGTGACAACGAAATTCAAATTAAATCAGAATAATGTTTCTTTTTAATCGAAAAATGAATAAATATTAATATAAATTTACATAGGGCAGCGCATTTCATAGAATTCAATCACGAGTGGGTTTGTTTACATCGAAATATACCATTGAGAATTTATTTTCCTAAACACAGCATAATAATATATAAAATATAGTATCTACATAATATATTCATAAAATCATAAAATATGCGACTCATTCATAAAACTCAAATAAGAAGAATGTTGTTTTTTTGTTGTTTTAGTTCCAATTCCATAATATTATTCATGGACTGCATTGTACGCAATTTATATTTAAATTGTATACTGTTATGAAACAATCTATTATTCAAGTATAATTTTCAAATAAACGTCGCGACGCCTCCTAATGTTTTTCATAGAAATGGTTTTTATTGTTTTTTATCATAATTGTGTTTATAATACGAATGGGTGTTTTAAACTTTTAAATGAATTAATATTATTTTCAGATTTACATCGAGAACGTAGGTTCGTTACCAAGTTTACGACGAACAACTGTACAGTGTTTGTGGACATTGGTTATATAATAGCAATAACAGGTTAAATAACACATATTTACAATTTAAAATTATAAACTATATTATTATTATAGTTATATACAGATATACGAAAAATTGTATTTACCCATTATATAAATAATTAAGTGGTTAAAATATTTATCAATTATTCATCAAGTTATTAATTTCATTTCTTACTTAACTGCTGTGATATTGTTCCCTTTAAGGCAGTGGTGCGCAACCTTTTTTGATCCACGACCCCCCAAAATAATTTATTTTTAATACGACCCCCCAAAGTAATTTATTTTTAATACGACCCCCCCTCCTACCAACATTATGTAAGTGTGTAATTTAATTTTACTTAATAGTCTTAATGTATACACACATTTTATTCATATACATTAAATCGTTAATTTTAGAGCAGTTTTAATATTTCTTTAATTTATTAATCAAACAAAAAAAAAAAATACAAAATTAGAGTTTTATAATCTAAAATTAAAAAATGTATCAATAATGATAATCAAAATTTTAATATTTTAAAATTATAAAATTACTTTTTAATTATTTTAATGAGAGACTAGCTTGTATTGTAGACATGATTGATTCTATGTTTGGTTTGATATTGTCGGTCGTTTAATTAAAATTTATCCATATCGTTTTAGTTTATATATTATAAAATATTAAAATATTAAAAATGTTAGTTTAAATAATTCTAAATACAAATAATTATTACAAGCTATACAAAATTATAAGCATTAATACGATCAACTCAACGGCTCGTAATGACTATCGGACTATTTCATAATAACCGTAAGATTAAAAAATTACTGATTAAATTCAATTAAAAATAACCCATATACTGCGTGGTTCAATAGAACTTGTTATCGCAACATTAAGATATGATAATGTCATAATATTACGATTGACACAGCCATCAACGGTACAAAATAATTTTACTTTGTATAAAACTATAAAATAATATACAATATACGTAGTATAAAACTTTTTTCATTTGGTGATTACTGGCGACCCCCTAATAAAATTTCGAGACCCCTTAGGGGTCGCGACCCCCAGGTTGCGCACCACTGCCTTTAAGGTTATACAACTATATAATAAGATGTAGAAAAAAATTATTCCGATGTCACATCGTAGTTCATACATTTCAGTGGCGTTAGTATAAAAATTTGTCCTCAATGCGACACACTTAAAGGGCCATTCTCCTTTTCGGAATAAATGTAAAAGAAAAATCTAAGTTTATATGTATTTAATGGTGTATTTTATAAGTCAGTTATAACAGTTAAAATTTTACTTTACGAGCTTTTAAATTAGCAAAGTTGTCAAGAATCTGCGTAACGTCCATGCGGGCTTCCTGTGTGGCTTCAACGTGGCTTCCTATAAATATTATTCTGAAAATGTATCTATAACGGACCTATATAACAATACAAGATTAATTTTATCAATATAATACTATAATATTATTATTATTGATGCAATATATCTATTCTACAGATGAAGAATATTGTATAGGTATTGTGTATTTTATGTAAAGATATAGTCGATATACAATAATTTATTTAAGAAATAGGAATGAATAATAAATAATAATATATTAATATTATATAATATTTATATCAACTTTGGCCGCTATTGGTCGCATTGACGATTATCGACAGTGTATAATATATCATGTTCCTATCTACAATAGTTATTGACTTATGATTTTAATTTTTTAATTTTTTAATAATTCATCATCGCGTACACAATGGATTTTCTCATCATTTACGACAAGATAATTTTATCCGACGGTGTTAACCTAACCGGTGATCACATATCGAACATCATGAGCTTCAGGGAGACTGCAGGGACTTATGCCGGACGGTTTTAAATTTGATTTGATTTACAAGTTGTTAACATAATATACGTGAATTATGCAGTTTACAAAATTATAGTATTGTGTTGCTATACATTTCCGGGACAGCCGACGGTTAAATAATAATTATTTCGTACTGTTACAATGTTATAGAGAAACATTAATTATTATTAATGTCGTGGCAATAAATTGTTATTAGTAAATAGTAGTAACAATATGATAACACGCACGCGTCCTATGTTTACACACACACAATATTTTAATGTTGACGTGTGCACGATGTACAGTGTACATATAATAATATATAATGATATCAATGATTGTAACTATGTCGAAATACGCAATGAGAAAGGTGTGACACGACCAATTGGTTCTAATTAGATGCATCCGCTGCAGTCGATGCAGTTGCCTAACGTCCAATAATAAAATATCGTGTGTTCGAGTAAATAAAATATATTTTTACCGCTTGTATCGTTGGTAATTTTTTAAGCCTATTGTTGTTCAAATATAATGATGTCGAATAAAAATTATAATTTCAAATTGATAAGTTAAATTTGATGAAAAAAAAACTGAAATAAATATTACTCTATCCATCTGGCAACAGTCATAAATCATAATATAATATAGAGAAATGCCATCGATTACACATAAGCTATTGGGATGTTTAAAAAACAAACTACAAACAACAATTATTTATTAGTTATTACACTTAAGATAAATCGGATTCAACGGAGAGAAGGGTCGTAGTGTAGAGGCAGTCTTGTTAAGTATTCGAATACTTGTCTTTAAATATTTTTTTTTTATTTCAAATACTTTTCAAATTCAATTTGACCAATGTATTTTAAATACTTAAAAAATAATTTCCATTTGTATTTTTATTCTAGAATTCTAAATACTTTTTTTCATTCTAGTGGTCTACTCCAAATTCCAATTACCAATATTTCGGAATGTATACTATATCACCGAATTATTTTTATTTTATTTTTCCGCAGTTAACATAATACTATTATTGAATTTTAGAAAAAGGATAATTTTTCCACAGTTCACATAAAGCCCTCGATATTATTTAAGTCTATAGAAAAATCAAAAAAATCTTCGATTGTCTTCACTTTTACTAAAGATGAATGCCATATCGCGATTTTAAATCAACATTTATACCTATATCGGCTATCCTACCTCTACAGTCACAAAAATGAAATAATGGACATTTATTATTTTGTTTTACGTTTCAGAACATAAGCTTAGAACATCTTATATCCCCGTTGTGTCCGCCTGTCCGTTAGTTGATAATTATAATATATTTATATATAATAAATAAATGAACGATTGTTGATTATTAAGATATTTATTTATTATCCGTAGTTACTGTACATATTGTTACGATTGTTTGTATAAAGATATTTAATTACGATTGTTGATGTTAAGATAACTACTTATTGTATAAATATTTAATATGGATTCATACTAACCAAAATATAGATACTAGTGCACTACCAAATTCTGCTGAATTATATTTGGAATATTATTACTAGTATATTGCTTGTATTAAAATACGTTTGGAAACCGGGAATTTACCACGCTCGAAGATACGCAGAATGAGTTTTCCTTTATTGTTTAGTTAATATTATTGTCTTATACAGTTTCTCTAATTTCCCTAATTCTTTCTCTGTTCATCTAAACTTGATACTGTACTGTATAATAAATGCATTTTTGAAAATATTATGAAATTAACTGTGGAAAACATCGATGATAATAATAAAATATATTAATACTAATTTATTATACAAGTAAAATAATAATAGAAGTGTTAAATTATGATCGATTTAACCAGTTAAATTGGAGTATTTATTTATATTCTAAAATATTTTGTAATTATTGGATAATACAGTAAAATCTGAGGAATGCGCTGTTTCGTATTTTCAGACGGAACTATCCGTGTTTTTGTTTTCTGGTCAAACACCCTAAACCACCACCACATCGATCCTCTGTTGGCGGCAACAGTACTCAATATAATATTGCAATATATAAAACACCACAACAAAGCAAAAAGCATTTTACGATGGCAAATGCAATAAAACCCCGCACTCCGTGCAGCACAAGGTCGACCTCTGCCGCCGCCCAACATCGACGACGGCAACAGCTGCTGAACAGCCTCCGCCGCCGTCGGTACAACAACAACAACAACAACAATGCCGTACGTCGTGTACAATAAAAATAGTAATAATATTTTACTACTATATTGTAACTACGTAGTAAGCGCAAACTACGCGAAAAGGTTGCGCGCGGACAAGATTGTGTAATCCAAGTATTATACATCCTCCGAGATCACCAGGGTCCTAGCAACCGCGCCGTCGCCGCCGAGGTTTGGCCGCGCGCGTTGGCGGTTATCGTTCGCGGCAGAATATTCGCGGTAGCGGCGGCGATTCGATCGTCATAGTACCCTAGTGCTCGCGGCCCAGACATCGGTGGCTGGCCGCGACCCGACCTAAATTTCGACCGCTCCAGTCCCGTTTTGAATCCCACAGGCCACAACCCATCACTCCGACCGCTGATGACGGCCGCCCACGAGCGACATTTCCGTATTCGCTCGGCACAGTGATTATTATGAAATTTCTTTTTGTAAATTTCATTCTGTCCGATCGCGATATTTAATGTTTAGCACAAATTTAAAATTATTTTCAGAAGCGCTGAAATTGGACGATTCACCTTATGGATTTAAATGAATTATTCGGTAGCCCGTTGAAATGGTTTTCTATGTGGGTTAGTGGGCAGTAAACTACGCCGCCTTGTCGTTTAATTTATTGTCGTCGTAGGTTTCTGCAGATTAGTGACTTCGATTCCGATTAGTTACTTCGGTTAGCCTCTAAATTATTTAATCCAAGGACGTACGCAGAAAAAAGTGTCAGTGTTGTTTTTTGATTTTTGAAAATCTGATGGAAAAAATTATGATTTTTTTTGAATGAACATAATATATTACGTTTTATCAAAATAAAATAACAATCCTAATCAAGAAAAATAATTAAAAAGTAGGTCTTACAATACTTAATTTTTCTAATATATAATAGAGACATATAATACCTATAACTGCCATATGGGTAAAAATATTTAATAAAAATAATTGTTTGAACAAAAAATACCCCTCTGCGTACTTGCCTGATTTAATCATATGTTTTATAATTAGTATATCGTTTCGTCCATTGCAATATTGTACCAATTTTACCAAAATATACCAACAAGTATATAACTTATATCAATTTATTTCGGGGTAATAATGAATTTATACTCATATAAATATATAATATACTATCAATATAAAACAGTTGCCGGCATTGTATAAATAAAATTATCGACGATCGTTCAATATTGAAATGAGCTGATTATTTTGGTAATAAAATAATATTTGTAATTTGTATAAATGGACATGACGTGGTCATTATGATGAAATAATAAAAAAAAAGATCGTAAAATCATATTACATAAATCATGTACACCCTTACTTAGGCAGTTAGGCCCGAATAAATCAGTTATGATAGTAATCGAATATGATAGTGTATAACTCGATGGGTACGATCAAATTTTTTATTAGATATGCTATTAAATGTATTAAAGTATTAAATGTAATTGTTCTAATTAATTTAAACGGGCATGGGCTGTTAAGTTCTACAACTAGGTGGGCCGATACTTATCCTATCCGGTTCTGCCCTTACAGACGTACTAAGCGTGGTGAGTTGCGTTTGCGTAAAAGGACTTACGATAAAATAATAACAAACAACGATAGAATAACGAAATATGCGATAATGCCATTATTCATTTACTCGCGATTATAATATGAATATATAATATATATTATAATTTATAACCAATAACCGTAACTCATTACTACTCGCCCACGGTTTAAAACGTGCCACATCGGACAAACTCAACAACAGCCATGGTCAGACATTAATAAATAAACGATTTCGTCCGTATAATATAGTATATTATCCTATAATAATATCAATAAATACACAAATATATCAATCATGACAAAATGCATCGGACAACGGCCAACGAGTGAAATTAAGTTCAACACGATAAAATTTGTACCGTGCTCGCTGGAGCATGATAAAAAAAATGCACTATACATAATAAGAAATCGTTTTAATTGATAATAAATAATTTTTCAAAAAAAAAATGTCAAAAAAATGGCAACCTGCGAACAGCAGGGCCGTTTCTGGGATGTGTGGGACACGCGCGGTTCGGATTGCATACGGGTACAACAACAAGTGCCTCTCTGTGCGGAAGAAACCCAATTGCGCGTCGTAGGATTGTGTCGGGACACTGCGACCGGGCGGCACTGGCGGCGGCATCGGGAGTGTCCTCCAACCGCGACACCGGAACATGTGATGGAACACGCATGAGCAGATCGGCCTAAACTTCACTCAGGGATCGATGTTCAGCATGCCATCACTGGACACACCACTCCCATCGATGTCTACGCAATCCGCGGTATATATACTATGCATTCAAGAGTAAACATTACAAAGGAGAGAATTTTGGCCCAACGTCCGTCCCGTGACTATTGGGTGACCTAAGTCGCCAGGCCAGGGGTCGGTGGATGGTCCGACAAACGACACATCGATTAAAGCGACGCGCGAGTCGGTCCGACCGATAACCGACCGATCGCAACCGATTTTCTGACGAGCCGCAATCGGATCGGCCGACAGGGGCGATTACTGTAGACGCCGGCCGCGGCGTACGACGAACCGAACGATCACCAACAGATGGCGAGTCGGTCGGAACGGTGGCGGCTCCGACGTGATGGATTGAAACGTTGCGGTGGCGGGATATTATTTGGTTACAGTATACAAAGTTAGTATTACTAACTACTTCATATATGAACAGTATTTCAAATATTTTACAACACAATAACTAAAATTGTTATTCTTCGTTTAAATATCTAATTTGAACATAAAATATCTATAAAAAAACAAGTTAGGATCATTTAGTGCGAGTACTAAATTCCTGATTTCTAAACGTACTTTAAATTTTGATACAATGCAATAAACTATATAATTCCGAATACAATTTAAAAAGAATTTGGTAACCTTAATATTTTTAATAGTTTGAATCTATATTAAATACTTATAGTTTAAACAATAAATAATTACTTAAAAACCATCAATCGTTATTAAATACCTCAATACAAACAACGTAACTATGTAAATTAGCCAAGAACAGTTGTAATGAATAAATAAATATCTTAATATCAACAAATAACAATCGTTACTATAATCGTAGCTAGCTAATAACACAACTATCTAGCTAATGGACCGCGGACAGACGGACACAACGGGATAAATGTAAAGTGTTCTAAACTTAAGTTCAGTAACCTAAAACTGTCTTTATATATATTTCTATATATTTTTTTTTACTGAATTATTTTAAAAAGTATTGAGCATTTTCAATGTTGTCTCTCAAAAGTCAAAAATACAAACTAGATCCAATTTACTATCAGAAACCACCCTCAAAGTTAAAATCGAATTTTTTTTTTCAACTTTTCGCGTACACAGGTACAAAAAAAACACTTATCATTGTAAAATCAATACATTATTTATCGCTCCGCTCAGAATCATTACCGTAATTAAATATTTGTTAAACTAAAAATACATGATTATACATTTTATTATGTGGGTGCTTTTATTAATAATTTGGAGTTAATTTTTAAATTGAATTAAAAATGAGAGGATAATTTTGGGGGGCTTCTTGATATTCAATGTCAATTTTTCATAGTATAGTTTTAACATTTCGGGGTCACTGAGTGATAGTAGTGAAAAAATCAAAGATACCTGCACAAACATACTCGCAGTACTATAGTGCCGCAGTAACAGCGGTGGAGGTTGTCGCGTGCCTGCAGATAAGTACCAGTACTGTGGTCAAAGTAAAAGATACCACTGCAACTTGCGAGCTTACTCAGTAGGTACTGATTAAATAACGACAGTAGTTGATTATATAAGCATTTAAAGTACCAGTACTACAGTGGCGGCAGTGAAAGATACCATAAGCCTGCTCAGTGCCCAGTACCTGCACCAGTACAACGGCTGCGATGAACGATAGGTATCTAAAGCCCACCTTATTCTGGTGCAATGGCGACCGTGGAACAGACTTCTGCATGCCCATCTAACGTACTGCCAGTCTGAATCCAATATTGAGATTTGAGACGGACGAAATTAAATGATTCGGTTGGAAGCGTCACTGGTATAAATATAAAAATATGATCACGTAGATCTATTTTTTGTTTGCTCATTAGTAATTTACTACATGAGAAAACCTGTAATTTTGGATTCATGTCTTTGGTTGTTTCCGGCAACTAGCTGCACTTTCAGTGTAATGATCATAGCATTACTCTAAGGGTTATAGTGATCACCACTAATCATTCGGTCGGTATCAGTGGCGAATACAGACGACGCCGGCACACAACGAATAGAACGACTGAGACCACCAACAGATGGCGAGACAATCGAGACGTCGGCCGACCGTGGCGGCGGGACATTTTAATATAATATTATTTATGTCCAACGTGCCGACAAATATCGTTTTTCCTGCACCGATGTTTTTTTTCGTCCTTCGAAATTGGCGAAACCGGATTCCGCTAATCAACTATTTTGTTTTGTTTGAGGACTGGAACCATTGTTCTAATTACAAATTCTAATTGGATTATACGTGCATTCAAATTTTAATTGAAATAAATTTAAAAATGATAGCTGTGCCCAATAAAAGAATTAAACATTTGAAAAAATGTACAAAACACCTTAAAACCATGTGAAACTGTCAACTAAAGTCTAAAAGTACTTACTTAGAAAGTACTTAATGATTTTGCGGTGACCTGGACGGCTTATTTACAACCAGAAATTCCCAAAGACACGAAGTCTAAAAGTACAGGTTTTTTAACACATAAAAATAAACAAACAAAAAATAAATCTGCGTGACCATATTTTAAACCACTGGTTCTTGGAACCTAATCGGTTAATTTCTTCTGCCTCGAAATTGGAATCAAGCTGGCCCATAGAACCGACCACGTCAGGTCGGCTTGCAGGAGTCTGCTTCATTTCTACTACTGCACCAGAATAATGTATATCGTCCATCGCCATTTCATCAGTACTGGGTGAGCTTACAGAGGTATCTTTTACTGAGACCATAGTACTGGTACTTATCGGGCCTGTAACACCCTCCACCTCCGTCATTGCAGCACTAGTACTGGGAAGGTTTATGATATTCTCAACTGCCTGTACTGCACCGGATTCGCGCGATACTCTAACTACCGCCGATGTAATCAACAACTCTGGACCGAAATCGTATGGTTTTCTGTGTACCATCGACGCTTCCAATGCCGCTTCGTCGACGCATCTTTTATGTGCTTTGAACGAACATACTACATAAAACCATAAAAAAACAATTTCATATTTGGTTATTTGGTGAGTTTTCTGATTTAGAATTTCATGTCACCCTATACGTAGATGTTAGGTATATATATACTATCACATTCTCTAATAGATAACGGCCAATATCGTTCTTCTTTGCATATTTCACATATTTGTATTGGATCAAATATATTCCGGTACCGCTTCATGCCACTTAATTTACAAGTCAATTTACCATTTACTATTCCAGAACAACGTACTCTATAAGACGCATGAAAATAAATTAATTGTAATAAACAATTTTAAAACATTAAATTTGTAAATCCCTTACATTGTCGTTCTCCACGGCATGTACATGTCGAAGTCGTTTTCAAATAAAGTTTCCTAGAATATAGAAAGCACAAAAAAATATTTATATACATCAAAATATATATAATAAATAATGATATAAAATATTGTTTGAATAATAATGACGGCGCCCCATATTAAACACACGTATTTACGTAGAAAACATATATAAAAAAGGATAACATTTAACATTTTCTATAGCAACCGATATTTTAAGCCTATATACAAAATAAAATATCGTGCTAGAAAATACAAATCACAACTTCGAGTGATTATTTTATGTCTTATATGTTAGGACTACCACCGAGTTATATAACTTCATTAAAGATTTAAAAAAATAAATCCATCCATCAGCACGATCGGAGAATAGTTTTTTGTAAGCTCAGGTCATAATATTATTATACAGGTAAACCTGTTGCGCCGTGTCACTTGCACACTCGGTTATTCTTAGTCAATTTCATAATTAAGATATTTATAAAATAATATATCAGCAGAATGATATTTTAGAATAATCGGTAAATTATACTCTTACAGTTTTACGTATTTTCCGTTTTGTATACAGGTTCAGTAGGTCAACGAGCTGAAAACACTATACACGGGTCGTGATTTTAGTACAACATTTATTATATATAGATATATAACATATTATACGCATTCCGTTGTAGTTTTATTTTTATTTATATTAAAAATAAACGCCTCGCTAATCGCCACCTCCAATACAATGTACAATAATATATATATGACATGTTGTAAGTACTAAACAGACAAAACACAAGTTTATTTATCACTTATTTACTAGGTATACACATATTAATGCGACCCTCAGAATATTTTTAAGATCGTGCACTGCGCATTAAGTAACACTATATAATAAACGTCAAATAATTGTTGAGATGTACCACGTAATAATGATTACATTTATAATACGTACGATTATAGGTCTCCGACGAAAACGCGTACCTAGGTATAATATGAAATAACCTAATGAAGCAGATAATACGTGCGCTTATGATGTGTACACATAATATGACATTATTACCTTAATATGATAATATTATTATATAATAATACATTTGTAGTTTATGCGTATAATTCAGTACGAGTATATACATACACTATATTATATTAATACCTACGATGAGTTTATAGGTATCTGCAATCCTGCAAGTATGCGTCGTATTCACTATTCCATCGTGTGCACGAAGACGTGTATCCATACATAGGTACATCAGCGGAATTAATGTATATTAGCTGTAAGCCGAAAAGAAACAAATAAAACATACACATTTTGTATATTATTATAATTTTATACGAATACGGAATACACGACGTGATGCATAATATAATACCTATTATAATGTATCCATATGGGTATGGAGTATATAGACTATATATATACTCTATAAGTAGGTAAGTCGTTTATATATTGCTTGTTCGATATCGTGTTTTCATATTATTTTAACACGGCGGGTTCGATGTCGATATAATATAATAATATGTATTATGTATTATATATTTATATGTATTAGTGTATTAATACACTAGGTAATTACCTATGTATAACACGACCATGCCAATTTGCACCGTATAGTCTTGTTCGCGTGCTCTTCGACAAGCGGCCGGTGGTATAGGTCATGCCCCAGTGGAATCGTTATAAAATTATTATGTACAATAAACTTACACACAATAATAATATTAGTATGTTGAAAAACCTTTTTTCTTATCTATACAAAACGACTAAAAATTTCAAAAATAATTTTAATAATCCTTTGACGGCATATAAATGCATCATAGTTCAGAAGATATCTAATCTAATATAGGCCTGTCAATCTAAGTGAACAGTAAACTCATCGTTTAAAAGTAAACGCCAATTATGAGACGCGACTGACGAAAAACAGAATGTTATATATGTATAATATTGGTAGGTACACGCGAGAAATCAACGCCCACCAATAATGCCGCAGTAAAGGCGCGAATATATTATACTATTATATTATACGCACACAACTTTGTAATTAATTCTGCTGGCGCGTGTATATATTTTTTAACATGTCCGTATGATATTAACATATTATGTTTATACCTAAACGTTTTTTATTTATGTCAATTATAATATAGCCTATTATTTATAGGATCTTCGAGATTAACTCGTCGTGACGTCCACCGCGGCGATTTTACGCATTATAAAATGTAATAATATCATAGCGCACATGGCGCGCGAAAGTCGTCTATAATAAATATTATAATAAAATATAATAATAATATTTGTAACGAGACGTTGTTGCATCGACCGGCGCCGTCACTGCAACAACGATATGCGAATAATATTATTTCTATACACTAGTACACAGGTACCTGCCTATTATAATAATATATTAGCTATAGTATTATTAAAGTGTATTACCAGGTGCCAGAGATGTGCGGCAATTAACGATATTGTGAAAGTATCGAGATTAAAAAATATAGGTAAGAATTCTGCCGATTGAAAGCGTGATGCGTCCTATTATAGAACCGCTATGTAAATTTTAATAAGGAATACCAATATAAAATTGTACAAATTATAAAACTATACACGTGGGATTGGAAATGGCGGTAGGGTACGGGATAAATTGCAATTATCGAGAATTTAACTAATTGAACGAATTATATAAGTATGCCTACCTAATTTTTGCTTTTTTTTTTTACATTATGTTCTAAGAAGTTATATAATATAAAAGCAATTGAAGTGGATTAGGTAGGTATCTACCTAGCTAGTTATCTTTATATTCTTTATAGGTACGTATTTTTTCTTTGGAATTTATATTATAATATCATAATATTTTATAGTTTCATGTTTACTTTCAAGTGTTCCATCCCAATAAATATTACAGTACATCAGTGATAGGCTAACTGGGCAACGGATGCGGCCCGCAAACCATTTTTCACTGTCTCGTGCTACATTTCAATTTAGTTTATAAAAATATAAAATGTTAGATTTTTCTGTATTTTATTTTATTATATTTATAAAATTATTAAAACCGATATAATGTTTATCGTAAAACGTAGATATAAATTCTTATCTAGTATTGAACTATTAAATGTAAATAATATTATATTATTTATAGGGGTATAGTTAACATTAGGTTTTTTTTTAGCTTTCTATGTTCCTGGCCCGCTAGATTTTCACACATTCAAAATTGACCCTCTAGTAGCATCGAGTTGCCCATCCCTGCAATATATTAAAGACCTACGAGGTTTCGAGGAGATTGCGTTTTGCTTGCTGAGATCTCGAGAAATCAAGTCCCACAATATATACGTCAATAATATTGTAAATTTTAATTAACTGCATATATATATCTATATATGTTTATGTATATGTTATTGTAAAATTATTCTTGTATGTACGTAAAGTAATTAAAATTTCATTGGATTCATTTATTTAACGTAGAGGTCGGCAACAATTATTGCACCAAGAGCTACAGAAAAGTAAAAAATTTTTTATTTATGGTGGGGACTGATCATCCGTGGTTGTTAATACTTTAAATTATGTAAGACAAACATGTTCAACAAACTGCAGTAAATTGTATTAATTTTTACGCGGCCCATACGAAATTATTTGCAGGCAGCGCTGTTTCCGATTCCCGATTTTATATTTTCGTATTAGTAGTTAGTACTTATGTATATGTATTAGAATATTATTTATTTATTTAAATCTATTTTGCGATTTTGAAAGCAGTTTTCCAGGGACGCGTGAAGACTGACTATTCAGTATTCGAGTCGGTCCTACAGTGGTGGAAACAATAGCATTAATGTATTATTACGTACCTATGTGTATATAGAATACTGAAAAATAATAATAATAATCACAATAAATTATAGTTAAAATATGATGTCAACCCATTTTCTAATTGCTAAGGGCTCACGTGGCCTGGGCCACCGGGAAACCAGGGGATTCCTGATGTCCTGACTATTATTGACATAATCGATTACCTGGATGGCTTGACAGCCATCTTCTATAATACATTTTTGTTTGTTTAAAATATTCAGTATTAACTTAAGAAATTGTAACTTTACATAGTATCAACTATCTACGCCTAATTAGAGTAAAATGTTGAGTGTTTTAAGTTTATATGGCAATTAACTACTATCTAATATAAATAATATTGATAGCCGATTGGTATTGTTATAAAATGGTAGTCAGCCTAGCGTACCCCGGGTACGGGCATTATGATGACATATATACTAAATAGTATATAGTACTACATTACCAGTCGTATAATAATTATTAAATTTATTTTTTTGTTTATTTTTCTAAAACAAGAGGACAAGGTATGTGTATGGCGTTTGCCTCGCCCTTAAGTCTAGGTGTGTATCGTGTCAAGTGCAAGTTTATACACAAAGCCGATTATATATTATATAAACATAACATATAATATATTATATTTTCCTCTTTCAATGTCGTGCGCGCACGCGTGGTTTTCGTTGAGACGACCTCCAATATAATATTATAAATTATAAAAGTATATTACAAACGAATATGGTGAGCTATACATTGTGATGTTTTTGGATCCATTGCGGATTATTGAGAGACACTCCCGAAAAAAAAACCTATTCCGCCGACATTCCGTACCTGACCCACTCGATCGGATGTTTGCGCCGCCGCCGCGGGAGATACGATTGAGATATTATGATACAATATATTATAATATACACTATAAAATATATGTACCTACAATCTACATAATATATATATCTATATAATATATTATGTATATTGTATATAATATTAAATATAGTATATAGCTGTCGCATATATGATGCAGCTCCGCAGGCATTTATTATTGTATATGAGGCGCGCGCCCACGGGTCCCACGCGGAATACGCGTAATAAAATACGACTTATATTATTGTAAGTTATTATTCGTTGCCGAACGCGATTATGAGATACAGATTGCAACGCGTCTTACACTCTAAGACTTAACCACTGCTAGTGTGCTTTTAAAAAATCTATTACATCGTAAAAGAGATTCACAGCCATTAAATTACATAATATATGATTCATATGCATACAATTTTTCGGTTTAGCTAAACTCAAATCAAAACATTTACGATTTTTGTTTTGGTCACTAATTATTTTCATAAAGTCATCAAAATATATAGTGAGGGATAAACGTTTAAACAGTTGTAGGCGGGCTTACACGGAAACTAAAACCTTAAGACACCATTTATGCGAAGTCACGGTACATATTATGTATAGCTGCTATATGTTATATACTTATATAATATAATATGAAAGGGATGTTTATTACCTTTATTTATTATAGGTATATTTACTTTATTATATACGCTGCGTCATTACATTTTGTGACTGCAGGTGTATCGCTAGGTATTTTATAAATATATTATGTTTTAATCGCCTTTGCAGGGTTTGTGCAGGTGCACAGATAGCGACAGCAATTCCCGCCGTTTGGACGATACACACAGCAGGCTTATAGCATTTATGAAGTACGTGGTCAAGCAAACCAAACACAGTTCCTGAACAACGAACACCAACACGAAAGCCAAGTAAAATGTGGACACATTGGCCGCGATCACCAGGTAGTAGTGGATGTTTACGAGCTTATCACTGTTTGAACAACCTGCAGAAATTCAAAAGTATAAACAAACGTTACATGATAGGTAGTTACAAAAATGCAAACAACTAAATATTGATATGTATAGGTAAACATAATATAGATCTGGCAGGGCCAGATTTAAGGGGGGCACGGGCCCGGGGCCCACACAAGCTTCAATTAATAAGAGGCTCTCACAAAATAAGTACTTTTGGCAGTAAGTTTACCTTATATTGGCTTTGGGGCCCCACAACCCAAAATCCAGCCCTGTGTATAGGTGAGTCAAAAGTGTATAGTTAGAGACAGAGGTATATAATAATAGATAAAACGGCTAATCACAGCTTTTATTTTGTATTCATTAAAATTAAATATCGAAATGCATTTTAAAACTATGCACATAACTTTCTGTAAAATTTGTTTCCTGAAATATTATAATTTATAATTGAAAACGTTATTTTTATCAGTTAATGAATTTAATTAGTTTCCTGAATTTGGCAGGTACATTATATTTGTATAGATTTTCGGAAATATTACAAAACCAATACGATTAAGCAATTAAGATATTTTTTAAGAGACAACGATTTTATTGTATTGGTCTAAATATAATATTTCCATCATGATAATATAATAATTATTATTTATTACGTATTGCCTATAATATTAATTATTAATATACGTACTCAACGTGAATGACAGGGTGTAGAATAACATTCCCGTGAGTCCATTGGGCACGTTGAAAGCGGAATCTTCGCCGAATATATATCTGACGATCCCAAAACCTTTGGCGTATCTGTAAATATAACATTATACTGATAAATCTTATAAATATAATCTTTATAAATAACTTTTTATAGTAACACCCAACATTATTGTTTTTATTGTGTGAACATCGGTTAAATTTTTTATTTTATTATCGTCTAACGGTGTATTCTATAGTTTATACTTTATTGTGCCAATATTATGCTGCTCGAGGATTAACGTTTCGATTTTGATCAATAATATTAATGAGCATAAAAATATTAAATAAGTCAACAATTTTAATAAAGTATATTTTTTGTGTGTTGTACCTAGCTATATAATATTATTATTGTTGTACTAAATGCGATAAATAAAACAACCATTTTCAGCTGTATTGAGATTTCTAAAAAAAAATAGAATCTTTGAATTTAAATAAAATAATAAAAAACAATCTTTTTTAAAAAATTATTTTAAACAAAATACTGTAAACCGATGTAAACTTATACTTTACTGATGTAAAAACGAATAAAATGCAAAAAAATTTTGGCCCATGGGGGGATCGAACCCACGACCTTCGCGTTATTAGCACGACGCTCTAACCAACTGAGCTAATGGGCCGACGAGATTCAAAGGCCGATTTTTGACAAATTCAATGAAAACTGTGACATGTAGTCATAAAAGTGACAAAACATACCACTTTTATATTCAAACATTAATGAGTAGTTATTTGATAAAACTAATTCGGATGTTAACGCATTTTTAATTATTTAAGAGGACATTGCATGACAAGTTTATCCGTTTTACACTCCATCTACCGCATATACCTATTTATATCTGAGTAAATATATATAACGACATAACAAAGAAAATGTTACGTTTAGAAAATATAATTTTACTCTGTAATTTATAATATTGAGTGACCTATTATCAAATTAAAAAGTAAGAATATTATCCATCATGTCCAACGTAGGCTTTTTTGATATTTTATTTACCAGTTTGCAATTTTCTGTAAAATGGATTGCCCTGAACGTAAAACGTGTAACCTATATTATTCGGTAGTAAGACGGAGCCAACAAGCAGGAACAGCTCTCTAAATACTATTGCTGGTGATATTGAATTAATTATAATACGCATTACTTAATGATTGCAATATTAAACGTGATAAACGGCTCTATGTCTTTACCACTTTACTCATCGTACGTTGAAAATCAAATTTTAAAACGAGTTCAAATGATAAATGATTTATTATTATTCCATATTGGACATGATAATACAACAATACAATATGATATGTATATCTAAATAATAATAATAATATTAATGTTATCGTTGTTGCTACCGTAAAAAACACCTACTGCAAACCCGTGTAGTTAAATTAGTGAACATGCGTGTATTACGTTTTGTATTTTACAAGGCGCATGTCTTGTGTTCGATTTTTTGGATAAATAATAAAATATTGTTTTCATTACAAAACAATTAAATTCAATTGTTGATTATTTTATGTAGTCATAATATTATTAATCGGAATAATTTATTAGCTAATATTATAGTAGAATTTTATAAAAAATTTTAAATTTTTTATTAAAATATATAAAATAATGTACTTCTTCTTATGTAAAAAAATACATAAATCAATTGATGCTGTCTGTAATAACAAAAAAATAATTAATGACATTGTAAAAATAGGCCTAATTAGTAATTAGTAACTAACAATTTTTATATGGCTCATATAAACACCCAACGATAATAATTATAAAACTATTACACTATTACACTTTAGACAAACTGATTAACATACCGACAATAGTCGTATATTGTGCACCTTATGCCCTTGTACCTGTTGTAAAATAATCTAAATACAACATGTTGGGGAATTTGCACAGATAGCGTTGGTCCAGTATTATCGTTTATTGTATTTATATTTTTCAAAATATTTTACTGCTATTTACATTTAATTATCAACGTTTATAATATTTAATCAGTTTAACAAGTGAAAAAAATTAATAAAATACAGCATAGTTATTGTTAAGACTAATATTTATTTGTAGTATTCAATAAGTTGATTATTTTATCAGATCATTTAATTTTACGGCAGAAATAAAAGAATTTTTAGATTTCAAAATAATAATTCATTTGAATGACAAAGCTTTTGTTTTTAAGACATTACAGCAAACAGCTACGATTGTGGTATACTGGTACATACAATTTAAGAACTATAAAGAATCAAATAAAATAATATAATATCCTTGATATTTGATGACACCTAATACCTACATTAAGTTTTCATTTTTAGATGCCGAATGTCAGTGATAATATACATGATTTATTTACTATTTGCATAATAAGTGAAAAATTATAAATTACTTTTACCAGATTTTGCCACTTTTTATACTCTTTGAAAATGTGTGGCCTTATTTATCAACCATCAGTTATTATACTATATGTTTATATGTAGGTACCTATATGTTACTTACAAAATATATTAAAATACCTAACCTAACCGAAGCTAATCAAGCCAAACTTAATGGCTAACATGATATATTAATATGCCGTTGTTTATGAGATCTTAAAATGTTTAATACACAATACTTACATTATTTATTATACTTTTAAACTTTTTAAGCCTATTGCGTTTTGATACAATATAATATTAGGTTTATATTATTGTTATTATTAGACTATTTACTATTTTGTATACTGAAACAGAAAAAATTAATTTCCTGTTCAGTTGGTGAAAGACATGAGGAAACTGTTCACATTATGACGAAGTCCAAAGTCAGAAGGATTAAAAATGCATAAGATCATACAATTTGTTTAAATGTTAACAACCCGGGTGGCTCCTGGATCTTTCATCCGGACGATAGTATATTAGGTAAGTATCATTAAATATACAATTTTAACTGAGTTCAAGTTAAAATGAATGTGGCAATATAAATTGTAAGCACGTTGGTCGAGTGTTTACATACACTAATACACTATTATATGTTTATAACATCATAATTTAATAAAATAAAATTCTTATAATATCTTGACTATTCAGTTTTTAATTAATTTGTTGCGGGATAACTATAGATTATTATATCATAAAATAGCGTACTATTTACAGTTTAACTTAAAAACTCTGTTTAAACAAAGAGTAGATACTATATTACTATTGTATATTATTTAAAAACTAAAACTAAAAACGTCGATACTTTTTTTTGTAAGTTTCTATTTACAATTTCAATTTTGTAGATCGTTTGTTTTTTTTTAAATGCTAAGCACGAATACGTTGTGTTTTTATTGACGATTCAATCGCACCGTTATATTAATCACTATATACATTACCGCAACTGAATAAATATATAATTGATATACCTAGGTATAATACCTGAAATTTGAATATCTGTTTCAACAATATGTTATAATGTGGTTGTTTTATAATATTTATAACATAATATAGTATAATTATACACTTACGGTGAAATAAACGCTGAAGAACATTTAACGTATTCCCTGAGGTCACACAATGGCTCAAAATCCGGATCATTTTCCAGTGAGATTTCCACATACAGTGCATACGCAGCCACGCAAAAGCCGACCAACGCGTAAGCCTTGATGATCCTGTTGACCGTACTGAGCTGGACCATGTTTCGACGAGTGCGTCGTCCTTTTTCGTAACACTCGGCATTCTGTCACACTAGCACTAACACTATCACACTTACTATTACCTATTATTATGTGTTCGGTCACACGTGAAATTGGATTTATGCAAATACCAATATACCGCGCATTACTTACACTGTATTGCACCAGAAATTATTATTATACTTTACCAGAGGTAACCAGCGTGGCGTGTATCTGGAGGCGGCTGGAGCGTCATATTATTATGTATTTGCATCATATATATATATTAAAATAATATTTTAATATTATGTTTTATTATTTATTTGAGATTGTTGGCTATGATAAAACGTTTAGTAAAATATGTGAATCCGTCAATTATTTCAATGTATGTATAACTGTATAAGTATCTATTATACCTACCTATAATATGACGGTGGAGTTTTTCCATCAACTAAGAAAGTTTCGATTTATTCCTTTAAACATTTTAAAGGGAATCATTGGGAAGAGATATTTTGTGGATCTCTCGAATAGTTTATAAGCAACTGGTGGAATTTGTCTATTGCGCCGCGTTTTTGTCCTGTATTTAATTGTTATTCCATTTACGGATCCCATATTATATACCTATGATAATGTACAATAGGTATACTAACCCAACAAAATAAATTCAATTTCGTATCAAATTTGATCGTACACAATATGAATTAGTATACATATAATATATTATATAGGTATATATCGTATAAACGCATATACAACAAGTAACAAGGGGCGGTGGTATTGGCACCTACCTATGTCATCCGGACGCGTACGAATTTTAAATCGAACGTCCGAACTGTGTATATTATGTAGGTACATATCTGTTGGCTGATACCTATATTGCCATTGCTGTGATGACTACAAATTGGTGGTTCGTCCTACATTTTAATTTAAGATACATCACGCAAGTTTGGCCGAGCGATGTGCATCGAAGAATGTCTTGCGAATTGTGGCAACTCAGATGTCACGATGAATTTTTAACGGATCGAACTATATTAATACCAACTTATATGTTTATGTACCCATGTCACATATACAAACTGTCACGTTAAAACTGTAAAGTGACGCGTATTATATAAAATAACTATAATTACAATATATTCTATTTTTTTATTGATGGTAAACGTCCAGCTTTTCATGCGTGATGTAGATACCAGGAAAACCATTTTAATTTTACGTTTTATAGTGTCTTACAGTCGAATGTTTCGTCAAAATGTAATCATAAAATAATACAAGAGTTTTGTTTTCGATATAGTAATGTATGTTATTTAACACTGTTTTTATAATTATTTATTTACAAAAAAATTCAGATGAAACTCAATTCAAAAAAGTCAGATATTATATCTTATATAGTGTATATAAAAAGAAAATTATTATTATTCTGAGCGGTACATTGCGCTTGAAAATGCAATACTTTATGAAAGAATAACAGGACACATATTTTAATTATTCTAGTTATTTTAAATCTCAGCATATGGTATCCAAAAGATTAGTATTAGGTTTAATTTGTTCGTAAAATGTTCTTCTATTTCTCTGGATAAAAAATACAATTTCTAAGAGTTTCAAGTTATAGTTGATAGGTACTTTTAAAATTAAAAAAAAAAACAGATGAGAATTTTTGTCAAACTATGGTGTAAACTAGCCACTAGGTATTTATTAAAAACGGTGTTTTGCTGGTTTCCTTACGCATTCTTATAAAAAAAAATTATAAGAATTTGCAAAATAATTTTGGTTACTAAAAAATTACCGACTTGCTTGCAATCTAAACACGCGATTTGTTACCGGAAACAGGTGAACCACTGAAAGTCGATCGCACACTCCTTTTACCTGAAAAAAATTATCACTAAGTAATATTATTATATTCCTCACTTCACTCTACAGACTGCACGTCAGTCATAATACCGACACACGTCACACAAAAAATAATAGTTTTTATATAATATTGATTATTGACATATTCCGAATAATAATAGGATTTCATGTGTATTAAGTTTCACGTGCAGCGTTTAGTCACTCTGACTCTAAGCGAGTACTTAATCCGTGTGCGGGATTTTACAACGATAATCAAACGCTTTAAATATGACACTTGAATATCATAGTTTTTTATACCTACTTATTAGGTAGGTATATAGAAGTATAAAACCTAAAATCCCGTAATCGTTGTTAATTTCTGTTTTTAAATATGATATAGCCATATAGGTAAGTATAGGTAGGTACATCATTATTAACTACAAAGCACCGTCGGGGGGTTAAAATGGCAAAGTGTTCAACAATAAAAAAGGTACATATAGGTAATTATGCATAATAAAATATACCTACCTATATTGATTTGATAGGCATATCTTTAAATTTAACAAATCTAAACTAACCTGCATCAATATATATTAAAGTATAGACTATATAATATAAGTACTATAGCCTGTAGCCCGTATAGGTAGGTCTTACTGTCGTAGGTAGGTTAGGATGCCAGGATATATTTAGAATATAATAATCATTAATATAAATAATATTTATGGTATATAATGTGAAAATAATTGAAAATTGTATTACCTACTAAAAATACTATTGATTTAGACAAATTGGTAAATTTTTAAGTATAGAAGTTAGAAAGAATTTCAAAATAATTTATTTGAATGATGTACATATGAACAACATCTTGGCACTCCCGACTTTGATTGTGATTAACTTTTCATATTTCAGTATTTTACACAATATTTATTATTCACACATCACACAAAATCAAAAATAACTGTCTTATGATTAACTAAGTATAATTTATTATAAATTGTATAAAACAAACTTTTATGGAAGACTGAATTGTATTATTATATTATATTCCTATCCAGTGGCGTACGCAGGGGTAGGGTTCTAGGGTTCTGACCACCCCTGAAATTTCTTTTTATTTTATTTATTTGTGTTCTCTCGTTATTTTTTTACGATATTTTAATTTTTAAGTGAGTTATGAGCATTTTCAAATATTAATACTATACATACTCATAACTTACTTAAAAATTAAAATATCGTAAAAAAATAACGAGAGAATACAGATAATGTTAAGGCAACACATGCGGGTACGAATGTCCTCTTATCTTAGTATCCAATGTTACAATATTTTTTCAGGATCAACAAGGTAGCTATTTAAAAAGTAAAAATAAACTATAAAAATTATTGTGTGAGCACTGAGCACCTCTTAAAAAGGCGAATTTTGGAAAATCCTGGTAAGTACTATCGTCTAGTATGTTACCTGCCGCTGCTTCGTTGGTGTAGTATATGCTACCTATACCGTAAAATTATACCTACCAAAAAACGTTTACCTACCGATTATTGGTAAATAACAAATTAACAAAAATATTAATAACAACATTTTGACTGACTGATCAAAATAGAGTCTAAAATATTATAATAGCTGGAGACTTGAAATGTTCATGGTACTTTCGCACCGCCGTGTAGGTGTGCACTAAGAAAGGATTTTGGCACTCGTCTAGTATGCTACCTACCGTAAAATGCTATACCTACAAAAAAACTGTATGCGTATAATATGCTATAGCTACCATAGTTATTTTCATTTAATTTTATTTTATTGCGGGAAAGTACATTTGAGTCATTACGATAAAAAACATATTATGTAACAGTTGTACAAAATTATAGCTAAATTCAGATCAATGGCGAGCATATTATAGTACTTTAAAAGATATAGGTTATCACCATGAAACCGTCAATAATTCCGAGTTTTTTGTTGATCCTTCAACGGGCGCATAAACACAAATTATAGAGTGTAGTTATAGAGTACGAGAGACATGTCAAAACTGAATTGAAACCCGAAGAGCAACAGATTTTTTAGACCGACAATAGAAGAAGAATGTTGGCGGTCCATAAATACGTAACACAACTTATTAGAAGTTTACTTGGATAATGTTAAAATAATATATAATGACGTATAACAATATTATAAAATACTTTACAACGGTGATCATCAGTCATCACTCATCAGCAATACATTCAGTACGTTTTAGTTTGATAAATTTTTATAATAAACTAGTTAATAAATTGAAATAAAACATTCAGTTTTTCTAAAAATTTTAAATTTCCCATGTGACTTATAATTTTTCTCTCCGTAATACCTTATTTTGACTGTTATAATTTACCATTGCCTATTCGAAAACATCGTTTAATTTTTTATGTCTCCGTGAACATATTGTTGCCTTATGGCTTATACCTAGTACGACTTAACACTTAAGTTCGAATATATCATATTGGATTACATAAACAAAATATCAAAAATTTCGGACATTTTTCGTAAATGACTTTACTTAATTATATAATTATGCTATTCTCGAGTCGAACACGGCCCTGCAAACCTGTAATTACTTGGTTAGATTATTACGCCTTTGTGTGTATATCAAGAATTCTTTTTATTCTATGTCTCGCGAGTCGTGATGCACTGCAACATTAAATATAATTCGTTCTGTCCGAGAATTTGTAGAAAAATACTGTCATTGCGTATAAATCGACGTCGATGAGTATATATAAAAAAACTTAATATGCTTACTAGTTTGTTTATACTACTAAACAAAAAAATATATATATGTAGGTATGGGTAATTAGTGATCGTTATTCGCGTTCCATCTTTATTGTCGTAGTTGCCCTCTCCTATTATATGTATGTATAAGTCATATTTGCAATAACCGGTATAATCGCACGTTAGTTTGGCGCGTATTACTTAGTTTAACTTGTCAGTTGGTTTCTGCCCATTCCAAAACCACACTCGACTAAAATATTGAAAAATTATCTAGTATAATTCGATTGCAATATAAATATATTACAATGATTTTCTAATTATCACGTGGTATATTTTTTTTCTATCCAACATATAAGTACCTACAATATAATAAATATTTTCTGTAATTTGAACGTTAAAGACAATTTTTCCTTAATTTTTTGATAATTCGTATATTTTTTAAAATCCCATTGTAAAATATGGCTGTAAATATTAATTCAACGGTTACATTAAACAGTATAATGACCACTCAACTGGACTTGGAAGAATTAAAACTCAACATCGACGATATGTTCTTAGTTATCAATGGAATAATTGTATCCTGTGAGTAAATGACCTTCTTATAATACATAAATATTATACATTATAATATTATATTCAGAACCATATTAAAAAAAAAAATAGTTTTGTTTGAACTGCTTTTTGAATTACCTATATATTATTTGTATATTTTTATTCATTTCAAGTACAAGAAATATTAAAAGCGAATTGATTAACATTAATATATCTCTGAACTATAATTTAATTTAAACATCGATCGAAAAGCTTACAGTGTGAATAGATATTTTAAGCATTTTTCAAAATAATATTCGGGATACTTAGTTTTTAGTAATAACGGTTTATAGAATACTTATAAAATAAGATTTAAAATACCACCCGACGGCCGGCACTCATATTGATTTAGATTGATTTAGTATATTATTAGGTGTACACTGTAGGTACAAGGGATCATTCAAATTGTATACTTCGAAAATGGCGTTGATTCAATAAAAAAAGTATGGTCGATGAAAAATTTGTATTACTATATAGTTGACGTGCCTAAAATACATAAATTATATTTCTTCAGTAAAAACTAAAAAACGCATTCGTGTAAAATTAGAATTGGACATAATATAATACACTAGCTGTAGTATAACCCGCCTTCGTCTGTGAAAAAATAAACAAATATAAAATACGGCGCTATATAAGACTATAAGAATAATTATTTTGGTTTTAGTGAACCTAACCTATATATGAGTTTAAGGACTAATAAGCGTGGATATACATGGTTTTGTGAACTAATGTCTAATTTGACCGAGACAGGCAATCCGCCTGTGATACTTGGTATACTTTCAAACTACTCTCAAAACTTTCCTGATATCTCTAAGAACAATTTGAATTTTCGTCAAAATCAACAAAGTAGTTTTTGAGTACATAAGCTACATGCATTATAGGTACTTACATTAATTTGTATATATAACGATATAACATAGATTATGTAAATGTAAAAGTATATTTTATTTATGTAACAATTAAACAAAAAAAAATTCGATTTTAGTGAGCTAAAACGAAATTTATGTGTGAGCCACCTTATGGCAACCTATATGGGTTAGAAAACAAAGTTGCGAACACTGCCCAAGGCCCAATGAATATTTGTGTAAAATTTGGTGACAGTAGTTCATTAGTCTCTAAGTCTTTAATCAATACAAACTAGCATTCATTTATATACTCATATATAGATAGATAAGTATTATCATATAAAATATATAATATGTATACACTATACCTACGCATATTATGGAGAGTCATTAAAATTTTACGTTATACCAAAATAGTAGTCATATAATAAATTCCCATCTACCTGGTACAAACGTTTATAAAATAGGTAATACATAATTTAAACTTGTATAATTTTAAGGCGATTTTGTATTTGAAACGTTTTTTGTTCGTAGCATATTGCACAAAAAGCATAATGTCTTCAAGGATGGACTCTTCTTTTTAAATATTTTATCGTTATTCTTGTAAAACGACACCTAAGTACAATATCATATATACTGCAGTAAAATCAAATCAAGTAGGTAGTAATACTTTGAAAAACGATTTAGAATTGAATGAAAGTTGACGCAGGTATGCAATTACCTTTTATTTATTAATAATGATAATAAACAGTGTCGGCCTGGCAAACACGGGCCCCTTCTTTTTTTTTAGCATCTCGTAAATTTGTATATTTGCTTGGCGTGTTTCTGTCTATATAGGGAGTAGGGACTCCGCAAAATCAAAATATTTAACCGTATGTAATTTTTAGGCCCAATTTTTCTTTACGGGGCCCAAGTCCGTTCAATATGGGGCCCCTTAAAAAAAACTGATCCATGGGCTTTCGATGTGCCAAGTCGACACTGATAGTAAAATATATTTTATGACCTACGATATTGGTTTTATATTTTATACTTTATGGCATAAAAGCGTAGCCATTGTAATGAAATAAAAATCTCATTCCCAGTCCTACGGTCAATAAAATATTATGCCAAATATTATAATATGTATAACAAGCAATCGAAAAGCCGGTCTAGACTGGCGAAAGTGTGTAAAAATTATATTTGTTTTTAATTTATTCTGTTATTTGCATTGATACGTAATTACGCTTGCATAGATCCACACAATGTAAAAAACAACAGAATAAACCTGAACCTAATAATACATATACATACCTATTACATTTATCGATTGCTGCATTGATGAAGGCCGACTGGGTGACTTTCAGGTACCTATTGAAAACAATACTTATACTTTCTGACGTATAAAATATATTTTGTTACGTAGGTACGTGTTTTCTGGCCTAGTCTAAATTTCTTGCAATTGCATCACGTTAACAAATTTTAGTATTTTACAAATTGTTATTAATTTATTAATATACGCAAATCTGGTCGTCCACTATAGTCACTATACTCGCGTAACTACAGTGTGTAAGGTGTGAAGCCGTTAACTCCGCCAAAGCATTGTATTAAATACGGCAACGTTGATTAAATGTTAAAGGTGGGTACCTACAAACATAGGCGCAAATATTGTTTGGGATTTGGGGAGGGGGGGGGCTAAAGCATTACTTTGATAATATTCAATAAGCTAAAAAAAATGTAGGAAATGTTTAGGGGACTATAAAAATTTTTTGGGGGACTTAGCCCCTAAAGTCCCCCTCCCCTATTTACGCCTTATGCCTACAAACAATATTGCAATACAGCGTATTTTATTCCCGTTCAACATCACCATACAAAAAAATCATCCGATCATTTAGAAGAGCAAAAGTAACGATAGGTGAACTAATAATACTTAATTGAAACAGTAAATTCCGTTTTAAATCTAAATAAGCGACGTGATCACGTGTTCAACACTGAAAATCATACGTCTATTTGACGGCAATTACATATTTGTATATTGAACTCGCGATTCATGATTCGCGTGGTTAAACGATTTAATATTACTTACTAGTTACTAAGACAGTCTTTTGTAGGATATAATACGTAGATACATAACACGACATTATAAGACACATCAGTCCATTGACGGAACTAGTGGCAGGTCTTGTGGGTTAAGTTATTCCAAGTAATAAGTATAACATATAAGCCTCGGTCTCTTCCAACTTGTTTTATTTTTTCATATAAAGTATATTTTATTCATGTAAATAATTAAGTTTACGACAAAATATAGAGCCAAGGTCACGGCCTCTCAAAATAAGTTTATAAAGATATATTATGATTCTTATATCATTACGCGAATCGTACATATAATTATTATTATCTAAGCACAATATTGAATATAGGATGAGTGAATTTGCTCTTTCATTATTTTCTCTCGTCAGATTGCTTTCGCTGCAAATTTTTTTCATTTTCAATCAGAACAGATTTTAAAGTACCTATATATTTTTAAATTTTAAAAATAACTAAAAAACGCTATACACTTTACCTTACAAACATATTGTACAGACATAAATAATGACTATACCATATTGCATTTTTACGAAAACAATAACGACTAAATAAGGTATCGGCCACTCAATAGCATTAATAATCTCGTTTGCTATAAAATTAACTTCTCTAAATAATATTTTTAAAAATCAAAGCGTTCGCCATACATAGGTACAAGGTACATAATATTATATATTGTAATATTGAACATATATAATATTCTACTTATAATATATATATGTATGAACATATATACCTACCTAGATATAACCTATGTAAAATATTGCTATCTCATGCCTAATTTCAAGAAAGGTAGGAGGGGGGGACACGCGTCTGGGTACCTATGTAGTAGGTACATAGGTAGGTACTATAATATGTTATATCACTATTATGTGCGTATATATAGTAAACATATTATTATAAGTTTAACCGGTAAAGCGCACTAAAAACGAACGATTGCGTTAATTAAAGTCAATTGTTTTATGACCGCAACGATGAAGTAAAAAAATGTGTAATAATGACATAGATAGGTACTCAGAAATTATTTCCACGGTATTCTATATCTAAACGATAACGCGAAAGTGCGTGTGGCCCATAGAGTAAAATTCGATTTAAAATTTGAACACGATAATATATGCAATATGATTATAATATGCATTGTTTTTATTGTTTTTAAAGTTAAATTTTCAACGAAATACAATCACTTTGAGTGACTCATTTAGGTACAGTTAGTAGTTAGTTTAATAATTATTATTATTTTAATGTATTCGAGCAAATACGATATGGGTATTTACGTCTCCAGCGCCGTTTTATACGGCTGACTCATTTAAGTATTATCGCCCATTTCATAAAATAACATAATATTATTATTCATTAATTCAATGTAGCCAACGACAATGAGAAGACATTATTAAAATTTATAACCACAATATAATAATATTAATAGGTAATAGAGGGATTATTTTCACGTACCTACCGATATTGAATACACTTTTTTCAATGGACTTGGCGTGTGTGTATAAAATCTTATTGAATATCAAATGTTAATTCTAATATACCGTTATTTACTCTCTGGTTATTGTTGTAAGCCAAATAATAGATATTTTCCACATTGATTTCTTATCAACGATGGTTATTTTTTCGTACGTTTTTAGATTCGAGTGGAAAGATGAATGTACTGATTTTACAATGATGTGTTTTTTTTTAAATTTTTGTGTCTGTACATGATCAGTAGTCGAAATAATGCATCGATTTTCAACTTCAGTATCTTGTTCGAAGCGAATATTATTGGTGCATTGGGGAGGTCAAAATTTAAAATTCCCAATAGTTTTCAAAAACGCCGGGAAAAACAATATACAAAGCATTGTATTTTTATAAGCATTTAAAGTTCGAATTTTGACAAAATTTATCAAATTTAAAATTTAATAATTATTTTGTAGTTAAAAACGTATACAATTTTCAAATTTTATAGCTAAAGATTGAAAATTCAAAACAAGGTAGCTATATAAATAGTTAAATATATAAATTACTTTATTCACAATAATATCATCAAATATACTTATTAATATCATAGGCTGACTGACCGTTTTCGCTCAGAATCGTTTTTCCTGTACAATGATATTATATCATTGAATTCAAATTTAACGCCATCCATTACAGTGATTCACTTGTACACCTACTGTACAGTAGAGCGACATCCACTTACCCACTTTTTTAGTATGATCATTTTAAAATTAAACGAAATTATGTAGGTATCAGTATCATATTATAATGATCAACTGAGCCCGTAACTTTATACTGATGCTATGAATATTTAAAAATGTATATTTTATTCTGCAAAAAAATTATAAAAAATTTTATTATTATATCATCATTATTGTTTATCGGTTAGGTTAAAATAGACGATGTTTCTAATTACAACCTGCAGTAGGTACTTATTACCTATATAATATTATATACCAATCTATGCACAATTTTTTTACAATGGTAGTATCTTAAAAAAAGTAAATAATTTGAACACAAAAGTAATAATGTTTAATTAATTCTTAAAAAATTATTCGTGTTATTACAAACATTTTAAAATTCATTCGAGTTACTGTACACACGTCCTGTAGTTCTCACGCAGTTTTATTTTCATCGCGTACAAGGTCAGATTATTTATCATTAGAATGAAATAATTGTGAGTTTTATTTATAAATACCTAACGGTTAAATTTTCATTTTATAATAACATATATAGTGAGTCCATATCAAAAATGTACCTATTTGTTAAGATAAGTCGTTGGTTAAATACTAGTTAGTTACGAATTACTACGTTGAACAATTTCCTAATTAAGTAATTTAGTTTACATTAGGTAATTTTTAAGTAATTGATTTTATGAAGTAAATTAATACCTAAGTAACTAGCAGTATGCAGGTAAACTGAATGTATCTGGTTTGTCTCCTCGGGTTTACGTCAATTGGTAGTATGAAATTATTAATCGTGGTAAAATTGCTCGTCTGAAATTGGTCGTTTGGTAAATTGGTCGTTTGGAAAATTGATCGTGGTATAATTTTGTATACGGGTTTAAGAACGTTATGAAGGTGCTAATGAACAGTAATCATTATTATATATTATAATTTATATGAACATTGTACCTACACAGATTTTGATAATGAGACATTAATAATATATAAATGTAATATAATGACACCGCTGAGAGAGTAAATAAAATATGCTAAACATACAAAATGTTACATGAATATACATATCAGGGATAGGTATCTTATAACTTAAAATTATTTTCACACATATTTTTTAATATTTTTTTATAATTTTTAATAATTTTTAAGAAAAATTATGATTCTTACATAATAAAAATATTATTTTAAAAACTACTAATTTTCCAAATGACCAATTTTCCAATCACCAATTTCAGATTACAATTTACTACGACTAATTGCATTCAGTCAATTGACTGTACACTAGTTTCCTCATCATTGTGTTAAAAATAAAATCAGTTGCACACTAGATGTAAAATTTAATTACTGTACAATGCATCACCAATTGTAAATATTAAAAAAATCAATAAAAAATATAAATTACAAAAATCAATTCCTAGGATTCTCAAAATTATGAAATTATAGATGATTTCTTATCAATAATTTTTAAATTTAGTTCATACATATTTAGATGATTAAGATTTTACAATCTTATTTTTGATATAGGTATAGGTACATATTCGTATACAAAAATTGTAGGTATGTCTAATATTTATTGTATTAACTGATCATTAATTTTTTTTCCATAAATTATCAAAAGCATATAGGTATACGCCTTAAAACTATATTATCTTTGGTCATGGGACTCCGTGGGCGGTCGGTGATAGGAAAATTTTGCAGCAAGGCGACCCCGACCAAATTTACTGACCCATTTTTTAGATATATATTATTGTGATTTCACGTGTTAGTCGAATTTTACCCTTTTTACTCTCCCGAATAATAATTATGATTTATTAGTAATAACTATAGTAATTGCAGGAAACATAGCAATAATTGAACTACGTTTATTGGATTTCGAGATGATTGAACCCCAAATAAGTGATTTAACAGTCATTAGTATAATATATTACACAGTATTAACGAGTATCATAAATAATAGATGATTAATTATATATTTGCCCCACAGTTAAAAACCACCCAATGGCCGAAGTTGCCACGGGTCAATTAATATATATATAAAAAAAATATATATCATTGTAAATAAAAATAAGTGAATCACGAAGATTTTCCTTTTTAAATTAAAAAATGGTCAAATATCTGGGTGATGGACTCGGTATTATGAAAGTGGGGTAATATATTTTATTATATATACAGGAATTTTACTCCTGTGTTATTGATTCATGAATTAATTTTTATTTTAGGTACAATTAAGTAATATTTAAGAAACTAGATTTAACAAAAATTATAAGAAGTTTTTAGGGCAAATTGGTAATTATTTTCCGATTGTTTACTTTTCTAACTAAACTTTAAATGCATATGAAAAATAATCGTGTTATGTATCTTAAATATTTTTGAACTTCCATAATGAAACGAACCTTGCATTAAATTTTCAATCTCGAAAAATGTTGACTCTTTTTGAGCAACTTATAGCTTTTCAAAATTTTTTTAAATTTTTCTTGACAAAAATCTTTTCCAGTTAGTAAAAATGATTGAAGATTTACTTGACTTTTACTTAGTCAAAAAGCTTTTATCCAGAAAAATTAAAAAAAAATTTGAAGAGCTTTAAGTAGCTTAAAAAAAGTCAAAATTTATCGAAAACGTAACATTCAAACATTTTATTGTAAATGCTAAAATAAATATTTGATAAAAATTCCAAAGGTCAGCTATAGTTATTATAGTTTTTGAGTGACACCAAAAAAAATTAAATTCATTGTAAAATCAATTCATTATTTCGTCCGCTCAGAATCTAAAATTCTAAAATAATAATTTGTATTGTATATACATTAATTATTATATTGATTAAATGTTTAATGTTTGCTTGCAGTTATGCAAGTAGGATTCGCATGTTTAGAAGCTGGATGTGTGCAGCCCAAAAACGTGACTAACATTTTGATGAAAAATATATTGGATTTATGTGAGTACCTATATTATATATAGAATATATCTTATAATTTAGTTTATACACAATTTTCCATGAACTATACAATTTAAAAACTATCGAAAAACGTGATTTAATTAACACTTCATTAAGAGTCACGATTAACAAATGTACAATATAGTGATGAAATTATGGATTTATGCATGGCTTCTACCTATATTATTATTATTTATTATTATCAAATATCAATGAAACAATACAATTATTTTTAATGTGAAGAATTGTGTGTAACGGAGCAGGATATTCCTACCTAGTATTTTTATAAAACTCTTTTTTTGGCATTCCAAAAATAAAATGAAAGCGCCGATAAGTGTGCTTTCAAATTTTAAATCTGACAAAGAGAAATTTTATTTCTTATTTTGAATTTTGTTCAAACAACTGAAAAACTGAAATTACGCCCCTGGTCACTTATATAATATAGTCTGTATGATTAAATTATTAAAAAAAGTAAAATATATATAAATATGTTATTGATGAGATAGAGAAGTGCTTTCGTGTAACTTTTTCGCGTTTCAACGTGTCGTAATTACATTAAAAAAAATTTATATTTTATAATACTTTATTTTAGTCATCTGCGCCCTATCGTACTGGCTGGTGGGATATGGTTTAGCGTACGGTGGTGGTGGTTGTGGATATTACGGCAAGGAATTCTTCGCGGGCGTCGGCATGTCGTCAAGCCAAAACGGAGTGTGGTTCTTCCAGTACGTGTTCGCAGCGACCGCGGCAACCATCATATCGGGGGCTGTGGCCGAGAGATGCAATTTCATCGCTTACATATTCTACAGTGGTATAGTATCGGGTAAGTCTACGTGTTTACAGTATGCTAACTGGTTAAAGTTGGGGGGGGGGGAGCAAAGAGGACTCAATTCCTCTACTTCTGACGGCGGTTAAAAAGCGATCCCTTTAACAAATTATGTTTATACATTATACATACAATTATAAATGGAATGCTTAAAACTATATGGATACCGTACATAGCCTCCCTGGAATTTCCCACTTTAAGCCCTGAGTATGCTATATTTTATATTAATCACAAATAGTGCGTGATTGGATGCACGCACTTTTAGCTAAGATGCCCGGATTGAGTCCTCTAGACTCTTACATATAATGTTGGTAGGAAGGGGGGTCATATTTTCAAAATAAATTATTTTGGCGGGTGTGGATCAAAAAAGGTCGCGCACCACTGCTCTAATAGAGCAACGGTTTTCAACCATAGAGTCAATAATGTTAAATGGGTCGGACCGATTTGATAAGTTTTTGATCAGCATTTTTCTCTAGAGTCTAGAGTTACTGGCACTCCCTGCACACTCATTGGAGGTAATAAGGAGTGATGTATGAGCGTGAGGAAACTATAATCATCCCCACACTCAAAAAAAACTAAAAAAGTTTTTAAAAGTGAACTTTGTATCCCCAAATATGACGGCTATTTATCCAATTCTAACTACCTACATATATATAATGTTTCATACATAATACAATCAGCATACCTAATCATTTAATTGATATTATTATATTGATTTATATTTTTAAAAATCATTTAAATAAGTAAGAAATTATGAAAAAAAAATTTTTTTATTTGAATACTATCTGTATTTTAATACGAGTTTGTAATTTGTGTGCTTCTACATCTTACCACATACAATACATTTATGGAATTTCTATTTCAAGTCCGGCTGATAAAATATATACTGCTTATACTGTATAATATATACTAATATATTATGAATTGTACCACATACATACTGCCTATAATATGTTATTATTAATAATATTTCTACACAAATCACTATTAATATACTATCATATTATCCACGTATATAATTTTTTCAGACTGACGTGATTACTCTTTACAATATCCCCTTAATGAAACTTATCTTGTGTACCACGTCATATTGTTAAGTTAAAGTTATAAAAAAAAATTAACTAGAGATAAAAATATTGTTTTATGCGTACTTACCAGTTATGACTTCCGCATTCCAGGTGTGACGTATCCCATCGCCTCACACTGGATTTGGTCACCCGACGGTTGGTTACTAAAAATTGGGTATTCCGATTTTTCCGGCGCCGGGACCGTGCACCTACTGGCCGGCACCTGTTCATTCGTCGCAGCTTTGTTCATCGGCCCTCGGAACGGACGTTTTAGCACCATTACTACGAACGAATACAACGGACATTCGACGCCGGTGAGCTACTCGACTATGTCTGTTGTATAATATAATTATTATCTGGAAACTGCCCCGGACGATCATAGGTTAATTTTGGTGAGGGCAATGGGTATATATAGTTAGAAACTATAGATATAGTTAGAAATAGATGTTTCTAATCATATAGAAGCTACAGGGACTAGGTATATATAATTTCCCACTTGCAGCTGCAGCAGATTAGATAGTAATATTTTTGTAGCCCGTATTATATAGGTGCATCGACAAGAATATCCTGGAACATTTTTATGTTTAAAAAAAACTTACAAGTTGACAGAGAAACTTATTGTTTAGTGATAAAATAATTACCTGCATAAATATGTTAAAATTGTCTCAGTAAACGTTGTTTGCATTGGCGCATTGCATAGAATGAGTCCATGTCCGCATACAACCATATTTTGGTTATTAATTTATGATATAAATATTAAATAACGCACACACATAAACACAAAGTAATATAGGTACTAATATGCTTTACCTATTTCACATATACAATTTCTTAAATTATTCTTACTATAAATGTTTTATGAAGGTAATAATATAATATGTTATCACATCATATATTTATATAGGTACATTACCTATTAATTAGTTTATATGCTATATAGTATTCGACCATTTAAAAACACAAATTTGTACATAGCTAGTGGCTACGGGGACCCTGTTGCTCATATCAGGCTTTCTGTCATTCAACGGCGCATCCCTGGGTCATATTACCAAACCTGGTGACGGAGTCATAGTGGCAAATAGCGTGGCCAACACAATTTTTGGCGGCAGTGGCGCGGCAGTGGTCATACTGATTATGGCCAAAGCTGGTCTGGTTGGCGAGTCTAGGTGGCCGTTCGCGATGACCATAAACGCCGTCTTGAACGGAATGGTGAGTATAATATTAATAATGATATTAAATATATTTACTTTCTTTACGTATAAATGTATAATATAGTTATATCCTTACTTCAGTAGGTAGCTCATGTTTTAAGGATGTACACAGTATATAGTAATACACAGTAATATATTCCCTATTTACTATAATTTATCACTAGGTATTATTTATACACTATATACTTACTCAGGTGTCGGTATGCGGAGGTGTCAACGAGTACACACATTTTTCTGCAGTGATGGTCGGCATGATTGGTTGTATCATTTACTTAGTTTTGCAATGGGTTGTTCCACGTTTAAAAGGTATTATATAATATTTATACCTACCACTATAGACGTTATTATTATATTATCATTACTGCAAGACTTTAGTATTCCGTACTCTGGTGCGATATTACAATTTACAATATGTCCATATTATATACATAGTCAAAAATATGCCATCCGGTGCCTTAGGCCGGCCTTGATTACTAATTATAACATTATACGGCGCATGTTATCGCAATACCGAGTATATTACACTTAATTTAAAACTGATTTTCGATTAAAATACATTTTTATTTTTATTCAAACGGTCAAGCTTTAATTGTTTTTCATAATGTCCGTTGAAGTTACATAATTATATTATATTTTTTTTAGTGGACGATCCGCTCGAAACTACTGCCGTCCATTTTGGAGGTGGATTGTGGGGAGTGATAGCTACACCGCTTTTTGTGAAAGGAGGGTTTTGGAACAATCCCGATTCTATGCCAGTAAGTACTAAGTTTATGCTTTCATAATATACAAATTTGAGTGTCTTATACAAGGTGCCAAGATGACATGTTCAGTGTCACCCCCATTTGAGATTATAAGCGGAGCAATAAATGTATTGATTTTACAACTTTTTTTAAAATTTTTAAATTTTAATTAATTGAATTTTTTTAAACTATTTTTTGTGTCAGTGTACAGTGTACACGATAAGTAGTCGAAACAACGGTTCGATTTTCAACTTCGTTATCTTGTTTGATGGGAAAGTGAATCTAGTTTGTGCATTGAGGAGGTCAAAATTCCCAGTAATTTTCAAAAGCGCCGTGAAAAACAAAAGAAAAATTAAGGAAAAGCGGGAATTTTTACGCAAAATCTGTTTTCGAGAAAATTGATTTTGGTTTTTGGTGTAACTCTAAAACAAATGAATGTATATACATGAAATTTTCAGTGGTCGTTTATATTTGCATTTTCTATACACGATAAAATTTTTAAAATAATTTGATTTGTTTTGAATTGTTTACGGAGATTTTCAGTTTCCAATTTTTTAATTTTGTTTTTCTATGAATGTCAATAAAATGTTATTTATTGGGTAAAAAAGCTTGAAAATTTAATACAAGACTCTTTACAGTGACATTTAAATAATATTTAAAATCTGGTCACAATTTTTTTTTATAAGCATTTAAAGTTCAAATCTTGACAAAACACATAAAAATCACGTAAATGTGTAAATTATTTTTAGTTAGAAATTTATTAAAATTTGCTTTTTAAAAATGTAATACAAGATTCCTCATAAGTTTGTCTACTATTAAATGTGAATCCCCTTGTTTAGACAATACCTGTGACTTGTGAGAAGATGGAAAACGAGTCTTTAGAAAAACATATAATAAACATTGTTTATATATTTTTTGTTTTCAATATTAAATATGAGGGTTGTTTAGAAATTAGACAATATTACCGTATTATGCATTTATGCATAACTGTAATCAGTCCGATTTGTGTATGAATAAAACAATAAATTATTATATTTTTGATGGGTTAAAAAAATATAGGTAATTTTATTTACACTTTACAGCTATTGAAATCGAATCTAATTGGTGCTGGATCTATTATTGTATGGTCAGTGGTAAACAGTGCAATATTGTTTGGATTCCTTAGAGTATTTGACTTGCTTCGAGTGTCCAAAGAAAAAGAGATTATCGGTAAATTAATATTTTATAAAATCATAATTATTATTATATTTTAGGTGCGTTATACTATAGTAGGTAAGTTAGAGACATAAATACTTTATTGATATTATGTTAATTTATATGGGTGGAGCATATTATTATTTCATATGTTATATAACAGGGATGGGCAACTCAAAGCTACTAGAGGTTCAATTTTGAAGGTGCAAAAATCTAGCGGGCCAGAGAATATGTATATAGAAAGCAAAAAAAAATCTAATGTTAACTATACCCGTATAAATAATATAATATTATTTACATTTAATAGTTCAATACTAGATAAGAATTTAGGTATATCTACATTTTACGATAAACGTTATATCGATTTTAATAATTTTATAAATTTAAAAAAATATAGAAAAATCTGAAAATTTTATATTTTTATCAACTCAATTTAAATGTAGCACGTGAAGCCAGTGAAAAATGATATGCGAGCCTGCAGTCCCTATTATATAACATTATATTTCATGTGCGCGTGTATTTGATTATACAATGTTCTTCCAGGTTTGGACATGAGTCTTCACAAGGAACAAGCATACCCAGTGACCAACATTTTTATTGAAAACGGACATAAAAGTAAGTGGTCAATTGGTGTATAATAACTTACTGTAAATTGTGAAAACTGCATGGTAAATAAATTGTATTATTTTTTTCCAAAAATTTAGTGTTAATCTGTGTTAATGTGTTATACATCATTAAACTTCCATATATAATAGCTTACAGCTGTATAATATTGATGCAAAAAGTAAAACCGAACGAATTATGTGCCTACAGAAAATACTTAATTATAATGGCGAAATTCATTTCCACAATCATACTTTTTTCATTTAACTTTTTAATTCGTTTTCAGGCAACAAAACCACAGTCATCAGACACGCCTACGACAATGTGGCGATGCAACACACCCTCCAACAGTGAGCAAATATCTCACCCTTTGAGTTTATATATTATATGCGAAAACAATATATAATAACTCGTAGAATCATAATCCTACATATAACATAAACATATATGATAGGTGTATTATACATATTATATAACATAATTTTGAATGTTCTATCAGCCAATATAATACTATAAAGGTATATAACGTAGGTAATGTTATATTATATAATTTATTAATTCATTATGTATTATATTGTGTTGTATATAATCTTATGATATCTATATGTGTTGCTCAGGGTACCGGCCCACAGTGGCGTGCCGTCCATTAGGAAGGAGGTTAGTTGCGGTTATACCTCCTCCCCAGATTGTAATTTTTATTTTTAGCCGTCCTACTTAGTACAGGTAGCTCATGAAGATTATATTATATTATAGGTACTATATCAGTACATTCTGTTCCAAAAGAGAAGACACCAAATTTACGTAACAAAACCGGTTGTGGCCGTGGCCGCCTGGTGTCTTCTCTTTTGGAACAGGATATAGCCTATGTACCCTGTTCCAAAAGAGTACCTATACCGTATAGGTACTTTTTATTTGAATAATATGAATTTTAAAAGTACGTTATGATTTAAGATTTTAAGATAAACAGACATCTGTCTGTAGTCAAATGCCTAAAATATGACATAGGTATATATAAGTACTTATTTATTAATCTTACTTACCTAATTACTGTTACAATCTTATGATTATTTCGAAAAAAAAAATGTTTATATTTATATTTTGATGTACCTTATTATATTGTTTAACATGTAACATGTAAGTTCAATGTTCATGCAGTACATAATTACATTTTAAATACCTAGTATTTTATCTATTAAATATTTAAATGTTTAAAGCGTCATCATGCTTTATATTTTTTTATTATAAAAGTATAACTTGTTATAACTAAGCTGTTTATGGTCATTTTCAGTTTCCATTTATTTTAGTTTTTTTTCTATAAATATCAATAAAATTTTATTTGTTGGGTAGAAAAGCTTGACAATTTAATAGAAGGCTCTTAGGTTATTGTTTCAAAGGCAGATGAAAAAAATTAAAAATCCTTGGTAACAGTTTTTATTTATAAGCAATTAAAGTTTAAATCTTGACAAAATACGGAAAAATCACGAAAATTATTTTGAGTAGAGAATTTATAAAGATTTTTCTTTTTAAATCTAAGATTTGAAAATGTAATTCAAGATTATCCATAAGTTTGTCTACCTTTATCAAAAAAAATGTCTACAAGAAAGTCAAATTAAACTTTCATGAGCATTTGAAATTCATATTTTTACAACATTTGATATTTACTCGATTTCTCGTGTAACGATTTTCTTATTTTGTTGTAATTAAAAAAACGCGTAACTTACATTATAATGTAATGTGTTGTCATGTTGTCTGTTTGGTAATCGGTAGTATAGGTAGGTAATATTTGATTTGGATTTTAGACATGGGTTTGGCTGATCTATAAGTGCCGGCTTTTGCTGTGATGTATACATTTTATGTAGTCGTTTCTCTCGGAACTGCCACGTCTCTTCTTACCCCGTTCAGTTTCACCGTCACTCCGTTTGTTCCTCCTCAACTTCGACTCTGTTGTCACCATCTCCCGGTCCCGACACCTGCAGCAGTCTTTCTAGTGCCGTTCACCCGGCCGCTTGCCCGTCCCGACCACAGCAGAACGAACACCGTCCTCACTCACGGGCGGGCCGGTTTCCCGGACGCGGGCAGCATTTCCATGACATTATGCCTTCGGTGGTCCTCCGGCGACGGCTGATCTCCAAACTCGTCCTCGCCGATCCCGATCATATTCTTCGGCTACTGCAAGTGCCGCCTCTGCACGCTATAGTTTTTTTCACCCATCTCCGCCATCGAGCTCGCATCCTTCTCCTCCGCCGCAGGCCGTTCGGCCGCATATTACGTTGTAGTACACCAATCCTAAGCCGTCGTCGCCGCCCAACGAGAACGTGGCCCGGTCACCGCAGAGGAACCCGACCGCGTCCACTCGGGATCGGCCTCGTGGCTTCCAGGTCCGATAGCCCGCCGCTAGTCCTCTCTTTGTCCTCGGTGCAATATGTCTCATTATTGTATAGGCGCCACTCCAGTTCCTGGACATTCCCCGATGATTCTATCTAACTCAACCAGTGTTCCTCTCTACGTTCGTCTGGTATGGGTTTGATCGGACGCCTGTGGTCGTGTACATAATTAATTTTAAAAACTTAAATTTAAACAAGCAAATCTCGTTACTTCGGTCCAAGATATTATTTATAACATTATGGCATTATATTTAATATATTATTTCGTTTTTAGCATTTAAAACGGTAAAGTTGTTTATTCAATTATAGCCAGATGCCTATTATATAGCTGTGTACCTATGTATACGATAATAATGTTATACCTACCTAATAAGTTATAAGTTCCAGAATTAATATGACAATGAACAACGGATATACATTATGGACATAAGCTCAACTAAGGAGAATGGAATGGTGGAGTGGCCATGCATTCTCAAAAGTTACGCATAGCTTCCCTCCCTCCTAAATGAATTAATCTCTGAACTCACATGGTATTATAAAAGTAAAATAAATAAATAAAACATTTAATTTACTTGAATTTTTTTTTGTCATAACCTATGGTAATAAATATATAGATACGGCATACAAAATACTGTATTCGATTGATATAATATAATATGTTGTACTCGTGAAGTGCTTGTGAAATGTACGAGCGTTTATAAAAATAGCATATATTTTTAAGCACATTATAACGATTAGGGGAAAAAAATGTCTACTCGTTCAATATATTCTTACGTCTTAAACTCTTGAAACCTCTCGGAACGTTTCAATGTTTTTTAAACTATATCGTAATAGCCGATAGTTAACTATTATAATATATTAAAGTATTTACGATTGCGTTCGATAATTTGAAAACATATGCGTATTTTTCGTTTATTACGTCATATAATTTGGTATTATAAACAACACTCTTCACCAGGGCCGTTCCTATAGGCCGTGGCGAGCGGGGCCCACCCCCCGAGCCCCGCGCCTTGGACTTCTCGTTTGGCCCCCGGGCTCACGCACATGAACTTTGCCTTCTTTCAGAAATTATTGATAAAGGTACATCACCTTTAAGAGTCTTACAAAAAATCCTTTGCAACAGTGTTGGTGATATTTATCCAAATGTTGCTATAGCATTAAGGATTATGCTCACATTACCAGTTACAACAGCGATAGCAGAAAGATCATTTTCAAAATTGAAGTTGGTAAAAATTTTTTTAAGAACAACATTAAGTCAAGAGAAAACTACAAATTTAGCAATAATATCTATAAAACATGAAATAGTAGACGGATTAAACTTTTATGATGTTATTGACACATTTGCTGATCTCAAATCAAGAAAACTTCATTTTTAATTATTATTGTTATTTCTGTTGTTACCTATAGTAAATAATTTTATTAATCTATTATAAAAATATACAGTAATTTAATCACAGATAATATATACATGTGTATGATGAAATGGTGCAAAATGGTTAGGTGAGGTATTGGTAAAGGTCAAAGCTGGGCAGTAACTAGTTAAAAAATTAAAAATTAGTTAAAAGTTACTTTTTTTGATAACTTTTAACTTAACTAGTTAAAAAAAAAATAGAATGTAGAAAATAACTTAGTAAGAACCTAAGCTATTTCTTTTTATATATAATTGTAACTTAACTCAGTTATTTTGTTAAAATTAAAGTTAATTGTAAAAAGTTATTTATAAAAATTTTCTTATTATGATATATGAACTGTATATTATTTGCATAGTTATTTCTGAGAACCGCCAGGACGGAAGTATATCTACCGACGATTGTAGGAACTTATTTATTACTTATTTGAAATAGGTATAACTAGGAAGTTTATATTTTCTATGAAATAACAACGGTTAAGATGTATTTTACATTGTTACTAGTGTACTGTGCATATTTATAGGTAATAATACAATTTCCAGAACAGACCTAATTAGTAATTTCTGATACGGTGATAATTATTATGCCGTGTTTTCTACAAACTACACTCTACATTCCTATAATATAATATAAGCTTATGTAGTAGTGTGTCAACTGGTGTGAGTGTGTAACTATGATGGTTCCAAGTTTCAACAGTGAATTTAGTCATTCAGCAATGTAATCATTTGAGCGTTTGTTTTACTTTATACCAAAACTAGTTATTTTCCTACGATGAGATAAAAAAAGGAAGTAAAAAAAAAAAAGGTGGGTAAGTGGATGTCACTTGCTGTACAGTAGGTTACAAGTAGGTTACTGTAATGGATGGTGTTAAATTTTAATTCAATGATATAATATAATTGTATAAGAAAAACGATTCTGAGCGAAAACGGTCCGTCAGCCTATGATATTACCAAGTATATTTGATGATATTATTGTGAATAAAGTAATTTATATATAACTTATTTACGTGGAACCTTGTTTTCAATTTTCAATCCTTAGCTACAAAAGTTGAACATTTAATACATTTTTAACTACAAAATAATCATTAAATTTTAAATTTGATAAATTTTGTCAAAATTTAAACTTAAAATGCTTATAAAAAAAATTGTGCCTATATATTTTTAATAATTTTCAACTGCTATTGTAACAATATAGTAGGAGCCTTGTATTCAATTTTCAAGCTTTTTTACCCAACAAATGCAATTTTATCCATATTTATAGAAAAAAAAACTAAAAAAATTCAAAACTGACAATGTCCGTTCAAAGCTCAAAAAGAATCAAATTATTTTCAAAATTTTATCGTGTATAGAAAATGCTAATATAAACATTCAGTGAAATTTTCAAGTATCTACAGTCATATGTTTTTTAATTACAACAAAATAAGAAAATCGTTACACGAGAAATGAAGTGAATATCAAATTTTATAAAAATATGAATTTCAAATGCTCATAAAAATTAAATTTAACTTTCTTGTAGACATTTTTTTTTTTGATAAAGGTAGATAAACTTATGGATAATCTTGTATTATATTTTCAAATCTTAGATTGAAAAATATTCATAAGCCTTTGAAACAATAACCTAGGAGCCTTGTATTAAATTTTCAAGCTTTTCTACCCAACAAATAAAATTTTATTGATATTTATAGAAAAAAAACTAAAATAAATGGAAACTGAAAATGATCATAAACAGCTCAAAATATTTTGAAAATGTTATGGTGTATAGAAAATGCTAATATAAACATTCAGTCAAAATTTCATGTACAGTTAGGGTACAGTCATTTGTTTTAGAGTTCACTAAAAACCAAAATCGATTTTCTTGAAAACCGATTTGCGTAAAAATTCTTGTTTTTCTTAATTTTTATTTTGTTTTTCCGTTCGCTTTTGAAAACTATTAGGAAATTTTAAATTTTGACCTCCCAAAAGTACCAACTAGATTCACTTTCCCATCGAACAAGATACAGAAGTTCAAAATCAAAGCATTGTTTCGATTACAAATCGTGTACACAGACACAAAAATAAAAAAACACACATAATTGTAAAATCATATGTGATTTTAACTATACATTTTTTTTTGTAAATATACAATAGTATGGAAAACATTTTGATGTATCCAATACAGTTTAAAACCTTATTTAATTTTTATAAACCAATAATAAATTAGAAGGCATGGATAAAAATTAAAATGGATGGACATGGATAAAAATTAAAATGGATGGACATGGACAAAATATGGAAAATGGTTAAATTAATTCTTATAAATAAACATGACACTGTAAACTTAATAGTTATGATTTACTATGGGAAATATCACGAAAATGTCATAAGTAAAATCGTAATTATCTAGAGGTAATATTGTTTTGTTAACAATATTCATATGAAAGTTTATTTCATTCAATACATATTAAGGATTTTGTACCCATAAGTAGTCTATAATTTTGAGATAGATTTGGAAAAATATGAGACGACAAAGTTTACAAAAATTGAAGTATGAGTAAATTATAGATGGAAAATAACAAGTTAAAAAAAATGTTATTAAAATACTATAAATATAGAAAAATATGATTGATTAAAATCATTTGAATGGTACAGCAACTATAGCTTACAATTTCTGATTATAGCTCTTTTTTCATATATGAAGTTAAAGTTAAGTTATTCATACATTGAAATAGACTTAAGCACATAAAAAGTAAAACTCATTTAACAGTAACTTAGTTGATCATCTGAAGATTGAAATTATACAACTATTAAATATTAACCATACATGAAAAATGATACTTATCAATTTGTTTTTAAAAGATTTGTTGATAAAAGTAAATTTATTAACCATTAAACATTAAGCCATTAAGATAATAACTAATAACATTATAATGTGTTCTACTATTCTCATGTCAGTTTTTCTTATTATTTGTATAAAAAATGTATAAATGTATAAAATAATAAAATTAAAATTGCCAATTTATTATCTTTAATCTCGGAACGTTCTACTGAGTTTACAAAAGTTGAATTATTTTTGTTGAAGACATTTAGTATACTAAATAGTAAATGCCCACTATTTTTACATATTATAATTTATATTATAACTTAATGGAAAAAATTTAACTGAAACATAAGAAACTATTACTTAATATAATTACTAATATTCAGAGAATTAATGTTGAGCTGTGAAATGGATTTAGTGGCCCATGATTGATCTATTACATTTTAATAAACCACTAAATTAAGCATTTTTTTAGGTATCTCAGCTTAAAGAGTTTATATTTTTACAATAATTAAGCTTGAGTAGTTTTTAATTACAAAATTGTTTATTATTGTATAGTTTCTGATTTTTTTCCCAGCAAATTTCATTTTATCAATAGTTTCGGAAGACAAATGAAATGAAATTGTATGGTATCCAAAGTACTCATTGTAAATAAGCTTCGTAATGGGCCTGAAAAACATAATTTAATTTCAATAAGTACAGATAATTTAAGAATGCTAAATTTACCAGGAACATGATTTGAACAAAATATGCAAGCGTTGTATACCAGGTATCTTATTTTCTGCCAGAATGATTTATCATCTCCAATATTTACCTAAAACTAATTGTAATGAGAGCACATTTAAATTATATACTTTAAGGATACAAACATCTCTTTACAGAATATATTTTTAATTTATATATATATATATACAACTGTAATTCTACATGTTGATAATGTCAATAGCACTCATAAAATATGCAAACTATTTCCGTATTATATTTTATAAATAATGTGTAACATGAGTTTTTTTCTAATACATTGTGCTTGTGCGACTTACACAACACTATTAATGGGTACTTATTACAATAAAACTTCAGTAAAACGGTAACCCGGTAACACTTACAATTTCTTTAGTTCCAATTCAAATACATAATGAATGTGAACCCTGTCAAGTTGGAAAATCGATTAAGGCGAAAAAATTGGATATTCCTAAGCAAACTCTATCTTAGGTTTTACTGTACTCATAGTAACTTCATCAGTTAATAAGACTACGGACTACCACAGGTTAACACTGCATTATATTAATTTAAGATAATTTGGTATAATGGAAGTGTGGCAAAATTCTTATATTATTTTGTCTTATAAATTATAAAATTGTCTTAAAATAATACATTTTTACTACAGTCCTTTGAGAAAACTGATTAGTCTCTTATGGGCTGTAGTACAAATATTTTTCTTCTTCGTTTCAAATCTTTAAGTTCATACAATAAGTCTTAGAAATTATGATTTCAATGCAGTGGCATATTTAGGCCGGTGCCTTTAAAATTTTGTTTTTTTATCTAATGAATGTTTGAAATTTAATTTTCAATTATACAATTTATGTAATTGCTTAAAAAATTAAAGTAGTAAAACAATGATATTATTATAATTTTTTTTATTAGCTTCTAGCATATTAGTATAACAGAGAAAACATATTTTGTTGTGACCTTTATTTATGCAAAAATGTATAGCACTAGTACATTATTGGGAAAAATGTATAAAAATAATGGGATACATATCAGTTATTGAAACTATCTAAACAAATTTTTCAGCATACTCAGTTATTATGACTGCCACAGATTAACACTACATTTTTAATTAATTTGTTTTGTAAATTACAAAATAATATAACCTAGTTATAACTTGAGGTAGTGAAGAAGTCACATTAACATAATTTAGTTTACTTGAAAATTGTATAGGTAGTTGTGGCTTGCAATAACTTTACAGTACACTGTTATTTTCATAAATGTTCTCTAATAATGTAGTGTATACTAGTGCATATGTTTATAGTTTGCACGAATAAATGTCACAACAGAACAAAGCATTTTTTAAGTTATTTTAGGAATTTAAATATTTTAAAAGAAGAAATATGTTACAGATCACAAGAGACTCATCAGTTTTCTCATGGGTCATAGCATTCTAACAGATTTAAGATTCTTATACAATTATTATATACAAAATGTATTGATCCTTTCAGGATTACATATGAAAAACCATTTTAAATAAATATGTTTCATTGGAAATAAAGAAACAATACATTTCATAAATAATATTTACATAAGTTTTAAAAATAATGTCATACTATAACCATAACTAGTCATTAGATGGCACCTTCTAAATGTGGTCTTGACTCTTGACATTATATTTTATAATCTTGGATCAACAATGAATGTTTTATTGAGTGATTTTTATGGCCTCAGTAATTCTGTAGATTCCTCACAATCATATTTCAATTTGTTAGTTCAGACTTTCAGAGACGATATACAATCTTTCTCATTTACAAACCTAAAAAAAGTTGTAAATATAAGTGAATACTGAATACAATGATAAATTATAATTAACATACAGATACTTTTATTCGGAAATTTAAATAATTCCCAGATAGACGTTGAAGAAACATCACACTCTTACAGCAAATCAAGTATCATAGAATTTTGTTTACTTTTGTAGTTTATAACGTAAGCACCAAGCACAGCAACCATGCAGACAGTGGGTAATAAAGTAGCAGTCGACTATAATAAATTCAAAATAATTATTAATGAATAATATAATAACAATAAAAAAATATTATATATTATAATTATTTTACCTTTCAACTATAAATGATTTGATCATGAATATTAAAAAATGGTTATCGTGGTTCAATGATTAAAGATGTTATGAAGTATTGAATGCATGACGAATTAAATTTATTAGATATTTTTAATTTTGTAGTTTGATTATTTGAAATTTGAATAAATTCTAAGACATTTAAAAGATAGTCATAAATCGTGAATCATGATAAAATCTGTGGTGGTGTGGTGTTATCAATAATAAGGTCTGGAATATGCACTGATAGGGGAAGCTACGGAGAGTGCATTAGTAAATACTAAATAGATCATCACAACTCACAAGTGGTCATAGAACATTGCAAACATCCCGGTGCGTTTTTTAACACCGATTTGAGCGACCGAATTTCTGTCTTCTGATAGTATCATGGAACACACGAACAACCCCCACTGAATCAGTTCATAACTGAATTCTATCCATAACAGGTCGTCGTTTCCTCCATGTGAAGTGTATATAACGAACTTTTTCATTTTCAGAAATGCTGTTTTTTCATTTATTCAGCCGACGAATTAAACATTTATGAAGTATTAACTAAGAATATAGGTAACTTTTAATAATTTTAATTTGTATCTTTAATCATTTTTCATCTATGTAATTAGTAATCACTGATCAGTGATCACTCAATGTGAAGGACCGAGGACACAAACGTGACAAGTAATGAACTATTGAATAATTCAAAAACATTTATCAACTGACAACTTCCGCGATAACGGTTTTTGCAGCTTTCGTTCGACGACTGATATTTTTGACCAAAGTTGTATGTATCTTAAGGTACCAAATTCATTATAATTTATTACTTATCATCACAGATAAAAAAAACATAGAGTAATAATTACTCTATGGCCTCCATGCTCAACATTCATCCTTGTTTGTTAGTTGTGTGGACTATAATTGAACAATTACTAATTAGTACATAGGTAGAGAATAATACAATATTATTTAGTTTTTTAATATTTCACTATTAAACTGTTCTGTTTACAGAGAAATAAAACAAGATGAGCAATTATTCCACTCCAAAAATACTGCGTTCTACAGCAAAACTACCAGAAACGCCTGCCTTGGAACGCATTGGATATGGAACAGGTGTGTTGTTTCTCAAACAATGTTAATGTGCTCCTATGTTAACCCATATGATAACTTAGGTGTCGGTGTATTCAATTTGCAAAGAAAAGATCAGTCTCCGTGGGCAGCAAAAATTATCAGTCGTAATGCTGGTAGAGATCGCAAACAGTTTAGCAATCGTTTGCAGCTGGAGGCCAAAGTATTATCATCACTCAACCATCCTAATATAATCGGCTACAGGGCATTTGTCAAAAGACCTGATGGCCGAGAAGTATGCACTTACAAGTTAAAAAAACACTTATCGTTTTAAATGTTTTCTGTAAAGTTCTTTTAATTTTAGGTACTATTAATGGAACAATGTGAACAAAGCTTAATTGATTTGATTGAAGCGCGCAAGGAAGAGAATCTTGGACCATATCCTGTAGAATATATCACAAAAGTTGCTGTAGACATTGCAAAAGCATTAGATTATTTACATTCATCTTTAATATTACACGGAGACATAAAATCTGGAAATATTTTAGTGAAAAGTAAGTCTATTTATGTGTTTTAACTACTTGTAACTAGATATGTGCACCATTATGGGATATATATAAAAGAAAAAATACTGTACTAATTTAATTTGATGTAAATCATACCCCTCATAGACCAGTAGTTTAATTTTAAAATAAGAGAGATTTATGTAGTAAAAAAAAGTAACAATAACAGCAGATGAGCTACAGACAATTGTTGTGCCCTGCAATAACAGTCAAACAGAAAGAGACTGACGGACCAACAAAAATGTATTTATTATCTCCACAAAAAATAATACATTCAATTTAAATTAAAAATCATAAACATTTTTACAAATTTTTTTGTATCAATATTTTAAAAATAATAATTATACACATTAAGGGGGTATATAAAAATGTCTTTGATTATTTTTTTTAAAGGGGTTCCCGGCCTTGATTGAAGGTTCTCTTTTTAATATGTGATAATTTACTTCTGTCTATTACCTAATTGTCATTGAAAATAAAAATCAAGACAACCGTTGATGTAATATTTTATTATTTTATATTTCATAACATTATTTAAGTTTAAGAAGATATTAATAAAATTGATAAACTTAATACAAAATTCTAATGACTGAACTAAAAACCAAATTATAAAAATATCATTAATTTAAAAAATAATGTGAACAGAAAAATTATTAATCCTTGAATTATGATAGGGTTTACATTAAATAATGTATTTAATTATTAACTTCCTATTTTTAAGATTAATTAGATTGTTATCTTAATTTTCACAGATAACTTTGAGATTGTAAAGCTTTGTGATTTTGGTGTCAGTTTGCCATTAAAATTTGATGGGACATTGCATAAAATCAAAGGTTATAAAGCTTTATACATTGGGACTCCTTGTTGGTCTGCTCCAGAAGTATTGAAGGGTGAAGAATGTATGGGGGCCATCATCACAAGTAAAGCTGATATTTTCAGCTATGGTTTGGTCCTTTGGGAAATGATGACTTTATCGTTCCCAAACTCAAGTACTGCAATTAATGAATCATATTACACTGGATTCAGTGAAGACATGGATGCCCATTTAGGTGATTTATTTTTTTGTAAAACCAATTAGTTTGGATATTTTGTTTGGTACTGACTTAAATCAATGCTAATTTTTATTCAGGTGAAACACCACCATTACCTGATAGTTTGGTAAGTGATCCAAGATACAAACAAATTATTGAGTTGTTTAATATGTGTACAATGCAAGATTATAAAGAGCGACCTACAGCAAAACAGATTTTGCGGTTTATGGGTATTTACTAACCTCTAAATTATTTAACCCAATGAAAATTTTAGAACCTTTATTAAAATTATTTTTATATGCCTAATTTGTTTTATATTTTATAAGTGTACACAAAAAAGCTTTTCAATTGTTAATAATATTAATATGTTACTAATAAAATATTTTTAAGCTTATGAAAGTTATAATTTTCTTGCAAAAACTATTGATGTTAAAATTATTTGATTTATGAACTTTATTCAAATTTTTTAAAATCTTATTTTATCTCAAAAACTGTATTATTTATTTTCTTTATAAAAATGTATTTTATTTTAGAACTAAATCAAAACTTAATTTTTAAACATACATTATCTTGTAATTATAATTGCATATTACACAAATATTTGAATCATTGGTTTTAAAGGAAATTCAACGTCCAGTAAATAATATTCTAATGGAGGAGCAACATGAGTTTTTTCCTGGTCATTCTACTATGACATGAAATCTGCTATTTAATAACTTTGTGTTTGAATCATTTCAACAGAGGTTAATGTTGATGTGATGTGGTTTATACAGATTTCAATAAAAATAATTCTCCTGTTGCTGCTAAATTAGGACTTGTATATTTAGCCAAACACAGGAATAAACGCTTTATGCTTTGCATAAAGTTTCTAAAGGGATTGCTGTTTGGCCAAGTTGATTCATCTGAATTACTATCCAGTATTCTTAATCAACTTCCAGGTCCCTCCTCGTCAAATACGTTCTACTGTTCTTTTTATGTTCTTATATATGTTCGAGCAATTATGAAAAATGAGCCTATTAGGCATTTAGTATTAATGGCCAATGATAATGGCCCGTATCGATCTTATTAAACCCTACATAAATTTGTTAATATTAATATAGCTTAATGATTGAATTTTGCCACATTAATCTTTAATTTTTAAAAATGTTTTATTTAATTTCCTAATCTATTAAAAGTATTATTGTGGTTACTGTAATATTATGTAATTATAAGTAAAATTTTCAAACCTGTTTATTATAATGAAATAAAAAATAAAAAAATGTTATTGATATGCAAAAAATGTCTACAATAGTATTTGAAACTAATTTTATTTAAACTTTCTTAGTTAATTTTTTATTATATTATAAATTTAATGCATTTTTTTTTTATTACTTTTTAAATACTTAAACATTTCTTGGAATGGTAGATTTTCTTATGGAATTAACATTTTAATTATTTTCATATAATGTTTTTAATTCAGTAATAATAATAATTATTTTAGACTGGCTTATACTCATAATTAATTTGAATTAAACTTTGTTTTTGAATTCGAAATCTTTTATTCCTGATAAAAACATTAATTATTACTAGGATCTTCGATGATATTGTTGAAAATTATTTAAAATTTTCAAAATTTTTCATTTTTTTTGAATATCCTAGACCCTAGGTTTTGTCGCACATTCTACATTTAAAACTTATCTTAATATTATGTTACTCCATAGAAATAACTTTTAAAAAATAATTTGTTACAATAATTTGCATTAATCCGAATAAAATGTTATAAAACTACTTTTGTAGTACTTACTGAAAAAGTAACTTCGTTACACTAATGTTAGGCACTAGTGTTACATATTATTACAGTATTACCCAACATAACATTAGTATTTTGAACTGTAATGAAATTACTTCATTTTTTTTATGCCGACCAAAAATAATGCTATTGGAGTTTTATAATATCCAGAATTTTTTTTTATTTCCTTACAGAATTTATTTAAAATTAAAAAAAAAAAAGGAAGACGTGGGCATGGTTTTTGACCATAAATCGCATATTAATTCGTATTTGTGTTTCAAAAATACAAACTGTATATCACGGCATTCTGGATAGGCTATTTCTTCGCACAGTCATGGTTTTCCGTTATCTTATAATAACATTTTCATGGTAATCGGACGGTTCCCCCCACGAATTTTAGCAGTACCATAGTCTATTGTACCAGTTTTTTTGTTGTAATTCGGTTCTTACCTAGACATGGTAACATTTTCAAAACATTTGAGCGACTTTATGAGCTTTTTCTTTTGTTTTATATATTTTTTCATTTTTATGATATTTCCTAATTACAAATATATAAATTACCTATTTATATAAATCGTTCTTAAGCTGTTCTTAAAACGCTTTGTTTATCACCATAGAAACGAACAAAATTAAATAAAAAAAGATTCCCTGGTCCGCTCAGAATCGTTTTTTATCGAATGCAATCATTGCATTCAAATCGAATACAGTAAAATTACACTAACCTGTCCGAGGCTCGAAGGGACGATGGACAAACATCCATCACCGAAATGCACTGACCTACTTTTTTAATTGTATACACACCTACACACATACACATATTCATACACAAATACACATAATTATACAATACGCACTACATAGCAGACTGTAATTGCTAGGCGATCCCGACCACTACTGTTCGAGTTATTACACCATTACACACCCAACTTGTTCTCCATATTTCTAGGTCTTAGGTGTTAGTTTTGTAAAGACCCTAAGTTGGTGTCCGGGTGCGTATTATTACTGTACGCTACCGGCCCGCACAATAATGTTATTTAGGTTTTAGAATACTTACCAATACTAGGTTATTATTTTGTGTTTCAAACAAAAAATTGCAATAAACAAAAAATTATTATAGTTTAAACAAACCGCAAAAAAAAATGTATTTATTTGTTAGATTGAGCTTCGCATAACAACAAAAAAAAAAGTCTTAAACTAAAAAAAAAAAATAATAATAATAATAAGGGGATATTTAACGGGATACAATATTATAATAATAGAACTGACAAAAATTAATTATTTTGAAACTCAAAAGAGTCAAACGAGAATAAATTTGTACACATATACCTATTATAATATTATGGTTTGTTTTGCTATAACAGTTTCACAACTTTAACGGGTTTACAGGTGGGGAGGGGGGGGGGTGCATGAGTTACGCACACGACGTATTTGGTTAGTTTTGTAACAATATTCAACAAAAAAAAAAAAAAATACACACTAATATCGAAAAAAAAATAATGCAATAATAAAAAATACAATACAACACGCGACGACGACGAACATAATATATTATTATTTTCATATCATATAGCTACATACGAGAAGAAAAACAAAATATACTGTAAGTATATAATTATTATAATATATATATTCAAAATCTGTGACGCCTTCGTCGTCACATAATATATTCATATTATATTATACACAATACAAGAGAGTATAAGAGTACCTACAATACGTCAATACGTGACAACAAAATATATCGCAATATATCATATTATAATAATCAATGATAAGACTACAAAATACAATAATATTGTTATACGCACATCACGTAAACTATGTACAACTACTATAATAATATTATTGGTATACAAAACTAATTAGGCTGAACACATGCGTTTTTCCAAACGAAAAGGGGGAAGAAAAAAACATTATTTTTTAAAACGAAAAAAAAAAACACATAATAATATATTCAATAATACATAATAGGTTTATTATATATTATATATATAATATATATTTTATATAAATATTATAATATTATATAACGATAAAAAGAACAAAAAAGATTCAATATGAATCACACACACACACGCACACATGCGCACGCGCACACACTAGTGTGCTTATCACAATATACATTATATATTGGACGTATTGCGCGTGGGCGTGGAGGCGGCAAATATAATATTATTATAATATTACAACATAACTATTATCATTGCCCCGTATAAATCTTACAACATTATAACGCAACAATAACTACAACAATTAATACGTCCGTAGATCGCGAACCGGATGTACGGCGACGACGTGGCGACTTCCGGCGAGCGCCGTTTCAGCGCCGTTCGAACATTTTCTTCCGGTCGGCCACCACGCCGCACATGGCGGGCGACCTCAGCAAGATGCTGTTGGCCCTGGCCAGTTTTTTCGGACACCTCTTCGGCTCTGCGATACATACAGACGTCATTATACACACGGTTTATTCATTTACCAATTTCTAATTTCGAATAATTAGTATAATTCTAAAGGATTAAAGTTTAATCAAAGTTGAGACGCAATTAGTATAGTAAGTATTCTATACGAGCGGCATGCGTTTGGCCGAGTTCCTTATACTGCAGTGTTTGAGCGAGTGCGACACAATATAAAAGATAAAATTGTTATTTGTCACGATCGAGATAAATATTGAAGACCTGAGGGCAACAACAAGACATAATCTCCAAGGATTATTTTTCGATTTTGATATCATACCTCATGGTAAATAAATATTACTTCCTTTGAAAACAAGTGATTTGTAAGGTTACACTTTTTTCATGTCAATAACATTATTCTTACCCGTTAAGAATCATTTCTTAGTGTAGCAACGAGACATCTCCAAGTTTTGATTTCTATTTTTTACAACAAAATAATTTTATTTGGACAACTTGTTACTGACAACTACTTATACGAATTGAAGTTGGATCTTAATATATTTTTTGTTAATTTTTAAAACAGTTTTAAGTGATTCCTGAAAAATTGTACTAGGTAATTGGAAAAGTCGTGTTGTTGCCCTCAGGTCTTCAATTAATACTATGTATATATATATTTTTTTTATTAGGTTTAAAAGGCTTCAACATCTGAAGTCATTAGCCTATGATAATTATACAATGTTATTCTTTAAGTTATTATGTATCACCCTAAACATTATAATTATGACACAAATATTATTTCTTTTTTCTTTTTTATTGGTCTTAAGCCCGGAAACTGATGCCATTAGCTGTAGGATGGTACCGTATAGGGAACTGTCGGAGGAACACGTTTTTGTGTTTGGTAGAATTTTCAAGTGGGCACCCGTAGGTATCTGCCATGGGGATGGCGGCCTTTCTACACCAGCTCTCCAGACACCGTGACTGCCGGTGACCTAGGCTCGAACCGGCGACGGTGCGCGTCGCAATTGACGCCTTAGTCCGCTCGGCCACTCCGTCCCCCAAATATCAGTTTTGCTCGAAATTGGAAACGTGAACTCGTTATGTAGTGTTGGTATATTAGCTATTACGTATAGTTTACCAAATATGAATATTAAAATCGAAAACAGTTTTACTACAAAACGAAATAAACGATGCGTGTCGATTGGAGAATATTAAAACAAATATAGACCATATACATTGCAATATTTAAAAACTCGACCAAACGCAAACCACTCGTATTCTATATTATAATTTTGTACCTAACCCAACTAGGGAAAAATACACGTAAATTTGTATAATATGTCTATAATATTACCTGCTGATGGGTTTAGAGCCGAGGGTTCCGCGTGACGAGGAGTCACGTTACACGTTTCTGGTGTAACGAATGACCCGTCGACAATGGGCTCTACAAAATTAAAACAAAAAACATATACAATACAAATTACAATTATTATTATTACTATTATTTACAGACAATATAATATTGTTTTGTATACACGCGAGAAAAACCGTTTCCCGGTTCGCTATTTAGTTCTAGTCTAGAGTCCGGACTTTTATGTCCTTTAAAATGATTCAAACATGCAATCTATGGGAAGTAGTTGCTATAATAATATTACGCAAGTACTAACTACCAAGTATATTTTTTGGCGAAATATTCAAGTCTATTTTCAGTATAATATATGATCATTGATCCTATAGTCTATAATGGGACAGAGCACATCCTCGTTTCTTATTTCTTGTAAATCAGTTGTTTTTCACTTATAAGATAATCAAAAATTTGTGTTTTTTTTTGTACGTTGAAAAAAATCATTTGAATTCATTTTGGAATAAGTAAAGTAGTAAAAATGGATATTAAAATCTGACGCAACGCACATATGTATATTCGATTTTTGGTTAATGAATACGCAATGGAATCAAAAATAAATAGTACTCTGCAGAAGTCAGATAGTAGGTACCTACCTAAATACAAAATAGAACTGTATGATTTTAGTAAGATGATACCTAACCTTCAACGATTTTATTAACGTGTCTTTATTCTACGTTGTCAAATTTATCGATCACTCTTACTCCCGTCAATAAGGTTATATACACTCGAAAAATATAGGTAAAACAAAAAAATCCAGACTCTGATGTAATTAAGTAGGTACAATAAAAAAATTTCAATGTGTAGTTGTTGACCGACTTCGTTCCAATTGGGGGGACGGGCGTGCTGGATCGATTCCGAAATCTGTCATATTTAAGTATAGTTACCTAAATATTATATTTACCGCTTGCTAATAATAATTAATCACTCCAAAATCGTATGCATACAAATACACACATACACATACACACACACACACGTGTTTAGTAATTCATTAATTATGATACATAATAATATATATTTTGATAAAATATATATACGGAATAATAGATAAACGTTTCCGAATTGTATACCTATATAATGTGGGTATTATTATATCTAGGTAATATAACATATTACCATTGATTATAATGATATTACATATTATATAATATATAATGTCCAAAGCAGCAGACCGGAACCGATCAGTGGGATTTTCGTTTAATAATCGCCGAAAGAACCGAAACCGGACCAAAACCAACAATATACGATTACCAGAGATCTACAAGAAAACAATACACCGAAACCAGAATAGAGAAGTGTTGAAAGCGGTCCCGGTTCTATTATATCATCAGCAGTCTTATACAGCTTTCGGGCAATATCCAAGGGAACGTCCCTCGGAAACCCGTCCACCACCCCCCCCCCCCCCTCAAAACAGCCGCCCGCCGCCAATGTATAAGTACGGTTACTTTGGTATACTTTGGTTGTGCGTGTGCTGTATATAGTGTATACCTCGAGTGCGGTTCCTGCAGGCCGCGACGGTCCGCAACTTATTTACCAGCGCCACTACGACGGGCCGGTCGACCCGCGTCACCGTCGCGTCGTACTGTTCAAAACTGTTCAAAATGCTGTCAAGCGATTCACCATGCTGTTGTTTGTGCGGTCAAGCAATAAAAGGTATATATAAAAAAAAATATTGATTATACAAACAGGGATTATTTATTATTATTAGGTTTGTACAATATACAATTGTTATATTATTAAACTACGAGTAAAATAAATATAAATATTTAAGTAAAAGACGCGTAGGTGGTATATTATTATTATACACAATAATTCGTGGGTGACAAAATTGGAATGTATATATGCGATTAAAATATGGTTATGCGATAGGACTCGCAGGATGTAGGTATTAAAAACCGTTGTTAAATCAGTTTTCAAATGTTTTAAAAATATCATCGAAATGCGACATAGATAAAAAACGAATCAACGACAGCGTACATAATATTATGTTTGATACAGTGTTGCTCAAAAATGCCATTTATTAATTTATTATGCTACCGAAGTCCGAACTTGTATTCTCTTAAAAAGGTTTAAATATGGTACGATTATACGAATTAAAAAAACATTGAAATGTTTAATTTTATTTCTTAATTTTTATTCGAATATGTTGGAAAAAAATATTGTACATGTAATAAATGGTACGCACTTACAACGAATTGTAAATACGCGTATTTCAAGTGGTTTACATTCAATTTTCAATGTTCAGTATGTTTCGTTAAGTATGAAAACATTTCACCTCTTTTATTCTACTTCAACTACCATTACCTTACTCTACTACTACTACCACTACTATTTATACTATTATACAAGAATTTTTGTTTACGGTGTAAAATCAGCGAATAACAGGTGTCATGCAATAGCGCACTATTTTGTAAACAATGTGATCATGCTTAATGCCCACTTACCAGTATGTCTTGCTTCAATCGGCCAAGTTCAGCGTCTGTCGTGATTTCAAAGTCTGAAGATATATTGTTATCGTTGGTCTCGGACACCAAATGTGCACGGAGTTGCTTGTTCCTAAATGACGAGAGTTAAACGCGAAAAATACAACATTAGACCATATTATTATGATACGTTTGGGCAAGGAGGTTAGTGCAAAAATGTATCTAAAGGTAACGGTGGGTGCGGGCAGATGAGGGAAGTATATAGTATAAAGACTCGTTTTCGAATCAAGTAAAACTTAGCCGGTACGTTCTAAAGGATTTGACGGGAGCAACATACCTGGAATCCAATTGTATGATCTGCTGCTGGGCTTGTGCCAGTTGCGAGTTTGCCGATTTCAGTTCTTCTTCCAGATTCGCCGACTCGACGCACTTGATTGAATACTTTTCGGACAACGAGAGAATTTCTTTTTTGATCTCTTCCATTTCGGCTCTGAAATTCAAAACGCACAATCATTAGTACCACAATTTTCCCCACGGTAAATGTTTGTGTTTTTCGATGACGCACTCATGTTCTTTATGCAAAGTACCGATGTCGTGATTGGATTGGATCTTTTTCAAAAATTCAGTCTTGAACTTAGTCACTTCTTTTTGCACTTCAGCCTCGTGCGCTTTTCTCATCGCGTCCAACGCTACAACCAAATAATTTTAATATATGATTGTAGATTTACTAATAACTATCACCGTTGTTTGTCCATTGTAAAATATGTATAATAAATGCTACTCACCGGCCAAAGTCGCGTGTGTTTCTTCGGCAAGCGCTTGTTCTTTTTCCAGTTTTAACGATTCTGTCTCCTGGCGGTGTTTTTCCTCCAGTTCGACGATTATACGTCTATGCGAGTTCTCCATTGCCAAAAGACCTTTTTCACATAATGCCTAAAACACGGTTATGATCGATTTAAAAAAATGGATTTTAAATTACAATTTAAAAATATACGTGTCGTTAATAAATAAGAATATTTAATTTTCTCAATTCTTTTGTTATTATATTTTATTTCTTACCCTTAAATGTTCGATTTCCGTTTGATACCTCAGCTTGGTTGATTCTTCTGTCATAATACTGTTTGACGAATCATTTGAAGCTAATGAAATTTGATAGGATAATCTTAAATTATCCATCTGTTGGCTGTATTCAGAGTCTAGTGCGCTTAAGCGTTTTTCTAATTTTCTTACTCGGTCCTTGAGTACATTTTGTTCTTGGTCGCTTACGGCCGATAATTTTCGTTTCTCCTCCTCCAAACGACTCTTTAGTTCAGCCACATCCATTTGGTGCTGCTTCTTAACGGCTTCCAGTTCAACATCGCGTTCCTGTTCGTATCCCTTGATTTTTTCCTGTAGATAAACACATCTCTGACATTCTTGACACTGTGCTAGATACATTTGTAGTGAGGCTATTTGCATTCGCAAGTCATGACATTTGTTGCACACATCTTCTATCCAAGAGGTGGTCTTGTTTTCATTGCGTAAAGGCTGTGGGTCGGACACAGGTCCATTCAACTGCCGCTTATCGATTATCTCTTCCATGCATGACCGTAAAGCCATTACTTCAGTTTCAACTCCTCCAAGACTGTCGTGCAACATTCGCTTATCGTCTACCGGAGGCAAACACTGGCACATTTTGGCCGCTAGGTATTGGCACTCGGATAGAGCCTCGCTTTCGTCCATGTCAGTCTTACATTTTGGAGTCTTTTCCACCAGATTCAAACCGGACTCTAGCATACAATGCAGCACTGCCACTTCGAAATACTCTTCTAAACAACTTTTTTCCTCAGTACGTTTCCCCTTAGTCGGCAAATTCTGCAAGACTTCGTCAATTTTTGTTTCGATTGAATTCCGAACCTCATTCAACCACGTTTCCAATTTCCCTCTATTCATTACACATTGGATCAGCATGACGCTTCCCTTGTCAGATAAATCTTGAGTTTTAAAATAGTAGTCTAATGCCATGTGCATCTCAGTGTCCGTAACAATGTTCTCCAAACAGTCATAAGCGATGGTTTTCACTTCATCAGCATCCCATTTGTATTTTTGTATAACACTCATCCTGTTGTCCATAAATTCTTTCACTCTTTTTTCGGTGTTATTTTTTATTCCAACTATTTTATCTACTTCTGCGAATAATTCCATATTAGAGTCGAGTCGGTTTTTAATTCGGTTTGTTGCCTCTACTGCAATATCATTTTTAATTAACTGTCTTAGTTTGTTTAAAAAAACCGATTCGGTCGCAACTTTTTCAGCTAATAATGTTGTTTTCGCTTCATCGTCCAAACGGCCTTCATTTTGAAGTTTTCTTCTTTTGGATGCAATCTCGCTCATTTTCGCACGCCAAGCGCATTCGATTTTGCAGATTTCAGCTTCTTTGGTATCGATACCATCTTCTACGATAATATTCATGGTATCCGAATTAGCCTTTTGCATGTCAGTGACTCTATTTTCTAAAGAAGTCATTCTAATAAGCACTTTCATAGGTTCACTACTCGTTGCGCTATCTAATGACTTCCGGCGCAGCCTAGACGCTACTGTGCTGGCTCGACATCCCGTATCTTTAGAATCGGACTTTTCTATTGCATTACCATTAGTTACGTCGAGTTTACCGATTTTCTTTTCCAAATCCACTAGTTTCTCTTCTAACTCTTTGCATATAGTAAACGATTCACGTCCTTTGAGCGACAAAGAACGACGTTTTTCACGCCCCTCCGACTTGGTAAGTTTTTGTTTTAACAAACGAATCTGAAAAACCAAGACAGGAATAATTTAAATTGATCACTTATTATTTATTTATAATTTTTATTTACCTGTTTATCAGCTGCAGTAAGTTTTGTAGTTAAATCTTGAATTCTTGCTGCCATCATAGAAGCTTGAGCCTCGTATGTTTGCTGCCTAATCTGTAAATCTTGTCTGGCATTAATCAACTCTAATTCCAAACAATCAGTTTGAATGTTTGATTCTCTAAGTTCACGTTTCATTGCTCTTATTTCTTGAACAGCTTTTTCAAATCTACAGCGTAGATCTTCATATTCTTCAATAATCCTAATAAAAAAATACAGTTTTCCATATAATATGAGTAAAAAATATCACATATTTATTTTTATAGACATACTAACCTTTCTTTATCCATGTTTTCAGTATCCAAGTCTAAATCAATATTAGTTAAATCACTTAGTGAATCTAAACTCCTAGCTCGGCTATCCCGGATAGATGCATTTATTGGCACTGACCGACCTTCTAGTTCACGAACCCTCCTGTAAAGAGATTCGTTTTCTTCGATGCCTCTAGCTAATCGATCGGATACATCTGCTAGAGTACCTCGAAGTCTAGAAACTTGTTCTCTAGTTCTTTCCAATTCCTCGAGATGTTTTTCCGACTCATTTTGCACTGAACACAAAGTCGTTTCCCAGTTTTTCTTTTCATCTCTGTAACTATAAATATACAATACTGTTAGTATTATAGACTTAAGTTGTCAAAATATTGTATATTATATTTATCAAATGAAGATTTACATTTTTTTGATTGACTCGAATTCCACCAATTGGTCCGATTTCTGTTTTATCATGTCTTCGGCCATTTTTAACGACGTTCCCATCGTTTCTATTTGTTTTTGTAACGCTAACACATCATGTCTACGTTGTCGCAGTCTTATCAACTCTTGCTCAGCATTACTCAACTGACACAATACACTAGTTAGTTGGTTTTTCACATCAACTAGGTCATCTGTTTGTTGCCCTACTCGGCCCACTAATGAACTTCGATCGCTCTAAAAATATGAAAAAAAATAGTTATTATAATCACATTGTTTTAAATGAATTCCTATTTACCTTAGTATCATCAGATTCTGCACACGACGATAACAAAAGTTCGTCAGACTTTGAACTTTCAGATATACTTCTTGGAGATACGGGAGGAGAAGATTTTGAACGTTTGGCTGCTAGAGATCCTCCGGTAAATATTCTACTCCTAGGACCACCTCTAGCTCGTTCTTTAACTTTTGATATTGGAGTTCGATTCAAAGGAGGCGACGGTGGTAAAGTATCACCCCAATCACTACTTTCACGTCTTCCACATTCAGACGCTGTTCTATATTCGTCATCAGAAGAAAAAACAATCGACCTCGAAGAAGACAATGTACCGTCCAAACTAAAATACGAAAACATAATTATATAATGTATAACATACATATTATTATATATTATAAGACGAATGAAAAATCAAATATATTTACGAAGGTTTGGTCATATTTTCTTCAGTAAGCCCAGCAGATCTTCGTATGGCTGATACCCAATTGGTTCGTATTCCAGACGTTATTGCTGATAATATAACTTTTTTATCATCCCAAGACTGCAAACAGACTGTCTATTAGTCACTTAAATATTATATTAGTGCTAATAAGAATACTTACGATTGTTTGAAATCCATAATTCCTGTTGACTTGCACTTCATTAACAGTAGTTACGCAGCTTAAATCGACTACACCGTCTAAGATGCCTTGATCTTCAGCCGTCGGGTCGCGGTAAAATAATAACGCAGAACCCCTCAATACGAACCAATGTTTATTCCATTCCTAAGGACATACATATAAATTATTACTTACCTATCCAAATGAATTATTTTTCTTCAAAATGAATAATATTCAAAACTTACATCTGATGTGCTTCCTTGTTTCATAAGCCAGCCTTTCTTTATATTCAATAAGTCCTCAGTTGGTAAATCAACTCTAAGTTCTGAACTAGGCGAGTACCGTAAAGACAAATCCAATCCACAGCCGTCGGGATCTCCGCGCACCTATTAACAACATTTGGTTTTTACATATATTTACATTAATATATTATAAAAGCATAAAATATGATCGAACAATTGCGTTGCAAAATATACCTGTTTTTGATTGGTAACATCTGAATCCCTCGTGGGCTCCATGTTTCTAGGCTTGGATAATATTCCATTACTTATATTTCGAGGATGTAACCGAGTGATCGAATCAGCGATTTCTTTTAGCTTACATTCACTTTCGTACTCCTCGATCAGCAATCTTCTGGTAACGCAATCTGAAATAACAATCAAATTAAACATATTTTTTCTTTTTTAATAACCCAATTTTCGATTTCACTTGCCTGTTGAATCGGTCTGATCCCACCCGGAAGAAGATGTCTGAGACAAACTGGAATTTGACCGATGTTGTTCAGTGGACCTATGTCGTACATTATCATCTGTGCGAACTTTTTCCCGAGTAGGTGGTGAATTCGAATAAACTGTAAAAAACAATGTAGTACCTATTAGTATGACATATAATATAATTGTACATTAGCTATTGTAAAATTATTTTTTACTTTTTCGGTCTGTTTTGTTAGTAGGGACTGTAGCCACGATAACAGGAGCTGTTGACGAACGTGGTCTTTGGTCTCGATCGGGTACACTAGGTGCCATAGTCGCCCATCCCGTCGTTTGCTGCTGATGACTAGCCAAATTTGTACTCGTAGAAATGGTAGTGGCTAAAAAAAAAGAAGAAAAATCAATATGTGTTTAATGAAGGAATATTAGATAATAATATAAACGCCTCCAAGAAAGGAATACGAATAATTACAGATAAATGATCGATTTGTAAACAACTACAATATTTAACATTTTAATATTATTTTAATCGAAGATTCCACGGCACATAGACATAATATGCTTAGACATAAATTATACTTTATAGTGCCTACATATAACAACACTATAGCTGTTTGCGTAGGAAAATTTCTAAATGTATTTTATTTTATTATTCCCACTACCGTGATAACAGGATTGCGCACATTTTATCGTGTTTATGTGTAGGTAATAATTTTTATCTCTAAAGTATATAATATACGAACGTTTAACGGATTGGCCAGCAGTTTATTAATTCGTTTTGTACTTTTATGTAGGTACGCCGTCTGTTGAAGAACGTTCCTTTTTCCTTTACATTAACTTTTAAGTAATCGACAATAACTGTTGACTAATACAATCTACGGCAGAATATAATAACGCGCGTAAGCATTATAGGTATATAGGTTCCACCTATACCTATATAATATAATGCGTATTAAAATTACCATATTATAATAATACGCACCGAAGCTGGCCCGAACGCTATTTGTATGGTAAGAACTGTATACAGAGCGACCACCGGCTCGTCTATTATGAATAAATTCGTATTCATACTTAAATATATTATAATACCTACATAATATTATAATATATAAACACACAGCATCGACAGTATAAACTTGTATACATATTTATACATAATGTATATTATACCTATACCTAACATAATAATATTATATGACCTAAAGGTTCAAAACACATAATACCACATTTACAATATTAAAATCCATACACACGCACACGGTCGCGCGCGCACTTTACGATAGGAATTCGGTACACCTATTGCGTTTTTGAAAATGGGTAACCCGTACCCGACGTGTTGAACACTTAACGATTTGGTACGCGCGCACCTTAGGCGCAAAGTTTTTACACAGAACTCGCAATCGTTGAGCGTGCCGAGCATTATATTATGGGTAGGTGTACAACACATTATACGCACGTTGTGAAATTCTTATGGTTTTTACGACTAACGACGACGTTCCGAAATAATACTGCATGTGATAATACTATATAATAGTGAACATAGACGAGAAAAACTGGTTTCAAGACACAATGGAAAGTTTGACAATAAACCACACGCCGGGGAACACGGCAACAACGATTATCCTAGGGTAATAAAAATAAAAGACAAAAAACCAACTGCCTCGTACGTACTTCGGACGTAAGCGAGCACGATTTACTTGCCCCGGTAGATAATATTATTATGTCGACGGAATTACAGCTGCGAAACAATAATATTATTAATTATTATTACGACGAGGAGGTTTTTTAGCGCTTGTGCGTGCATTTCGTCGTGTAGGTACAAAATATTTTAATATAATATCATGTGCTGTATTATGTGTTTCGACTGCCAGGGTCTTAGTATTGAGCTTTGAGGTCTGAGGCTCGTATCCTATGCGTATAATAGTAATAACATAATAATATTTAATAGGTAACCGGTCAAGCACGTAAATAGTATTATAATTGTTTTCGGATGTGCAGTGCGCGTGTGAACTTACGGGGTTGCTATATATTATTCTTCGATGTCCGCCGCCAACTTTCTATACGTACCTGTCGTTATTTATTGTTACGCCTATGTACGCGCAAGACGATTTTATTATTATTATTTTAGCCACTATATATGGCACCTGCGGCGAACATTATTATCTACACGGTAGTTTTCGCGTCGGACTGATTATTATTATTATTCGTTTAAGTATGGACGTCCGATCGATATCGTTCGCCTGTCGTTATTATTATACATCGTAACGAGATATCATGTACCTACATACATAATAATATTATATGATGATTAATATTAATTTTATCATCGTGCTCAACGCGAAACCTCGACCACTTCAACAGCGTGGACGGCACCTCCCCGCGAGAGCGGATTACCGTGGCTTTTAAAATCGCTAACATCACATTACAAATATGTTTTACCAGTGGCGGATCTAGAATTTTATTTTTTGGGAGGAGGGGCAGTATCTTTTTCTAAGTTTTACGACACAAATATTTAAAAACAGCCCAATTTTTTACCTAGATGCTAGGCCAAGGGGGGGGGGCTGGCCCCTCTGGCCTCCTTAAATCCAAAACTGTGTTTTACGTTGTACCAGGGCTGCACGAAAGCTCATGTAGCGCCACGGAACACATCCATAAAACAAATCGAAGCAGCAATGGAAACAATTTAAAACAAGAAGTTTTTAAACTGTTACCTATATAGAAGACTGGCATTTCCTAATCTGAGGTCCTTTGTTTGGGACTGTTGGAAAATTATATCAACTGTATAATTTTAATAATTTAATTTGCGTGTATATAGTCATGTAAATTTAGTTATAATAATAAAACTATTTACATACTTATCCAGTGGCGTATATAGAAATAATTTTTGGGGTGGACTATAGTAGATAGAAACAGCAAGTGATCTATTACTTAGAGGCTACGGTCTATTATACCTATATACTTAACAGTTTCTATAAATTTATTCGTATTTGTTATTTTCCAACAGGCTATGAAATATTATAACTTATAATAGTACCTAATAAAATCTATTGTTGTTCTATTTAAAAAGACTGTAATTTCGGGGAGGGAGCTGCATCCCACTAGGCCCACCCCTTATATACGCCACTGTACTTATCCCTATGCTTTTATTATGTTTTAATTTTTTGGTCACGGGCATCCGCAATAATTTTTCTAAATTATCAACATTTCGGCAGAAAAAAAAATTTTGGAAACTCTTTCATATACATTATACAAGGTATATCTATTATAGTAATATATTTTTATTAGCGATATTTTGTACCGCTAGCAAAATTGAGCAAGACATCGGGTCTGCGCCGTTGTATACGAAACACATACCTAGGTATCGTATAGTAATATAATCTTCATTATCTGCTCGTTCAATCAAAGAAGAGAACATACAACATACATAATATATAAAGTACTTATGTCTACGTGCATGCGTATACAATATGCAACAACCTGTAATAAAAGACAAATAGAGCTGCCTCCAGCCTCGGGCCATTCTTCTTTATCTGCGATATTATGTGATTTTTTCGTAATTTTTTATTTTTATACATACTTAACGCGTGCACAGTTTATTACGGGACACGAAAATAATAATAATAATAAACCGTTGGTTTTCATCTTTCGTAATCACACTCGTCGTCGTCGTCGTATAGATATATAATAATATTATAGTCGGCGGTTTAGAGTAGCCACTGGGCGAAACGTGTTTTTTTTCTTACCTACTTTTTTCTACGTAATTTTTGTTTTATTTTTTTAATCAGATCGCATTCCGATTTTCCGTTTGGCAATCGCGTCGTACGTGTTGAATACTATCGTTCGGTATATAAGAATATTATGTTATTTAGGTACGCGCCCACAGTCATCCTGTAGTAGAAACGGCGCGTGCGGCGGCGAAGGTCCGGCGAAGAACAACTGTTTTTTCTCTCACTCTGTATAATATAATAATGCATCTATACATACGGATGCGTATTTCGCGAACGGCGGCCCCCGTATACGTGATTGTATATATATGTACGGTTTATTTCACGTTAAATGTACCGTATTACGCGCTTCGAATAAAATATTGTTCGTTGCCGCTGTCATGTGTCCAAAAATAAATTATATTTTACGACCGAACGGACCTATTTTGTAGCTGATTATAGCAGTGATTATACGCGCATTGCGCGCATATCAATAACTGTGTCAACCACAGGAAACGACCTCCATTTATAATCGACGGAAATAAAAACCAAATCGAATATAATAATATGTACACACGAATATATTATATGTATTAATGTGTATTACAATCATTAACAGGTACATTATATCAAAATACTCAATCGACACAATATAATGTAGAATATATAAGCATATATTATATATGTACAATACGGAGGATGAATTGCAATCGGTGGTTTACAAGCCGCGGTTTCATCGGATAAAAATCCGACGATGAAAACGATATACGCGTATACCTATAACGAATTATAAAGCGACATATATTGTATTGATCTATGCGACTGCAATCGTTTCCAGTCGTAAATATAATACATATAGGTACGGCGTTACTATACCTATTATATATTTATACTATGATTATAATACCGGTCGTCACGCATATCGATATCCACATATAGGTATATAACGTCGGAATAATATTTTTAATTTTTTCCCGGACACTCATTGTATCTATATAGTATATACAATATACATTTATGATATATAAATATGTATATATACTAGAATATTATATAGTAGGTTTATATCCTGACATAATACTATACGTTCGTCTTTTTTTTCCCGCGCAACATCTCAAATATCTGCCAACAATTATACTCGTATCGTACCTTCTCGTCGTGTGGAGTCTGCAGATCGAACGTAGAGCGCTCACCATGTCTAAATTATTATACAGCATAATAATGGGACACGCCTAATTGTCTTTTTCAAGCAGCGTTCAAAATGATGACAAAATTAATTTTTACGACTGCTAGAGACTATAGACTATAGACCTTAACGAGACATTCATAATATAATAATAATAAAATATATAAGTATAGTATAGTCTTTCATAAGACCTATGTCCCGTGTATTTTAACAAACGAGAAAAACCAAACTGTTAATAATTCTTCAACCGTGTCTACTATATATACGCCTGCAACACGCGGCACATGATACGTGCGTATTTTGTGGACGTGTGAACACTGAACAGTATAATAATAATATATAGAAACCGGACGTTTCCGATAACAATACACGCATATACACACCACAGTGACGAACAGTATTATATAGTGGACGTGTGCAGTATATAATATATAATATTATATTATTGTCAAAAGAGACTTAAACGCTTGCCGCGAAGATATTCTTCCGAGTCACAATAATAATAATAATAATTTGACGATGACGGTCTGCCGGAGCATATTTCACGGTGCGCGAAGGGCACTCATCGTGTTTCTCGTGCCATCAAAAATCTCGACAGCTAAATAATATGATTTTATGTATCTTATCTATCTGTGTTCTATCTATATATTAAATACATCAAACCGGAATTCGGAGGCTTCGTTCTCGCGTTTCCTCAAATATAATATAAGAGGTAGGCACGTGCATATTATGAAAGCCGTGATAATAAAAAAAATAAAAAATCAATACGGAAAACGATACGAAACTATATATATGTTGTGTATAATACGCAACGGCGACGGATAGTTTTGATTTTACCGTTAGCATAACCTATACGCGATAGAATAGGCCGCCGCGATTAGAAGCTCATCGCGTCGTTCCCCGTACCTAAATAAGCGCGCGAGTATAATATAATATATATAATATTGGCATAATATACTTATAGCAACACGTGTATGTGATGTGTGTGTGTGTGTGTGTGTGCTTGTGTTTACAAATATTATTCACTTTCTCTGGCGTGCAACCATGCCGCGCGCGTCTAACTATTGGGCTGTTGCGGCAGGAAGAAGAAGAAGAAGCAGAATCATATATGGTAGACGGAGAAGACGACGACGACGACGATCGGAAGGGGATATTATAGTGGCGGCGGAACATATAAGAAAACAATATTTGTAAAACAACTTTCTAAGCACATGTATAATAATAATAATAATAATAATAATACGACTCGGGCGATATATAGGTACCTGTGGCCTATAATATATATAATATACACACATGCATGTGTGCAGATACGCCGACAGCGGATGCAAGCGCACGGCCGGTCTATGAAGGGGCGGCGCGTAAATCTACGTGTCCGATATAGAGAAGTATTATCATCGCGCGCGGCGCGAGAGTGTGTGTGTCAACGGGTCAGACTCTGCAGTGGTCCTTATCTCCATCGGGTTATGCCTAGGCGTGTGTTGTATAGATAGGTATAGGTTGTATAGATATATTATATATACCTATACTTTCTCTCTCGCACGGTCCCGTTTTGGACGATAGTATGCCGCGGCGAAACGAAGCGACGATCGCGGGAAAAACGCACCCCGGACTATACATATGTGCTGTAGCCGTTATAGGTAAGTCGTATAGGTTTACCGGGCCTATAACATATTTAATCGCGGCAACGATATTATACTGTTATAATATTATAATAATATGCAAGTTCTATATTTGTCCTTCTATAATAATCTGTTTATATAAATATAATAATATATATACCTAATAATCTAAACACGTGGTGGTTATTGCAACATTATACTTATTTGTTATTATATTATATGCGCAGACGCGCCGCAGTGATTTTTCGATAAATTTACTATCATATTTTTACTATATTTTCTAACGATATAATTTCTTAAGTTTCTTTGCGTTTTATACAATAACAAAATGCAATCTATCCGGATGTTCGGTTATCTAAACTATAGACTATATATAGTCATTAACTCGAGTTCGAGATTCTCAGGAAACTACTCTTCTTTGGAATAATGTTAAAAATATTTTCAAATTTTACTAATTAGGAATGGCAGATTATATATTGAATATAATAAGGTGAGATGTGGTTCGTCGCCTTTAGTAAAAAGTCGTGAGGTCGCAAATGCTTCTTTCATTTATAAATTGATGAATAATATGATAGAAAGTAGAAACTATCAATTAGGTACACAACCAACCAATTCAATTGTTGCGGACAATATGCAATCAAAATATAAAATTTCTAATTTCGATTTTTGTTTTAACTCACTATGTGTATAAGAACATTGACATATTATTTATTTGATTAATTTTTATTAGGTACTTACCTACACTTTTATTATTATAATATTACTACTTAATCGATTTTGAATATTGTATTTCACATTAGTTTTTAGTATTTATAGTCAACATTGTAAGTTATTATTAAATTACTGTATTTTTAACTTTCGTGGGGTATTACATACACAATTAAAAATAAAAATCCAAGCAAATGATCAGTAAGTACAGAGAAAATTACTGTATATAGTGATGGCAATTTGCAATACAATTAATGCGGTATACTTGCCTGTTAAAAGAAATAATACGCATAATAAGTAAAACGGAAAGATATATGGGATCCTTTAGCTCACCTTGTATAATATTACAATTTACAATATTTACGTGTAGCTTGGTAGATTGTTACGATTTCTTGTCCGCAGACGTATTATTTATTATACAGCTTCCGTGTTTGAGTTCTTTTTCACCCGCTGTCCAAGAGGCGCCGCAGTGGTGAAAAGGCTCTGAAACTGCGACGATAAACGGAGATCGAGAATGTTTATCGAATGAGTTCGCGTGAGAATTGTTACGTAAAATAACAACACAGACGATCGTGTAGCAACTATAGGTTAGGTATATGATTGTCATCGGGGAAGTCTTTCAAAACTACACTGCAGTATCATAGTATTGTGCACCGTTCATAGCGGTTGTTTTTTTTTTTTTGCTCAATTGGCTCCTCGCAATGAGTTAATAGACACCACCAGTTCAATTTGAGTCGTTTTCACATGTCGAACACTATATAAGTATAGTGTGTTACACTAAAGTTTAGAGCTTTCGATCTATTCTGTTATTATTTTGTGTATCTACATGTACCTATACAATATACATATATAATGTTATAGTACCTAGGTACCCTATATAGGTAGATGAAAAATTGGCGTACAGAGTAAACACGTCGATAGTAGTATTACACTATTATATAAGATTAAAAATGTTGCGACCAGTGTATAATTATATTTGTGAAATATAGTAAAGTGATTTCAAAACAACGGCTATTTAAAGCCGAATCGAATCGAATAATTATTATGTCTGTTACTCAAGACATATAATGATAGGTATAAAAAAAGGTACTTAACGTGTCTATTTCAATTATTTGTCTAGTAATCATTTTTGTATTATCGTTAAAATATAAGTTTTGACAAAACGTGGAAAGCACACGACCATTACCCACTGCAACGACTACTATATTGTACCATATAGACTAAACTATATAGACTATACTTTTTATGTCGTAAAAAAAAATATCGCTACGACGATACCTACTTGCAGCGGTTATAATAATAAATCTCGGAGTTTGTATAGTAGGTACCTAAGTACATAATATGAATTTATATATTACTAGCTGATCCCGTGCACTTCGTTGCCCGTTAAATGTATCAACTCTGTATGACTCAAACTTTGTTCAATTCGTTATTTAATATTCGGTGTATGGTGTTCAAAATTTATCTTAACTTTTCCGTTGCCCAGAATAAAAATTTTGATTCGCAGCAGTACATTATAGATCGCGGACCCCGCCGTGCTGTTAGTACGTAAGTGTATGATTTAACTCTAAAGTATCAAAGTTATACCAAGTTTGTTGGTTTTACTTAATTCTACCTACGATGGATTAATATAATCAATTTACCTATACAAAATCCTATCCTAATCTAACCGTACCGATGAATAAAAAAAAACAAATTTAACCCTTTGTAAATTAACTTATCTTCTTCCCATAGGTCTAATCTACCCAAGAACATTAATTTATATATATATCTAACTATATAAATACAGAGACTATAACTATACAGACTAAACTCTGGAACTACTTATCAGATCTTCTTGTATATTATATTATATGTATGTATATTGACAAAAAATAATAATACAAATCAACAAACATGAGCGATTAACCAATAGCAACCAAAAATTTTCTTTCATATAAACCTTCTTCGTGAAATACTCTTTCGTTTAAAAAAAAAAAAATCAAAAAGATCTGATAAGTAGTTCCAGAGTTTAGCCTGTACAGAGATTTTCATTTCACGTTTTTATAGTTTGATATTATATTATAATTTATATTTAAAAAGTAAAGCAAATAGTTTTTCTTTTTATTATTATCATTAAAAACCCATGGCAACCATTTATAAACAAAAATTGTCATCTGAAATCTCAAAATTCCCGTCTTAGCACCTCCTGGGATTAATCCTTTCCCTTTTAAAATTAGCCTATCTTTTAAGTTCGGCCAAATTACACACATAGTAGAAATTTCATCATGATCGATCCAGTAGTTTCGGAGATTACCGCGAACATACATCGTGACACGAAATTTTTATATATACAGATATAATGTACCTATAATATATAGAAATGTACTTGCGGGCAGTAATGATAATAGTGACGAGGTAACATAATATATTTCCGGAAAACCGGAACCGACTCGTCCTATGCGCTTAACTTTTAATTTCGATTGCATTCGATATAATTACAATAATGTAAATATGATCGATCGATATCACGCTGCGCTAGCCCACCATGATACAAAGTACGTTACACATTATATATTTTTACAATGTCGGCGAACAAGATCAACGATAACGTTTACATAGTTTCCATCTGGTTGGATGGCACTCATCTTCATTTTGCGATTACATTTTTTCGCCTGTGTGTCAATACAATGATACATGCTGCTGATGACCGAATGCCGTGTGCGCGCATTCCGTGGATTGTGGTGATGCGAGTTATCTCCTCGGCCGCTTTTTCGGGACTCACACCAGAAACACGACGAGACAATAATATAATATAATATTATACTGTCTTATAATATCGTCATACGATACATCGCTATATTCATATATGATAAAAAGCGTGCCAATTATCATCGAACGATGGTTGAGGATTTCCGAGTTTTGTCTGTGCAGAATTATAAACCTACCTACAATGTAGCACCGTCAGTTTTATAATAATAATATAGGTAAATTATTATATTATATAATGCGATGGCATTTATTATTATTCGTTTATAATAACATTATACAGTTGTACGATTGCCGGGTGTTTAGCTGTTTCGTCGTGTTGAAGGGCATTTCGCTAAACTACAAGAGGATTCTATAAATCATATTACCTCTATATTATATAAATGTAATACACTGTCTGCGGGAAAAACGTAGAACTAAGTACATAGAACAAATCGAAAAACGATCCTCGTCTGCCGCTCGCATTGCACATATGTACGAATTTAGGTATATCAAAATACACATACACTACTGAAAGAACAGCTGGAAGAATCAGACGGTAATATTATTTTTAAAAAACATTCTCATTCTAGCGTTTCTGGTCGTTTTTTGGATAAGATAGCTATAATATAAATAGATGAACGCAATCGTTATACGAGAAGCCGAGCAACTAGAACTATTAGAATGTCATTTAAGAGTTAATGGTTTTTTTTTCAGAAACTAAATTTTTTTCAGAACTTTTTCACGCGATGATGATTTAGCGATGGTGCATAATATTATGTATTTATATCTATAACCTATGTAAAGGTAGTATGGTGTCTGAAACCACCTGCAATTCATTTCCTGCCTTTAACTGTATATTTGTATATTATATACTATATACAAATAAGTTACAACTTACAATAGGTACGGTTGTATATTTCGTGGTGGTGATAAACAAAATTCAAAATTTACATAATTGTACACGTTATCAGAATTTACGGTTATTATTACTCGTGGATGACGACACACGAATACATTATTTGTAAATATAACAGTTTTTCAAACACCTTATGACGAGATATTATAATATAGGTGTCGGATAAAATTGCAGACAACATAATATTATAAGTTGTAACATATGATATTTATGAATACCATTAGAGCTAGTACTGCTGCAAGACGCCAGGCGATGGATGTTTTGTCGAATGTGCACGCGATCCATATACATAATAAATTATGATGCTGTCGTGAATATAAGACCGGCCGAATACTTCAGTGAACGGTATCGAAGAAAATCGAAAAACCTTCTTCCGTCGCCTACTCGCATACATGTATGAGTGGTAGGTATGCATTCATAATAATTATACATCTTCCTCGTCGGCTCGACCAGCAGTTACTGCAAGAGAGTCGATTATCGCGATCGGCTGTCGAATCGATCATCATCGTGGGTAATAACATGTATTACAATATGTATATTATGCATACACCGCACCGATATTAAAATATTTATAATAATATTACGACGTAGGCCCACCGGAGAACCGGTAATTTTCGCTGTACAGTTACACGTGCGCGGCGATGATGATACGCTCGTCGTGAAATGACAATGCCGCCGCGGGACAGCATTTTCGGACGTCGGCCGTGTTGTCCAGAACTCTTAGCACCTGCATGTATATATAATTGGTAAAAGAGGTACCTGTGGTAACGTGGTAAACATATAGGTACCTAATACAATAATAATATCACGTCCTAGCTACCGACATCAAACCATAGGTATACATGCGGTATATTATATTACTATATGTACGCGTATATAATTTTATATAGGTACGTCTTGTTGAAATAACAAAAGTATGACCGACAGCGAAACACGCGTAACAGGCGTTTTTTTCGTAAATGGACAAAAATAACCGACCGAGAAACGAGCAATACAATAAATAATAATAATACATACTTATTTAGTTAGTTATATATATAATAAAATATATATATATTATGCTGTAAATGTTTCTTTCAAATGATTTTTCTTTCTTTCCGAGAAATAGACCGAAATACGTCTTGCACACATCACCGATTAATCGGTGTAACGACACATTGGTAAGTATACACTATACACAATACCCTGCATGTATTATACGTATACATAATACATATATTAGGTACCTAGATATTACAAGACAACTGTAAATACACGGCCGAAGTCCATTTACATCCCATAAAGGGAAAATGAAAGACCCCGTGCACCTAGTATAATATGGATTAAGGACAACGGCAATGGCAATAACTGTAATACATTAAGGTTTTCGATTTTTAACTGCAGTGTTAATAATTAGTTTATCAATTATCTCAAATAACTTATATAGGTACCTACAGTAAGTATAGTTATATCAATATGCGATTATTAAGATACATCTCATACAGTGTATACATAGATAAGATAATTTTATATTAAATATTATTTTTTATAAAAAGCTCCTAATATTTCGTTCTAATAGCCGTCGAAAAATATTAAAAATATATAGGAAAATTTTTTTATATAAGCATTTAAAGTTCAAATTTTGACAAAATTTATCAAATTTATAATTTAATAATTATTTTGTAGTTAAAAATTTATAAAATGTTCAACTTTTATAGCTAAGGATTGAAAATAGAAAACAAGGTTCCACGTAAATAGGTTATATATAAATTACTTTATTCACAATAATATCATCAAATATACTTGGTAATATCATAGGCTGACAGACCGTTTTCGCTCAGAATCGTTTTTCTTATACAATGATATTATATCATTGAATTCAAATTTAACACCATCCATTACAGTGACCCACTTGTAACCTACTGTACAGCAGAGCGACATTCACGTACCCACCTTTTTTTATTTTTATTTTGCTAGTTTTTTCAGTATTACTTTCCATGCTTATAAGCAAAATTGTGACTTAAGATTTATGATTTTTTTGTAATGGAAATATGTACAACTAATGAAAAACCATGTATTCAATTTTCAAAATTGTTTGGCCGGCCAAATTTATTTTATCGAAAAAAAAAACTGAGAAAAATCGAAAATTTCAACTGTCCGTAAATAGTTCAAAAAACCTTAAAATCTTTCAAAAGTTATATCATGTATAGGTGACACCAATAAAAACATTTGGTGACAATTTCAAATATCTTCATTTTTTAGTTTTTGAGAAACAGCAAAATAAAAAAATCAATTTTTTCGAAAACTGGTTTTACGTAAAAATTCATGTTTTTCCCTAATTTTAATTTTGGTTTTTCCTGGCGCATTTGAAAACTACTGAAATTTTTACTTTTGATCCCCCGAAGTACCAATTATTTTCACGTTGTTACCTGAAACCACCCCTGAAGTTGAAAATTGAAACACTTTTACTGCCCTAAAACGTGATGATATAGACACACAAAAAAACACATACATCACTGTCAAATCAATACATTTATCACTACGTTTAAAATCTTAAAAAATATATAGACATATTCTGTGGAAATACTATAGTTGATCATTATGTTATTGAAAAAAAAATTAGAACAAGATTTAATATATTATACAATATACATAATATAGGACATATAGGTAATAGTAATTATATATAAATTGTTACGAGTTTATGACTATTGGGAAAAATGTCATGTGGGGGAGGGGGGGGGCATCTATCCGCAATTGGTCGATACAAAAAAAAAACACACCCAATCGACGAATGTATTATTAATTATTATAGGAGCGACTATATTATATTGATACACTGCAGTGCATATTATTATCTAGATAACGCCATAGCGGTTTTCCGGTTAGGTCATCATTAGTTGACTTAAATTGTATAAATAGCGCACCACGGACCGTGGAAAATATTTAAGTGTGTGCGGCTGAATCTAAGGTGACCAAAGATGTTTTATTACCCATGGTAGGAAAAAATACTGTCGTTTTGTGCATAGTAATCATTTTCAAAGTACGTTTCTCTTTTCATTGTCCGACGAGACGATAACGTTATTTCATTTTTTTTACCAGTCGTGCGAATTTTTAGCGCTGAACACAATTTTATATTATATTATTTACCTATATAGTCTTCAGCACGTCGTCGTGACCACACAATATCCAAATCAGTAATCACGTGTATTCCCGAAGACAAATTTTGAATCGACATCGATCACACGGTGTAGGCAGCTGCTGTATAATAGGTTACAGATAGGTACCTCCTCATAATATTATTTCGTATAATCGATACCGTTGCATAAAATAAAAATCGTTTTCGTCGAGAGATGTTATATAAAAAGGCACAGTAAAATCTAGGCCAAACAATAGGAAAAACAATATATGGACTCGTGCTTTTCAAAAGTTTCGTTCGGTCGAAATTGGATAGGAAAAACAATTAATAATTTTAGACCGACGTGGAAAAATATCGATGCACTCCGATGATAAAGATCGTTATATATAAATATCGAACAATAATATATGTGGAGTTTCTTTTTAAAACCATTAATGTAGTCGGTTCTTTCGATTTGTCTGTCGTCCGATATAACAATAAATTCAGAACGCATAAGACAAAAGGCCGCCAAGTATATTATATTAATATAGAAGGTATCATGATAATAGTTCATTAATGTTTACATCACGTGAGTATATGAATACTCTCTTGTATACTGAATTGCAGTTGAACAACAATAGAATGAAAGAAAATTGACACGAATATAGGCCAAAACTATTATTTCGTCAGAAATGCGTGATGTTATTTGTAGATTGAGAAAAAATGTAATTTTAATAGAAACGTAATTTGTAGACTTTCGATAAACCTATATTATAGTTCATATTATCATATTATACTCTACGTGAGTTTGTAACCGGGCGATTAAAAATACAAATTATACAACCATATTTACCTATATATTAGGTACCAAGGTGTTAATAATAAAGAGTAGGTGACGAAATGTAATAAACCATATGATTCATTATTATTATTTATTATTACAATAATGTATGTAAAGTGTAACATATTGTGATTTTTATTAGTCGTTAACGATTGTGTCATTATTATGCAATATTTTTTTGAAAATATTTTCTATTAATAAAATTTTAAATGGTATATTTTTGTAAAGCAAAATCTAGTCAACAATAAAAAATCAAGAAATACCGTTTTTTATAATTTTTTTTTTATATATATATATAAAAAAAACGACGATTTAACTGCGCAATAATAAAAACAGTGAAAGCAATAATCAATTTAGAACACAAAAAAAGAATATTCGTGTTCCGTTCACCGCGTAATATATAAACATTAATTCTGTTAATGTTTTAAACGACCGCGTATTTTTTCTTTTCAATAAATAATAGTACAAGTTTTGCAGTGGTCGTATTCCATCAGCGAGAACTGAGCAGGTATTATAATATATAATTATATGATTGCACATAATAATATTACAGCTCTATACGCAAGTCGATCTCAAATACATAATATTATGTGTACCTGAACGGAGAGATCTATGTTTAAACGGCTACGTTAATTTTCCTAGTCAATTATTATTTTGTTAATATAGTTCGAAGTATTTAGGTGTAACAATATAGGCAATGCATTTTTGTGAAAAAAAATCAAATTTTTTTACTATGCAGTTATTCTATATATTATACTTTTCCAGGTTTGCTGATGTAAATATAATATATGTTAATTAATTGGTTTGTAAAAGCATTTAAAGTTTAGATGCTCTGAGTGAAATTAGAAGGGTATCTTGTAAAACTGTAAACGCATACTGATCCACTGAATAGCTATATAGGTATATCGTATTATGTACTTGGAAAATATGTTAGCCTGCAATATAAATCACTCGGTATTAAAGGCACCTATCATTTAATTTAAATTAAATTTGAGTTCGATTTCAACAATGGTTTGTGTATACTATATTTTGTTATACCCATAAAATATTATTGTAAATATATTATATATTAGGTATATACTACTGTTTATACGAATACTCGCGGACTATATCCAAGTGTGTATACAGTTATATATATATATGCGAGCTGACACTACCTGACAGTGATGATGTCGTAACTCGTATAAGCGATATACGTTCATTAAGGTAACAGGTATAAGTAAAGACGTATATTATAATAACTAGAGACGAGAGTAAGAGGTGGTATAGAGAGAGAGAGAGAGTGAGAGAAAGAGAGAGAAAAGAAACTAAATTCTGCAGCAATATATGTGTGTATATTGTATATGCGTTTTATAAAAACCGAACATAATTTATGGATTTTGCGCTGCACCGGAGGCCTATCGATAATGCTCGCTCTAAACGAAAACGCTGAATTTCGCCGCGAACCTCTTTTAGCGCCCAACAATATATTATTATTATGAGTAGTATTACACATTTATACTATAACTGTATATACGTACGCCCGTCCTGTGTACTTATATAATGATGATATACGCGCGCAAGCACCACTGGTTAGTTATAGGTACACATTTTTCTTTTTGCGCCGAGTGGATTTATAGCAGGAGCGCCGTAGGTTTGACCCGGAAGGATGCCTGTGTGTGTATTTCTGTGTATCATGTATGCATGTAATATATAACACGACTACCATCATGCCATGAATATTACATATATAAACCTATACAATCTACATAATATTATATAATGATCTGATCGCTATTTTGATTATTTATTATTTTATTTTTGGATCAAAATCCATTATCTGCACATTTACGTTCAGAAAAACGTACGAAACTACCAAAGAATTGTCCTGATTTCCTATACCAAGATACTGAATAATAAACTTCTCCCTAATGCATAAAACGTTACTTAGGCTTAAATCTATAGGCCGTATAAATGAACATAGGCAACCCTGCACATTTACACTTAACGTCTTGCCTCTGAATAACCACTTTCAACAATTACGAACACTTTTTACATATAAACTTATTAATCTAAAAAATATCACTCATCTTTACAAGCTTCTCTTCAAGCTAATATGAACCTATGAAATACAAATCTGGGGCTTATTCAAACATTCGAACATTAACAAAATACAAAACTTTCAAACAATAAAAATCAAGGAATATTCATACTACATATGCGGATATACATCGGTACATGTACGACTTGTAAATTTAATACATTCATAACTACACTCAGAATCTAAAAAGTGTAATGAGGTTGCTATGGTAACCTAATTATATAAATCATCGGTTGCTAAGGGCAACCTATGAACTTTATAACATTAATTTCATCTTTGTTATTATTTGGTTGTCATGGCAACTGTCAACGTGTAATCGATCGGAAAAATACAATAATATTTTAGGCTTCCAGCATCAACAAGATGACGTCACGATAACGCTCTCCGTGTCACACAAAAATTAGAATGAACCACAGTCATAAGACATATTGTCAAAATATCTTATACAAATTAGTAATTACTATAAAGCACCCTTAGAGGTATATATATCTCAAATCATGCTTTCCACTAAGACATCTTCCAACTGTACAAAATGCTAAACCACTCTACCCCAACATCATCAACCGTCGCTATCCTTTCAATTCTCATTTCCGAACCATTCTAATAATCCCAAGTGATCCCGGGTGACCTCCAATTTGAATAACCCACACTAAAGTTTCATCAACAGATGGATTCTCCACGCAAAACCAAATAACCACCCACCTATATTCAACACATTACTTTTGATTATTAATTGTGTATATTATGTACAATTTAACTTACAGATTGTGAAATATTATATATTTTATAATGAAGAAGAGTTTATACGAAATTATTGAAAAATTGCGTCATTGCATGGATAATGAAAGATCTTTTCAAAATAATGTTTGTTCAAAATTTTTGTTGTTATCGTCACCCGTCTGGCATTTAAACAATGAATCAGTCGACGTCCTATACATTAATAACTTTGAGTTCTGTGCATGGACGAGTATCACATTAATAACATATAATACATAATATTATATTCGTAACGCGACACCACGAAGTGAATTCCAACGATGGAATATTTAGAACGCGCGTTACATACATACGCATTGCATTATATATACATTCTAGTATTATGCATAAACTATTATCCCTATATTATTATAGTCCGTCAACGTCGACACGTATAATTATAATAAGTTCCAACGACACGCGCTAAATGTACCTATTATATATATTATATAGCGTGTCATTATTTCATTGCAATCCTGTGTGTAATATAATATATTTTTTAGGCGTACAATATATACTAGAACGAAATGCTAGTTTTAAATATTAAAATCTATAGTAAATATAATAAATATTGCAATCCTACTGCAACAGTAAAAAAAAATTGTCAGAAGTCGGAGGAGACATTTTTTGGTGGACTGCTGCAGAGAAGCTATGTAGTGTGCTGATCGAATTCCGCACTGTACTATAATTATAGAATGTCTCTTACTGCACACGACTTTAAACTTTGGTGTTCTTGTACTGTACTGCAGCCCATTATAATTATAAGAAAATAAAACCGTCACGATACGCTTCCAAATCGACATTTATTTTTAATATGATTCACGTACGACTTCTGCGTCGCAGCCATCCGCAGGTCGTTCACGGGCGACACGCCAAGATCGAAATATGCGCGTGATGCATCACATGCTATGTATATTATGTACCTATATAATTCCACACATATTCCTGTGAAATATTTACACTTTTCAGATTTAAACCGGACGAACGGCAGTGGATTCTATAAAACTATATTGCTGGATATAATATAAAAATATATAGAATGAACAGAGCCAGAGACACTAGCACGCTACGCGGGTATATTATTCTAAGAGACATACAAATTATATATATATATATATAGGTGCGTAATATTATTATGTATAGGTACCTACTCATCACAGCGGGTTTTTTCTCGATGATTTATAATAGAAATTATAAGAACGCTGTTCACAAGCATAAAAATCACTCGACAGTATATAACGAAGTTGTTTTTTTTTTACTTCGACGGATCCCTTTCGTCCGCGAGGGATTTAATTGTACCTATATTTATGGACTGCAGCCGGCCGTCCCCTAAACAGTACATATATAATATACAAGCACGTACGTTGTAGAATTCTTCTCAGACGTAATAATAATAATATAATAATATCGTCGGTGGAAAAAAAAATAAGACCCAAACGATATATCTCCACCGGCAAGAATTTCTTTTTATTATTCTCTCCTTTAAATATCTATCTGTTAGCGAGTGCGCACCTGTTTGGTAATGTGGTATCGAACAACCGATTTTATATACTTAACATTTGAAAAAACCCCATAATGTAAGTAGGTACTCTATAATATATTATTATTCTTCTGCGCAGTTCTTTTTTCGTTTTGTCTCACATGACCATGATAGTTGTCAATATTTCTCGTGGAATTCTAAGGATATTCTAATAAGGTATTTATTTTTAAGTTTTTACGCGTGCTCTGTAGAACGTATATATTGATATAGTCATTAACGCGCGCACTATGGGATATTTAATGAACAATGTTTCACAGTAAAAGCAAAAAGAAATAATTACAAACCGTCTTCGTGTTTTTTTTATTAGTTTTGGTCCACGTTTCGTGTGGTAATAATAAACGTCCTAAACCAATATTTTCAAAAACGGAATTCAAACGGCCCTGACTAGCACCAAACTCTTTTTCAGTCGATAATTACCTAGGTAGAAGGTACTCGGCTTAACTTTTTTTTTTTGCTTGACCGCATTCAAAATATATTTACTACACTTTCAACGGATACAATAATAGAAGTTCATTCCCTACGCGCGAAGGACACTTTTATAATAATATATAATGACGAAATATTACAGACATAATATTATGATATGGCAATAATTGTAACACGATAATGAAATTGTACATAGTACACAACAATAACGATCCTACGTGTACGAAATAGCAAATACGAATGTCGTGTACTCGTGTATAAAGGTTTATTTTAACGACACTCGCTTCGACGTGGCGTAAATACAACCTTAAACAGATATCGATATATATAGTGTGCAGCGAGCTAATAATGATAATAAATAGATAATAATATGAAATAACCTCGCTTTATCGTATTCGTATATACCAAGTTACTAATTGTATTGTATCGGAATCGTTCGCAAATTTCGAGTATACTTATCTCATTCCGCACAGAAATAGATTTAATGCAATCCGCGGAATGATGATTAACGGCTATAATATATTATAGTGACTCCGGCGAAGCTGTCAGCGGTATATTAATAAGGTGAAAATTGTTCGGAATAAAAAAATAAAGTCGAATTAATACGCGTCGTGCGTATAGCTCGCTCGGTAAAATACCTATATACTATCGACGACGATCGTGTGCAGGTATATTATATTAATTCGACGCGGTGTCTGAACTCGGCCAAATCGAACTGTTTATTATTTTTGTGTCAATTTACACTACGTGCATACATAATATCGTAATACTCGCGGCCTTATATGCACGTGGAGAATTCGGTCACGTTTGGTCGAAATGTAGTTCGCCGCATTATTATAGGTACCTATAGTTAGCAGGGAAGATTATAAAGGACGAGGACCGTATATAAAAAGCCGACTTGGACCCGCGGTGCAGGCTGTGGTTTGATGACTGTGCATACGGTACACGCGATCATTATAATAATATGCGATTGTCACACATATTCCTTTTTGTCCTTATAATAACCCTTTCTCCGGGGTCCTGCGGTTAGGACGTCCTGCGGGCTCCGAGCGTACCTCCGACGGTTGCGGTGATCTATTTGCACGGTGACCGTGATTCGACAACGCATATTGTGCGTGTATAGTCATATACCCAATGTAATATAGGTACATACAGGACGATTCTTTTATGGTTAGAACACTCAAAATGTTCTCTATATAACTTTTACCTAAGGGTTACTCCATTGATTCGGTAAAGGTTGGGAATAAAGGCAGGACGGCCGTATTATATGGAGCCAAGATATGATAATCAGCTTATCCACGAAGTCAAAGTCAGTTAACTGAAAAGTGAAATTTTTCTTGTCCAATGAAAATAAGTGAGAAGAGGCCATCAGCCGCGTATATAAGCAACACATCTTTTGTAAAATTGATGAAGGGTACTTTTAAATAAACTGCATTGGAGCTTGGGGTGATTATAAGGACTAATATACCTACGTATAATACAGTTCCACTCTGGTCTTCGGTCTTTGGTGGCTCAGTTCTTTGTATATGGTAAAATAAAAGGTTAGGTTATCATGTTAAGGAAATAGCCACTATATAGTGTTAAGTGCAATGTAAAAGAATACCACTCTGTATAATACACACGAACTCCCGAGTCACCACTGTAGGGGGGGGGCCTCCTGTGTCTTATACATAAATATATATACTCGCTACTCGCACAGTATATTAATTATATGCCGACGACTATATTATACATATATGTATGCATATACGCATATACATATACGAATGTAGTTATTATTATTATTATTGAATATGTGTGTATGTGTGTGTGTGTGTGTATGTGTATCGCACGCCGCATAATATCATTATAAACGTTACACGTGCGCGAGTTCTACACGGCGTTTTTTTCTTCATATAGGTACCTACGTCGTCGCTATTTTCATTAAGAAAACTAGGCCACCACGCGGGAATGCGCGAACGTAAATATCATAGGTATATATATATATATAAATATATAATATTATGATATATACTAATTAATACGGGGCCGTGCGCGCTCATATTATTCGAACTATTATTATATATACGGCAGAAAAAGATTTGTAATACCGGCCCTGATCGCGAGCGTGTCTGTGCATCCAGAGAGCGGTTTCATCAAACGCTGCACACCGTTGTAAGCGGACACACACACACACAAGTTTAATTTTTTTCTACTTCTATACTACGGTGACATTCATTAAACGCGAATACAGCACACGACACTCCTCCACCCGCGGTGTGCCGGTGGAGTGCTTGCAGCACGATAGTAGCTTCTTTCTCAGCCCACATTAGTGGGTATATATTACACCGAAAAATCCGTTTATAACGCCATTTTTTTCTTCAGGTCCACGTTCATTAACCACCCAAAAAGCACTATACCTACCCAGGAAAGAGAGAGACATATATACGCAAACTCGGCTCGCGACACGGGGGTCGGCACTGCTGCAGTGACAGGCCGGGCGGGTAAAAATGTATACGATTTCTCTGACTAGTGTCGAGTTTCGCGGAGAGCATTCAGTTATATGACGACGCGAGTTTTGTATTATCTTTACAGGTTTTTTTCGTAGTTGGACCCACAGGATGCAGCCATGTCGTATAATATACAATAGTCGCGAGTGGCGCAGTCTCTGAGTCGTCTACATTCGCTGCTGCAGATGACAACTGCATTCAAACATAATATTATAAACTACATACAGACAAAGTTGAAGTATTATATTATTTATTCAAGTGCATTTTTTTCCAACTGCCAAGTGCGCGTTATGATAAAAATTTTCGAGTAAAAGTTTCTATACAGAAATATTAACAAACTCAAACAAAGTAAAAATAAAATTTAGTAGCTAATATTTTTTTGAACTTTTACTTGCCACTCCTCTTATTATTATATAATATTTTATGGTCATTTAAATGTTAATATTAGTCAGTTTTGGTTTGTAATTCAACAATGATGAAACCCGGCAATGGCAAATCCCGTAGGTACCGCACCTGCGTGTACCTACATTACCAGCCAACCTACCAATTATACGAACGTATAAATCTATATTATTGACTAGGATAATATGTACATAAATGTTAATTTTATACAAATTTTATAAATCATAGTAAGGTGTTTTATGAAATGTTTTAAAATATTAAAATAATATCAATTAAATTTTGTATTTTGACTAACCATTTTCTAAAAAAAACTTATATAGTACCTGTTTATCAAGTTCCTGCAATATACTGGGTTAAACTGTTAAACAAATTATTCTTTATTCGTCAAGGAATTTTTCGACTTTTTATTCGCACCCCTGAATTAAATATGATTGGTACAAAAAACATCCGATATAATTAAGTAAAATTTACTTCAAACAAAATATTTATTTTAGTAAAAAAATATGCATTTTATAAATGAAGATTGAACAATATATTTTTGCCTGTGATATTATTATTTAAAAACTAACAGTGTTCTAAATATTTATTTATTGAATAACATCTGGAGATTGTTTTCAACTAAGGTAGCTTAAATTTGAAATAATAAAAAATAAAATAAAAAGATATTTTTTGTTTAAAAATAGCAACTCATCAACATTACCGTTAAATTTAGCGATTCAACTACCTATGCGGATATAAAAAAATAATTTATTCAACAGTGTCGAATTTAATTAGCTATTTAAATATTTAAAAATTTGGACATTGGTACTGTTAATGCCGTGCGAGGGTCAAGTTTATCCAATGACTAACAGTTTTAATGATTGAGCTAAATTAGAGCGGGCCAGGTCTTAAATAAAATACTTATATGACATTCGTATTGCAGGTATCAGGTTTACCATTTAATACCTCCCATTTCGAATACTATAAACGAAGATTTTTTCGTAAGTTACAGTTATTTAGAAGAATAATGAAAATTATGAAAACAAAGAAAATATAGTGCGATCATAAATGTATTTATTTATAATTTATTAAAACGACATAAATATTGAATAATATACTGTATCATATTATTATAGTATTATGCAATGCTATACCAACCTATATGTAGTAAAACTATTAAATTTCGTTTAATATTTCGGGCTAGTTAAATTGTAATTAAAAAGCATTGAATTGTTCATATTGTATACGCACCTAGTATCTACTATATTTTATTGCGTAGTTCAGATTTTCAATTTCCAGGTTATCTGACCGGAAGTTGGTTCAACAGTATACACACGCTTTATTAATCGTTACGCGTCGTACATAATACGAAGAGCATTGTTTATTCACATTTTTGGTAATGTTTTTTTCATTTGTTGACGAAAATCTATACGTAGAAAACGTGCACCACATTAATTGTAATGTAATACACGTACGCGTATATAATATTATGATCGAATAATAATAATAATAATAATATATCGCAGGAAGTTATTACTCATTAGAACACTTTTCTAATCCCGTTCCGATTATTATAATATCATACACATATTTAAATATTATATGAACTCTCTAATGTTGAGTTATAATATATTATATCGAATTTTAATTTTAATTAATTGACATCCAGTCATAGATTTACCCGATAGATTGGTTTCGACCAAGAAATAATAATAGCATGCGTCCTGCATATAAGCGTATTACATTATTACGTAATAACAGATTAATATACAGATTAATGATTATGCCTATTACCTATTTCATAATATAATATACCAACGCTTGGGACCGTATACGTTTATTATATGCAAATATAGATCGATATCAATATATTTTAAATAAATTTGTTTCTCTATATTATACTGGTAATAATAATATTATTCAAACACGTCACGAATCACGATTTACATATTAAGTTTTAACATAAACATGAACAATTCTATTATAAATTTATAAAAAAAGCACTGCATGTGTTTTGAGTATTTTGGTATATCTCTGAGATAATTAAATTCAAATCTGAAGGAAATTTCTAAAATATGTGCATTTTGGGAAGTCTACGAGAGAGTAATCGTTTGTCATTTGTCCATAGAAAAAAATTAACATAAAACTATATTTCATTATACGCACCACGCAAAACCCGTTTAAAGCTACTATTTTTAGCATAATATCCTAAATAAAAAAAACACAGACACGCTCCATATATAAGCATTTAATTAAATTTAAACGCAAAAAACAAAAAATATAAATGGCATCTTATATTTAAAAGTGCAGACTTTGTAATAATATAATAATATGAATAATTGGTTATACGTGTTAGGGGTTCCGTAAGATAATTCTTTTAAAACGATTTTATTTTTTTTTTGCAAAATGTTCACCTCATCATGTTTCTAAATCACGTTTAAATATTATACTGAATCTGAATAATATAATTGAACTGTAGTTGCACTATATATATATATGTAATTAAAAAATTATAATAATAATATAATGACCAAATTGAGAGTTATTGAAGCAACGTTGCCAATATAATATATAGTTATAGGTGTACGAGAATATATTATATATTTAGTATTGGCAATTACTCTCTACGGGCGATAACTAATCAAATATGGTTTTAACTTTTAATACGCACTCCGTCAACACGAAGTGGTACACTGGAGATAAAGAAAAAAATAGCAAACTGGCTTTACCACAGATTTAACCTTTATATCGCCATCGACGTTAAAACATTTATATATTTATCATATTACATACATATGCAAAATTTCGCAGGTAATTGTGACCGAACCCGACTATTCTCGTGTAAAATGACAAAACTGGTTATTTTTTTTTTTTATTAAACCTGAAATTCCATTACTGAGGGCTGCTTGTTTTTAAGCTTCTAATTAAACCAAAGAACGCCGCTACAATCTTAAGCTCTGCCACTGACGCTGTTTTTTTTGACACCAATTAATATTTGTCCGCACGATCAGATAACAATACGATGTTTTCCATAATAGAAATTTGGGTTAATATTTTTATTAAATGTGTCTCTTACTCTCTTGGCTATGGATGTACTATTTTTTTTTCATCATCATTATTATTATTATTATTATTATTAATCAGATCGTGAAACCGCCGAAAAAGAGGACGATGACCGGCGGTCGTATATGATACACTATAGTCTTACGGTAGGACGTGTATAACGTACACGTATATAATACATACATTAGGTAAAACGCATCGTTATGAATATTGAATGTGGCCGAGGGGTTATCCTCTTTTCAACACGCTCGTCATGTCCGCTGCTGCCCATAGAATTTAAGATAATAATGCGATACGCAAGCGATCGGACTCAGGAGGGAAATAAATAACAAAAAACTGTGACGACAGAGTCAGAGGGTCCTACTTATTACAATATACACGCTGCATAGAAAACTATTACAGGCACGTGGATTGCAATAGCGTCTCCTATTGTTGTCGTACGCAACGGTACCTAAACGTTTAATATAAGGACGCGCGACAACGACGTGATTACGAGATTAATGGGAACGGGACGGACTGCTGTGGGTCATATTGCTTAACATTCTGCATATACGCTCAGTATATCCGACCTGTGGATGAGAGCAGTCATTTAAGTTTTTGATAGACTATAATATTATAGACTATAGGGCAAACCATTCAGCCTACATAATAAATATAATAGAAACTTCCTAGCCTATCTGACTATGAGTATTTGTCAGAACTATTGAATATTGAATATTTTATTTTTAATTTGTAGTAGTAAGTATATAGTAACAAGTAATAGTGTACGGAACATGCCGATAAGAATGTTTCGGTGGAAGTATTGAAGTATTAAAATATATGTATAATGTATATTGTTCATATTTTTTAAACTTCCTATATAATTCTATATTATGTCCCTCAGCTAAACTTGTAAAAAAAATAGCACACCGTCTTTTCTTTCAAAATACTGTCATCTTTTAATTTTATAATAGGTATTTTTATTCGAACATCAGAATTGAGCGAGTTCTACTCAGACTGCGTAAACGAGTTTTGTCTATGTCGTGTGTTAGGCAGAGACACATGCGGGTGTGACGCCCTCTTAACATACTTTAACATAGTATATGGAGACTAAATTAGGATGAATGTACGTACATAGTAACCCCCTCAGCCAACCAAATGACGCCATTGGTCTATAATGAATTCTACAGAATTGTTTAACTTATATTATAGTAGCGCTCAGTTGTTAAAAAAGGAGAACTTGAACATATTCACAGTACAAATATTAAAACTAGTCGAACAACATAGTTAAATAAACGCATATAACTATTATTGTCTTTTTGGCGATAAATTAGGTATTTTTGTGTGAAAACAGCTTTTGCACTTAGATTGCTAAACGATCGACATAAATGATTTTGATAAAACATATACTAAAAATACTAAAATATATAATTTTTTTTTTTATTGTATAAGGCTGCATGCAAGAATTTCTAAAAACGCATACTTACGAGTAGCGATTTTCATTTTTCACACACTATATTATAATATATTGTAATAAGAATATTATCCGCAAGGTATATATTTATACCGAAGCCGTGTGTGGTTGCGTGAAAACACGTCTAAGCAGTCATGGTATACCGTTTTGCGGTTTTAGACGATCGCAATGTATAGATTATTATAGTATACATATATAGATGGTGTATGACGTATGTATGTATTTAGGTGCGAGAAACTGCGGTGTATAATAATGCGATGGATTCCAAAAAAATCGTAATAAAACAAAACGTCACGCGCGATATTCTAAAATAATATTTTCACACATAATACGCGGCGAATACAAATAAAATGGAAACATCGCTATATAATATACCGGAGAGAAAATTAAATCAGTAAATAGGTATTACGCACCGGGGAAAAAAATCGAGGTGGAATATTATACCTATTTGTACAAACGCGTATAATATATGTATGCACATGTGTGTTTACATATACGAACTATACAGTTAATTTGAATACCAAGACAAGACCGTAATATTATGGTAAAAAGTCGAGGCTCGACAACGCGTTAATTTATTCGTATTATTATAATAATATATAAGGACATTTGTTGAGCGCGCGGACAGTTGTTGAGACGTGTGCGTATTATAATATAAGTAGTATTAGATAGGTAGTAATATATAGGTATGAATCGCCCGACGATTTTTTCACGTTTGGAATATTATATATTGATGCAAACCGAAAAGAATGTTCGAATTGGTTTAATTACGTATTTACATTACATTATACATAGGTATAGGTATCCACGGCCGCGTACCTATATATATTATTATACATAGCAACCAGTTTAACCAGCGTCCAACGCGAACCCGTTACACAATTGCCTGCACACGCGCGTATTATATATCAGATCCAAGGATAACGCGCACGAGCACTACTGTGGCAGCAGTAGCTACAGAGAGCCACAGCTCGAACGCTGGCATGCCCCATCCGCCGGAAGTAAAATTGTATTGTTATTATTTTCCTTTTGGATAATAAACACGCACGCACGTTGCCGCGTATACAATAAAGTCATTGCTAATATTCAATAATAATTTACCTCTGACTACTACTGGTCCATTCAGAGCGCCGGATGTAGTGTTTGGACCTGGAAACGTCGAGTTCCGCTTGTGCTTTGGTACACCGCCATTGGTCGTCGGAGTTATCTATAACAACGAAATAAAAATATGTAAAACAAGTTTAATGTATAATATAAATATCAGATATAAGATAAATATTTATGCCAAAAATTCGTTGGGACACACGATGCGTAGATAGTATGGGTACAACATCATTCCATCAGATTACGTATTACATAATGTTATATAGGTACTCGTATTTAATATACTATGTTATGGTATCTATCTAGACAATTTATTTTTATTAGATAAGGATAAAATACACCCACCCCTAAATGTTAGCGAATATCATATTAAAATAATAAAATGTGTAACTTTTAATTAATGTATATAATATAAGTAACCACACACACTTTGAATAGTAAGGAATTTTGACATATTATCAACAATGATGTTGCACATATTTTATAAATAAATTATATTTTTATACATTTTTTTTTTTTTAATTTTCTAACATTTAACATGTGATTATATATAATTGTAAGTAGTATGCATATACGAATATCAACGCAAGAATAATACAAGTAGATAGTGGTTTATCATTATCAATTACTTTTGTTTATAAATAAATTTGTAAATTTATACTTGTAAATACATTTTGAACAAAAAAAAATCAATATGAGTTAATAGGTTTATACATACGGATTACATTACGGATTTACATATATGCTATTTATTTTTTAACCTAAAAAATAAATTTAAAAATTATAATGATTTTATTAAAATGATCAGGTGTATTATATTATAGGTACACCAGAAAGACAGAAGACGTTATCGAGTTATGTATTGACTCTCAGTTGAATTTACATAAAATGTATCTACACAACTATTGTTTAAAACTTGGCTGCCTACTTATATATAATCGTTTGAGGGGAAACCATAATAAACATCGAAATGTCGATTTTAGTTGTGCCCTTTATGTATGCTCATTACTCAAAGCACAATGGTATCGACTATCGAGTGACTAATGTCATTCGGATTTGAATGGGGAGAGCCACTGCGGGCATATGCTAAATCTAGTAATATACATAATATATAACAGCGTATTATATATAAACATAACTTGTATATTATTAAGATCGTGATCTGAAACACTTTTAACTCTACGCGTCGTTATAAGACGAAAAGAACAAAAAAAATCCATCGAAGTCTCTTACTGAACGTCAATTTCGAGGGCTGTGTGTGTGGGTGTGTATGTGTGTGTGAGTATACAACAATACAATAATAATATAACGTAAATCGCGTAGGCGCATAGTCTAACACGCTAACACGTGTCGAAACCCTTACGGTCCACCCACATACACAATCAAACACTGCAGCACTCTCCGATAGTCGAAGCCGAGATATATTTTTTTATTATTATAGTATTCATCATTCCATAATCCATAATCGCGAAACCAGCAACATACGCATAATGATATGTAATCGTCGTCGTCAGAGATTAAAAAAAAACACAAAAAAAGGTGTGCGCCATTAAACGAGCATAATCGGTCGCGGTGGTTCATGACAGACTGTCACTGCTGCTGCTGCTAGCCGAGCACAAAAATTATGTAAATCGAAACCGGCAACAATTCCGCACCAACCCTGCCGTCTGTGGCGATGATAATAAATCACACACGACACACAGGTAAGGTATACCGCAATTGCGCGTCAGCCAGACATTCGGTTATACAATTAACATGTGAATATGTGATTGAGCCACTCAGTCGCTGCAATGAATTATACAGGATGAATCACCTGGCACGCTCAATTTCACTTTATCCTTAAATTAAGCATTTATTCAAATTTGGATTACCTATTGGATGAAAGAATATAATACGAATATAATGATTACTATGCGCAAACATGAAATAGATCAAATATATTAATATTTAGTCAAGTACAATATTCAGACAAATTTTAAAATCGTCATAGTCCTCCATGTCCTTTGACTTTTACTATTATCTTTGGTAGACGTCGAAAAATTAAAAAATCCATCTTTCTAATAATTTATACAGTAAAAAGAGAAGTTTTCATTATAAAAAAAGAAGTTTGTACCACCACAGGACACTCTTTAAATTATGTTATAAAAAATCTAAGTATTTGAAGAGTAGGTCTATGGGTTGGTTAAAAAAAAATTAAAACTAATAATTGCTCGTTTAAAAGATTACATGGTGTTGAAGATGCTTGGTGAATCACCCTGTATATATACTTGGACGACCTTGAAGGTAGTATTATATTATATATATTATCTGTTTACCGCGGCGCGGTGGAGAACATTAGTCATTTTTTTCCTTTCCTCGCTGTCAGGATGGCCACTGCCGCGCACCTTCTAAAACGCGCTTATTATTATTATTATACGGGAAGCCCAAGGCGAATTCCTGAACCGTAATTGGCCAATCGTGATCGAGTTTGCGAGTGAATATCGCCCGCAGCAGCTATTCCCTCTCGCGGTCCCGCGGCAGCGACGTCATTCGCCGGTGCAGTGTTGTACGCATAATATAAAACTATACTAATATAATATATTATTATAGATAATATTAGTCTTCCTTTTAAAAGAAATAAAAAATGTCACGCGTCTCGCCGATAAATGTCGGCCCCGCAGTGTCGTAACAATTTTTTTTGGCGTTCGAAAGTTGGACTGTATATATGCGTGCACGCAGCTCGATTGTCGCTGCCGGTATTTAAATGACGTTTAGCTAGAACCGATTCGATCGAATTGATCATTGGTCACGGCTCGTTAAAACGTCCGTCTGTATACGCGGTCTTAATTAATATATAAAACAATCTACGGGGTGACGAAAAAAAAGGGAAAACGATCTGGTTTATTACCCACGTGCCGATGTTCCAAGACAATGAGCATCGATAAACTATAATAAAAATATATACACAAAATCTTACAATATATTACATAAACAAACTAATCTTCATCGACCGCTATAGGTAAGTGATTTAAAATATTATAATAATAATATGATGGGTATATTTTGTATGATATATTCCAGCCACCAAGTGCATTAACCTTGTTTATAGGTAATGCATTTAAGAATCGTATGATAACATTATGATGCATATCCCAATATCCGTATTTAATATAATCGCGGTGATTATAGAGAGATGAGGAGTCATACAGGGGCTTAGTTAACTCAAATAATTATCAAGTCCTAAAAAAAAAACATATTAATAATAATTTGGAAGTGTGGCTGAGCGAATTTGTTGTATTTTAGATTCTGAACGAAGCGATGAATGTATTAATTTTACAATGATGTGTGTTTTTTTTTCTTTTTTTTTATGTCTGTCATCACTTTTAAGGACAGTAAAAGCGCTGGATTTTCTTCAACAGTAACTTTTCTGATAGGGAAGTGAATCTAGTTGGTACTTTTTTAGGGGGGGGGGGGGAAGTAAAAATTGTTTTCAAAAGCGACATGAAAAACAAAAGAAAAATTAAGGAAAAACGGGAATTTTTACGCAAAATCTGTTTTCGAGAAAATCGATTTTGGTTTTTGGTGTTACTCTAAAACAAATGACCGTAGGTACATGCAATTTTGACTAAATGTTTATATTAGTATTTTCTACACATCATAACAGTTTCCAAATATTTTGACTTATTTTAAGCTGTTTACGGACATTTTCAGTTTCCATTTATTTTAGTTTTTTTTTCTACAAATATCAATAAAATTTTATTTGTTGGTTAAAAAAGCTTTAAAATTTAATAGAAGGCTCCTAGGTTATTGTTTCAAGGGTGGATGAAAAAAATTAAAAATCCTTAATCACAGTTTTTATTTATAAGCATTTAAAGTCTAAATCTTGACAAAATACGAAAAAATCACGAAAATTAGCAAATTATTTTGAGTTGTGAATTCATAATAATTTTTCTTTTTAAATCTAAGATTTTAAAATGTAATACAAGATTATCCATAAGTTTATCTACTTTCATCAAAAAAAAAAATGTCTACAAGAAAGTCAAATTAAATTTTTATGAGCGTTTGAAATAACATTTGATATTCACTCGATTTCTCATGTAACGATTATCTTATTTTGTTGTAATTAAAAAACGAATGACTGTAGATACTTGAAAATTTCACTGAATGATTTTTATTAGCATTTTCTATACACGATAAAATTTTGAAAATAATTTGACTCTTTTTGAGCTGTTTACGGACATTGCCAGTTTTCAATTTTTTTAGTTTTTTTTTCTATAAATATCAATAAAATTTTATTTGTTGGGTAGAAAAACGTGAAAATTTAATGCAAGGCTCCTGATGTATTGTTACAATAGCAGTTGAAAAATATTGAAAATACATAGGCGCAACTTTTTTTTATAAGCATTTAAAATTCAAATTTTAACAAAATTTAATAATTATTTTGTAGTTAAAAATTTATAAAATGTTCAACTTTTGTAGCTAAGGATTGAAAATTTAAAACAAGGTTCCACGTAAATAAGTAAATATATTAATTACTTTATTCACAATAATATCATCAAATATACTTGGTAATATCATAGGCTGACTGACTGTTTTCGCTCAGAATCGTTTATATAAGAAATACAATGATGTTATATCATTGAATTCAAATTTAACACCATCCATTACAGTGACCCACTTGTAGCCTACTGTACAGCAGAGCGATATCCACTTACTCACCTTTTTGTAAATGAAAGCCTATTGGAAAAAAAATGAATCCCCCTAAAATTTCAATTATCTTTGCAAATATTTTTTATAAACATGACAGGCACTGTATATTATGTAACTGCCTTTTATATGAAAATTATAATAGTCCAACTTCGCGTAACCCGGTAAGTCAAAAGTATATTTTGAAATCTAAGCTGGTACCAAGCCACCTAAGTATATAATATAATTGTATAGTTCAATAGGTACTTATTGTGAGTATAGACAAGACACGTGCAAGTCAGATGCGGATAGGTCAAAAAGTTAACTATCAAAAAGCTTCGCCCCTCACTTCTCCGCCGAGATATTCGTTCTGTTTGATAACCACACAAGTCGTTTCGGTTTTCCATAACACGCATATAAACGCACAATAGACGCATTGTGTATTATGTGTCGTATATTATTGCTGACGATGAACTAGATCACACAGTCTGCAGTGTAGGAATCTGAAGCGAACCGAAACGAATGGGTGGAGAGGGAGTATGATGAACCGTAGGATTTTGCTGACACGCGGCTGACATATGTGAACACGATGGATCGATACTATAATATAGCAGCTATATAATATTATAGTAGACATCACGATCATCGGGAGGATAGGCTCGCAATAACAGTAATAATATAGATCGGGATATCGGTTCTGATTGGATTGGAAGTTTCGGAACCGGTTTATCTGGGTACCAGTCCACGTGTATTTTTTTTTATACGAAACAAAACAAAGTTAATAATTATATATATTTTATAGGCCCTCCAAAAATACAGAAAAAACCTATCACGATCGATACTCCCAATAAAATAACTGATTAAGAATTTCTTTTCGGGCGATATAATATTATAGTTACGTTAGAAAAAATGACATACCTTATGACAGACACGGGCCAATGAAAGCATTTTTATTTTCGACGTTACCTTGATGAAACGACCAAAACGTTCAGAATAATAAAAAAAATGTACAAAACGTAGGTATATGGTAATCATTTTTAAAGTGCACCGTTTTCAGCAACGAATCGCAGAACAAACCTTTGTATTAATAAATACCTACTTAAATAATCGCACTAACTAATCAATTATAGTAATATAGTATAGCAGAAGTCTGATCCATGTAATAAATTACATATTATAGATATGTACCTATATCATTACTTGCATCGATTACAACAGGTAATTATTTTTTAATTTTCTGATATTTTTTTACGTTTTTAATAATAAAAGCAAATCAATGGCATACCTAAAATACATTTTTATTCAAAATAACACTTATTGGCATATAAATTATAAACATAATAAAAGATAAATATCTTCACGTTTCTTTTACAACTAATTTACACATCATTCATACATTATCAGTTTAAAGTCATATGATATATATATATATAAAAAAAATAGGTATTAATATGGTAGGTACTTTTACTAATAATATATAATAAATATAGGTATAAAATATTAAATAAAATACTTAAATTTCTGTAGCACAACTGAATTATGAACATAAAGAATATTTAATAACACATAAACCAAAATATACTTATTATTATTCGTATATTCTTAGCAATGATATTCGTGATTCGTTAATTCTATTTAGCCCGTTTAATATACAATCTATATCGTTTGATACAATATAAATATAGGCTAAAGTGACAAATATCAAATATGACATGATGAAAAACATTTTTGATGAAAGGAGCCACCCATTGATGACATTTTAGAACTGAGCGGAGCGATGAATGTATTGATTTTACAATGAATTTTATTTTTATTTTTGTGTCTGTCAACACCTTTTGGGGCAATAAAACTGCTTCGATTTTCTTCAACAGTATCTTGTTTAATGGGAAAGTTAATCTAGTTGGTAAATTCAGGAGGTCAAAATTTGAAATTCCCAGTAGTTTTCAAAAGCACCGAGCAACACAAAAAATAAACATGAAATACAGTTATAATTTTTTATAATTGGATGAAACTATTAAACAAAATAATTTATAAACCTCATATATTATTAAAACGTACTTAGTAACTATAAGGTTTGCCTCTTGTGTATATGCATATTATATGTATAAAGCATAATTATGTTTACCTGTGTAGTATGACGCATGTATGAGGTAAGTACGTCTTTCCAACCCTTGGCTTCTTCCCTGCATGCTCCTCTGACGAAGTGAATATTCCGGTCAGAGGATGTAACGGCTAAGCTGTGTGGGTTTCCAGTAGCTTCGTCAGCTTCTTCCACAGCGATGGCTGTGAACATGTCCAGTCTTGCCTGCGGTACGGTGTCCGGCTGGAAGGAAAACGTGCATACATATAAATAAGACAATTTGTAAATATTCATCATTGTGTATATTATTATTATAAGGTAAGAAACCGAGGCACTGCACTGTCCGGAAGCCATTCAATTCTAACAAACGCCTACGTGAGACATTCGAGGACATAATAAACGTATAACAAGGATTATCGATGGACGCTGCAGTCTTTGAAACAAGGTTGCGTACCCAGCTTATATTTTGACATAGACGATGATGAAGAATCAATTTATCTAATCACAATAGGTTTATGCGTCTTAAATTTGAATATCACGCACCTACCTATATACAGAGTATTATTAAGAGCCTGGCTGTACATATAATAATTTCAAACAAAACAGTTGTGACGATAACAGCTGAAGGAAAACCTACGGGTGAACAAAAAACCTTATTTAAAATATTGATAGACATACGATTATGCTCGTTAGGTTAGGTTACATAGGTATAATTAAATATAGTATTGACTCTATTTTTTTAAAAAGAAAATTAGTGTTTACAGTAGCGTGAATCATAGACTTCCGCAAACGAGATGACCATCAATAAAATATTATATTATTATATACATCGTAGTCATTATCTACCCGAGGTTTATTTTTAGAATTTTAGAACTTTAATGAATACCAATAAAAAATGTACATTCAGTAAATACGTTTAAACAAAACTTTTAAATACAGAGAAACTTCCATATTACGAAGTCTCATGGAGCATAAACAAATTCGTATTATAGAGAATTTCGTCAAATAGAAATTTGAATAAATTTGGTTCTCAAAAATATTTCGATAAACAGAACATTTTGTTAATTAGAAGTTTGTTACACGGAAATTTCAATGTATAACAATAATAAGTAGGTATAATGTATATTATTGAGTGTTCGACTAATCGAAATAAGTATGTATGATAATATAATAAGTTAATATATAATATTAAATTCAAAAAAATATCGCTGATGGTTCAAAAATCGAGCAACCTAATAAAACTGGGTATTTAACGTATATGATTTTTTTTGGAGTACAATAAATATCATTTAAAGAATATATAATATTATATGCACAGCGGTATTTTGTTCTGCCCATGTATATAGTTTATCTGCAGATATACTTTCATACTAAGGAGTATGAGGTATATTTTGGAACTAAGAATATAGTAAAGTTATAAGGTACGATAAAATCTGTATTTTGTCATAACGCAGGTTAGTTGTAAAAAAATAAATAGTGTTATAAATCGTTCAGTCATAAACGTCAAGTGTAATAAAAACCGTTAAAAACGCCAAGAGATTTGTGTGCATATACGTGTATACTTATTAATATTTTATATAGGTAGGTAGGTTATTCATAATTGACAATACATTTTATTGTTGATTTTTTCCTCGAGAAACGAGAATTTACTTTTGTAATATAAAGTGATACACACATAACCATAAGCACTTTTAAATATAATATGTTTATATATGAAAAATATACAACGAATGCATATTCTATGTATATATTCATGCACACAATAAAAGCCAATAATATAATGCGTCCAAAACGATGCGTAATATATATTTTCGTGAAACGCGTCAATGAAATTTGAAATTGTCGGTTTTTGTAAATATTTTCCAAACACATATGGTGAATTGAATTAATGCGTTTACTCGAAAGCCATAAATAATAGGCATAATGATGCAGGTTTACAGCGTTGCTTTGTCGGAAATACATGTATGATATTTAATATTATGTAGTTAGGTACCAGGTACCTATATAGCACCATGTTTGGTTTAAATTTATATTCAGATATACATATGTATATATAATTATATGTATATACAGAGAGAGATAGCCGTGTGTACGTGTAGAATAGGTTCATGCGCCCAGAAAAATTACCAAAAAATAAAATACCTATAGAAAGTCGTCGAGTTATTCAGTATACCTAAAATAGCTAAATACGTTAAAAAAAACTAACACTATCGTCGTGAGTTTATAAAATATTCAACAGACAAATATTAATTATATTATATACATTATACATATATGGATGCATAATGTATAATATGGTATACCATGCGATACCAAACGTCTATAGATATTCACTCCCCCGCCGTCAGATGCAATATAAATTGTATAATAAGTTAAACGGTATACCATATATTATCATAAACGATTCGATAAATCTGAAAGGTAAAAGCCTAGTAAATCAAATATACAGTTTATACGAGGATGTTTGAATTGCTCATGTGCTCGGAAATCGGTCAGTAAAACGTCTATAAATAATAATAAATATTATTAAGAATAAAAAAGGCTGAAGACTGCACATCGTACGATATTCACGTGTACCTAAACACAATAATAATAATACAATTGACGTCAGCAGTCGATATCCATGATAATATTATACCATATTATATTACAATATACATATTTGATGCATGATGGTTGTACCTGATCAGCCCGATTAACCAATGACAACCAAATAATAAATACTAATGTCTACTAATTATTTCTTCTATAACCAATAGCAACCATTTAATAACAAAAACGTCCACCGTAAATCTCAAAATTTCCGTTAGAGCACCTCCTTGGATTATGGTAGGAGGGTGAAAAATATTTTGCGACCTATTCTCATACCTACCAAATATCCAAAATATATTTCATTAAAATCGGTTCGAGCCGTTACGGAGGAGTGCGACCATTAACAACGTGACACAAGATTTTTAAATATTAGATTATATACCTACCTGGTTTTATGTAAACGCAATTTTAACAAAATCCATTGGATATAACTATATAGTTACATATTTACTATGCTTATATATATATTATAACACATGTACATGGTACGAAAATATAAAATATTACCTATGTACAGTATTTATAATAAATAGTTAAATTTTAATATTAACATTAAGTTTTCAAGGTTTTATAGATCAGTGGAGGTTCTAGTTGTAGCCTGTAGGATCACTCCCTCAAAAATATATTTTTGTTTAAAATTATATTAAAATTAGAACTTTTAATGAACTAAACATTATTCGTCTAAGCTTTAGGTTTTAGCTTTATCTCACTTACCTTACCCCCAAAGGCGTTGTCATAGATCAAACCCCACTAACAAGCCACCGTCAATCGTCTTCGTGTAATATGATGGTCGCGATATCGAATAGTAACTAAAACCCATTTGATGGACTGTTATGGTTATCGACACGTTTTTTTTTTTGCTATTAACTTTGTTACTACATAGTACATATTATTATGTACCATGTGCGATACCTGCAGTTACCCTTATGGTAATAATAATTAGTCGTCGCCGCGCCGCGCCTCACCACTGGTGTCCTATTATTGATCGGTGTGTGTGCAGGAGGGGGGGGGGTATAGTTACAATAAAATATATCCGATTTTTCGTCCCTTTTACCATTTTATGTCCAACATATTTTATAATGTACACCAATATGACTTAATGAGTAGGCACGTAGTTTTTATATCTGATTATTAATATCTTCGATTAATATTATTATTATTTTTATGGTATATTGGTATTGTGTATATATTTTAAAAGATATCTGAAAATTGCACGTACGTGTTTTTGAAAGAGAATATAATTACGTGCGCCGAATCGATGGACGGCGAAATATTTTCAACGTATAAAAGTATAATAATAATATAATGAATAATGATATATAAAATATGATATTTCCATACAAGTGTTTCGATATATTATACTATAGGAGAGGACGAGAGGTGAGGTAAAAATAGGTAAAAAAATATACTAGCACCATTTTCCACGGTAGCCTATAAGAGGTGAACGGACCTCGTTGGGTTTCCGTGTTTCGTCGCTCGCCGTTATCGTCGTGTGTACATGCAGATTTAATATTAGCCTTGATCATCATCAATACATAATCACAATAATAATAAAATAGTGATAATAACAACGACGCGTTGAAGATTAGACGATGGGTATATACTTAGAGTAGGTATTATTATTACTATTATATAGCCGGCTAGCACGGGCAAGGAGGAGGCGTGTTTTTAGAGAGAAGCAAATAATAATAATATTATAATATGAGCACGTTTTGTAAGGGAATTTTATTGAATACGAATAACAAAATGAAAATTAAATAACGCGGAACTAATTATGCGTGATATTAATCATTACGCATTAATGCATTATACTATTCGTATATTTTTTAATTTTAATTTAGCCACATAGAGCTTTTTTGGAACATTTTACTTGTCAAATATTATTAGCTTGATCAACCGATTAAAACCCAGATTTGATTTATTCAAATAAAATTCCATCGTTTTACTGTAAATTATCAATGGCTAAATTATGGTACTAGTATAGAATAACTTATTAGATGTGTATTTTTACTCAAGGAAAGCACATAAATAGTATAAACTGCTGCCAACGAAAGGAAAATGATTTAGCAAAATGAATAATTACAGATAGGTACTTACATTCTTGTTCATTTTTCATTTTTCATTATACGAGATACAACGATAAAATATGTTCAACTATTTCAAAAATATCTGACGGTTAGGTCACTGTTACTTTATCTACATTAATCAATAATCTCCGAACAATATAATAATATATTAATATATTATACCCATTTTAATTATAGGTCATAAATATGTAATGATGATAAATTACTCATAAAGATATCATACATAAAATAAAATCAATTTATAGAAAAATCGATGACAAGCCGTACATTATTCTATCCAAACATAATAATATTAATTTAAGATAATAGTTATTACCGAACTATAATATAATACATACTTGAACAATATTAAAGTACAATAAATTCTAAGAAATTAAAAACGTCAAACTCCTAATTATAACCAATTGACAAATTATGTTCTCTATAATTAATTACTGCTATTATTTATTAATATGTTTTTGACAACACGTTAGAAGATATTTTATGTTGACTATGCTTGCAAGCATTATAGTATGTAACTATGTATCTTTATAATAAAATATAGATGAATATACCTTTTAAATAAAGACAATAGTCATATCTATAGATATATACTATAGTATTAATTTTTGTGTTAAAAAATACATCATTTGCCCAATTTAAAATTTAAATAAAAACTAACAAGTAAACTAATTACTTATATGGTTAAATAAAAATAATTTAAGATCAGGATTTCATACAAATACGCCAGTTCGCATACATTATATAATTTTTGAATATAAAATATAGGAAATTCAATTTGTGGTAATATCGACATTATATTATGTATAATATGCACTTCGGGTTAAAATTCTTTTTTTCAGGTCAGATATAAGTTTGAGTTGCCAATAGTCAATAGCCGATGGGTACATATTTTCAAATGTGAAAAATATCTATTGTGTAATATTCGACAGACCAATACTAATTGTATAAGATCACTGCTAGATTATGTACTACTGTTTTAGTTTAAACTAAAATTATAACCACGAATAATAATAATTAAGCAAAATACACATTAGGTAGGTACTCTCTCCTTAAATACAAGTTCTGCTTTAAATTTCGAGAAAGTGAAATGTCAAGTCGAAAATTTGAACTCAACTGCTACTGCATTCTCGTATCACCCGTTTTTATATTCACATTTCACATAATAATATATCGTCATAACATTGGTATTATAAAATTATAAGTTATAACTAACTAGAAAATGCGGTTAGGTATCTACCTATATATTTGAGCGAAACGATGGAAATTAGTCGACGAACCAAAATGTTGAGGTTTTAATCAGATAATGAGGATAACGCAAGAGTCACCACTATTTCATATATATATAGACCGTGTCGAAAACGCTCTTACTTCGGAAAAAGTTGTTAATTTCGATTTCAATTATGTATACGTGTATACCACAGCTGCATGTATGTATGTTGAAATTCTAAATATTGTTTTTACTTATATAGTTTTTAAATATATATCGACATATCGTTGCTTAACGTTTTCGTGATAAAATACTTATAGAATATAGTTGATAGGTATTATACTGCAATATTGTACTAGTTGAAATTAAATATAAATAATATAGTTTTATATTACCTATATAGGTAATATCATACATTCATACTCGATAGCCAGTACCAATTATTTATTTTTTTAATCAACCTGAAGGAAGGTTCTAATCAAGAGGTAGGATGGTATGCAGTGCCGCAACTACGCCAATTTGGGCCCGTGTGTAAATAAAATGAATGGGCCCCCCTCCCTTACTCTTGGAAATTTAAAAATTAATCTATCGACTGTTGTAAAATTAATTTTTCCAAATTTAAAAACATACTTGGGAATTTTGAATTTTTACTCATACAAAATAAGGTTAACATAATTAAAACGCGTAGGTGCCTATGTATTTACAAACAAATAAATGTAATAATTTGTATCCTTTTTTATTCATTTTAAATATAAATAATTATCAAATAACAAATAAATTGAACATACCATACATTAACAGTCAATTAGAAACTCAAAAATAAATACTTTACTCACTTTAAAAAAATATGGCTATCATTTATTTATTATTTTATAAATTTAATTATTCAAATAAATATCGTAACTAAGTTTTTACATACGTTATCAAAATGGATAGCTTATTGACCGACTACAAAATACCGACCGTAGAAGACCCGCCTTTTGAATATGCAATTTAAAATGCGTTTTTCTCGCATAACAAAAATAGGCACCAATAATTGAAACGCGTAAACACACTCACACTAAACCGGTCAAAATGCGCGTTCCTTCGTGTGACGCACTTTAATCAATTGCAACCACACTTTTTTAATTTCGGTTATACAGTCCGCAAAAGAAACGTTGATGTATGATAATGTTGTGTACAAAACAAAACCGATTTATTGTTCAATCTTTATTAATAATAATTATTATAACAAAATGGTTTTATTTTTTTCTTTCTATATATTTTTAAATTGTTATCATTGGGCCCCCCATTATGGGTTGGGCCGTTGGGGCGCTGGGCCTGTGTGCTTAACACACCGGTTATTGCGGCACTGATAGTGAGAGAAATAAACATCATAGTTTATACAAATTTAAATTATCTTAAGTTTTCAATAATTTATTATTAAGATTTTCAGTAACTAAATATAAATTTAATTTACCTACTTATTTTTTTAAAATAAATTTTCACGTTTGAGGTGTGAACGAGGGGCTATGAAATTAAGCTTGGTTATAGCTACCAAAATTATAGCGAATTTTAATACTCCTAAAAACAAAAAGCTCTATAGTTTCACATATTATATAGGTATACAAGTATACGAGCATATACTTGTAAAAAAAATAAAAAATATTTCTGGCCTCGTCACTGTATCTTAGTTCGTTAATTTAGGTAATATAATATTATAATTATTTATGTTCCTATATAAAATAAACATTTAATAGCCTATTTAAATTTGGAGGAAATAATAATATGTATTTGTTCATATTTAGTTCTTATTTAATGTTAAACGTTTAATAAGACACGGCAATTTTCCGCAACGGTAAATTCTAAACCGACAGCCAGTCTGGTCAATTTTAACAATTTCGTGTCCATGCCTAAAAAATAAATAGGAAAAAATTATATTTATTAGACCGTAAATGAAATGTTAAAAGCCCAATTTCTACAAACAGTGTTAATTTTATAATAATTGAGATTGCAAAATTTCACATTTTAAACATTTTAGTGTCAGCCTAATTAATAACGAATGTTTTCTTTGGTCTTATTGCTGTTGTACCTATAACTATATCTATACTAATATTATAAAGAGGAAAGATCTTAATGTTTGTAACCATTAGAATGCTACATTATACCTACGTAACATGGGTTATATTTATTACCAGAAAAAATTAGGATCCCTACTAAAACTTTAATAATGTCTCTTTTTTGTATGTATATACATGCATAACTCGAAAAGTACTCAACAGATTTTAATACGATTTTCACTAATAATTGATTTGAGTCACAGGTAAGGTTTTAATGTATAATTTGTGTTGGAAAAAATGATTAGGTGGTCAAAACTATTGGGTAGTATTCTAATAATAACAATAATATCTATATATCTATATAAAAGTCAATGTTTGTCCGTATGTCCTTTATGCATTCCTAAACGGCAGGACCGATTTTGATGACATTTTTTGTGAGTGTTTGATTGAATTCCTAGTTGATTTAGATTCACAACTGTATCCGGTAGGTCCAACCCGGGAAGGTGCTCAAGCAGGGATTTTGAGATTTACGATGAAAATTTTTGTATATAAATGATTACTATTGGTTGGTTATAGGAGAAATAAAAATTAGTAGAAATTAGTATTTTATTTGTATATTGGTGGCCATGTTTGTTAATCAGGTAGATTAAAACATCCATACAATCGAATTTTCGCACAATGCTAACTTGATATTCTGTCGCACATTGTCCGTGATCCGACGTAGTCGGGTTGCCAACGAGGTGGCTGAGTTGCACTTATTGCAACGAGTTACACCCAAAAGGAGTTGAACAATCACAATTTTTCAAGAGTTGACAATTTTTACGGGCAACAAAGTGTGCGGAATCAGCTGTATTATAAATTAGAAGAAATAGGGCATATAAATGTTGTACAAATATATTTATTAAAAATACGAATCTTTGGACTGGACAATGTAGGACAGGACAGCTATTACCTATATTATAATATTGTTTACTAGGGGCGGGTGGTTTACACATGTTTTACGAATTATTGCGTGTCGGGACGATAAAGATAAATGCTCGTCTACTTAATATAAAAACGAATAATATGGTGTGGTAATACGCGACACCCTCGTATACAGTATAAATTGTATTATAACAAAGTGAATTTAATAATGTCACGTGTGTAATTTTGCGGCTGATTTTTTTTTTTATCAGATTAACGCCATTTTTATTTTTTTTTGCTCACACAATAAGGCGGCGGTGGCGCCTTGCTATATCAGAGACGGAATAAGGGTCGTTTGTACATTATACTTATAATAATATAAATAAATAAATCACTCCAAAACGACATAATATAATAAGGAGTGGCAGACTGGCGTGGTTCATTACACTTTAGATACTCGAAATCGATTGTTGGACTTTGCAATATAAAGGACGTCAGCTTGAAATTTAAAAATCTAAAAAATTAGTTTTTGCTTTAAAGTGTATATTTTTTACGTTAGGTTGTTTGTATAAATAAAGTTTTTCAAAGTATCATAGTATTCTACACGTGCTAGAAGATGCGTATCCCGTAATAGCCAATGATATACCGAATACCAATTGATTGAAACAATATCTAATTAGCATTATTATTATAGCATTTTTGTTATCCACCATCTCCATTCTCCATTAAGCGAAAATATTGTATAAATTGTTGAACTTTACAGGATAAAAATACCTATAACTAAAATTAATATATTATAATAATACGAAAATGTTGGCTATAATATTATAATCAATGGTATTAAAATATCTATGGAAAAAAAAAAGTCGTAACCCACACGTGTTACCATTGTATGCTACCGTTGTAGGTAAATCATAGAAAATTTGAGTTCAGCAGAATCAATTTTATGTTGATACAACGAGTTTTAATAGTAAAGTGAATTAGCCTGCAGTTATCAGGTACCTAAGAACATTATCTTTGTCCGTGTACATCGGTTTTTTACAATTTTAAGCATTTTTAAATTGTAATATTTAAAATTTTTACATACTCATAAGGCATAACTCGTTCGAAAATTAAAATATCATAAACAAACGACGACGAACTAGCACATATTATAGTGTCATTACCTATTGAGTTTGATTACAGGTCACTTCACTCTATAATATTAATGCACTAACAACACAAAATTGGTTCTTCTGAAAGCAAACTTAATACCTAGGTATGTTGTACGTTTGTAACATGGTGAGACATCCTCTTAAAAATAAATTTTCAATGATTCGAATATTATTTCTCTTCGAACTTCGAACTATATATTAATAATACTATTATTCAGATTCGTCTGTTGTTACACGTTCGGACTACGCACATCGCGGCGCGGCATCGGTGGCGGGCGCAAACGAGAGACGTATGTGGCGGCACATCTCATCACACACACACACACACACCTATACACACACCACCCATACACACACCACACATATACACACGCGTACACACACGTGCACACGAACACGCATATGTGTGAGGGAATGCGGTCGGGGCCCGGGCCGACAACGATAGGAGTTAGTGCGCGTACATACACGACGACGCACGGCACACAAGGTAGATGACCTTGGGATACGACCTCCATCGGGCCAGGTGAATGTTTGTATAATAATATTATTATATTATCCGATGTGTGTACGGATAATAATAATAATAATAATAATATGTATCCAATCTCAGTGACGACGACAACGTTTTTCGGGTAAACGATGGCGGCGGCGACGACCGAACAGCCGATGGGGTAGAAGGTGTAGCGAGATGTAGATGGAGAGATTGAGATTAATCGTGAGAGAGTGAGAGGACGATCGAGCCGCACCGTCGATCGGCGGCCCTGCGGATTCGATACAATTATTATATTATTGGCGAACGATCAACGAACGCGCATTCCTCGACAACCCGCGCAGTGTTCAGCCTAACTTGTTATACAATTTGTGCGTATATAACACGACGGTTACGAGTTACATTTATTATTATCAATAGGGGTATTTTTTATTATTCGATAGTGAACGCTTTTCAGAGTGCACGGGGAGATCTATAAAATGTAGTATGTATCGTTTTATGTGCTGCACGCACAATACAGGGATCTATATACATCAGAGATTTAAAACATAATATATTATACGCGTTTCAAATCGATTAGTCTCCCCGTCGCCGTCGCCGACCACAATAATATAATACCTATATAATCGATTGCTGCACGGATGTCCGCAATACAATACGATTATGTTACATATTATATTGTATACATTTTTATACTCTACTCCGAATACAGGCACCTTGCACCTCTACATAGATAATGTATTTCGTCAATATTTTATTATTTTCAATAATAATTAGGAATATTATCCTGAATTCTGATCTCGGCGGCCGTGATTACAGAATAATGCACTTAAAATAGACACACCGACTGTATTGTATGAAATTTGAACTACGCCATTTTTGTTTTTTATTTCCTGTATGGGTGGCTTTATATTCATATTATACACTATATACCTATATTAAGAGATCGGATGTCATATTGACGTACCGACGTTATTCAGACTGCAACAAGGCCAACTGCATCAACCGGTAACCACGATTGATTAATTTTTAACATAATATAATATACACGCGTTTTAAAGCACAACATTTTAACTACCTACAATTTACTGAAATTACTATTTATGTAGGTACCTAAATGTATATTTTTTTCGTTAATATTGTACATTTTTTTTTATTCATTACGCCTGTGTCGACGAGAATGGTTTTTAATTAGTGTTAAGATAACACAAATGCAATACAATTTCTAGAATTTAATTATTTTTTGTTCTATTAAAATTCAATTACTTTTGAATAAGTAAACAGTATAGGCGCTGTATAACAAGTTGTGTACGAACAAGTTATTAGAAAAATGTAATGGAAATAATATAAAGCTCTATTATAATATACTATAATACTATAGTAATTAAACAATGACTAATCAGTAATCAGCATATATATATATATATATATATATATATAATATAATATATTTTAATTTAATACCAATTAGTGTTGAATACATGAAAACTATGTTAAGTGCCATTCGACTACAATCTTGTAAGACATCAGACATGTGAAATGCATTTATTTTATAGTATACCTATTTAATTTTATCGTGATATTATTAAGATTTTGAAAAGGAAAACAATTTCTGTATGATTTTAAGATTGATTTACTAGAAATATTGATTATTTAGCTTTTATATGTTTGAAAGGTGTGTAAATATGGAAATATGAATAAAAAATAATTTTTTATTTCGAGTTTTCAGATTGATATGGTAATTAAATTATTAGATTTTTTTACATCCAAGAAGTGAACAAAATCTCTTTAAGTTGGACCCTATACACCTATAAATGCGTGGATCGTGGGTACTTATTGTGGCAAGACTTATAACATGAACGACAGTGTTTCTATAAATACGCTACACATAATATATATATAATATGTATATAAACCCCGGACAATGCCAACAATTTCTCCAGCTGTCGCAGACCATATGGAAACCATTATAAATAAAAACTTGCAATGAGCTCACACGTTTTGTGGCCTATATGAGATACGTTTAAGTATAGAAACACTCACGTGTTCGTCCAGCGAATAAATCAGTTCTCCGTCGTCGAACAGCACAAACCACCTTCTCTGCCATCTCTAAAAAAAACAAGATATAATTATGTGATTACTATTCTCGAGTCTGGTACCAATTTATTTGTTAATGTTTTAAAGTTTTCAAAAAAAAAAATGTATTTATAGTTAAAATAAATATTAAATGCACGATATAAAATTATAGTTTTAAATTTTAATATCAGACGTTCATTGATAAATGATTGTAGAAATATTTATCTATTGGAACTCTATCATGTGCATTGTGCAGTTATGCACACATAAAATTAATAGATTGGAGATAATGGTGTCATATTCGGTCCTGAGGGAACGTATAGCCATGTAGGTGCCTATCTAAATACCGTTAGGCTAGGTAAACGCTGAAAAGAAACACCAAATCATTCGATACTCCTATAACAATACACTGCGGTGATGGACGAGACTCATGCAAAGCGAAGGCGATGCGAAAACTGTATATTATATACTCAGGAGTCTGGAAAGGAACGACAGGTCAAATATCGCTGAATCTCAATCAAGCGTATTGAATATTATTATTTATTATATTTTCTTTTTTCTGCAGACCTATCACAATTGGTAACAATAATATTATAATATCGTCAGTTCGGTGGTGATGGATTTTATATCCTCTTATGGGTATTATATCTAGATCACTGTGTTCTCCCAACTAATATGTAGGTACTTCATCAAAAATACCATACAGACCGAATTCAACGGTACAGATATATTATATAAATTTAAATTCGATTTTGAAACTAATGTTTTCTATAGAAAATTGTCTTCGGCAGTGCATATTTTTCCAAATAGGTACCAGTTAGGTTAAATTTATAAAAAATAATAATAACAATAATATTAAAAATTACCACAAGTCTACACCGCACTCTCAAATCTCAATGTTCACACGTTTTTATTTTTAGGGATAACCAAAAACACCGGACGCGTCCGGACGTTATTATTTACATTTTCTGTGTACAAACGACGCCGCAAACGTTCGGTGTTATTTTTCATACATAATATTATAACGTATTAAATACATATTTTTTGTATTTATTACAACTCATGTATAAAACTCTATGGGAAAACATTTGCGTGCCTAATAATGAGATTTTATATACATCCTATAATTCGCACTGTTCTATAATTATGATTTGGCAACACGTGGGTAAAACTGAGACGCTGATTTCACTGTATTATAAAATGAGGATAATTGCGTGTACTTAAGGAGCGGAATGCCAGAGTGCTAATTACCTTTACCGCGTTTTATATGTTATTGTGGCACAGTAAAAGGACTAGTTATTTTATTGTGGTCAAATAAAACGATGGTGTTTAGGAAATATAGTTGATTGATGTATATACTATTATTATTCGTATGAGCAGCAGCAGGCTATCAATGTCGAAAATAGCAAGTGTTCTGAGGTCCTGATGAGGACCGTAAGACGTGACCGAAGTTACGGAAACGAAACATCGAACCACCGTGTTACAGTGAAAATAAATAACATAAGTAACTAATTTGTCATTACCATGGAAGTTGTGTAACACAATAGCGAAAGACGTATAAACACACTACAATTTGCAAAAAAGTAATTAAAAAAAAATCATAACTCTGTACCTACTTATACATAAGTATATAATAAATTAATAAAATATTATATTATATCATATTATATATTTTGATTCTTTAGTTTATAACATAACAATTTATTTCATCTATAACTTATAAATATAATTACACTTAGATTGTAGTTATTGGTCAATGAATCTTATTTATAAATATTATTTCTATTCACCCACAATTACGTTAATTATAACTCATATCATGTACGTGTATTCAAATATTATAAAAAAATATTCTTGCAAAAATATATTATTATAAGTTTAGAACAAGTGAAATAATAAAATATAGTCAATAATTTTTTTAAGATACATCCTATTATGAATTGTTTATACTTTATAGGTATACTTTCCTATATTAATGTAAAAATATAATATACGTATACAATTACAACTAATTCATGTGACGAGTTTATTTTAAGTACTTGCTCATTGTACGCAACTATTATTATTATTATTTACTACTACAGCTGTATATGTAGGTACCTATATATAAATTGGTTAATATGTCATAATATAATAAAAATTGAATAGTACAAAGTAATAGTGTATACTTACGTATATAATATATATGGCCTTTTATTGTCACGGTTCAACTTAAACTGTATATTTTAAAATAACTAAGTTTAATAGGTACTATAAAAATGCTTTGGCTATATGGTATAGCTATGGAATAATACTAATAAAAATAAACGATCAATGTTAAACGAGTTACCATTTTGTATTTGTGTTTCAGATTAGTTTTTCAATTAGGTACCTACATTTCACCGATGCAGTGATGCAGGAATGTCGGAGACAGTACCTATAGTAAATAAGTAACTACCTACTAACCAACAACGACGAAAGACATGATTTTTACTTTAAAAAAACATGGTACACACACACACACACACACCCAAAGAAAAAACTCGTAGACATAATATTCTGTATAGATACATTATATTTTAGTATGGAAACGCTTAAGCAGCCCTGATATGAAACCCCAGTCACATATTGTACATTGCATTTGAATCAAATGGACGGATATTCAAGGCTATGGCATAAATGCAGGTAACAACCTATAGGTTAATATTATGTATTATATCCCTGAACGGAAGGGGGAGCATCATTTTGCGTAATAAGTTTGCAACTTGTTCGTTACTATACAGTTGTATAGCCACATATGTCAAAATATTACATATATCTATAAAGACATTAGAAAGAAGAAGTATATATTATTATTGCCACAATAAGTGGATCTTGTCGACTAGTTGATTTAAACACTAGCTGAGTAAACTTTCGGTGTTTTAAAATTCCAAAAAATGTATAATTAATTGTTATCATATTATTAAATTATGTTTTTATTAGTCAATAAATAATTTTTTAAAACACATACTCAATGTACTTGAAATGCTTCAGTAATTTATTTCATAAACACAGGTAATCAAATACCCGCAAAAACTGACATCGGGCGCCATATGAAGGTAAAGCAAAACCGGAATGTCATCGAAGTGTAAAGCTAACGCAATTACAATATTGTTAACATCTCAATCCCTAATTCAATACACCATATTTCTTAATAGTATATCGATTTTGTAATCAAAAGTTAGCTGATGTTTCTTGGCAATTTACCAGTTTCGTGTTTTTGCAGCCTCGGTGCAGTGTGATAAAAAAGTTTCGCAATTAATTGTGTCGTTGCAATTTAACATATTATCCTATGTACCGTACATTTTAGTCATATTAATAAGTTATGAACAAGAATTCGAACCGGAAACCTGAACCATAACGGTTTAATATACATGACGAAAATCCTAGACCTTAAATATCTATAGATTCGGATGATCTCGAGTGACAACTGAATTTAGCGATAACCTTTTAAAATATTAGTTTAGCTTTGAAACATTAATATGACATTATTTTGGATAAACTTATATAATTTAGAATGGTACCATGGAGATTGGAGAACACCAAATATGGTTTGTAAACGAACAAAAATGTACTAACTCACTTAAAGTATTGAATTTGTTTATTGGTGACGATATAAAATCATTTGAATCTTTAAAAGGCTGATCTCATTTTATGTACACATATTAAGTACTAATGTTTACACGTGGATGGAATTGTTAATATGACGAGTCATACACAGCTGCATAATGCATAAAAGCGTATAATACGATCGAAATTAAAATAACAACACTCAATAATAATCAACATTCTATACATCAGTTCAATTTTTTTGCAAACTACACGACGAGCATAATATATTTTAACATATTATTATGTATTTGTCTACCTATATTTTTAGAAACGAACACATATTATTCTACCAAATTTTCTAGTGTAACTGAATTACTTTCAAGTTGAAGTTATATTAACGTGTATATTATGAGTTCGGAACGGGAGCAAAAAAATATATCGATTGATCGGAATAAGAAGCGTACCTCAAATAACTGGCCGACGAAAATTATGACATGCTATGATATGTGAGCTGACTCGAGGACGATGAACCCATTTGGCGGTGAGATGATTGTTTATTCACACACGATTGTATGTGCGGGTCAAGTCAATCGGTTCCAACATGTATGTAAAGAATAAAGAAATAATAATAATAAAAAACAAATCGCCCATCATATTCACTCTTTTGTGAACGCGTATTATTATGTACACATGCGGTTTTCGATAGTGATATTGAATTGATAACGTCAGAGAAATAGTGCAGAGATCCACGGGTGGCCGCGGTTATACCTACTTATAATACATAAATAAAGGTATATACTATACGTAATTAGTAATCGAATTCGAACAGTGCTACATATTATAATGATATGTAGAATATAGTAGCGGTTCTTTTAATCCAACAAAATAAATATGACTTGATACATTTTTCGAGATTTTAATTACGCTTACATTGATTGGTTTTGCTATTCATATACAATATAATTGAATTTATATACCCCTGGAGATTCGTAGCGAGCGTATAGACATATAATATATATATATATATATTATATATGCTCACGAGTTTCACAATAGAAAAAAAACATGAAAATTGAAACATTGGAATTAGCTATTGAAAACTATAGATAGGTATATTGATAATATTGTTCGTAATTCATTATATATTATAATAGTATACTAATTTTAATTTCAGAGGTTAATCCAAAACTGTCATTTATGGCTGCAGGAACTTCTTTAGTACATACTTTAAATGCCAATTTGCATATTTTAATTTTTGATTGATTTTACAATGATGTGTTTTTTTTAGTCTGTGTAATGTGTACTTACACGATAAATATGATGCTTACATTTTCAACTTCAGTAACTTTGGTGGCAAAGTGAATCTAGTTGATGCATTTGAGAGTCAAAATAAAAAATTCTCAGTTAGTAGTTTTTAAAAGCGTATGAACAAACAAAATTAAAATTAATGAAAACCGGGAATTATTACGCAAAATCAGTTTATAACAAAATAGATTTTATTCTTTGGTGTAACTTAAAAACTACTAACGATTAACGAATAACCGTTGGTTAAGTACCTAGATACTTGAAATTTTGACCTATTGATTATATTAACATTTTCTATACGCGATACAATTTTAAAAATATTTCGACTCTATTTGAGCTGTTTATAGGCATCAGAAGTTAACAATTTGTATTTAATCATTGTCGATAAAAAAAATGTTTGCTAGGTCAGAAACTTTGAAAATGTAATAGAAGGTTTCTCATAAGTCATAAATATTTTATAGTTAATCAAAATTCATCAAAATCACGAAAATTTGCAAATTATTTTGTATCTAATTAAAAATATATAAAATATTTAGTTTTTATAACTAATGTTTCTCATAAGTATTTCAGTGTTTCTAAAAAATCTAAAAATTATATATATACGGTATTTTTTAATGGATATTTTAAGTTCAAATTTGGGTGAAAATATATATTTAAACAAAAAATATAATATATTTTAGTTATTTTTTTGTAGCTTAAAAATATTATTGTTGTATAACTTACAGACTTACAAAGCGGTCTTCACTTAGAATCGTTTTTCGTAATACGAACAATAATGGTTTTATATCGTTAAATGTAAATTTAACGCATCCAGTGCAGTGACACATGACACAAAATGTTTAGTATAGCGGTACTCACTTGCCATCTTTTTTAATTTAAATTATAAATTCCGAATAAAAATAAAACGTATCAAAGTAATTCTTAATTTAAAATTTTTATGTATAAGTATATAATAAATGTTATCGTAATTCTACAGTTATGCATATGGCTCACTTAGTATTATAATTTATACTATATTAATTTGCATGTAGGTACATATGAGTACCCAAGCATATGACCCAATTATGCACACCTTTTATACCTGTTGTTTTATTTTTTCACATTGATTAATCTCGATTTTCCAGCTATGTGACTTCCGTTTTAAAGCACTCCTCAACGTATAATATGAAAATGAAATTTAACGCAATCTGCCTCCGACCTACTTACTATCAAAAGTTATAACTATTATTTCCCACTCTCATCTTGAACTCGTCACGCCTACATACCTATTTTATTATAAATGCAAATTTAAATATATGAAATTAAAACATAATAAAACAATTTTATGACATTATTAATCGTACATATAAGTTGTCTAATATCTTCGATGCAATAAGAAGAATAAATTGAAACTGTTTTCATAATATTAAAAACAAGCAATAACTTAACATAATAGTTAACTGGATGAATAATGTAATGTTGAATGGATAAATTGAAATTTATAAAGAATCAGTTAGATCATAAATTTGAAAGTCATAGCAGTATAATGTATAGCACAGATACTTAGTATTAATTATAAAACATAGTTGCAAGTATTTTATTGAAATTAACAGCTGTCTGCACAATAATTTATGATAACAATATGGAATTAAAAATATTATCTCTATTAATACCCAACAGCTATATTGTAAATTAAATATGTAAATTACATAATTATTTTATTGAATTTTACATAATATTCAATTTGTTTTGTTTATCAATTTAATATTATCTCAAAAGTATTTCTTCATTTTTATGTTGTGCATGAAATGTAATTCTATACAAATGCAGAATAGCTAGGGTGATCTATTTCAGAATCTACATTCATTATTTTGAAAATAATATTTTTACATGGTTTGATATAATTACAAAACAACATATTTTTTATGGTCATCATTTTTAAATTGTTTTTCTTTATTCAGTGACAACATTTAAAATTGTGTATCCCAAAGCATATAATTTTGTGTATTTTGGCAAAATACTCTGAAAAATATAATAGAAATATGAAATTAAAAATATAAAAAGTAAAACTCAAAATATGCATATATTTATCATGATAACCATAAAATTATTTATTTTTTTCAAAAATATTGATTTACAATAACAGTAAATATTAAAGTAAAAAAATTATAACTAGATATTCGAAATAATGACTGTAAAAAGTTATATAAATCACCTTGTATCACCTTATAATGTGTGAATAAGTATAACATTATATTTGTATAATATGGCTTAATTGGTATTACTATCCTAGTTACATTTAGTAGGTACAATGGTACATTATATATATATAAAACATGCTAAAAATGAAATATATACACTCCAGAAGAAAAAGTTTTTTTTACAAATTTAAATCTGAACTTCTAAAATGATTTGCTTCGTTCTATATAAGTATAGAAGAAATAAAATATTATATAAATTATTTAAAGTATATGTACAAGAAACGTGTTAACCAGAAAACATTTAAATGTATAAATCTTATTGTTATTTAACACATAATAGCATATATTATACATATTATATAGGTATATTAATGTAATTAAAAGTATCGGTTAAAATTGAAGTAGGTAGTTATACTTTATTTATACACCTACTTATTTTTTTCTTATAACATTTATAATAATAATATGATACATTATTAGTTAGTATTAATAATTATTAATTTTTATAAAAAATAAAAACTCGCGCATATGTAATGTTTTTTAACAAATAACAATTGAGATATATTTAATTTATACCTAAAAATATATTAGTGTATTGAATATTGAAAGATCAATTGAAAATTATAACGTATAGTAGTGTATATAGTGTATCTATACAATATGAACTATAAATATGAGTATTTATATTGAGTTGTTTATATCAGTTAATACATCATTATAATATGAGTATCATCATAAATCATAATACAAAAAATAAACAGATATTTCTTTTTTATCCTACTTATTTGTAATATTATAATTTTGAATGAAACAATAGAGTAATATAATTTTTTTTCGTGAAATAAAGTGATAGGTTACGTGAAGATTACGAGTCTGATACGAACGTGTAGTTTACTCAATTATTTTACTGTGAAAATAAATATTTAAAAACTGACACTTTTGTTATCACAGAAAAAAAGATATGTGTGTATTATCAAAGTTTATCTGAATTTTCAAGGACATATTAAATACATGTTACCTTTACTACTACCATGTTATGGGCACCACTGCCTGTTAGCTCAGGGCAAATTACACTTTAATTACCGGTTTGAAAAAAAATAATAATAATAACAACAACAATAAAACGTGAACGAATCGTGCGTTACAAAATCGTTAACAAATTGTTAGTATAATAACACAACACCAAACTAGTATCAAGGTCGATGAAATACAATATAAAATACTTTGGCTGTAAGGCGTGATGACTCGGAAAAACGTTTAAGTTTGAAATTCCAAGTGCGAAAAAAATCCCAAGGAAATTTAATGAATATATAAGTTTATGGGTACGATCTGATGACAGGTTACTTGATGGTTAAATCCACTTCAAGTGGCTGTCCTTAACACCGGTAATATAGTATAAACGTATAATATATACGACCGAAGTACAGAAAAAATAAACCTAAATGACATCGACACCAGGCTATAATTAAAGCCAATTTATTATAAGACTATGAACTCATTTTACGTGTTACTTAAGTAAATTGGAATTACTGAATTTTAAAATACTTTCGAAAGAAATTTTCAATTCAAAGTAAGTATCTTTTATATGATTCAAAAACATTGCTAAAGCCAGATTGCTTAAAGTACTATATTATAACATAAAATCTAACCGTTAAAATATTATGAATCCGTTTGAAGATACCAATAAACACACTATAATATGCATTAATATTAATACATGCCTAGATAGGTGTACAGACACGGCTGCAGACTACTAGTTAATGTTTCGAATGATAATATTATGTTATACACACAATTTTATTGCAGTATTTATCCTTCAAATGTATGCGTCGCAGGATAGTTTTTATGCGTGAGAAAAATCGTCGCTTCACTTGAAATATACGAAACAGGTACCTGCAGTATTATTATAGATCCTAGTTAGTGTAATACATATATAAATATTATATTGATAATATATATGATAGAATTTCGTATTGGCTCAGGTATAACATAATAACGTATAAACCATAGACCATAAACGTATTAACAAACTCATCTCAATATAACAGCTTAATTCGGCATTTATATTATTACCGGCCCACAAAACTAAAACGACGATAGGTGGTATGATTCGACTTTATCAGTTCGGTTCTGATCGTACCCAAGACGTGCAGCTCGCCGCAGTAAAACGAAAATACCGCAATACCATTGGTTTACATAATATTATATATGTATACATATTTCAACGCGTTTTTTTCATACCACTTTGACAATTACATGCATTTTCCGCGTTTTATGCAGAAATCGCGATTAAATCGATCGGCCGCCGAAGGTCTCTTATCCCGAGCGCACACACGGTGAAAGTATACCTATATATACTATAGGTATACATACGTGTTTCCTTTCCACCAGCTATGCTCTGCTGCTGCACACGGTCAAATCGATAAGTCATTATATTCGTGTCATACATAAATGCACATACGCGTTAAAGTATAATTAAAAAAAAATAAAAAACTTATAGGTACGAGCCAATATATGATAATATAATGTAGCTATTTCACCGATCAAACCTTGGTCCTATATATATTATATACTATCAAGGCACCATTATAATATATGCGTATATACCACCATATATGCCGATTAGACACGATGTCGGTCTGTTTTTCGGGTATATAACGGAGAAACTTGACGAGTGATATGAGTCGCCATATAGATATATATATATATTATGTATAGAAGTGTAGTAGTATATATAAGTTCTTATTGTATTTTTGTATACTTTTAACACATTCATGTTACAAAAAAATCCGTTTTATTGCGACGCACTTACTTTATTTTTCTGCGAATATATAATATTAAATAAATTATTGGTGTAAGCTGCGTGATATGCCGTGTATTTTTACGTTTCACAGAATATAATATTATATTATATACCTAATTTTTACCGAGAGCAAAAAACCTGTTGACGACTGGGTACTCACTGTATATAATACCTAATGTAATTTCAATAAATGCTATATGTAAGTATAATGTATATACTCGTACACGTTAAAATTAGTGGTTTACAGTAATATACTTGTCTTCCAATCTATATTAGGTCGGACGACTACGAGTTGGTTACCAATTACTGAATTGGTACACGAGTTGTTTAACTATGTTAAATTAACTTAACTAAATTTACACCATGCATTTTAAAAAGTTGATAAAATAATTTAGGGCAACTTTTAAAAGTTTCATCCACAAACACGATTTTCATTTAGCTGAGCATCTTTAAATTATGCAGACAAGTAAAAATTAAAATATTTTTTTCCCAATAATTTATAAATGTAAAATTCTTTCCATGATTTGTTACTATAGGTACATCGTAATTATTTAAGGCTTTATATAATTCTAATAATATTGTAGATAATTTAGATAACTGACTGATCGACTAGGGTGAATATTTTGGCTTACTCTAAAAATATTATAAGGTATTAGTTGTTCAACATCACCATTAACAAGTCATTTTTGGCAAATTACTTTCATAAGGAGATCAAGATTTTTTTGAGCTTTTCTTTATAACTTGTTGCTTTGTAATTTATACTTGCAGCCTACCCAGTACCTATGATTTCAATATCTTTTTCATGGTTGTGTTTAAGAATACTTAACTAAATATTATTTTAATTAATTATTTTTAAAAATAATTTGCAATTTCTTTTGGTACAAATTTCACCATTTAAAATTTTCTTTGGAATTCGTATTTAAAACTATTAATTGCGTAAAGCTGTTTGTTTTCACACTTAACAACACTTTTATTTTAACCCACGTGTTTAAATTTCAATAAATATACGTGCGACTAGATGTTAGGTTGATACACGTGCAAGACTGATGAGACATAAATACAACCGATAATTTATTAGATATAAAATAAATATATAATATTCTATTTATATTAATACATTAGATATATAATTATTATGATACATGAACTTTCCAAGTCATCGTAAAACCTAATAAAATATCATGCAATTACCGATTTGTATGTAACATGGTAACCATTCGTACACTTTATTTGATTTTGGAACCAATTCCGCATTACCACTTAGGCTATATCTTTTAAGCTTCAGTTTAGACCGGTCGATCTTTAAATATGAGCCGATAAATTCCAGTTATACCAGCTAAGTTTTCTTCTAAAAATCATAGAAACGGCGGGGTTCTTGTGGTACGAGAACAAGGTATATATAGGTACTGGCAGGTGGCAGCAACAGTAGTATTTGGTTTGTTGCAGAAACTTAAAGTTTCTGTAGCACGCATATACGTATAAATTAATGTATTATATATTTATATGTATAATATAATCAACATCGTTTTATTTCAACATCATTGTATTATTTATATCGATCTATAAATATTTATCCGGAGTGGATCTGGCCTTCGTCGCACATAGAACGCCAAAAAAGGGGGGCTCGGCACGTGGCCTAGTCAAGCCCACACGGCGCAACAATGCGAAATGCACGGACGTCAACGATGACGTTTCCCACCCGTCTATATAGTGTGTGCCCTATCCGCACGCGAGCCATCCTCATTTGGTAACGTCGATGTACCTATATAATATATTATATTAGGTATATACTTTTATTTGACAACGACCGTTCAACTGGCGTTGTATGATAATATGTATACGCGTTTTGTCGGGATAGGCACGCACCGCACACTGTCCTTCCAGCGACGCCCACTCGAAAAGACAATACATCGTCCCCGCGTATACTGATCATTATTATTGTATTGCATGTTACTATTATTATTATTATTATTATTATTATATATGTCCAATGATAAAGAAGAAAAATTCTACGTATACATACACACACACACATACAATAAAGGGCGTTGTTGCTGTATATTACGTCATATTAAGAGATACAACAAACCCAAACGGGATGCATATTCCAACGACGACGATGTGATATTTGTCGCGAGGCGCAGGCTCTGTTCAGAAGAGGACTACCAAAAACGTCTATTACAATAAGTGAAAATACAATTAATGAATATGAAATGATTTAAAATATTCACTAGTTGTAGACAGTTCACATATAATAAAAGGTGATAATTGGAATTTTTTTCTCACATTTCTCATAATCAGTATAATATAGTTACTCGATTTAAATTTATTTTAATTATAAAAACATGACAATCATGTGGTGTCACAACGCTCTTAGTAATTAATTTTAGGAGTCGTAAAAAAAATAATATTGTTAGAAATTCTTATAAGAAAATATACATGTATTACCTATAACAAGACATAATTGACTATTTAGATATATATTTTATATGTATTGCTACAAATGTTCCTGATTAGTAAAAACTATATATGAACACTTGCCACTCGGTAAATTTCTAAAATACAAATTCATCAACAACGAAATCTATATACTATATCTAATGTAAATTGTTTGATTATAAATATGAAAAAAAGGATCATCAGTTACGTGCTTGTTCGGGTTGACTGACGACGGAGTCACGTCGCTGTCGTCGTCGTCTTCGCTGTCGTTGTCTTTGACTCCAGCCACTATCCGTGTTTGGTGTTTTTTTTTTATCGTATATATTATTTTCCTTATTTTTTGACCGTTAATTTTTTCTACTACGGTCGTCTTCCGTTAATAACAATACTACGTGACGAACACGTATATCCATCCTGTTTCTGTTCTTCTCCTGGTATAGGAATACAACAACGAACAAGACGTGTATTGTGTGTGTGTGTGTATATATATACGCCATACTGAGTAACGTATAATAATATTATATTATTATATTTACTATACAGGGTGTGCGCGTTGTCCTAAGTGGTAAGGCGGGCGCACGTCTTCTGGGCGACAGTTTATAAATATTAAACATGATAACAGCGGGTGTACTGTATTTTCATATCACCGGAGGAGTTGCACGAATACACGGTTTATATGTCAGTACGACAATGAAGACACAACGAATACATATTGAGCAATGAGTGCTGCGCTGCTCAAATACGATTTTTATATACACAGGATATACAGAATGGACTGTGTGCGTTTTCCAAATACATTTACTTTATTTATGCAAACAGACAGGAAAACAGAAAAACGCCTGCATACGATGCTATTCTGTAAAATACGCTGTGAAAACGAAAAATAAGTGGCGACGATTGTTCGGTAAAATGCATTAAACTATCTCCTATTGAATCAACGACAACTCCCTGTAGACGACCAGCAACTATCGGACTGGTTTTGTAATAATAGTATATATATTTTTACTCTTCATGCCTGTCCTGCACTGCAGTCCATTCGGTATATTATATTATGTACCTACTCACTATTCGTCATATAAATGTATAATATGTTTTACGCAGGTCTGTCTTAATACTAAAATACGATACATCGATACGCACGACTATCGAACCATGTACATGTGCTAGGCTTACACCCAGCAGATTGAACGATATATAGTTGATCATAAAATGTGGTTTTTTTGATTTGAACAAAAACTAATTGAATAAATCTAAAAAACACCCTATGGCAAAGACGTATAATAATAATAATATAAGCAAGTAAATTACACATAGATGAAATATATAATCGATGTTGATTTGACAGTATTGGGGAAACAGATTAACAAAACGCGCTCTGGTGGAAACAATTTGTACCTTCCAATTCGGGATGTATAGCTATAGTTTTATATTAGTTATTTTACTTTTTATAATAAATGAATTCTGGTATCGAAACTTTATACGCTTTTATAGCTAACTGTAATACTGTATACGTTGGTAAGTACAATTTCTACTAATATTGTCAAATACATTCAAATACACTTCACTTAAAGCAAAATATATGCGAAATGTCGGGAAAACACATACATTCTCCCAACTCCACGTAGGGGGGAACCTGCCTAACCATCAGTACGATAGGCATCGACAGCGCTCTCAGTGTTAATCTGTCTTCCCAATAACCAATGACTAATCAATACGGATATATCAGGATACAGAAGTATAGCATATTATTATGTATAGATAATACAAATATATAATTATAAATTATACTATTAATGGTTAAAGTAATAGGTATTTTATGGTATAAAAATGAGATAAGACTGCTGAAATTCAATAGTTTCGAATTTTTAAAAGTATTCTTAAATCATTATATTACATCAACAATGTATGCAGTTATAAATGATTACAAACTATGATTATGTCTGATGAATTTTTAGGGATCCATAAACAGATGTTACAGTATTTCAGTAATTTTACGGGTAACCAGAATCTATTGGCATGACTTGCTATGTTAATACTTTATTTACACAGGTTTTTAACAAAATATTATGGACGTATAATAATAATCATTTAAACTAATTTATTACTCATACTTCTAACCAAAAAGAGGTAGGTATATCGTATGTTTTATATGTTGTTTAAGAAGAAAAAATAAATATTTTTTAATCAAAAAAATCCTAAGGTATTCTATAATAAAATTTATACATATTATAGTTATGGTATTATATGATTTTTTAAATCACAACAACACAGTATGTGTCACCTGAAAAAGAACTACATACTCACGAAGAATTAAAACTATATAGCTTCAATAATATTTAAAACAAACAAACTGATTAACAAAACAACATAATTTTTCCATATATTCTATAAATAATGAATGAAAACAATATAAACGCTTATCATCAATTCTAGTACAATATTATCAATTTACGAAACTATAGGTAAAACACTTCAATTATTTATAAAGTTCATTATTTGTTATGTATTTATTTTTTAATTATTTTAATATATTATCTGAAGATGGCCCTAGGCTGAAACTAGTAGTTTTTTATTAAAAATATAACACTTTTGGTGATTGTGAAATCTCATATTTAAATTATTTATTCACCTGTTATTGTTTTAATTTTTTAAATATTTAATCAATATATAGATACAAAATCGTTGCAATTTGCGATTATATTGTTGAATTAAGTGTGATCAGCACTTCCAACAAAGCGAATATGAACACTCAATCAGAATGTTAATCATCATACAGTATTTGGGTAATGATTATAAATAGAATAACTAAATCCTTACTTAAAAATATTTTTATTCAATATATATTTACAGTGACCCACTTGTAACCTACTGTACAGCAGAGCGACATCCACATACCCGCTTTTTTTTAAATATTTGTCATTTTAAAAAATTTTAACGATTTTGGTGACTTTTAAAAAAAAATTAAAAGTAAAAAAAAATGTTTAGCTACATACCTAATTATACTTTAAGTAGGTACTTATGAAATTTAATATAAATATGATGTACGGTTTGTTCTTATGTCCTAGTGTAACATAACCTAAAATGCAGTCATATGATAGAATCACATACATGTTCCCCTTATGTATAGACAGGTAAGCATAACACGTTACCAAAACAATAGGTAGTTTTTGCTAACCACAATAACACGAAAAAAAACCATCAAAGTAGAACTCAGATAAAAGTATTAGGTTATTTAGATTCTTACTACGTTTATCATGTCGTGTAGCAGTCATTAATTTTGACTAGCTCACACACGACATTCGTAAACAATGTATGTACAGTACACACTGTTATAGGGGAAAAAATGATAATAAACAAAATTATCTCCGAATAAAAAAAAACAAGTTGTGATCATTACTGCATTATTATGTTAGACCATTATAATTATATACTCAGTACACACACTGACCACGACCGGCTGTTGTAATAGTTCTCTTCTTATCCCATTCAAAACGTAATTATGGTCAAAAACTTTCTGATAAAAAAAAAGAGAAACCAAAATAATATCATCTATCCCTTAGGTGAAAACATCATTGACGACTTTCACTATTTCCGATTGACTGGTTTTTGCGATTCGTAAAAATGTCTACCAGGTAAAAAACCTGATTCGCGAGGGATTAATGGAGCAAAACAATATTCTTTTAAATAAACAAATTCGTTCATCTTATCATTGTAAATGATACACCTACATTTAGATATTTATATTCTATGGTAACTGCAAAATATTTTTTCCCCGGAATAAATAAAATATCTAGTATACTATATACATTTACCGGCGAACGGTGATATTTAAAAATGTTAAATTATCAAAAACTAAAAACATACTAATTTTGATTTGAATACATTTTTAAATTGTATTTCACAAGTTATACGTCAAAATCGTTTATTAAATTTTCGAGTAACTTGACATATTTTTGTTGTAGTACGTATACAAATGTTCTAAGCGTTTTTTTTATGTGTCACAATTATAGTCAAATCCTATTTTCAGTGTAACATAAGCAAATACATAATAGTTGAAATATAAATATGTTTTAAAATATTTACCTTTGTTCGATTGATGGGGTTGGTAAAGTCTCGCCCAGGTGCAACGAACAAATATCCGCATTTCACAGCCTTCCTCGTAGCCTGAAACAGAAATTATAATATCATATATTATTATTGATACACCATACAGAAACGCATTCAATTTTAATCATGTTTCATTAATTCGTAATATGTAAATAGAGTAAATATTGCCTCAGGAATTGTTTTTAACAAATCAAACCTTAATAATTAATATAGTATCTATGTTTGATATACCATATCTAATAACGAGATAATACGCTCTTTTCTACACCGTTTATTATTATGCCTAATTTATAATCATTGATCATAAATTCATAACTCATTAGTTTTGAAAATATTTTGGCAAATACAACCATTGACACAAAAATCAACATAACTTCCGTATCCGCAGATTCATCATAATATTGTATATAGTCAGGTCAAAAGGTTATTATTTGCCTACAAGTCAACGACACCGCAGTTGTGGTATAAAATAGTATAAGTATATATGTTATAAGTACTGGTAGGTCTTCTAATTCGTTACCTGTCGTGTGTGAAAAATTAGTGAGCATTTTTAACGACTTCTTAGATTTCTCATAGGATTAGTGAAAGAAAAAGCTTAGCAAGAAAATATAGGCTTTCCAGACGCGTTTTGCTCTAATTTTAATGGCGTTCAACACATATTGAAATTTGAAAATTCAATAAATACACTATCGTCTATAGTATATGAGAAATAATATGTACTTGCTTTATATATTATATTAAGAGAACAATAGCAATAACCAACGAAAAAATAATATTATAACATACCTATAAATTAGACGTCATTTTCTGTTCTGATTATACACAGCTACTATTGTTATGTTCGACCCAAACTAGCAAGTGTTGTTGTTAACAGCAGAGTAATTAAAAAAACAGTTGTTTTATTATTCGCCCAGACGCGCAATGTAATAACTAATAAGCATGTTTCAATATGGTCGCGAAAAAAAAATTAAATTACACCTATTCAGTTACACCGTTGCGCATTGTTGGCATGAACCGTGAAACCGTCACAGCGAGTTTTAAAATTCTCGTTTTACATGTATATTTTACATATAACATATATATTATATATGCACAAATAATGTGAAAAACAACACGTCCGAATGATACACGCTTTAGATTATTTTCATACCCGTCACCGGGTACCTATACTGAATATTATATCGTCAAACCGGCCAAATTCCGAACTTAAAAGTTTTTAAAAGGCTTTTAGAATTAGGTCCTCAATATAAAAATATATATTTATACATATTATATAGGTATCTATAATAATACAAAAATTACATATGAAAAATCCACGCTCAAGTATAAAGTAAATAATTCTCCATTAATAATATTCATGATTTTAACTGTTCACTGAATGATAATAAATTGCTGTTGTATACATAATATATTGTATAACGTAAATACATTTGAAAAAAATAAAAATTAAATAACGAAATTATGGTATAAAAATCCGAAAGTGAAACCGCGGCAGTTATTCTGAAAACTCAACAAACGAACATGTTCTGGAGCGTCCTATATGGCTGTCATAACCTAAAACGTAGGCCCAAATACGACTCACACGATATAAGCGTTATTTTATAATAAACTCGTATGCATGTGATGTTTATTTTTGACCGAAATCGATTAGTATAGTAGTGCGTTCTGCCACAAAAAAGTATAGAGAAAATCGCAGTTACTCATACATTGTAAAATATAAATTATAATATAATAATATTCATACGCAAGCGCGTGTGTTGACATTTATTTCTCGTTCGTTTTGTACAAGCCCGTTGCTGTCCGAACATTATTTACTGTACGAACAATATACAGAAAAAATAAATGACATTATATATATTATATATTATTAAATACACCACTTCCAGAACTACTCGTATTGCAACACATTTGGCTCTCCTTGTATAAATATATACCTACTATTATATATGTTTTTGAATATATTTTGTGCATAATTTTATATTTACCCACTGCTGCTGCTGGTGCTGTGAGTCGGATACTATATCGTATATTCGATCAACAATTATTCAACATAATTGATTGATAATGAAATAGGGTTTGGCTTCAAAGGTATTTACGAGTAGACATCAGTGGACGACAATGGGAAAAGTTTCAAATATATATAATCTAACTATATAAATGTGAAGTGAAAATCTTTGTACATGGTAAACTCTGGAACTACTTATCAGATCTTCTTGATTTTTTTTTTAAACGAAAGAGTATATCACGGAGAAGGTTTCTATGAAAGAAAATTTTAGGAAAATCCACCGGAAAAATAAGAAATGTGGATGTCAAAAATACAATAGTGGCACCATCTGTCCAGAAAAAATAAACTATATAATAAAATAAAAATTTAGTTTATTGTTGCAGATTAAAATAATAATAGTGGATTATAATATATTTGTTGCTATTGGTTAATTGGGCATGTTTGTTGATCTGTATTATTGTTTTTGTCAATATATATGTATAGTATATATATATATAAATTAATGTGTATGTGCAGATTGGACCTCTGGGAAAAAGATAGGCTAATTTAAAAAGGGTTAAATTTGGTTTTATTTTATTCATCAGATTTCAATACGGTTAGGTTAGGATTATATATTAATTGATTGTATTAATCCACCATGTTATATCAAACTTGGTATAACTTTGATACTTTAGAGTTAAATCATACACTTACGAAAACAGCACAGGGTCCGTGGTCAACCGCAGGTAGATTGCCTACCAGATAATATATTACTGCGAATCAGAATTTTTATTCCAGACAACAGAAAAGTTAAGATAAATTTTGAACACCATACACCGAATATTAAATAGGTAACGAATTGAACAAGTTTGAGTCATATAGAGCTGGTACATTTAATGGGCAACGAAGTGCACGGGATCAGCTAGTATAATATATATGTACCCATACTACACTCACAATAATACGTATACCTCCTAGTAATCCAATATTGACAATATGGATTTCAATGACACTATAATATGTATATATAATATATATTAAGTTATGTACGGTGAGCACTGAAAGTTCATTAACCTATACACAATCCTTGAAGTGATACTCAAACTTTTATCAAGCTATCAAAGTCTCAAGTAAATTATATCATAAAAACGCCTACTTACCTACCTTTCATAATTAAAATTATTCATTGCGGCTCTCGTGACCAATATAATCTTTATCAGTTTCAAAAGTGTTGGTTTTAATAAGAGTTATAGTTACAACTCATTTTTATTAATATGATTAAAGTTTACTTAAATACTCGCATTACACCATAATATACTTATTTAGATAATAAATAAATTAGGTACTAATAACCTTTTTTTACAATGATAAACTGTTTTCCAATTTCTTATTCAAATATAATCGATTCAGGATTAATAAATTATTTTTTACGTAGAAAATCAGTTAACGTGAGTGTTGTTATACGGTCGTAACTCGCGTAAATCGAATACCCGTCAAACGTGTACAAATCACGAAGGAATAATAATTTGTATGTACATATTAATAATAATATAAGATAAGATAAAGTAGGCACCGAGAGAATACGAGTATACCTACGTAAAAAAGTACCAAAATGTACAGTTTACGGAGTACAAGACTGGGCTGGCGGTCGGGTCTTCTTTTGGAAGAGACCGTTAATCACGGCGGTTACAGTGCGGCTTGTTCAACGCATGGGCTCTGTTCATATTTTATATATTTATATACCGAATTTAGTGGCGGCGGCCTATGGGATTTAAACGTAATTACTACAAGCACTTTCCTAAGTCCCCCGAGCCTACTATATATATTTTTAAAAACATACACTTCGCCTACAGCCGTCGAAGAAGGGAGTTATATTATATAGTCGGTCTGTATTATTATTTTTACTATCATTATTCCTATTTGCCCTCGGCCCTCCTCTTTCTTATTCACCACACAGTCGCGATCGCGCGATTGTGTCTAATTGATGTGCCCAATTAAGGTAAATCATCCGATAACCACGAGTTGGTGAGTTGAAATTATTATTAATGTATTAAAGTGTTTTATTGTAGCTATATTATGCGCGCATAAACATTGCATATATTTATATAATATAATATAATTATATTTCTATGTATAGCTGGTAACAATATATACGACGCGTACTTTGCCTACTTCCGAATTTTAACGTATATAAACAACATCGGTTGCGGTAACTCGTATAGGTTATAATATGAATCATTAAGTAGGAAAAATTAAAGCCGCATTACACCCGCCTCGTGTGACAACGGCGGGTCACACACATCGTGTTTATCATGTCCGACGACCTTGACCTATACAGTAACGCGCGTCAGTCAAACGAGGTGTGATAAGTATGTTTAGCTCTCGCCGATCCTAGTTCCTTCATAGCGGCGGCGAATGTACTAAGATTGAAGATTACGTGTGCAACTACAGGCAATAGTACTATTTAAATTATTCTTATGGGGTACTTTGTGGATATTCATCATAACATTCTAAGCGCAAGTACGACTATCGTTAAGAACACACCATAGTGCGATACTGCGACATATTTGTGGGATGAATTCAGATTAAAATTTTATTAGACAAACTAATTAGTCGTTGTCAAGTATTTAATAATAAACGATAGCTATAATAGATACCTATATAAAATAAAATTTTCTTTAGTCACGCGTGTAATACTCGCGAGTATAACTTTTTCAAGATCACTAGATAATTATTATAATTTCAACAATATTGGTAAAATTGGTAATTAATAATTATTAAGTGTTTTTATTGTTCATATAATTATCAATTATCATTTATTACTGTTTCACTATGTATTTAATAAGTTCATCATATTATTTTTACTCGTTGTATTTTTAATAGCTGTTCGGTGTTTATATTCTAATCAATAAATAAATAAATAAATGTGATGGGTTGATTGATAAATAACATCACAATGTAAGATAGTACTATTATATACATTATAATTTATATTATATTTTAATATTTTAAATACCCACGTATTCAATTAACTACAAGGCCCGACGTTTTTAGTTTAGAATACAAAAAGCACAATGGATTACACAAATGAACGAATATAATACCTACATATATTCACAATTTACACTACTTCCACTATATATATTATATCTTATAATATATCTAGTCAAACAATACACGTTATATTATATTAAATATATATATTTCGGAAGTACCTAATTATAACGCAGTTTACTTTTATTATTTATATGATTTAAGCTTTGAAAGTCATAATAAGTTAATAAGTGATAGCTGAGCCACTCATATCTATGTATATCTCATAACTATATGTATTGCTATTTACGAGATGTTTAATTTATGGTGTATAATAACAGTTTAATTTATTTTTATTTTAAATTTATTTAGTTGCGCAATTTTATAGAAATTGGGTAGAAACTAGGTACTATCATATACTAGTATTTATAACCAATGGTACTATATAGAAACATTGAGAACAGTTTCAAACTTATCAGTGAAATATCAGGTAAAATATCAGAAAAATACGAAGACAATTTAAAAAATTACACGAATTATTTTTTGTAGTTTATAATATAGATTATTTGTTGGCTACAAAAATAACGAAATAACAATCGTCACAGCGGTGATTTTCATTTCCTTAAAATAAATTATATTATTATAAAATTGAGGACAAAACCCAATTTAATAAAAATCATCTAAATATACTAGGTCATTTTAAATTTATCTAGATCAACGCAAATAAATAATACTAAGAAGGTATATATCACCGAATTTTGAAATTGAAAAGTGCCCAAATTTAATCGCAGATCATAATTAAAAAAATATTTACGACTCTATTATAGAATATAGGAATAGTGCGTTAATGGAAATTGATAAAAGAATTCTTAACGGACGCACATTAAATACATAAATAAGAATTCATGTTCACACAATTTTGAACTATTCAAATCAATAGAATAGATCAATAAAAACAGTTGGTTTAATAATAATTAGTATATTTTACAATATCACTGTTTTTTCAACTGCAGTTTTGATCCATTGAAAATATTAAAATTTAAAATTGCTCAATAGATACATGCACACTGCACAGGTATAATGCTGGATCTTCACTTATAATATAATGTAATATAATACTTATAAAAATAGTTCTTATATTTACAACTTAATTATAAATTATCATATAGAACTAAGAAGTATATACAGTATAGTAGGTACTAGATACATAATATGTATAATATATTATAATAATAGCTGTTAATTATTGTATATTTATACGTAAAGATATTACGAAAACCATAAAAAAAACAAACATTTAAATATGTATATTTTTCAGATCTTGTTATATAGGACACTGCTTCATACGTAAAATTATATTTTATGTGATAACACTCTTTTCACCTTAATGGTCATTAAATCCGATAAAAACGATAAGATTACTATACTACGCGTAGTCGTGGTCGTTTGTACCTACCTATTCAAAATATACTCTGACTAGGGTTGAGAGACTCGCACTAAAATCTACATTTTACGAGTTTCACGTCGCGTGATTTTCTCGTATTATAATATAGAGTCGTCATCAACTCAACTACCTCCGATCGTATAACGATTATTATTATTCTATTTTACGTCAAGAAACACACACACACACAAACACTACCAAAACGTGTTCTCAATATAATCTCCTCGCCGCTCACGCCTATCATTAACGCGCTTGTATATGTGTGTGTTGTACACGGACAGGATAAGCCGCAAGTCCGAATAATACTTGTACACTATTATTATTATTCAAATAAAACATCAATATATACAATATACGACGCAACGTCGAGAAAAACGCAGTGTAATCTCTGATGATGCCGTACATGTATACTTATATTATTACACTCGTTGCGTCGAGTGTCGACCAACCAACGAGGAACCGTTATGTTTTACACAACTAAAAGCGTGCCGGCTGTGAGAATGGTCATGAAAAAATAAAAATATGAAAAGGAATAGTGTCCGGGGTGGGACAAAACATTTAAAAAAATTGTATATAATAAATATTGTGATACCTCCATTCCTCGTGAACACTGCACTCCCGAACGTATACACTGATTATTATTACCGTCTGTTCTATACTGTTTTCCATTCAGATTGTAATATTATTATAACCTATAGGACATAGTTACTAGTTTGATATAGCAATTTTACTAAATCTTCAAAATGTATTATACACACCACCGAACCATAGTGATTATAATAATTTACCCAAGTTAAGGCAACAGCTGCAGTTATATCATAATATGTATATATGTATATATTATTATTATTATACCTAGATAGGTGAATAGTCAACGCCGACAAAAATGTTAAATAATTCTCTGCCGAACAATCTATTCAAACGATATACATTTATGCGCGTTTATTAAACGCTCGACAATATACGTGTGTGTGTGTGTGTGTGTGTGTGTGTGTGTGTGTGTGTGTGTAATGGCATTCTAAGCATTTCGATGATGATAATTACACGGTTTGCATATAATATTCCCAACTCGTCGTCGTCGGCAGTGTGGTGTGGTGCACTGTACACCAAGTCAGCTCGGCGGCGACGGGTTTAATTGGAATTTTATTTTTTTCTACCTTAGACTCCTCGTGGAACCGCTCTACTGGCGTCAAAAACAATAATTATATATATAATATGTACAGATATATATTATACCTAGGTATGTGTATGTACATATTATTATATACGCGTGCGGCGACTTAAATCGGGGTGAAGACGCCAAAGAAATAACGAGAAAAATGCATCGTTTGCGTTCTCCCATATGTATAGTGTATACGAAGTATCTAATGAGTAATGAGTAATGACTAATACTGATTACTATAAATACCTATAAGAACTGAATTTTAAAAATCTTTTAAGAAAGTAAACATTATATTATATATAATTATTGTTATAACGTACTATAATATTTATAAGCATATATATATACGAATCTTCTCATCTCGTTTCTACGATTTTACTCGTAATATTTTTTTATTGGAAGAAAACTTACAATCTGTATTTAATTGACACAATAAGCAAAACAGAAACATAATATTTTGTATGGATTATTAAATAATAATTCGCCAGACAAATTAACTGCAAACGTTCGTTTATAATTTTATCTGAAATTTGAATTTTTAGCCGACATACAACGAGAATTGCACAAACTTATGAATACCATTAAATAAAATATTACGGTGGACTTTAATAGAAGATTTAGGTACGTTGGATAATTATTATTATCTTGTGTTAAGATTGAACCAGCTTCGCGCATGCAGACTGAGTCGCCGAACAGTGCCTGACCCCCCATGCGATGGTTATGCGTTCTGTGAATGGCCGACAGTCATCGACGGCAGTCGTCGATCGTCGACGCCGGTGCTGGCCGCCGTGCATACGCTCCCACTGGTGTCCGGAATGCGCGAAAAAAACGTGTTTTGGTCAAGTGGTTCAATCTTAATCTGAACAGAGTAAATACATTTAACGTCAAGTCCAAATAAATGAAGATTTGTTCACGGCTAGACAATATAACAAAAAAAACAAAAAAAATTTCGAACATCAATTACAATATATTCTATACTGTATAATACAGATATTATGTACAAAGTCGCCCAAGCAGTAGGCACAATAATGTGCATATCGCATATTATTATGCATTAATCATTAATATATAAACACATTAATACACATAATGTATTATCTTACAAAATGTTAAATAATAATAAAATATATTCTCGACGAAAAAATCAAAAGCGTTATTGATTGAAATACAACTAAAGTAAGTATGATACCTATAGGAAGACGTTAATATTTTTTATATAATCATTTTTTAACATAGGTATTATCATCAGACTATAAAATGTGATGAGAACAGGATTTTTTTTTGTAATTAAATTATTTGAAAACGTTTGTTCAGGTTTCTATTTGCATACCTATATAGTATATATTTTTCACAGCTGTATACAGAATGTTTATATTTTGACTGTTTTAATTTTTACCAACTGATTGAAAGAAAAAAATACGTATAGAAAATTAAAACAAACTGGAGTTATAAATTAAATTTTGTAAAATAAATCGAGATAAAAGTTTTTCGAGGATTTTTGAGGTCGGATTATCGTGTATAGTTATAATATTATATGGAGTTGTGTTTCTCGTAATAATATGCGCCTGTTATTATATATGACTATTGGGAAGACAGATTAACACCGGGAGCGCTGTCGACGCCTATCGTACTGATGGTTAGGCGGGTTCCCCCTACGCGGAGTCGGGAGATTGTATGTATTTTCCCGACATTTCGCATATATTTTGCTTTAAGTGAAGTGTATTTGAATGTATTTGATAATATTAGTAGAAATTGTACTTACCAACGTATACAATTACCTATAAAAGCGTATAAAGTTTCGATACCAGAATTAATTTATTATAAAAAATAAAATAACCAATATAAAACTATATTTTTTATTCATCCCGAATTGGAAGATACAAATTGTTTCCACCAGAGCGCGTTTTGTTAATCTGTTTCCCCAATATGAGTATGACATAATATGACGTTATCTACATAACGCAAGCTCGATCGACCATATAACATTTAATTTGGGGGGGGGGGGGGCTGAAATCATAAATGTGAGTAATATATAGATATTATATGTACCGCATAATTCTCCGCCCAACTTAAACCAGACTTGCATTACACCTGTAAAAGAACAATGCAAGTCGATCGAAAAAAAAGGAAAAGAATGGTAAAGAAAATAATATAATAGAATAACGACAACACAACAGACCCAATAATTACGACGGGCACATGTAAAGTACAGTTAAACGGGTGTGACTCGTTTGTGGTCACATGTGGGTCGGTGTTTGTATATGTATACATGACGAGCGGCGCAACGGTATACGCGATCCCGCGCGATTTTCTTGTTTTTCCCATTCAGTTTCTATAATATACTCCTCCACGCGTCCGTCCGTCGCACAATCGCCGCCGCCTCTTATCGCGAGCGCGCGTTCCGAATACCTGCAGCGGCGGAAGCAGTGGTGGCGGCGGATATTGCGTGTTTTTCCACATGATGTCCGTCCGACGACAACGATCGTGCGCCGAGGTGGTCCTATTACAGTGGTTTATTATTATATACACATATACTATATAGTCTAGGATTATCGTCGACTCGAGGAAGGAGCTGTAATACTGTATAATGTCATACGGTGTAAACAAATATTACTATAGTTTACAGGTATTAGCTATGCGATATTTAACCATATACCTACTTAACTATACACTCTGATACCGTGTTTGATACCTAAGACAATATATTACATAATATTATAATGTGTATCCCGGATAATCTGCAAAACCTCCAAATTAAAGACGTGTGTGTTAAATTAAAAACAATTGCGCGTAAGAGATTATTTATTTATTTTCGTTGATAATAATAATATAATGTTGGTCATTGCTTGTGTTTTCAATACACCCATAATCGTTCATCGATATTTCGGGTTAGCGGTAAAGTAATAGTGCTGGCGGTCTGACGGTCAATACTTAATCTTTGATTCAAGATCTTTCTTGACATAAAAATGATAATAGTGAAATTAATCTCATAGTTAAAAACTCGTCAAAACTAAAAACATTCACTTGACACAACTATTTCCATATCGTTAAACTACTGTGCCGTTAAAATCATACGCCAGGAGGACGTGTAAACCACCAATGTGTAGTACTATAGCAATACAATGTATATTTAAATACACGCATGCACGCATATAAATGTGTACGCATTTAAGAATCAGGATAGATTAAAATATACTGGGGCGAGAAAAATTAAATTGAACACAAAATATTGCGTATGAATCACAACGTCCGATTTTCAAACGATCGTGTAAGTGGGTGAAAACAGCCTAAATTGGTGATGGTATATGAATATATGACGAACAAAAAAAAGATGGCTGGGCTGGTTTTGCATAACGAGTGTGACTCACGTCAACCCTTAAAGGAAAGGGGTGCCAACGAGCGATGTCCCTTCGACGTTACGGAATCTTGTCTGTTCACCAGCGTAATAAGTTATCGATTTTTGTGTTTTGACATTATCAAAATTCTCTATCGGCGTCTCAACAATACAACTAGCTTGCTAGCTGTGTACCTATATAATTTATAGTTAGACCTTCGAACGACTCACATTCCAGAACTGAGCTGTTAAAGAATTCGATTATTATACAATCGCAATTTCATAACAAATACATAAGGTCTAAAATATCTGTGATAAAAATACAGCAGATGATGCATAATAATTAATAATAATATATTAATATATTAGCTGACCCACTCTGCGTAACCCATGTCAAAAATTTGTGTTTTTATAAATATATTTTTTTTTAAATGTATATGCCATTATATCTACTAATTATACCTGCAATAGCAATCATTTAAATAAACAAAACAAATTTTCTTTTTTCGTGAGCATAAAACTAAATTCATGTGTGAGCCACCATATAACAATACCTATATGGTCAGCCTATAATATTACTAAGTAGGTATATTTGATGATATTATTGTGAATAAAGTAATTTATTTTACTAAGTATTAGGCATTAGTATAAATTATTAGCTTAAATTAATTTTTGTTAAACAATTTACATTTGAAAATGTCATTGTGTGTATAAAGTATAATAATATACTCTAAAAGTTTCATATGTCTACCCACAAATGACAAATAATATTTTTAAATTAGGTAACTTATACCTAAATTAATAAAATCGTCACTCTTGGTTTTAGTATATGATTCATCCAAATTTGAATTTCAAAAGTCTGTAAAAAATAACTGTGTTTGTATATTATTTTTTAAATTTATTTCGTTACAGCATGAAGTAGGAACTATATTTATGAATTATGAGAATCTTTGTTTTGAATTTACAATCCTTAGCTATAAAAATTGAACATTTTTTAATTATAATTATTGATAATTTTCGAGATTTTAATAAATGACGTCAAAATTTAAACTTTAAATTCTTAGAAAAAAAATCGTGCTTATGGATCTTTAATATTTATCAACTGCTATTTTAACAACTTATAAGGAAACTTGGAATACATTTTTAAGCTTTTTGAATTTGACCCAACGAATAACATTTTGTTGACATTAATTATAGAATAAAAAATTGACGTACTTGAATACTTGATGTACTTATGGTAATTAGTTTTTGAATTACGACGAAAAAAGAAAATCGTTGTATGAGAATTTGTTAATTTACGGTCAAATATTCAGTCTTTCTACAAAAGCTCGTAAAAAAATTTTAGGTAAACTTTTTTTTTTTAAATATAGGAAAACTTAATGAGAATCTTATATTACATTTTCAAAGCTTATATATAAATAGAAAATTTTTTATGAATTTCTCACTTGAAACAATTTGCTAATTTTCATGATTTTGATGAATTTTGTCCAAATTATAACTTCAGACTTCAGATGACAGACACGAATAAAAATAAAACACACACACATCATTGTAAAATCAATACATTCATAGCTTTGCTCAGAATCTAAAATAAAATTTCGAATGAATCAAATTCATAAGTTATAACATATAACCTATTTAAGTATCTATTTAAAAACGTTTATAAAATATTAATAAATTAGGAGGAGTAGTACAGGGGTACCCCGCCAGTGGCGGATCCAGGGGAAGGCAAAAGAGGCATTTGCCCCCCACCCCCCATCGCTGTGGTTTTCCTTTGTTTTATACTATGTTTAGCCAATTTTGTAGCCAATTAGAAACTTTTTGTACTTTTGCCAACCATGCTCCTCCCAAAATTAAAACCCTGGATCTGCCACTGTACCCCGCAAAATCTTGAGGTCCAATACGTAGTTAATATAAACTTAATCACCCTATTAGGTACATTTATTGTAGGTTTAGCGTATAGGTATAGTTTCGTAGGTACTTTAACAGAGTTTCACTATAGCTGTATTAATTTGTTCGATTAAAGTGAAAGTGGAATGCGTGAATTAAAGATGTGCAGCTTGCATCCGTGTAGCTTGAAAGTATATATATATGAACTGTTTTGCTTTTTAAGCTCGAAATTTATAAACTAATATTCCTATTCCTTTTTAATTTATAGTTTTAGAGCATTTGAGATTATTAACTCTCTTCAAAATATCTATATTCCGATATCGTTTATCTGCTGCTGAAATAATATCAACGAATTTAAGTATGGCTGAAGTGGCGAAGTGTTGCAACCAGCAATACTGTTAGTTCTAAATTACAAGAACACGATTTAAATGAACTATAGTTTATATATAATATACTGAAACGGAGGAAACACCATCTAATTAGTTGTTATTTAGAACTACAAATTAACGACACATGCATGGCGAACCAGGTCACGTGTATGACCCTTCAAGACCTAGTGACTGCAGGACATGACTTAAGTTGATTTCATAAACAAAATTCTACACTTCAAAAACGAAAAAAAATGAAAATCTATCGAGCATTTTTTTAAGATATTGAAATATATTCGTAACCACGTCACGAGTTTAATTAATAAACAACCATGTTTTGCAACTCTAAACACATCTGAATAATAGGCCTCTCGCTATTGGCATGCAAATAAAGTATAAACCATATCTTAACCCACTTCTTCACACATCACCCGTAAAAAATAAACTGTGGAAAAAAATTACATATAGGAACAAAACTCTAATAAAATAACAGAGTAAGTTTTATACACATGCAGTCTTGTATAGAATTATACATAATACATTGTTATTTTTTTACGAAGTACTAAAATATCAATTATAAAATGCAGTGTGAAACGTTGAAAATATATTATAACAACACATACAACATACATCTATATTATATAAGAGTGGTGTCAAAATGCATTACTATAGGCAAGTTTGCAGTTTATGTTTGTTTTTCACAATATGCAATGCAAATTAAAAAAAAAACTATAAAATATTAAAACAAAAACATTTGAAGAGATGTTATATAGTAACTGTGGTGACATACCTTCACCGAGTGGACATTTTTTTTAAATTCTAAATGAAAATAAGTACCGGTAAAAATTATTTCATATATCCTTATATCACGTGAAATATTGTCTTATATTCTATTAACTGTGTAATCAATTACGTTTAAAAGTATTTTCAAACGGGAAATAAAGATCACAAAGTAATTATACACTATAAATATGGAATGGGATTTTTTTTAACGTTAGGTGCCAAAAATAACCTGATTTTTTTCCCTGCGTTCCATTAAATTATGATACCTATATATATATATGAAATAATTGCGGTCTTATTATTTATTACTAAAAACAAAATATAAGTATTTAAATTGTTTAGTACCTCGGATTTGCCATCCCTTGTACATATGCATACGGAAATTTAACCATCCAAGAAACTATTATATTTTAAAATTTAACTTAGATCACAGTGAATATTTGCGCTTATTTTACATAATATAGAGACAAATGGTTGTATCAGTATAACAGTATAAACATATCAGTATAAACAGCAATTACATATTCTAGTCGCATATTTTTAACAATTTTTAATAATTTGTGCATTTTGTTATCAAAATATGTCTAACAAAATTGGAAAATTCGTAAGGAAGTAGTACCTATACTAAGACCATTTTAAGAAGTTAGGTTACGCTACTCTTAGATTTCGTTTTCTCTTAAAGCTTGATTTATGACAAAGTATTACAATTATTTATATGGTTACCTATATGAGTATTACTTATTTGATATTAATTCCGATTATCTTTTTATTATGTATTCTTTTGTTTCTTCACAATGTATTATAAACGTAATAATCGTAATCACCTTTTCGGGGGAAAATAAAAATAAAATAAGACACTATTAGTGGAGTTTGCGTCACTACTTTGTACGTACTTTCCAGGGATGATCTGGTATACATCACGAAACCGATTTGAGATACCGGTACGCGCAACGACGACAACATACAGGCCGCTGCTGCAGTGTCACAGTGATCTGTTCTGCTGAATGACGACAACGCAGCAGACAGACGGACGGACAGATCTACGAGTCTTGACCCGTTATGGGTTTCCGATTCAACGTCTGGTTTGATTTCTCTTTACTAAATTTGTACCTTGTTCTTTCCTCATTGTTGTTGGGCATTTTTTTCAACGACATTTTCTAAACAAGAGTTTAACTTAACCTACTTTTTACAGGATTAGTAGACAATATTTTTCGCACTTGTAAACAATAATATATAATAATATACACATTAGACACGTAATATTTTCACCTTTATCGACTGGAACAAAAATACACTAGTGGTAATGACGTTATATATGAATATGGAAGATCAAATTCAAAACAATAGGTACGAAGCAATAGACCTGTAGCCAGTGCCAATTTTAGAAAATCTATTCACAAGAATTATTTAAATGTTTATTACGGATACAAATAATTATATATTGGACGTCTTGTAATACCAACAGAAGGTAAAAGCTCCAACATAATTACCCATCTCTAATATTCAAACGTTGAAAGTTTTATTACAAAATAGTAAATGCAATGCATAGAATGTGCTATGTATTCTATAAAGAATACGTCAAAATATTAATATATTAATATGAGCTCTTTACATAGATATGGGATATCAGATTATTATATATTATTACAAAATAATTACGATACTTAATAGTTTTTAATTCTCAAAGAACATAGAGAAATACACTAGCCACTAGGTAATGAAAGAACTATAGTAATAATATAACAATTCATCTTTTAAATTTTTTATGTATTACTTTGATAAAATTCAAACTGAATTTAAAATTAAAATGTAATGTTCTCTAACAAATGTATATATTGCAAGTAGGTATATGTATAATATTAACATACATAGATACGATATTATAAATTATAATATGTGTACCCTAAATTCCCTCAACTATGGGTAAATTTTAAAATATTTTCCTCCTCACAAGGTATGGAACGGTATGGAACCTAAAGAATAATACATTTTTTACTATATAAGTGTTACCTACAGTGTATAAATCTACACTTTTATTTTTTAAAGTAAGTCTAGAATTTTTAGATTTTAAATTATTAGGTTACCATCCACCAAATTATTCTAATTGTATGGTTTGATAGTTTGTCTAACAAATCAGTAATCACCAATGTTTACAGTTGTCATATGAACGTTTAATCATCAGAGTTCTTTTTTGAAGACCACGGGTAATGTAATGACACTAGGTAAATAAAATAATTTTATATTACCACTGTGGTCTATACTCTATAGACGACTATACATTTTATTAAGATTCAAAAGAATAAAAAAATGAATTATATTATACTACCAAAAATAAATCTATATTTATAAAATACAAACAATTTAATAGTCTAGGTACCTAATTTAAAATAAAATGTATGGTTCACAAAAAAATTAATTAAAATAAGATTTGAACAATACATTTTCAAAATTGTATTCAATTGATAAGGTAATTATTATGTGAATAAAGATTATTATATCAAAATATAAGTACAATTTTTATATTTAAAAAATGGCAATTGCGTGCTTTTATATTTATTTTACTAATTGATGATTTAAAAAAAATAAATAGTAGTTAATTAGTCCTGCATCTTGTCATTGTAAGATACTTAAGCCTCAATGATATTCTCGCCGAAGATTTAACCATAAATATTATCATGTAATAAACATGTAATGTATCAAGGCCATTAATATTGTATGCCAGTGTGAAAATACTAATTCTAGATTCAATTAATTATTTATCTATTCAATCTATCGAATTATATCTCAACATGGTTATCATAAAAAAAATATTTTATAATTTTAAATGATTAATGCCTAACATAATCAACAACGATAAATCCTCAGTTAAATCAATATTAAATTGAGTTAAGTATATTCTTACAGCGGTAAACAATCTTTTTAAACGTCATTGTTTAACCACTAATATTATCAATAAACAACAGTATTTTCATTTTACAATAATATTCGATTCATAACTTTAATATTTTGCACGCAAATCTATATCAATATAAGAGTGGAAAGTAAATTCGCATTGTTTCCGGAGAATCTGGGTTGCATAAAACCGAAATCGCCTTCATCAGTATAATAATAACAGTTATTATTGTTTCTACAATTTCGTTTTTTCTTCTACCTTGTCATTTAGCTTGATTTAAATTACATAAATCCGTGCATTTCAATTTTCACGTAGAGTAAAGAATAAAAAATAGTTACCCAATAAAACCGCCGACAACGAAGAAAAAAAAAACTGTTAGTCTGACCCGTGCAACGTGAATGCTTTCTCAATTCTAATTATTTAAACATTACAATCTTAATTAAAATATTAGTTTCGGACTAAATAATCTGAGCTTCGAATCAGTATATATTTAAATATATTTCGATGAAATGTTTTGAATGGATTCAGATGTATATATAATATATATAGTTATAATTTATAACCATATAAATTATAAGCTATATAATATGGTTTAAAAAAATCATACCAATAAATACAAAGCTCAAATAACTTTCCTTGACAGGAAGAAAAAAGTACAATTGCATAGAAATGTTGAATTATATTTTAGACATTTACACACTATGTCACTATTATAGTACTGATAATAGTATAACACGTAGGTAACAAAAATTATTTATTTTGCATGCCAATTTTGAATTAAACCGAAAAATTCAGACTACACTAGAGTACTAGACATATGACTACACTTTCTACTTGTAATCCGACGCGATTAATTATTGTTTAATGTTCAAGCGAAACTGAAAAAATGACATCGTAGTTATAAGTTACGAATGTGGAAAACAATAGACTTTCTCTTTCATTTCAATATTAATTAATGAAATCATAATTGCGAAGTCGTTATTGAATTTAAAATTGGTGAAATCGATAAAGAAACCCTTCTCAAATTTTTAACAAATGAAACGTTTCAAGTTACGTCGGTTGTATCATTTTATATACTTAACGGGATTCACCAATTGGTTCTCATATAAAATCCATTTATAATCAAGAAATTTAATACAACAAGTTACAAGTTTACAACATAAGATTATATACTACTAGCTGTCGGAAAACACACTATCATTATAGGTATAGTGTTGACGATGGTCGGTTTAGGCTAATGATATCTGAACAATTTTGATTGGCCCAACAGAATAGCGCCAGTGGTAGGTATATATATGTATACGAGGTTCTGTCGATCTAAAAACAGTTTTAAAGTACACATAGAGGAAACCAACGTTGAAAAAACCGGTTTCTTCATATTCTGCAGAACATGAATATAGCATACTCTCTTATCTCGAAGTCAGTATTTATAATCGTATGAATTGAGAAGATATTAGTCAGGCGTAAAAAAAAATTGCCGTGTTTTTTCACCAAGAAATATGCGAACACGTCTAGCCGGTGGCCTAATAACTTGCGGATCTACCCGTTATACCAAACTCCAACGAGAAACTGTAAACAATTCGTCCCATTAGTAGTATATTATCATTAATTATTATCAATGATATAAATTTCAAAACTCAACTCACTAATATCGTTCAACGTATTCGTCTACATTACGAAATTACACTTATATATTTAATGATTGCATATAGGTACACAAGGAACACGTCTTGGCGGATTAAAATAATATACTGTGAAAACAACTCGTGAACACGTCCTATTACGCGATAGTTGAACTTGAACTATTCACATATATAGGTGTTGCTGTAACTGAAATTAAATAATACAAATTTATACTAGGTAGCGAATAGTACTTAAATTAAATAAATATTTAAAAAATATATAACAAAACAAGACATGTATGTATTTGACTGTTATACTGATATGTGTTGTATATTATATACTTTTGCATTTGTACACTCTTATAGATAATTTTTTTAATTTTGTTCAAACAAATTATATTTAACAGCTTAAATTATCGAACTAATTTTTGTCATCCTGCAAAACGTTCCATGTATAAAAATATTACGTACTTGTAAACATAAAAAAATAATCGTCTTCAATAAAAAAAAGCATTAAAAACAAATAATGAATATGATATATTAGTTCCACGAATATTTTTTTCTAAAGAAACCTCGCAACGACGTACAATTGAACTTGTGCGCATAATCACTACCTACCTAGTATCTATATACAACCACATACCTACAGTATTATTACATATTTACACCTATAGGTATCTACCTAAGCTTGCGTAAGTCTACTGTCATTTATATTATTAGAAGAAATAGTTATAAAATATAAATGATGATTCATATAGGACTTTAGCTAACATCGTCGTCATACAATTGTGCATCAATAGATTAAGGTATGTAAAATAAAATGTAAATACGTGCACATTATACGCTCCAAACGATCGTTTACAAAAATTAGGTGATGGGCCATTCTGCAGTACCTATAGGTATCGTATAATAAATCATAACATCGATCTGTGATCACTCACCCGATTGCTCTCCAAAGCTTCGGCGCTGTGTTCCTCCTTCTGCCTGAAGCAATTGGTACATTTTGACTTGTTGAATATGTTGGGTGAGAACTTCTTACATTCACCGTTCCGTGTCATGGGCCCTACGGTCATCGTTTATTACGCACACAGTGACCCAACAACAACTACGAAAACCGAAGAAAATCCCGCGAACTCGGACACCACTGGACTTTGCGAAGCCATTCGAAACGAATTACAAATCTCGAGATAGGAAAAGTTTTTCCCGAATATATAACGAACTCACGCGCACTGTACAGTATTACGAACGACGACACACACTAAACCGTTTCGATTAAATCACTGCTATACAACTACAACACTACACCGTCACACCGATCGAGTGAGCGCACCGACTACGAATGTTATTTTGGAAAAAAAATACGCGTTTAACCGACACCACATCCGCGCACGCCGAAGGTTGGTCGATAGCTGCAGCAGCTGCTGTCGCCCGCTGTTGCTGATACCGTGAGGAACGTGCGTGTTTTAGTACCACGGACATGGAGGAGGGGTGACCACGTCGGTAACCAGTGCTTGAAGTTTATTCCACACGCAGTGCCATCTGTCGGTGCCATTCCAATTCCAGAAACGCTGTTCACAGGAACGCTGAATTCGTTTGAATATTATCAATTTACTAGTAAATTAAAAAAATAATTATTGATTACTACTAAATATTAGTCAAAATTGAGAATGGTGGCCTTGAGAATAATTCCAAAATCGTGTAAGTCGTATGCAATTATGTAATATGTTAATAAATAAGGGCGGATGGTGGAAGCAAAGCAGCTCTTATCCACAATTTATTCAACTTAATGTTGTAATAAAGGTTTGCACGGGCCTTCACGACTTTACCACAAAACTATTCGTACTTTGGATCTATAACACTATAACAGTATGTATATATATTTGTTCCTGATTTTGTTATCACAATTATTGAGTTTTTATTATTATTATTATTATTATTATTATTATTATTTAAGTTTTTTATGGCACGATGCGGGCTGGCCGGGAAAAAAAACGTTCCTGACGAAATACTATAAATCATAATATTATATTAAACAGTTATTTTAGCCAAAACATCCAATTTTTATTCCGCTATACTGATTGATCTAGTAATGCGATAATACTTTTTAAAACTGATTTGAATTCGTTATTATGTCTAATTGAGATTGGCCAGTTCACTTTTTCCAATTTTACCCTCCCCCCCCCCCCCACAACATAAATTTAGCTTGAATATTTTGAAATTTCGGAATTTTCAAACGTTGATTATTGGGAATTTATTTAGAATTTAAATCTGAAATCTTAAAATGTGGACTGACCGATCTTCAATGGCGTACCGATAGGGTGGCACGATGGGCAAGTGCCACGGGCCCAGATGGAGGGAGGGCCCTTTAAGAAATGTGGCGAATCAAAAAACAGATCACCATTATTATAGAAATTTAGTTTTTGATAAAACTAAGTTATATTAAAATTAAATCACTTTAAAATAAAATTAATTTAATAACTAGAAAAATATACGCGTGGCGTCTGCGATATTAGTATTATAGATAATATATAAATATAATAATTACTCTGGGACAGAAATAACAAGGAAATGCCCTCTATATTTAGAGCTGTATAATCTCAAGTCTAGGAAACCGTATTGAAGTCTGTCGATAACTCGATTCCTTATCCGTTATTCTTATAACAATCTATTATAATACAACCCGGCTGAAACAATCATAATTTTTCGATATTATTTTGTTTTTCTATAGTCAGTCGTCACCCCTCAATCGAAATAAATATTGTCAATTGTCAAAACAATTTTCATAAAATGAAATATTTTAAATATTTTGTTATTGCCTTATTTATATTATTCAAAAAAAAATGAGATACGTATTATAATGCGTAATAAAAAGTGACGATATTATTATTCATAATTGTATGATAAATATGTTTTTAATTATTTATTACCTATTATAGTAGGGGTGGATCTTAGATATAAATAATTGTGTGATTAAGTGCATGCTCTTCATATCGCAAATTTGTAAGACCAAGGACCCGCTGGAATATTTTGCCACGGGCAATCAAAGTTCTAGTTACGCCACTGCCGATCTTAAATAGACAATTCAACGGATTCAGATCAGTTTTTTGAAATATTATCAGATCGATTTGTAGGATGGAACAAAAAAAAAAGCGGGAGCGGTAAGTTGTAGTAATGTAGTGATGGTTGTAGATTGATTATATAATATATCCTGCGTATATTGATAATATATCAGTACACTACGTATATTATGCATTTATAATTATTATAATTAATAAAATATATAAGTAATAAGTATATGTAAGTATTGAATTGTACTTAGGTAATATATTTTTTGTCACACCTGCGCCGAAAATTTTGTTTTTGACCGCGGAATCCCCATATTGCCGGTCGAAAAAGTGAAAATCTTCAAAAGTGCTAGGCGCACATATCACGCGTATTCCATGCACAACCAGACACTGAAATCTATACCGCGGTCCTTAGAAAAAAACATAAACTTTTGGTTACATCTTACATACATATTATAATCTCCTTGCATGATACGTAAACATTTTTATTTCATGAAATTTTTTTCGTATAATTATCTGATTATTGCATAATCAGAGGCGGATTTCCCATTAGGCATTGTAGGCAGCTGCCTAGGGCGGCAAAATTTGGAGGGCGGCAAATTTTGTAGTGTTTTATTAAAAAACATCAAACATATAGTACATCGTATATGATATTCAGTATACCAATCTATTTTGGTTCATTATAATTTATAGTCATTACCTATAAATATTATAGTAAACAATTATATGGAAAACAGTTTTTGATAATACTATATATTTTAACACATTGGTATAGTCCGCCCATAGCCCGCATGGGTCTAGTCTTGGTTTAGATATATAATAGATTAGTGTTAGAACTGTTAGAAGTTTTGTAAATCTATTTTGTATGCATTTTAAATTTAAATTTGTATTATAAAAATAAAGTTTTTTATTATAAAAAATATTGTAAATTGTATCGTTTTACTTAATGCTCCTAACAATGGTTAAAGTTTTATTTTATTATTGATGAATGATGGTTTATAATTAATAAAAATTATCATTGTAGGTTTTTATTCAAATTCAGTGAACAACCATTGACATTTTTTTTAAAGTAGGCTAAATAACTTCAGGCGAAAAAAATAGTCTAAAAATTAAAATGGATGTCACTACTATTGTCTATATATTAAATATTTAGAGTAGGTATTTTGGAGGGGTATTGTAACTTTTTCACCTATTATAGGAGCGGCAAATTTTTGGTGCCTATAGCCGTAAAAAAGATAAATCCGCCTCTGTGCATAATATATCCTTATATAGTGCTTTACCTTTGCCGTGATTACATTTTTTTGTGCAACGCGTTTGGTATAGACGGTAATAGAGAACGGGTAAAACGCGAGGATTTGAAACAGCGTAATAAGAACTGCATATTATGCATTTATAATTATAATAATTTATAAATTATAACAATTTGGTGACTTTAACATCAATTTTAATGATATGAAATCTTAAAACTATAAAAAAATTTTAAAACTTTCCTTATAGACACATTCAATTTACATATGATAAACAATCCAGCAGCATCTACAACGAGAGATGATACCACCCACTATCGATGCAGTATTTTCAAGATATTTGGAAAAAATGACATCACAACATACGTATCATATTTCAATTATCACAGGTCTATAATTTTGATTATTGAATATGATTAATATAATAGTAATTAAATAGTAATAATAATAATTTTCATTTTCATTTATTTTTCACATTTACTTATTGATATTTACTTTTATTTTGAATGGTTCCACTAAAATGTATTTGTAATCTATAATATTTGTTGGAAAAGAAACTTCGTTTCTACCGGGTGTCCCATAACAGCACTCATCAAAAAGTGCACTTTTTTTCTACAAAACTACCCTAAAATTTGTGAGTTGTGTATAAAATATAATACAAATAATATATTAATATGTTCATTGTTCATCATTAACAGTAGAGGAGACATTTTCTTACATATAAGAATGTATTAATGCCCAAGTTGAGCTAGAATGACTCTGATTGAATGATACTGTTCCTAAAATAAAACTTATTTGCCATGTTTTGGCACCTACTGATTACCGAATTATCTGCTCATAGAAGAATAAATTAATATTAATTTATTAACAAATACCTATCCTTAGATATAGTGGCATATTGACATATTGCATACTTTTACTGCATTTTTATTTAAGTAATTGTATAATACTAAAATAGATAGGTACTTATACAGCTATACCTAATTAAATATATAACAGTTCAGTTGATAATATATAGGATGATATTTAAAAAAATGTCAATTCAATTTATTTTATTTTGAGCATTTTTAGATTCTGAGGGGAGCAAAACAATGTTTTTTTTTCCTGTCAGCAATATTTAGGGTGGTAAAAAATGCTCTGATTTTTGAGATCAGCATCTTTTTTACTAGAAAAGTGAATCTAGTTAGTACTTTTGAGAGGTAAAAATTGAAAATTCCAAATAAAAATCAAGTGTCAATAAAAAAAAAATAAAGTGGTAATATTTTTATGCAAAACCAATATTGTAAATATGTTGCTACAAATATCCAGTGTCGATCTGGCCATGGCCGCTGGGCCGCGAACGCGGCCGGAACCTCTCTTTTTTTTATAGTCTTTTGAAAATTTTTTTATTTGCTTGGAGTGTACCTGGTCTATATAGTGAGTAAGAATCCTGTAAAGTATTTATCGAAATATTTAACCGTACGCAGTTTTTCTTTACAGGGCCAGATGCTTGCCTATATAAGTGTAAGCTGCAGGGCATAATAGTACAAGACACAAATGTCAAGTAATAAGAAAGAGGAGGTTTTTTTGGATTAGTTGCGCTACTGCAAGTTAAGTTAGGTTTTATATCTATCCTTAAAAACAATGGGCTTGGACGAGGCTACGAGGGTTCCGCTCACCCGACCCTGCACCGACTCCGCTGTTGGATTCAGTGATCATGAAAATGTTGTATACAAAAATATGTATGATTTATACTATACGTCCACTTATACCTTATTATATAAATATAAAATAATGATGAAGATTGGACATTTATTTTTGAAAGTTTACTTGAATAATATTATGCTTATAAGTTATAAGTTATAGCTTATGGATATCTTCAAAGTTAAAATTATATAGGTAATATAAATATAATTTTGGTTTTCGTAATTTCGTTTCTGTGTCATTAATAATTATTATTTATTATTTATTATTTTGCAGTTTCAAATTTTTCAATAATTTCATAGTTTATTATTAAACGAATGATTCCCCTTGTCAGTCTCCGAGTTAATATTATGCAGTGATTTTTAACATGCTCATCCTATTTTTTTTCTTAAATTTGACAATATTATATTCAAATTCTGATTTTTAGAATGTTTAAATACACTTGAAGATTTTCGAATATTTTTATACCATTTGAGGATGATGTTGTTACAATACAAACTTCTGTTTTTCAAACATGAATCCTCTTTTTTTACTTTTAATTATTCAGTATTAGGTGTTTTTTTTTTTGAGAACTGATGAATCTAAATCAAAATTCGAACTAGTAGTTTTTGAGTAATATAACTTTGTGTAGGTACATATGGAATGGCATATGGAAATTGACTAAGTAGATTTGGGGACTTAGATGATTTGAAAATGTATTAATCAGTTGGTACCATTGATCTATCAAGATACATTATATATAAAAATTATTAAAAAGGTATACTGAATAGTGAATAGGTACTACATCTAATATTAACTAATTATCATTTTTTATTGTAAAACCATATTTAGGGATTATTATCCTTAGTATAAACATTTTAATAATTCAGTAACTACTTATTAGAATTTTTATTAAGATACATTTACATTTACAAGAACATCGTTTGCTACTTAATTTGTAGTAAATAATGAGAATCTTATTTGAAAAATAGAAGTTTGTATAGCCACAGAACACTCTTTAATAGTAGTACCAAAAATATCAGTAATTTAAATATATGGTCTTTAGGTAAGCTTAAAAATTCTAAAAATCAGAATTTGAATAAATGTATTTCTAAAGGAAAAAGGTACTATTTTTTCACAAAAATATCAAGTAAATTTTGTATTTCATTATGGGGCCCCTTAAAAAACCTGATCCATATTTGTACCAGGCCAACACTGTAAATATCATAGGTAGATACAATTAAAAACTAATCTTAATTATTGACATAATCATGAATGTATATTTTATTATCATAATTATTATTATTATGTATTATATCTATATCTATACTTATAAATATAAGTTATTATATAAAGAGGAGTTGTTAGTAACCGTTGTTGAGGGTAATCTCTGGAACTACTGAACCGATTTCGGAAATTCTTTTACCAATAAAAACCACATTCTTTGTGAGTGTCATAGGCTAATTTAAAAAGGGAATTGATCACCCCCGGTAGGTACTCAAACAGGAATTTTGAGATTTACGATAGAAATTTTTCTTTATTAATGGTTGCTATGGGTTATAGGAGTTGAGAATAATATTTATTTATTATTATTTTTTTTTAATTTGAATATTAATGGACCGTCTCAATAGTAGTAGTTCCAGAGATAACCCTCAAAAACGGTAACTCACAACTCCTCTTTAAATAATAACTTATATTTATAAGTATAGATATAGATAATGTATAATAATAATAATAATAATAAGAATAATAAAAATAATAATTTTGATAATAAAATATATATTCATGGTTATTTCAATCATCAGAATTTTTATTCCAGGCAACGGAAAAGTTAAGATAAATTTTGAATACCATACACCGAATATTGAATAAAAACTGTATAAAGTTTGAGTGTCATATAGAGTTGGTACATTTAACGGGCAACGAATGCACGGGATCAGCTAGTATATTATAAGACTATATGACTATATTCATTTTTATTCGATTACCTAATGTAATAATATATTAAATCATTTTATTGCCAATTATTTTATTTTATCATTTTTTCGCACAGTTGTAGGTATTAATTTTTTTCAAACATTCATATTTTTGGATACAATTATATTTAATCAAATATAAAAATTATTTAATTCAGTTGTTATAATTGTAAATTTTAAAGAAAACTGTACTGACCGAAAAGGGGGCCACCCATTCCAGATAGGTAGGTAGTACGCATACAACTATTGTTTATATTTTAAGCTATTAATCGAATTGTTTTAAAAACAGGATATAATTGATGGACGTAGAGCTATATAATTTTTTTTGTATTTTCGTCAATCTATGAGTAAAATAGGTATATAATATTTAAATTAATTTATATTAAAATATTGTACTGAAAAATTTGAATAATAATAATATATATAATTTTGTTTTTTACTAAAAATACTTTTTACTGTGTTTCATTATTTGTATTAAATGTATTGTATATAAATATAATATACTTTTAATAACACATTGATATTTTATAAATGTAGGTATAAAACATTAAAATCACTATAGAGATTAAAAAAATAAAAAAACATTTTTCTGGTATCCTTATGAAATAAAACCTTAAATAATACCAACCTTCAAATCTTCCAACCACCCCCCAACAAAAATAATTTTATCTGAATTAAATTCTAAATGTTCCCTCTTACTTACGTTATAGTTAGTCGTCTGCCTAAGCAACCCAATGTAACTAAAACAAATAATTATTTTCATCCATCACAATGTATACCTATCAGTTGTATAATAGGAAAGTATAAAACATATATTATGATAAAAAAAAGGAAAAATATATTGAGGATAACAGGTCTGACCAGTTTTATTCAAATGATTGAATAAGGAAAATAACGTCGACGAACATAATTAATATTAAAATAAATTTAATAAAACATATTGTATACCTATTTTATAATTTTTGTTAAAAAATGTATAACAATTAACAGACTATTCAAATTTGATCAAATTTAGTTATTTTATGTGATTATATTATTACTAACATTATTTATTAATATTAAAATTACAAATATTATTTAATCAAAATTTGGGGAATGCACAATACAAAATATGTAGGTATCATTTAGTTTAATTTAAATTCAATTTATATTAGCAATAAATGTGTTAAGTAATACATTTAATCATTATGTAACTATTCATCATAGTAATTAAATATTCTAGAATTAATATAACAATAACATATGTGTCATATTATAAATTAATTTCGCCGTTCAAATATTTCACAATACCAATAGGTACTGGATGGCATCAATGTTTATTGATTTGACTATATAATAAAATTAAAGGATTTAATGTTTAAAATGTATATTACGTTTATTATGCATGACATCTTAAACATTAAAATATTAACCTATGGTTATAACTTTCTAGGATATTTCAAAACTGATAAAAAAATAATTAAATTGTTAGTTGAAATATTTAATTTACTTAACCCATTAATTAAACTTAAACGATCAAAAAATATCTTGCTAATAAATCAATACAAATGCATACCTGTTCAGTTTTAAAACCTTATAAAATACTTGTAGGTATACTATTATATTATATAATAATTATATTTTATCCAATATTTGAATATATAAAATATACTGTGTCTCAAGACGGCATACATATAGTTCATACGTTATTTCATCTATAACTCAAACCAACGAAGGTATTTACAAATTATAATACTGTGGGCACATATTTTAATATTAAAATATTATATATTAATATAATGTCTATACACTTACTTAATGTTATCCAGAAGTAACAACTACAAATTTAACAATTTTTTACATATGCAGTTAACAGCATTAAAATAAACAATATCAAGTTCTACATATGGAATAGTTTTCAAAATGTTTATCATTTAATTTTATTATTTGTTAGTGAGTAATGTATATGTATAAATAGGGAATAAGAATAAACAGAGAAATGAATTGTATTAATCTGTAAACTATAAATTGTACTATTGAGTCATTATTTTACCAACAAAACTTGCGTAAAACAAGGTTTTTCTCTACAAAAACACAATCGATAAATTCTGAACGTGTCAACAGGTACACGATAGTATTTTGTGAACCCAACACACATCCGTTTCAATTAGGCGATCACTCAGTGTAGGTCGACGAGTAGGCGAACGTATACGCGATGTTCCCCCGATTTTAAATAGCTATTATATTTTATATACTTTATAAATTCGTGTGCAGTAAAACAGAGGGACCCAAAGCTTAATCGCATCAATCAACCGTATTGACTTGACCGAAACAGTCGTATCCTTAACGTTTTATCATGGGTAGATTTTGGTGTACTACTTACAGGGCAGAATGGAATAATACAGAGCCAAAACCATGGCTGGTCTACGACCCATGCGATGTGGAGCTTTTCAACGTGATCACCTTTGGATTCGCACTTTACGCAAATATGTTAATATTTATATACATAAAATGTATTTCGACGAGGTAAGTCATTCAATCAGTTATTCATATAGAAGCAGTGAAAAATAAACAAATATCCAGTAACACGGTTTAATAATATGTTTAATTGATATACTCATATACAATATTTACAAAACATTTAAGTATTCAATCTCCGTTGCGGTGTATTCTTAGTGTTTTTTATATTTATGTATAATATGATAAATGGTATTTTATTTTTTAACTTGTACATTTATTTGAAATGTATTGTACTGTGAATTACAATACGGTATTAATATTTCCAACGAAACATAATTAAAATTAAACATTTAAGGATTTATGTCCAGAAATCTCAGGACATAATATCATAATATAACTATTACCTACATATAGTACCTATTTTTATTATTAACCAAAATACATTTTTTATATGCTCAAATAAAGTATTTATTTCTTGAACAATATGAGTAATAAGTATAATATAGCATATGATAACTGGTAGAATAATATTATATTAAACACGTCTTACAATTAAAAACAAAAAATCTATGTCATACTGATATTAACAAAAACCGATATTTTGAGTAAGACCGAGACTAAAACTTCGGTTTTTATTTCAAATTACTGACCCACTGAACCAACTATAAAGTGAAACCGTTAGGTAGTTCGGTAGTCACCGTCCATATCCAGCCTCCGAATCGGAGCTTATCTATAGTCTGATCTAGATCGTCCCGAAGAGTTAACCGCTAACCATCAAATAGTTATGATATACGCCTAATAATAGATTAACAAGTAACAACACTAAAACAGTTTTTAACTGTTGTCTTGAAAGCGCGTTTAATAAAACGTGTAATTAATAAGTATTGTAATATTTTTATTGTTCTATTTTATTCCACTGTTGCAGTAATCCGTCACCAAGACGACTGCTGTTCAGGGGCCACTCGGCCCGGTGCACCGTCAACACGATCGCGTGTCTGGTCGAGTTCGCGCTGACCGTCGACTACGCGCTGAGCACGTGCGGTTCGCTGGTGCTGGCCACCGTCGGTCTGCTGGCCCAACTCAGCTCCGGGCTGGTGTGCTACATGCTCGAGGTGGCTGGCCAGCCCGGCCCCATGGGGTGCGGCGTGCTGGCGTGGCTGGTGTGTGGCCTGAGTCGGGCTCTGTTGTTCGTGTCGCTCGCCGACGCCGGTTTCGCGGTGGACACGCACGTCCGACCTTCGGCGCTGGCCCTGTCGGCGGCCTGCTGTTACGCCACCGCGGCACTCCACTTGTATGCCATGATTGGACGGGTAAGCGCACAGATATAGTAATATATTATTAATATTAGGTGCTAGGTGCACACAACCGTTTATCGTGGATCCATATTCCATAGTACCGTGGTCGTGGTGAACTTGTAATTTGTCAGAGACAAGTCTATAACCTAATTCCACCCACCCAACACCCGACCTGTATATATTTTTAATTTTTTAACTACCTATACCTGTCGTACCAAATATTAAAACACTGTAGTTATTTCTAAATTATTACCCATAGGGCACCCACAGCCCCTTAAAAAACTTACAGGTGGCTGCCTTCGATCATTCCATTCGCTGCAACGCCATGCCACGCCACTGCAGGCTGCATGTGATTTATCAAAGTATGTTGACGTGACGATGACATTGTTAAATTGTTACACAATCGCGAAGGATTACTGGCATTCACTGCATACAATTTTTTTATGAATCAAAAATATGACAGCTGTACGACAAGTTTTAAAATAAACAGAACTTATGTTATAGGTAGCGTATATTATATTGACTAGTTTAAAGAAGATCCTAAACAATTAAATGCAATATTTTAAATCAAATATAGGCATCTATACCATGGTGGTGACGATGCCGAAAAAAAGATATCTCCATGAAAAAATCTAGTACTTTTGCTAGAAATTATAAGTTAAACGAAATACGCGACTCATAGATTTATAATTTATTCCACATACCTACCTAATAAAACATACGCTTATAAAGCCTGGAGAGTTTTTTTTTTATTTTCAACGAATAATTATTTATTAAAATATATACGACGAAACACATATTGGTAAAATCAGCAGATGATCGTCGCCGGGACACCGATGAAAGTATTACAAAAAATCCACTTCGTCGCGCGACCGACGATAATTAATTAGCTGTTGTATATACACGTGGACCACGTGATCCGTAGGTGTTAAATTATATAGGTATGTGCACGATTGCGTTTTTAATTAATATTGCACCTACGTATATACGTGACAAGTCTTATAGGCATGACGTATAACGGCTCGATCAATAAACGCGTTAAAAAAAAAAAATTTAAAAACTAACTAATTTTCATATATTATTTTATGTTTCATATAAAATGTAAAAACTGCAGTCGAGGATAAACAAAACAGATTTAGATCTACAGTTTTTTACATACAAACATGATTTGTGCAGCTGGTACTCTAGAATAACGTTTTATTGGTTGACCGGATTTCTACGAAACTGTTACAAACATATAATTCAATTGGAAGACTTAGGACAATTGCCGAATCGTGAAAAATCTACAACACAATATGGGAGACTTTATGATATTTATCTTCAACAAAAGGTTTGGTTATATCTAATTGATCTAACTATTTATAGTTTTTAATTAATATAAGCACAATAATGAATATATAGTACTATATCCATTTATATCAGTGGCGTATTTACAGTATCTATTTATTTTTGTAGTTGGGTCGAGAAGTATACATAAAAAATAATATTACATTGTAAAAAATAATTCTCAAGCATTTCAACTCTTGCTAAAATATAAATTAACGATTACCACGATTACACATACCACGGGGAATGGTAAGCTCCTACACGATCCTAGATAGTATATTATGTAAGTTCTTACATGAGATATATCATATATGTCGAGATTAGGTATGCATTTATAGGATTTCCTATAATATAAATTAATGTCATAGCTCGTAGGTAATTCATAAGTTAAATTACAAAAAACAAATTTCTTTCCCACAATCCCACTTCATTCAGACTTAGGTATTTAAATGGGGTGGTTAAAACTTAGAAAAAAATTTTGTTACGAGTTGTATACCTACGAATAATCCTAGACGTCGGTTTACCCGTTTCTGTCAATCAAACAATCGTTAGTGTTAATTAAATTTTCTGATAACCGAGTAAAAACGTATTATCACTAGCTAATATTATATAAAATAAAATAAATTGTATACCTAACCAGGCACTTATAATGATGCTGTAAAATATAGAATTATATCTACATGATAATAAATAAAAATGTAGCAATCATAATATAATATCATATGCAAAATGTACAGTTCATTGTACCGTAGTTTATTTTCAAGAAGACTCTGTAAATAATTATTAGCTTAGTTTTGAGGAGGAACTTCAACATTAAATAGTAATACTCGTCTCATTATATTTTCGTTCAATTTATGACATACAATTGTATAGGCATTTTTGTATGAACTTACATTCACCCGAATACACAGCTGCCTGCAACTGATCATTACACGATGCCCAATGTCAGTAAAGTAATATCAGTAAGATCAATATGTATGATACATATTGATACATAATGTATCTATAACTAGTAACTACCAAAGTCGAAATGTATTGAAAATATTATCAAAAATAACAAATTCTGAAACTGTTAACAAAATTTATATTTATAATTTTATTATGTTTTGTTTTCCCACATAAATTTAAGAAAATTAAAAGAATATAAAAACTAAATTTGTTTATGTTAATGGGTGAGAGGGGGCCACAACATAAATACGTCACAAAGTTGTTTATAATAAAAACATAACTCATATAATATGTACTAATCCTTATATACTTGCTAGTTTCTACCTATTTATTAGTTATTTGAGTTATATGTATAAAATAGAATTTGTTATACTTGTGTTTATTTAAATTTATAGGAAAAATATGGCACGTCTACAAAAGTGTCCATGTGGAAATGTTATTGTAAAGCGTACTGGAAAGAGTTTCTAGTGGGCGGAATTCTAAAAATGATGGGTGACTTTGTAGGTTATATTGGTCCATTAGGAGTATCGGTAATAGTTAATTTTGTTGCAAAAGAACAAAATGTTACTAATTTGACAAATGACGAAGCGGTAAGTTGGTATGAATCAATAATAGTAAAAATTAATAAAGTTAAAATCGCATTAAATTGCATTATGTGAATTATTACTATATAATATGTTAACCAATAATAAGATATATTTTTATTTTGAAGCTAATCCAATTACATACATAATCTACAGTTCAAAACCTATTAATTCATTGATCTGATTTGAAATAACAAAAAACAATCATTTACACAGTATTATATTTTTAGGGCAATTCATGTTGTGTTACGTTTTGGGAATTTTTGAACAATGGTTACGTAATGGCTTTTATTATGTTAATAAGTTGTATTGCCCAGGGAAGTTTTTCACAAGCTAGTACTCATATTTTAAACGTTGAAGGCATACGTCTTAAATCTGGACTTCAAGTTTAGTTTAAAAATAATATTTTTTAATTGAAGAGATGAAAAATAGTAAATATGTTTTTTAGGCTATGCTTTATTGTAAAATGTTAAAGTTACAACAAACTCAAGTGGACTCGACTTCAGAAAATGGACACATCATAAATTTATTGTCCGAAGATACGACGAATATTATGTCTAGCTTTTGGATTGGACACTATATATGGGCAATTCCTTTAAAGGTATGTATACCGTTTACCTAACAGTTATTTTAAGGTATAATAGTAGTACATATACCTAATATATTATTTAATATAATACTTATTAATCATATTAATAGATATCTGTTAAATCATTACTATATTTAACTAATATTTAATTTAGAAAAGCAAAATATGATTTTAGATTCTGAGTGGAACGATGAATGTATTGATTTAACAATGATGTGTGTATTTTTTTTTTAAATTTCTCTTTTTTTATGTCCGTCTACACGATAAGTAGTCGAAATAATGCTTCGATTATCAAATTCAGTATTTTGTTCGATGGGAAAGTGAATACTTTTGGTGCATTAGGCAGGTCAAAATTAAAAATTCCCAATAGTTTTTAAAAGCGCCAGGAAAATCAATTATATTGAAAATAAACTATTATTATTATTATTATTGTTATTTTAAAACAACATAAAAATTAAGGAAAAACGGGAATTTTTACGCAAAATTGACTTGAGTTTTTGGTGTAACTTTAAAACAATGTCTGTAGATACAAGAAATTTTCACTGGTTGTTTATATTTGCATTTTCTATACACGATAAAATTTTAAAAATATTTTTATTTGTTTTGAACTGTTTAGGAAAATTTTCTGTTTCCAATTTTATTAGTCTTTTTTTCTATGATGTCAATAAAACTTTATTTGTTGGGTAAAAAAGCTTGAATATTTAATACAAGGCTCTTACTATATTGTTACAATGACAAATTGAAAATATTAAAAAGCTTTAGTCTCAGTTTTTATTTATAAGCATTTAAAGTTCAAATTTTGACAAAATACTGAATAATCACGAAAATGATCAAGTTATTTTGAGTTGAGAATTCATAAAATTTTTCTTTTTAAATCTAAGATTTGAATATGTAATACAAGATTCCTTATAAGTTTGTGTATCTTTATCAAAAAAAAAGATCTATAAGCAAATCAAATTAAATTTTTATGAGCGTTTGAAATTCATATTTTTACGATATTCACTCGATTTCTCATGTAGCGGTTTTGTTATTTTATTGTTATTCAAAAACGAAAAACTGTAGATACATGAACATTTTACTGAATGTTTATATTTTCATTTTCTATGCACCATACAATTTTGAAAATATTTTGACTCTTTTTACGGACATTGTCGGCTTTCAATTTTTTTAGTTTTTTTTCTGTAAATATCAATAATATTTTATTTGTTGGGTAAAAAAGCGTGAAAATTGAAAACCGATTCCTGATCCATTGTTACAATAGCAGTTGAAAAATATTAAAAATATATTAGCACAATTTTTTTTTATAAGCATTTAAAGTTTAAATTTTGACAAAATTTATCAAATTTAAAATTTAATAATTATTTTGTAGTTAAAAATGTATAAAATGTTCAACTTTTACAGCTAAAGATTGAAGGTTTAAAACAAGTGTTAACTATAAGCGTAAAGGTATAGCTTATAGTTAACTCTTTAGGCTCTTTATTTTTAATCAAGTACCTAAATATGGTAATTGGAATGAAAAATAATTTGAAATTTGAAAACTTCGAGTTTGTGGTAAATAGGAAAATAATAAAAATTTAACTCTGTAATAATGAGTTGGTAGGTCAGTAATTAATTTAGGTTTATTATAAGATAATAATGACAACCTATTAATAACTTTTATCCATAAAAAAAAACTAGTACATTTTAGATGGATTTTTTTTAGCAACGAAGATCTCTGAATCTAGAAAATAAATTTTGCTGTTTTGAGTCTTGTTAGAATCAAATTGGCTAGGAGGATATATTTAATAATGCAGAGGTTTAGATCTTTATCTTTAATAGTTCATTCACTACAGACCTTTAAAGTTGTGTATCATAAAAACACACATATAAACATAGCTAAGAACTAAGCACCAAAGGTAAAAATTCTTTTAAAATGTTAATAGTGCTAAAAAGTATGAGGTGAGTTCCATATAAGAATAGTACAACTAAAGTAGGTATTAAAAAATGGTTAATATTTTAGAAACGAATCACTTAAGTTTTGTTTACCTACTGGCAAACGTTCATGTTCAGAAAATTTTCCATTTTATTATTTAAGCACTACTTAAAGTACAATTTAGTTATTAATCCTATTGTAAAAAAATATATAGATAATAATATAATATTATATAGGTATATAAAATATAGGTCAAAAAATTAAAACTCAATAAAACGTGTACAATGTACATTGCCCACCACGAATTAACAAGCGTTTTATAATAACAGTACAAAACTATCGTTAATAGAATAATATTCAAACATTAGTGAGTATCATCATAGATTAAATATACTTATCTATATTTAATCTATGGTATTATCTCATAATTAACTGATTACCTATAAGCTATAGTCCTAAACTGTAGATTTTAGAATATAAATAAAATGTACCTTTGAAATTTGAATAATAAATATTTACTGTTTATGGATTTAATTTTTTTAGATAATCATTTTGATATATCTATTGTATCTGAAACTCGGATGGAGTGCTATTATTGGATCTGCTTGTTGTATAGTGATTATGATACCTTTACAATTTTTCATCGGTAAAAAGATGTCTAGTAACTCAAAAGAAATATCAGTAAATACGATATAATATATTTAATTATTCATATTTGATGACTTGGTGAGTATTATAAATTGGTTTTTTAAATATTTTGTAATTTCATTACAGAACTTGTCAGATAAACGTCTGCAATTAACAAATGAGGTATTACAAGGTATTCGACTTGTAAAATTATGTGGATGGGAAAATGAGTTTGTTGATCGTATTACGGACGCTCGTAATAATGAGTTGGATCTTTTAGATAAAGACTCAATTTATTGGGGGTCAATGAGTACATAAAACTGTTTATTTTTTTGTTTCTTATTGAAGTGTAATTGTTTAAATAATTGTTATAATTTTTTCAGCTTTTTTAACGCACGCATCATCGGTTTTAGTATCGTTGTTTTGTTTAGGTCTATATTGCTTACAAAACGGAACGCAATTAGACTCTGGTGCGATATTTTCAAGTCTTGCGTTGTCGAATCAGTTGACAGTTCCTTTATTTATTTTCCCTATAACAGTACCGATTATTATCGCAGCCATTGTAAGTCTCAAAACATGTGTAAAATAAATAAAAAAATTATAATTAGACTTTTATTCTGATGTATAGGTGAGCACAAAAAGAATCGAAGAATTTATGTCACTTCCAGAAATTACACCTGATATAAAGCATTTAAAAAATCGCTTAAATAAAAACAATAAACACAAACAAACGGTATACATATAGTTTATAAATTCTAATTAAAATGTGATTTAATTTAAAGTACATTTTTATCGTAGATGAATGTGTCGTGGACTAAATCTGATATGAATATTTCAAATAATTTAATAGAAAATAATATTTCCGAAGAAAAGGACAATACTAAACAAGATATGGAAACAGAAGTTTGTGTTTCTATAAAAGATGCAACATTTGCTTGGCCCAATTCAAAAATTCCAGTGCTGGCAGTCGACAATTTAAAAATTGAAGAAGGTAAATCGTCCTTGTTATATAGTCATATAGAAGACATATAGGTGCGCCATGTCGTAGAGCCTTGTAGATTTATTGTCATTTGACCAATATATATAATATTGTACTACTGTGCTCAGGTAAACTTACAATAATCACTGGAAAAGTTGGAAGCGGAAAGACATCGATGTTACTTGCTTTACTCGGAGAAATGAATTGTTTATTTGGAGAAATAGATTTTAAACGAGGAACCACAGTAGCATACGTATCACAACGGACGTGGTTGTTAAATGCATCGGTTTTAGAAAATATTGTCTTTGGAGACAAATATAATAAGTCGAGATTCAAAAGAGTAATAGATGCTTGTGCTTTAGGACCAGATATTGATATATTGCCGGATAAAGAAAGGACAATAATTGGTGATCGAGGAATAGCATTGAGTGGTGGTCAACAACAGCGAGTGGCGATTGCTAGGGCTTTATACTCGAAGGCCAATATTATTTTGATGGTAAGAAAGAAATATAATAATGGTTTTAAAAATTAAAAATGGCATTTTTGTTATTAATTTAAATAGGATAATCCTTTGTCTGCATTAGATAGCGATGTTAGCCAGCATGTGCTCTTCAACGGAATAAAAAAATCAACTTTTAATCAAATTAAAACAGTAATCATGACTACGAGCTTCGCTAGCGATCTTTCATTCGCTGATACGGTATTAATATAAGTAATTGAATTTATAAAAATGAAAATTTTTTTTAATATCATGTGTCAAATTATTTTTCAAGCCTGATAAAAATGTTGGTGAACGAGTTAAAATGAGTTGTCATTTTTATAAAGTTATTCTTCGTTTCGTTGAGATAAAATTTATTTTTAATACTTAGAAATAAAGTATTTCAAGTTAAAATATATATAGAATATAGATATAAATACATGTATAAAAAATATTTGACTGAAAATTGGATAACAAGTAGGTATTTTATTTTAGATAGTACTTGTGGAAGCTGGTAAAATCGAGTTTTTTGGTAGTTTAGCTGATCTTGAAACAAAAGGTGTTCAAAATATGATGGTTAAAATGGAGAACCAAGATCATGGTCGACGAACAGCTTCTGAACGCTGGAAGTTATTCAAATTAGTTAGTAGAATAGGTCATCAACTTAATCGAAATTGGCCAACAATTGAATGCCAAAAAAAGGTAATTCTTAAAAGAATATTAACATGTATATGTAACAAATTTTTGTCTCATAGTAATGATAAAAAAAATAAGGAATTCGCTTTGCTGTATAGTAAGTCAGAATAATGAATAAGTAATTACTTAGTTAAATTTGAATTTAATGATTGAGTCATGAATATTTCTAGTGAGTCTATTTGTCACGTAGAAATCCAACTTTCAATTCCAAGTTTTTATGTAAATTATAAATCGTGGATGTTGACTTTATCCTTATTTTAGATTCTGAGAGGAACGATGAATGTATTGATTTTATAATGATGTGTGTTTTTTTTTTTTGTGTCTGTCATCACCTTTTAGAACAGTAAAAATGCTTGGATTTTCTTCAACAGTATCTTTTCTGATAGGAAAGTGAATCTAATTGGTACTTTAGGGGTTCAAAAGTAAAATTTTTCAGTAGTTTTCAAAAGCCCTGTGAAAAACAATAAAAAAATAAAGTAAAAACGGGAATTTTTACGCAAAATCTGTTTTCGAGAAAATCGATTTTGGTCTTTGGTGCAACTCTTGCATTTTCTATACACCATAACATTTTCCAAATATTTTGACTTATTTTGAGCTGTTTACGGACATTGTCAGTTTCCATTTTTTTTAGTTTTTTTTTCTATAAATATCAATAAAATTTTATTTGTTGGTTAAAAAAGCTTGAAATATTAATAGAAGGCTCCTAGTATAATATTATTTCTAAGGAAAATGAAAAAAATCAAAAATCCATAGTCACAATATTTTTAATAAGCATTTAAAGTTCAAATATTGACAAAATATGTAAAAATTACGAAAATTTGTAAATTATTTTGAGTTAGAAATTCTTAAATTTTCTAAGATTTTTAAAATGTAATACAAGATTCCTCATAAGTTTGTCTACCCTTATCAAAAAAAAAACATATCGACAAGAAAGTCAAATTAAATTTTTATCAGCATTTGAAATTCATATTTTTACAACATTTGATACTCACTCGATTTCTCATGTAACGATTTTCTTATTTTGTTGTAATTAAAAAACGTATGACTGTAGATACTTGAAAATTTCACTGAATATTTATATTAGCATTTTCTATACACGAAAATATTTTGAAAATAATTTGTCTCTTTTTGAACTGTTTACGGACATAATCAGTTTTCAATTTTTTTAGTTTTTTTTTCTATAAATATCAATGAAATTTTATTTGTTGGGTAAAAAAGCGTGAAAATTTAATGCTAGGCTCCTAATATATTGTTACAATAGCAGTTGAAAAATATTAAAAATACATAGGTATAATTTTTTTTATAAGCATTTAAAATTCAAATTTTGACAAAATACGGAAAAATCACGAAAATTATCAAATTATTTTGAGCTGAGAATTCATAAAAATTTTTTTTTTTAAATCTAAAATTTGAAAATGTAATATAAGATTATTCATAAGTTCGTCATTCTTTATCAAAAAATAGATGTCCACAAGCAAATCAAATTACATTTTTATAAACGTTTGAAGTTCATGTTTTTACAACATTTGATATTAACTCAATTTCTAATGTAGCGATTGTTGTTATTCAAAAATGAACAACTGTAGATACATGAAAAATGTTCTGTAATATTTTCATTTTCTATACACCATACAATTTTGAAAATATTTTGACTCTTTTTGAACTGTTTACGGACATTGTCAGTTTTAAATTTTTTTAGTTTTTTTTCTATAAATATACAAATTTTATTTGTTTGGTAAAAAAGCGTGAAAATTGAATGCAAGGCTCCTGATATTTCGTTCTAATAGCAGTTGAAAATTATTTAAAATACTAGGCAAAATTTTTTTTTGTAAGCATTTTAAGTTTAAATTTTGACAAAATTTATCAAATTTAAAATTTAATAATTATTTTGTAGTTGAAAATTTATAAAATGTTCAACTTTTTTAGCTAATGATTGAAAATCTAAAACAAGGCTCCACATAAATAGGTTATATATAAATTACTTTATTCACAATAATATCATCAAATATACTTGGTAATATCATAGGCTGGCTGACCGTTTTCGCTTAGAATCGTTTTTCTTATACAATGATAATATATCATTGAATTCAAATTTAACACCATCCATTACAGTGACCCACTTGTCACCTACTGTACAGCAGAGTGACATCCACTTACCACCTTTTTAATATATTATTTTCATTAACAATCATTGAATTCTCAAACAAATTATTCGATTCCAGTCAGTTCTGTGACAAGCAAAACGACATTCTTGCAAAGAGGAAAATTAAGAATTGACTTTAATCTTCCATAAATTAGGAAGAATTTATAAATGTATTAATAATTTATATTGTACGAAATCTGTTTATTGAATTATCTGACGAAGAAATCTTAGATAAATTTGCGATTTCAAATCACCGAAACGTTTATAAATAGACACCTAAATAGTAAATGTTTTGATACAAATATTTTTCATTTCATTTTAGCAGCAAAAGTATAATAAATAATTAAATACAAGAAAACTGGAAAGAGGCTCAGATAAAAAAGATTAATATATTATGTTACACATGATATAAAGTAATATAGTAATATTGATTACTACGAGATGGTTCCCAATTATTGAATTGATTCCCGGGTTCTCTAGGTAACATACAAATTGGTTCCGATGAGCCCAATCGGCTCATTGATATTTGTCAATGGTAATAATAATGGAATAATAATACCAATAATATCAAAATATAGTATCAATTATTATGACTTATTTTCGATTGATTACAATAAAGAATATTAAAAAATAAATTAATGTGGTATGATTGTATAAATTTACAACATACATTTTTGACGGAGTGTAAGCTCAAAATTTGGCAGCTATTCAATTTTTATATTCTCTGATTCTCATCAATAAATGTTTCCACTTCAGCAATCTATTAGATATAATATTATAATCATACGCTTTCTCAGACATTATAAAACCTAATAAAATATCATATGAATGATTTGCACATATGGGAACAAATAGGGCTTGCGGTATTTTCGGTATTTAGAATACCGGCATAACGTGATTCGGTAATTACCGTTATTATCGAAAATATCGTACCCCGGTAATTACCGAAAATACCATATGACATCTACCAGCATTTATAAGTTATTATTTTTATATATCATGATGACATCATTTAATATAGTAATTTTCGTTATGTGTTATCTGATATCATATATCACGGACTAAGATTATAAGAATGGATAGGAAACGCCTATACTGGCTTCGAAAGAGGTTGCGGTCTTTTTTGGGGAAGAGAGAAAGTTCGATATCTAGAAGAGAGATAGACTATAAGAGGCCTTTTTGATGTGAGGTTACAATAATTATCAATTATAACCCTTATAACCTCAAAATATGTATCGCTTTATTCTCAGTTGATAAGCCTGATTTCCTTTCCATCCTTATAATATTTATGACTTAGATAGAATGGACTGGAAGTCTGGAAACGATAGCCTAATCTAGGGCTGGTGGTATTTTCGGTAATTACCGAAAATACCGTATATCCGGTAATATCGTAGATACCGGTAGTAAACAAATACCGGATACCGGTATCAACATTTTAAATACCACCAGCCTTAGGAACAAATTCGAACAATGCTGTACTTGAGCGCTTACGGGCGTTTATTCGAATAACATATATAAAATAAATAACTAAAATTATTGTATCGGGAACCAATTCGTATACTTTATTTGACCAGGGAACCAATTCCGTATTACCCAGTAATGTAGCCATGTAGGTATCCGATACAGTGTGTGTGAGGGGTGGAGTCCCCACTGATTTATTTGATTTAAATATGTATGGCCACACCAAGTCAAAATTTAAATTGCGTCTATGGGTATATATTTAGACAAATTAATATTAAAGATAAATTATAACAAATTGCCGAAATTCATCATACAGAAATACCACTGTATAACTATTTCATTCATTGCATTAATTCAGAATCTAAAAACACAAAAAAACCCAAGTCATAAATAAAGTGTTTTTTATGAACTTAAATGTGATTTAAACTATAATTAAGACTTCAACTATTATGAATTATAATTTTAATTTAATTGGTTTTGATTTTTCAAGTTAAAAAAGAATTTTGGAGCGTTATATGGCTCTAGATACCTTACCCATGATCTTTTACTTCCAACTGATGAGTGCGGGGATGGAGATTCTATAATTGAAAGAAATCATTGGCAAACTTCAAATAAAAAAAGAGAAAGATCAGCTACCATTGCAGATATACAATTGCCAAGACGTAAACCATTTGTTGACGAAGTATTAGAGAATCAACCAGCCACAAGTTTTCATTCCAGTATTAAATATCGAAACTATCCACAAGAAAAGCAAATACAAAAAAGCTTAAGACGTCATGTCTTGTCATCAATAAGGTAAGACAGACAACTATTGAACTATATGTGTACTTATGTATAAATTAATATAGGTATTTGTGAATAATATTATTTTATTATTGTTCTTATTTATAAAACTATATTGAAGGGTACCTTATTCTTCCAATCGATTAAACAAAATTACACAGCATAGCATCAAACGAAAATTAAGGTACTTATATGTTCAAAATTGAGATTTTTTTTATAATACTAAAAAAAAATGATTTTAGACAAGATGATGATTTAACTGAGGAAGCAATTATGGTGGAAAATAATCCTTCGAATGTGTCTGATATAAGTGACGATCATACATCAGGTATGGCCGTATGGCGTATAAAATATTTACTTGTGAATTTAATGTAGGTACTTATATATAATTCATATATTTTATTTTAAGACTTAAAAAGTGAACGAAGTCGATTTGAAGATGAATTTGTCTATAAATCAGTTTCATTTAGAACGTATTTCAAGTATATATCATGGAGCGGATGGACCACTTATATTTGTTATATAATACTCACAATTTCTTGGCAAACATCAAGAGTTATCATTGATTTTTGGCTAAGTTATTGGTCTAACATAGATTTTCGTTCAAAAGCACAAGTAGGTACATTTTACTAAAGCACAAACTAGGAAACCTGCCTATCGTAAAATATTACTAAATTATTGACAATGAAGTATATTTCAGGCATATTGGGACTTAGTTGTCTACAGTCTTCTATGTATGATTTCTATAGTTTTATCAGCTTTATCAAATACGTTAGGCCAGTATGGAGCATTAAAAGCCAGAAAACTAGTTCATCAACGCATGCTTAATAATATAATTCTATGTCCACTGTCGTTTTTTGATTCGACGCCGATTGGTAGGATAGATAACTGTTTTTCCAATGACTTGGTTATTATTGACAAGGTTCGTATTGTTATGGATAAAACTATGTACGTGCCATGTAATTTAAACGTTATACCTAAATCTTTGATTAATTGTTGTTTAGAAAATTGGTACATCTATGCAACGCTTGGTACATTTTCTTTTCTTGTGTTTGTGTGGAATCATCGTGAATGCTATCATAACACCTTGGTTTTTAATAATCGTTGTACCCATATGTCTTGTTTATTATACAGTTCAAAAATTTTACCGATGTTCCTCCAGGTACCTATATAAATATGTATATAGTGTATACCAAATAATTATATTAAACTTTTATATGCATATTACATTACTGTAATATTCTTCATAGTATGATAATAAATAATATATTTTAAAAAATATTAATTATTTTAGAGATTTACAAAAATTGGAAGGTAACTTAAGGTCACCTATGATAACTCACTGTAACGAAACAATATCTGGACTAGATACAATAAGAGCTTTTGGAAAACAAACTTGGTTTATGTCCGAAATGATAAATAGAATTGATAATCACACGAAAGTATTTTTGATAATTAGCTCATCAAATCGTTGGTTGGGTATAGCATTGGTGAGTACCTAAATTAAAAAAATTGTATAAAATCTAACATACACCGTGATAATATTTGAGATTATTTAGATATCATAATCTATTTGTATCAAACTCTAAAACAAATTACCGTAAATACGTGAAGTAAAACATTTTGACTGATTATATTATCATTTCCTATGCACCATACAATTTTCAAAATATTTTGATTTGTTTTGAACTGTTTACAGAAATTTTCAGTCTAAAACTTTTTTTTCTATGAATTTCAATAAAATTATTTGTTGGGTAAAACAAATCGAAAATTTAATACAAGGTGTCTAATATATTGTTACAATGAAATTTGAAAAATATTAAAAATTTAGTCACATTTTTTTTATAAGCACTTAAATATCAAATTTTGACAAAATACCTAAAAATCACGAACATGTGCAAATTATATTGAGTTATAAATTCATAAACATTTTAGATTCTGAGAGGAACGATGAATGTACTGATTTTACAATGATGTGTGCATTTTTATTTTTTATTTCTGTGTCTGTCATCACCTTTAAGGACAGTAACAATGCTTGGATTTTCTTCAACAGTATCTTTTCTGATAGGAAAGTGAATCTAGTTGGTACTTTAGAGGTTCAAACGTAAAATTTTTCCAGTAGTTTTCAAAAGCCCTGTGAAAAATAATAGAAAAATAAAGGGAAAACGGGAATTTTTACACAAAATCTGTTTTAGAGAAAATCGATTTTGGATTTTGGTGTAACTCTAAAACAAATGAGCGTAGGTACATGAAATTTTGACAGAATGTTTATATTAGAATTTTCTATACTCCATAACATTTTGATTTATTTTGACCTGTTTACGGCTATTTTCAGTTTCCATTTTTTTTTCTATAAATATCAATAAAATTTTATTTGTTGGTTAAAAAAGCTTAAAAATTTAATAGAACGCTATTAGTATCTTATTTCAAAGGCAGATGAAAAAAATTAAAATCCTTAGTCACAGATTTTATAAATAAGCATTTAAAGTTCAAATCTTGACAAAATACGGAAAAAATCGCGAAAATTATCAAATTATTTTGAGCTGAGAATTCATAAAAATTTTTCTTTTTAAATCTAAGATTTGAAAATGTAATATAAGATTATTCATAAGTTTGTCATCCTTTATCAAAAAATGAATGTCCACAAGCAAATCAAATTACATTTTTATGAGCGTTTAAAGTTCATGTTTTTACAACATTTGATATTAACTCGATTTCTCATGTAGCGATTTTGATAGCTTGTTGTTATTCAAAAACGAACAACTGTAGATACATGAAAAATTTACTATAATATTTTCATTTTCTATACACCATACAATTTTGAAAATATTTTGACTCTTTTTGAGCTGTTTACGGATATTGTCAGTTTTAAATTTTTTTAGTTTTTTTTTTTTTTATAAATATTAATAAAATTTTATTTGTTTGATAAAAAAGCGTGAACATTTAATGCAAGGTTCCACGTAAATAAGTAAATATATAAATTACTTTATTCACAATAATATCATCAAATATACTTAGTAATATCATAGGTTGACTGACCATTATCGCTCAGAATCGTTTTTCTTATACAATGATATTATATCATTGAATTTAAATTTAACACCATCCATTACAGTGACCCACTTGTAACCTACTGTACAGCAGAGCGACATCCACTTACCCATCTTTTTTGATATTATATATACATATTATTTGAGAGCATATTTTGGTAATTCGTTATGCATATTTTACGATTTAAGGTGCATAAAGTCCAAGCTTTGTTTATATATAGCATGCATACACCTATGTCCTAATAATATATAATATTAAATTATTGTAAAATTAAATTAAATCACAGGCTTTTATAGTACCTATATTTATTATTCGAGCATTTAAACCAATATAGAAAATTGATTTAATAACATTATTATCATTGTTGTATACAGGATTACTTAGGTGGAGCTATAGTCTTTGTAGCAACTATGGTGGCTTTAATAACAACTACGTTTTTTTCTTCCGCTATTTCATCGGCAATGGTTGGACTAGCTATTAATTATACTTTGCTGGTTCCTGTGTACTTAAATTGGGTAGTCAAGTTTTTTGCGGACCTAGAAACGTACATGAGCGCCGTAGAAAGAACCGAGGAATTCGCTACCATCCCAATCGAAAATTACAGAAACGAAAGTAAACTTAAATTTGGTACCTGCCTGGCTACCTCTGTATCTACTATACATTATATACCTACCTACCTTTATTTTTAAATTTATTTTTACAGATATAATTACAAGAGCTTGGCCGACTAAAGGGTGCATAGTCCTAGATAAGGTATCGGTAAAGTATAATGAAAGTCAAGAACCAGTTATCAGTAACGTGAGCTTAAATATTCCACCTGGACAAAAAGTAAAACTTAATGGAAAATACATTTTAGTGCCTATATTTTAATAATACAATTTTAAAATTCTAGGTTGGAATTTGTGGTAGAACCGGCAGTGGTAAATCATCTTTAGTGATGAGCATTTTGAATATGGTTCCAATTAGAGATGGATCAATAATGATTGATGGAGTTGATATCAATAATGTGCCTTTGCAAAGCTTGAGATCCCGGATTTCTGTAATACCTCAGGACGTTAAAATGTTTGGTGGTACAATAAGGCAAAATTTAGATTTAAAAAACGAATACTCAGATAATGAGATTTGGAGTAGTTTAAGAATGGCTCAAATGGAAGATACAGTCAAATTACAACTAGGAGGACTTGGTAAGCTGAATGCCTGAATATTTAACAACCATTCAGTATTTTATTGAGCTATATATAGGTCTAATAATTTTAATTGTGGGCATTCGGTATTTTGGTGTAAATATACAAAAAGAAAAAAACACATTTTTTTATAAACTATTATAACGTTTATGTCATATTATAACAAGCCTTTAAAAAAAAAGTTAAAAATTAAAATACACATTTAGGTTTAATTACGGTTACAGGTCATTAGTCATTACAAATCATTTTTATCTACAAAATATAGGTAGGTATCGGCGGTATCGACAAAAGTAGTATATCTCAATCAAGGCCTGCGTAATACCTATATATAGTTTGAATATATTTGATTACCTATAAAAAATGTAAATGCCTATTAGTATGCATCAGTAATTAATTTGTGGTATTTTTATTTTGTTTATTGGCTACATACTCACATGACAATTTGATATTTGATTTGAAATGAAAAACTAACACAATACCAAATGTGTCAGTTTGGTTATTTTAATAATTTAATACCTATTGCTATTTGTCATGACCTTATTTTCTGATTTCTGATTGCGATTTAAATAAGTAACTTAGAATTAAAATAATAATCTTCAAGTAACAGACAAAGAAAAATATTTCAAAGTATTAAAATTAAAGCATTATACTAACCATTTAGGAGTTTATTAAATTTTAAATTTGGGTTTTATCAAAATTATGATGTTGTATTAGTTGTGAATTGTTGCAGTAATTTCGTATAGGTACTGCCTATAAGGAAGCAGTTTATTAGTGTATGAAAATAACTACAAAGCATTAAATATTTTGTTTTGCAAGTTTTGACAGAAAAAAATATAGATAGTAGCATAATAGTCAACATTTTAGTAAATAAATTATGGTTAATTGAAAATTAAATTAAATTAATAAACAAGATAAAATTATAAATTTGAATTACATACTTATACATAGGTACTTATTACTTATTTGAACAGAAGGAATAGTAAATAATTCTGGTGACAATTTGAGCAGTGGACAAAAACAGTTATTATGTCTGGCAAGAGCTATTTTGCAAGATAATGTTTGTCTTATCATGGATGAACCAACCAGTTCCGTAGACGATGTAACAGAAAACAAATTATTAGAAGCGATAAAAAAATCATTCAATGGCCGAACAGTCATTACAATCGCTGTAATTACAATTTATCTAAGTGCTCATATGCTGAGCTATAGTAACAATATATTATTAACGTATTATTATGTTTTGTTCTAATTTAGCATAGATTATCCACAATAGTAGATTATGATCGAGTACTTATTCTGGAGGGAGGCAAGATTGTCGAAGATACCACACCATCGTGTATCAAATCTTTTCCAGAATGTCTTTGAATTAATAAATATTATTTTTAAAGATGTACACTTGATAACAATGATCATGTTAATGTTGCAAAAGTTCACTTGTAACCTTACCAGGTAATACAAAACCAAACATTCAAAAAAGTATTTCTGGATGTTAGACGTTAGATATTATAGATACATAATATACGTATTATAAAATATCTAACACCATAGAAAAAACAAGAATTTTATATATTACACTTTTATGTATATAAGTATACTATATTTATCAATTTTAAACCACGTTCATTTAATTTTTAGTCAATTTTTATAATTCAAAAACGTTTTTGTAAAGCATTTAAAAACTGTAAAATAAATAGAAAATCAGTAAATAAATTAAACAACTATAAAATATTTAAATTAAAAAAAAAATTTGTACTGTATGCTATATTAATGCTTAAAAATATAGTAGTTTATCAATAAATAAATAAATATTTCATATTTATGAAATATTGAACAAATAGAATATTATTATTTTTGATCACAACAATTTATTTATTATTAATTAATATATCAAATTAAATATTGTATAACTTCAACAATTATTACTTATTAGAAATTAATCATTAAGCTTGATCAAGTATGAAAGAATCAATTTAATGAACATTAAAAAATTAAATTAAGCTATTTTGTATGTTGGAAATAAACATTGAATATAATTTAATTTACTTTTATACATTTTTTTTTTAATGTTATGAATATACTCATACCTAGATAAGCTGTTTAAAAAAATTAAATCATAGTGCTATATGACTGTATGATAGACATGGTAACAAATTTTTTTATAATAATTTTGAATATTTATCAAATTTTATATATTTTCTCAAGATATTGCCTATATTAATGCTCTCTAACTATCGTACAGAAAAAATAGGAATTTTTATACTTCACATAGTTTGTTTTAAGAAATTACTGTTCAATATTTTATCAGTCAGCATAAATTAAATACCAGTTGGTAAATACTTGATTTTACTTCCCCTACACCCCCCGTCAAAATTGTATACTATCTAAAGCAATGGACGGTCCTAATATTAAGTAGATTTAAATATATCACAAATGTTGTCACACTATCTGCTATTGCCTATATATCATATAACTCTTGTAATATCGTTCAATTCTATAATATTACCATTCAACATTATAGTTTATAATATCTATTAATTTGTAATAAATATCTATACTAAAATAAGGTGGACAGCGGACGATAATGGTAATTTAGTTGCCTATCCTCCAGATCTTAAAGGCACAATCTCCCATTACAAGGGAAAGCCGAACGCGTGCCAATAATATTGTATAGCTGTATAAGCATCGTTGCGAACAAATTAGCGTAATAGGTAGAGCACAAAAGATTTTTCATAGGAGTCGTCACTATTTAATTTTGAAATATGTTGTAAAAAAATATGAAGTAAGTATAAAATCCAATTAAAATTGAATAAATAAAGGGAAGAGATAATATTACAATGTATTATGTAAGACACTAGTAAGACTAAATAAACTACCTATATGTATTATGTATACGTCCCACAATCCACAGATGATAACTAAAACTTAATGTTATCCTTAATTGGTAAAACAAGCTAACGATACGCACTCTGGTGGCATAATCCTCAACTTGCATATTCGGAATGTATAGATATAATTTTATATTGGTTTTTTTACTTTTTATGATAAATTAATTTTGGTATCGAAACTTTATACACTTTTATAGCTAACTGTATACGTTGGTAAGTGCATTTTCTACTAATATTATCAAATACATTTAAATACACTTCACTTAAGACAAAATGTATGTGAAATGTTGGGAAAATAATACAATCTCCCGACTCTACGTAGGCGGGTTCCCCGCTAACCATCAATACGATAGGCGTCGACAGCGCTCCCAGTGTTAATCTGTCTTCCTAATATGGCTATAATTAATAGCTATAGATAGATTTCAAATATTATTAATAGATATGAAAGTGCTAATAATAATTATCTTTATTATTTATGTTGCAACAATGACTATATCTGTAGCGTGGTAAAAACTATCAAGAAACGGAGAACGTGCGCGGCGGTGGTTTAAATGTATGATTATAGCCTATAGACGTGCGCCGGATGTGAATTCATCCGATATTGCGATAAATAATGTTTTTTATTATTATACATTGTGCATGATTGACTTATCAATATCGTTTCGAACCACAGTTCCTAGACCGGTGTGTTACGTAATCACGCGTCACGTCGTCCAAATCATTAGGGCAATCCGGCGTACGGTATACCACTGATGCAGAGTAGGTACAATAATATTATTTGTGTACAACCACAAAAAACAATTAGGTCTAGGTACCTATATTATTATGTTTTTATATTCGTGTACATCTTAGTCTAAGATAGTACATGTCAGTATGAAGTAATTTACTATAGGTACATGATCTAATGACCTAATCAGTGGCGTCATTTGGTGGGGGGGGGGGGCAGTGTGGGCATTTTCCTCCCACTTGTCATTAGCGGCCGCTGTCGGGCCGTGTACCCGGGTATGGGCTAGTTTTGGGCCTTCATATAGTACCTAGCTAATAGGTAATATATTTAAGTATTCCTCTATATATGTGATATGTATTAATTATTTAGTTTTTGTTATCCCTCAAAAATGGGTTACTTATGCTTATGATAGTAACCTTTGATACTAACTAGTAAGTATGAAATTATGTATAGGCTATTTATTTTGAGATAAAAATGCAATTGTAATGTAATGTAATTTATTGTTAGCAAGTGGTTTTATTTTGGGCCTGTCAAAAATGATGCCTCCTCTCAAAAACTTAAATGACGCCACTGGACCTAATGTGTACATTATAGTATATACCATTGATTATAAATACTATTAATAATGAATTACTATAATACATATTACATACGAGTTACGAGTACACAGTTACTGTAACGTACGCAGGATTTTAGTTCAGTTTGAGTTTTACCCGAGTTAATAATTTATATTATTTTTTTCTTAACAGTTTTTATATTATAATTATAGCTAATATCAAATTCAGTGTTTAACCGGATCATCGATAGATCCTCTTCGGCCCGTAATAAACGTGGTAATAATCGATGGACGGTGATACACCATCGATTAAGGGAGACGTTTAACAATGTTCTAAATCAGTCAAAAAAAACTGTAACTATGATTATCGAGTCTTTGTCATATTCAACAATTTATTTTATATCTAGGTATTAAAAATGACCAACAATTAATCTGTGTTTATCAAAATAGTGGTAAATAATATTTTTTTGGATAAAAAATGAAATTTCAGGGGGGTCAGAACCTTACCCCTATGTACGCCACTGCGAGTATACGGCATTCCTAATCACATACTTACTAAAAGGGACGATTAAAGATAGTATGGCTACCCAACGAATCTAAAAAAGTGTCTACCGAAATGAATCTCCGTAATCAGTATTAAATAGCTTTAGCCGTGCTAAATAGATAGTAAATACCACGGACTAAGATATAACTTAGTCTGTGGTAAATACCTAGGTGTATTAATAAGGTGTTGTCACTCTGGACCTTAGATCATATACAATGGATGGAGCTATGTGTGTATTTCTCGTATACCGAGCTGTGTCCAACATAACCTCCCATTACCCATTTAATTTCAAGGTACAACGAGTTATTACGCATGCGTTTCGCCAAAAATCACTATAAAATAACTAATAAGTGGGGGGGGGGTTATGTTGGACACAGCAAATGATTAAAGTAGCTCCATCCATTGTATATGATCTAAGCTCTGGGACCCTTATTGGGAAGACAGATTAACTCAGGGAGCGCTGTCAACGCCTATCGTACTGATGGTTAGGTGGGTTCCCCCCTACGTGGAGTCGGGAGATTGTATGTATTTTCCCGACATTTCGCATATATTTTGCTTTAAGTGAAGTGTATTTGAATGTATTTGATAATATTAGTATAAATTGTACTTACCAATTGTATTTATCTATTCTGTGTACTTACCAACGTATACAGTTAGCTATAAAAGCGTATAAAGTTTCGATACCAGAATTAATTTATTATAAAAAGTAAAATAACCAATATAAAACTATATCAATACATCCCGAATTGGAAGGTACAAATTGTTTCCATCAGAGCGCGTTTTGTTAATCTGTTTCCCCAATACGTATACACTCTTTGATTGAAAATATTACCACAGTCCTAAAGTCACCAGAGCGCGCTTCCTGTCCTATAAAGGCCTGTGTATTCATACTGTTAAATACAAAATGTCTTAAAACTTAAGAATTAAAATGCAATTTTTTTTTTAAATTGAAGTTATTTACAAAAACATTAAATCATAATAAGTTTTTTTTTAATCGAGTTGGCTTAATTAATTGGAGCCTGTCATAATTATAAAATATGATGTAAATTTAGTCACTTCTTTGGAAATTTGCATCCTTCTTAAAATCTTTAAATTTAATTAAAACTATTATGATTCTTCTCCTAATTTTAATAGTAGTCTGGTAGAGTGGAGTATTATTTTCTAGTGCTCATAAAAAACTCTAAAAACATGTTTAAAATATTTTGCATATTTTATTATATGATAAGGTATATTATTTATATTATAATATTATTCAATAATAGTTATCTTATTAACTTCAAACTAATTTTGAAAAATTGTTTAGATTTTTTTGGTGTTTCCTTGTTTTTAGCAACTTGCTAATTTTTTTCTTTTGGAAGTGAATGTCATTCTTGTTTTGACATAATGCTTATGCTTTATGATATATATTTAATATTTGGCTGTGTATTGAGCAATCAACCTTTGATTATACATTTCTTCAATAACTACAATATGTTAGAAAAATAAATAGTGAAAAATGTATATGAAGTTAAGTTTTTAAATTGAAATGCAACATTACAAACATGATCGTTTACTGGGACAGCCAGTTATATATATTTAGTTATTTTACAGTATAATCTAGTACAGTGCTTCTCAATTTTTTTTATCAAGAGGCTCCCTAAATTTAATGTCAATCTGTTAAGGCCCTCTAAATCAAAATTATTAATTTGTTTTTCAATATTAGGTAGGTATATACTAAAATTACGTGTACTTTTTCACTCAGATAAATTTTTAAAATATATAGTAAATTAAGTTTTAATATACTTTTGAAAAATATTAATACGAGTAATAGTATAAAAATTAAAGTATTTAAACTTTTTCCATAAACGCTTAAAGTCTAAAGAAAATAAGCACTGATCTAGGGTGACCATATAAATCTATCAACCATTTAGCATGTAGATATGTTTCTATTCCCAGGATCTCGGTTAATATATAATAAATAATAATATTTAGGTAATAGCATGGATTTTATAATATACTATAAATACTATGAATACTATAATATATTATAAAATCAATAGTGATAGGTACAACTGAGTAATTAATGCTTATAAAAAGGTATTCAAAATATATGCATTTTGGTAACGCATAGGTAATATGAATACAAGTATTAAACTCAATATCAACATATTATGAATTATATTTAAAATCAATATATTAATTAATAAATAATAATATTATTATTTGTTAATTGTAATACTTTGAAAGCATTATATATGATAATTAAGTGAATTAACTCTTACATTTTTCATATATTTTTTTTGTAATAGGAAATTTAAAAATAACAATATTTAATAATATTAATAATTGTATTTGTTAAAAGAAAGTATTTAAATACATGCATATAAATAATTTAGAATATAGAAGTCATTATGCAATGAAAAATTTTGAATTTTATTCCTTAAATCATAATATATTTTCAATTTTCTATGGCTTTGGTGTACTAAGATGTTCGTTCATCGGCCGTTTTAGGACATATAGTGCTCCCGGCGGTGACGACTATCTATAGTAAAATTTTCAATCAGGTTTTCAAACAAGTGACGACACCTTGTCAATACACCTCGATAAATACTAATAATATTATTAAATAATAATATAACAACTAGGTATACGGCAATTAGCATAGAATATGTTGTGTATTTGTGTATGCAGAAGTATGTTGCACATTAGCATTCAATTTAGCAGTTAGCACGATTATGGATAATTTATAATGTTTTATTAGAGTTCAACAAGTTGCTGTCCAGCAGCTGGTATCACCCATTGAACTATATAATAATTTATTATTATAATAATATATTATATATAGTTATTTTATTATTATATAGTTCAATGGTATCACCACAGATTATATAAAATATTCTTCCTTCCTTCCTCCTATTCTATAAAATAAAGAATGGCTGATTACGAGAACAGCTGACTATAGTGGAACAGAAAACGCCGGTTATAGTGAAACCGTGGTGTAAAAAATTAAACACCGCTCCGTTTCAACAGTCCGCCCGACCGGTTCCCGTCGATTCCTTAGCGCGTCCAATCGCGTAACTTCGCCGCGGCGGCAGTCGGTTGGTTTTCAAATGTTTCGAAAATAAAACTTTTTTCGAAAAATATTACGCTTTTACGCTGCTTTTCGACATTTTCTCATCCCCGCCACTTCTCTATTATATAGTTAATATTATAGTCCTCTTCATATAGTTCTTTTGTTTTAAAAGCCGCTGATGTGCGGTCCATAGCCATCACAATCGTCGGTCGTTATTATTGCTTTTTTGGTTTTTCTCGATTCGTTTCGTCTTTTCAACTGCCGTTTGTGCTCTATTTGTTAAGTTTATTTCTTTTGAAACCCGTGGTTTATTTTTTACGCAAATTCGGTTTGTACACTTTAAAATTCGTGTTCACAAAATGTCAATCGGTCATCGTTCCAACGCACAAGTGCACGATTTTGTTGTTTTGTTTTTGATTCAATTAATATTGCATTATATTATTGTTGACATATTGTTTGGTCCTTAATAACGTAGGTATATTGCTTGACGTAAACACAATTTTGTGGTTTGATTTAAATAAATGTGTTATTCAAACATATATTATAATAATGTAATAATAATAACAAAGGTCAGATCATTGAATAAATTTCAATTAAAGTTTAAATAGTGTGTAGATACATCGAATTATATACGTTTACATCGATGTATATCGAATATATCGGTTTACGTCACTCTGTAGACACATAGTTTAAGTATTGAAGTTTTGACAGATGTTGGCATCACAAACTGTGGCTCGGTTGTTCAGACGTAGGTCCCCCAAACAGTAGATGATAGGTATGTCTGAGTTCGAACCGTCATCATGCTCTTCGGGCGGCAACCGTCAGTGCCAAATGTGAAAACGCGGCCGCCTTTAAATCGACTTTTTTGCATTTTTTTTTTCGATTTTATTTTCACGTTATTTTTCAAAAACATAATATAATATACACTTTACAGGAACAGGTTAATATTTATTGGTCGATATTACATTATAATATGGCTGTATATTATATATTATTTAAATTTTTAGGAATTTAACACATATAGTAATATAAAATATCATTGTTATCAATATATGAATACATATTATATTTGTTTTATTTTTCGTAAATTATTTCAAGTTTTGTGTGATTGGGTTTTTGGAAGATACTATTTTTTTCTTCACTTATAGCCGCTAGACATCGGATTTGCAATCCACCGCAGGATAGCAATATATATACACTACAGGTACATGTTTATATATATTGTATTGGTTAATATAATATTATGTATCTAAATGTTATTTTTTTTTTAGGAATTATAATTGCACATTTCTCAAAATTTTCATTGTTATATATCATACAATAAATATATATTATAATTGTTTGTATTTTTCGTAAATTATTTCGTAAGTTGTGTGATAGGGTTTTCACTTATAGCCGCTAGACGTCGGGTCTGCAATCCACCGAAGGTGGATTGCCTACCTGATTTATTGTACACATTGTCCGCGATCCGAGTATCCAACGAAGTCGGATTGCCTACCTAGGTGGTGAACTTGAAAGTTAATCGATTTTGACTTGAGACACTCCAACATGGTTTTCGACTTTACACTTTTTACATAAGAAAAAGCACCAGACATACGACGGAACATACCACTCTATCCTCCACAGGCGGATTGCTTATTTTGGTTCAGTCTTAGACGGGTGATGACTGACTTGCTAGACACTCTAAAACGCAGGTTTTTGAATTTATATTTTCTTACACATACAAAAAAGCACCGGACATACGCTGGGAGATAGTATCATTAAATTACCGGTTTTCATGGGCCCTAGGAGATTTCTAGACACTGAAACTCGACTTTCAAACGTTCCTGCCTTCGAAATGAGACTGCCAAATTATCAGAAATTCTTATCACAAAATCACCTTCCATATAAGTGCGACATTTATAATTCAACTGTGTCTCCAAAATCAGTACTCACTTACAACTAACTCAGGGGGGGGGGGGGGGTTAACTATATTTCCCATTCTTCAGTTACCTACGCTACCAACGTGTTCGGCAATCCACCGCAGGTGGATTGCATACCCGGTGATATACGCTTCTCATTATGTCCGCGATTCGACGCAGTCGGATTACCTACTTATGTGATTTGATGACTGATAGCTAGATAATCGAATACACCTATCGACTCTACACTTTTTAACAACAGGAGATTGTATCCGGCCTATCAATTTACAATGTTTGTGACGGTTTGCTAGACACTCTAACTTTTAAACATTCCCGCCAAAACGTCAAGCCTTATCTCCAATCCATATCACTAATTCTTCTCTCAAATCTTAAATTTTCGTTTACTGTCGCGACTTTTACTCCAAAATCTGTACCCACTCTCAGCGAATTCAACAGGCCCCGAGTTTAACTTAAAGCTAGTAATTATATAATCTGTGGTATCACCTTGTATTTTATATAAATATCTGTGGTATCACCATATCACCGCGGTGCTTTGTTCGTTTCGACAGTGCGGCCACCTCATCGACGATCATCACCGCCCGATCTTGAGTCTTAAACCTTATTTTTTTAGAAGACCGTATGTCCTTGTTACGGTTGGATAGCATAGACACATTAATAATATGTTATTATGTTTATTTTGTTTATTTCATGATGTAGAATACTCTATGGTAGAATGTCGTCTCTACATCGTGTTTTAATTCATAGACCTATTAACTAAAGTTTTAGTTAACTAGGTCTATGGTTTAATTTAATATTTATTAATATGTCTAAATAATGTCTGTTAAAAAATCTGATAGTATCCACCTCCCACCAATCAACGCTTGATTCTTGTGATAATATAATCATGAGTACACGGACCAAGATATAATCGACTGGAACGACAGGATCAGTGAGGATCGGGGGACGGCCACGAAAAGGTGTCACTTAGCTGATAAGAACACGGTTCTTGAAGTTTCCAGCGCTACCGGTGGTTTTATTTGGCTACACAATTTGTATCTTATAGTCCGTGTTTTATACAGAGGGCGCTGTGAACTCCAGGAACACATAGCGACCCCCCGCACTTTACCTCTTGTACATACATTCATGGTCGTAATAAGCTGCTCGTTTCCAGTTCATTATATCTTAGTCTGTGCGTGACTATTATGTGTGTGTGAGGTATACTCTGTTGTACCTGTGGTTGTGTTTTTGTGTGTGTATGCGTGGGTGTGATTGTACTTGATGGCTGATGCTACTGCAGTGTGCCGTTTGCGTGCGCGTTAGTAACCCTCATAATAATAATAATAATAAAATGCAAAAATGTGCAAATGACAATTAACTGATTATAAACATTAATCATTATGCAGTATTGCAACAAGCACTGAGCGGCGCATTCGTCAGAGACTCAGCAGTCGAGCAAATAATATAGTATTTGAGTCGTGTTACTCAATACTCGAGTTAGTGATCAGTGATATTGGGTGTTTTAGTTCGCGTTTGTTTGCTCTGCTGTGGTGTTTGTCTTGTCTTGTAAATATTTGTAATAATAATTTAATAAATAATATTATGAATACAAATATATTAAAGTACGACAGCAGTTGTAGTGCCGAAAATCGATAAAAATTATTCAGTTGTCAGATACCGACTATATGGTCTGAACCACTGGTGGCCATCAACGCGATTGATCTTGTGTGATTCGTAAATTCTACCTGTCGCACTTTTGGTTCTGAGCCTCCTTCTCTCAAGAATAGTGAAGTTTAAAAAATATTATGTCGTCGTTGACATACTGGTTGCTGGTCGTGTTGTGCTTGGGCCAAGCCATGGCGTATATCGAAAGTAAGTAATTACTGACTTAGAACATACTATTTTACTTGCTATTTTATATTTTTATAAGGGTCCAGGGGGCACTCTGCTGAGGTCACTATACTCTGTATTATTGTCGCTGCTTTGAGCATTATTAACTATTGTCTTTGGCTCCTCGAGCGTTCATTTGATCGTCGAATGACCAAGTTTATTAATCGTTTATCATATCTTCATTTATTTATTATGAATATATACCTAATATAATTGAAACTAAAAAAATACTTAAAGGTTGTTGATGTAACTCCGTTTCTTAAAGACATATAGGTATTGGTATCAATACAAAAATACATTTTTAAATCTTTATATTTTTATTATTTACTACATAAAATGCTTCATATTTCTGATGACTGCCAAGGAATTATAGTGTTATGGTCTTATGGCTGATAAGCATTAGAATTAAGTATTATTTCCTCATTTACAATAACAGATAAATCGTAAAATCGTGTTTGAACAGAAATAACCATTAGGTTAATAATAAACCATAATTTTTTTTAAAAATATTTATGTCTATTCTTTATGTTTTTTATCTTTTATTTAAATATTTTTATTTTAATAAATCTAAAATAATTCTATGGACAATATTGAAGACAACTATTGAATGTCAGTGAATTTTACAATTACAAACAGCTAGTTTTTAATGTGAAGAAATTATTTTACCCATAACTAATAATTTATTAAAATTTATAAATAATCTAGGTAGATGGTGCACACATTTTTTAATTTTTTTTTTTTTTTTGGTCTTATCTCCTTTGAAAATTTATGGGTTTGATCAAATATTTATCATTTTATTTATTTATTCAGCCAAATAAATTACAGTATGGACCAGTTGTACCATCTCCGATTAAAGTTAACCAGAGTTTAACCGGCCAAATTTGTCCGGTTAAATATTTGTTATCAGCTGATTAATCGTAATCAAAGTTTAACCGTATACGGTACGACTGTCCCTAATAATAGCTGATACGAATACCAACTGAGCTATAAGCTCATATCTGGTATACAGAGTTCATCGATATTACAATTCGTTTTATAGTAAAATACTTATACAAATAAAATACAATTTAATTAATCAAACATTACATAGGTAGGTAAATATAAGATTTCATGTTTAGACTTATGACTATGCATACAGCCCATTGACTTTTTATAATTTTTATTGATACACACATTATCATCAAGATCACTGATTATTTTATTTATTGCCTTTTTTATTTCATTTTTATTAATAGCATCATTGGTAATACTTGAGGTAATATTGAATTGACTTTCATATAAACTATTTATTAGACTCTTTACTCCGCTATTTAATTTGTTGAATATGGTTTTCCCCAATCCCCATGTAATTGGGAGAGTTTCTTGAACTTGATAATAATATGGGTAGATAAATGACGGTTTAATGTATTTTCCTGTTCTATTATTTCTGTAGCATTGAGTGAGTGGTTTTGTATGAATTTAACCAAAATTTGTCTAATGTATAATTAATAAACATAAAAAATATTTGTATAGTTGAATATTTCTTCTGATGGGTATTTTAATAGTAGGGAGTATGCTACTTTTACAATCATTTTTTGGGTAGTATGCAATGTATGTAATGTCTGATTTACAGTACCAAGTAAATTTGTCATTTTTTTATTTAACTAAGTAAATATGATGAACAAAATTATTTTCATTCGTTACCGTTTTAAATATTCACACATCTGACACACACTAATTTTGTATTCGTCTATTGATGAATCTAAACAAAAATCAAACGTGTTAATAGTTTATTGACCTTTTAGAAGTTTGACTCCCATCTCATCTCACCTTAATTAAATCTATGGGACTATGTCACAATATTACGTATTTTATATTTCATATTTTTATCCATTATGTAATATAATAGACCTCATAATGGAGCTAATATTTTTGTACCTAGGTAGTTATTTTTAACTTTTTGAGACTATGAACACAATGTTTTTTATGTAAATTATTTTTAATTGCTCCCTTAACTATTTTTTCAATAAATTAGCTATCCTAACTTTTTAACCCAATTCAAAGTTCCCTTGGCTCACACCCAATCAACAAACTTATTTTATTTAAAATCTCAAACTACTAATTTATGCTAATTACACACCGCTCTTAAGAATCATGAGCTTTGTAAATAATTATAACATTGATCCGTTTTGTTTTATTTTATTTAACTCATTTAAAAATCATATTTCCTATTATCATTATACCTACTACCTATATAATATTAATTATATAATGTTTTGTTGTATAATATTAATTATTTTTATTGTTTAATGGTATTTTTGAATTAAAGTAATTGGGTCTAAACCTGAATTATATTTCAATGAATAAACAAAAAAATATAAAACATAAATAATGAGTTGTAAACCATGATATTTTGAAGTTTTAAAACTATCTGGAAGGCAAGTGTGTTTTTTGGAATTTTAGGGGCGGCATCGTTAATAAATAAAAATATTTTTTTTTTACCATTACTCATTTTAAATCTAAAATAAAAATAACAAACTTTTGTGAAAAAAAAATTATTTCCATACTATTTTTATTTGACCAGATAACTTGAATTTATAAAAGTTATTAGTTTTAAGTTAAACTAAGTTTAACTTATAAGTTATCAATTTTGTATACCGGCTTTTAATTTTTTTCAGTTTTGGATTTTATACTAGTTTCCAATTTTTTCTGGTTTTGTTTTTGATAAGTGTTTACTTGGGGTTTGGTTTTAACCAGTTTTTTTGTAATAATTTGATATTTCCTCCAGTGCGTTGTTAAGAGTGCTTTCTATATTTCCAAATTAGTGATTCTGAGCAGTGAGCGCTAGATCACCAGCGTATATGAAGTGCTGGTTTCCTAATGGTGTGGACTAATCGTTGGTATATATGTTAAATAGCAAAGGTGCTATTAACACTACCTTGTGCTAATCCATTTTTTTGAGTCCTCCAATGGCTTTTCTTTCCTTGCAGTTCCACGAAGTACCTTCTATATCTTAACATTTCAGCGATAAAGGACGTTAAATTGTAGCCGTTTGTTATCTCGTACATTTTTTTGAAAATAATTCTGTGGTTAATCGTATCATAGTTTCCTCTCATATCTATTTTCAATACTTTGCGTCGGGTTCAGTATCTGTTCGGTGCATGACTTTTCTCCTCTGAAACCAGCTTGTTTATTTATAAGTGATTTGTCCACTATGTCGTTTATTCTGTTAAGTATTAATCGTTTTAGTAACTTGTATGTATGGCATAAGAGGGAGATTAGGCGGAAGTTTTTTGGCTCTGTGGGTTGCTTACCCAGTTTTATTAGTGCTATTATTTGGCTTTTTCTCCATATTATTGGTATAATCTTGACACATTTTATGCAGTTCTTTAACATTTCTAATAGCTATCTTTTGGTTTGTTGTCCAAAGTTCTTTATCTGCTCAGTTCTGATTTCATCTAGGCCTGGAGCTTTTTTTTCTTTCATCCGTGCCATTGCTACATTGAGCTCTTCTAAGGTAAATGGAGTATGTAATATATTGGCTTCATTTGTTGGTTCTCTGACTATTTTCGGTTTCACTTTCTTAATATCAGGACATTTTCCATTTATTAAAAGTTGGTGAGCAATTTCATATGGTATGACGTTTATATGTGGTTCTGCATTATTTGGATCATTGAGTTACACTCAAAAAGAGTTGAACAATAATTTATTGACATTATTTACGGGCAACAAAGTGTGCGGCATCAGCTATATTATAATAAAGTAGAAGAATATATATAGTATATACATTTTGTACAAATATATTTATTAAAAATACAATTCTTTAACCTGGACAACATTGAGCAGGACAGCTAGTATGCTATAAAACTACAAAGTTAAATAGTAGAACTAGTTAATAAAATTTTAATAATTTAATTTAAAAAATTTCTATAAGTACCTAAAAAAATGTTCATACAAATTATAAATTAAAAACAATTATTTTATAACTTGTCGTGAAAGGAAATGCTGTCGAACAGAGTACTTACTATGTAATTAATATATTATAATATTATTATGTAATATAAGTTTTGGACATAGGATTAATTACTCTTTAAAAAACTACACTAATTTAGACTTTGAAGACAATAATTAATGCATTTGTTTAAGAACTTAAAATAATAAAATTGTTTTTCCTTTTGTTTGTAGAAATCATGGAAAACGATAGTGTTTGTTCGATGAGTTTCTTTTCAAATAATTTAGACCTATCTGGTCGTGAAGATCAATCAGCTATGGTGATCAAAGATAACCAATATTTTCAGAAGTGGACTGGCAAGCATGAATTTAATTGTAAATTTACAGTAACTTCCTCACTTGGGTTGGGTGTTTTTGCGGTCATACAGCATATGTCTTTTAGACGTAATGCTCAAGGACAATGTATTGATTATATTCAAGTATGTATATACTATATTCTTTCATTATTTATTTTTATATTTAATCGTTATTTAATTGTTTTGATAGTTTCGCCATGCTGAAAAAACCTTAAGTGTTCTAGACTTAAATATTAAAATTAAATCATCAGAGAACTGGGGTGAGAAAATTTGTGGAAAATTAAATGCATTTGAAGCTAATGTTGGTAATGAATATAATCAAGGCAGTGATGGAAACGATGATAAAGAAATAAAAAATTCATTTGTTGATCATAGAGGTATGATTGAAGTTAAAATATATCTTGGAAATAAATCTATAGAGTCCACTGATGAACTAAAGTTTGAGATTGTATTCACAGCATTCCAAGGTATGTTATTTTTAGGTTAAGGGGATTTGATACCGTGATTTTCTGTTTTTGTCAAACGCACGCGTGACATAGTATTTTAGGCGTGTTTTTGCCAAACATACCAATTGATCTAATGAAGTGATAAGAATTCTGAAAACAAATTTGAATTTATCGTCAAGTCTACTTTAAATTGACTTTCCCACATTTTTGATATTATCCCCCAAATTTCTAAAAATGTCATATTAAAAAAGAATATTTAAAAATTGTTGTATTTAAATTTTCGGAAAAGTTAAAATCAAAAAATCAAAAATGTGGTAAAGTCGATTTCAAGTAGATTTGACGAAAAATTCAAATCTGTTTTTAGAATTCTTATCGCTTCATTAAATCAATTGGTATGTTTGGCAAAAGACACATCTAAAATACTATGTCGTGCGTGTGTTAGACAAAAACAGAAAATCTGGGCATGGAATCCCCTTAATAGATGTAGTACTAAATGTATTTTACTATTTAAAAACCCCCTGTATACTTAATTTATTGAAACATAATAATAAATTGACTTCTTTTTTCCGTAGAATGCAAATATGACAATGGTCATTGGAAAAGTTGTGGTAGAAAAACATGTATTTTTAAAGATTTTTTCAATGATGGAAAAGTTAACTGTCCATACAAAAGCTGTAAAGATGAAAGTGGTTGTCGCCCAGTAGTCTCAGTACTCAATAGTAACTATATAAGCAGTACAACTGTAACCAGTAAAATTGTGGCAGGAGCAGTTGCCTGCTTGGTTACCATGATTTTTGTATTCATTGCGTTCCTATGGATATTCAGGCATTGTGGACCTGCATTTTGTTGTATAAGCAACTCTAATAGCCATCCACATTCTTCTGAAATGCAACCAGTGCCACGCTTGGACACAATGGCTATTATAGCTACAGCTCCACCAGATTCTATGGTGGCTAGCGGTACTGAAGTAAGAACAGCCGATAAAGATCTACCACCTTCATACGACTCATTGTTTCCAAGTAAATAGTAACCACTATCAATATTATAAGGATCTGTATAATTTCTTCATCTATCTCATGTAGTTTATAAGGTGGATTTTATACATTTATTTAAGATTTCTATCTGAACAAATTTATTATTATTATTATTATTATTTTTTTTTTTGGAGAGAAATATTGAAGACATTTTAAGCTAAGTACACCAATTATGTTCGATTGTACCAGTGATTTTTTTAATTTTCAAAACTAAATTGTTTTATACTAATTGGACTACCTGTATAACTGACCAAAAAAAAACAGTTAGAAAGTACTAATATTTTGACCTAATTAGATATTTTTATTTTTACTCTTTTAGTTTAAAGAGTGGGGCACAGTGTCTAGCTATTTTTTCAAAGTGCTAACAATTATATCACTGGCCCACTATGTATTTATCTACTCTTAAATTAATCAATCAATACTAAAAACGATCATCTTTATACTAGTATCTTTTGTTACACAAATTAATTATAATATATATAATATATTTATTTTTTTTAATGGTTTGTATTAAATATAATAACTATTTACCAACTCAAGTATCAAATACAATAAGTATACTCTTTTTAACCAAAAGAAAACTAAACATTATTGACACACAAGACTGAATAACTCAAAAATTTCAAATTGATTATTACCTACTTATCACTTAATAATTTATGCAAATCAAACCGAATTAAAAAAAAAAAAAAAATGATATCTTCGTTTTAATAATAAAGTCAATTTGTTTATTCAGATTTGTGTAATGTACAAATGTATACTCTAGGTATATTCATTTTATCGACCAAATCAGTATTTAAAATAATTTTAGTTTCTAAATTTTAAGCGCAACACAGTACATTTGTGAATATTTTGTATAACTTGTTTTATTGACTAAGCATCTAGAAGACACTATTATTTGAATTATAATTTTTTGCTCTTGCATCAGACTGTCAGAGTCCAACTTTTATAATTACCTTAATTTTTCTTGTTCAAGGTTCAATGATACCTTTTTCCGTTGATATTCAATCTTTTTGTATTTGTCCCTTGATTGTGGACCACCACAATTCTAAATAACGTTTCTATTTTAAAATTACTTTATTTTTACCTTATTAAAACATTATTTTAATTGAATGTTATAGATCCTGCGTATTGTTGTAATGTATAGTATAGTGTAAATATATGTGCTTTACATTTTAGTCAACATTAATAGTAAGTGCAATACCACATCACTCTACTATAAATATTTACTAATATTTTGAACCAAAAGTCAAATGTCTAATATTGTGAAGCATATATTTTATTATATATTATTTTTACACAATAAGATATTAGGTAGAACTCAATTAATCTGACTAAGTATTCTTAAAGAACAACATTTTTTTTTTTTGTATAATTATATTATTATTGGCTAACTTTAAGTAAAATCAACTTTGATATTATTGTATTCTTTATGTTTATTTTTATATTGACTTAAGTACCAAAGACAAAATATATTGCTTGTACCTTAATAATGTTAGATACTTTGGTATTTGTAAAATTAATTACATTGTTGTGTATATACATCTATAAACTATATGTCAATATACATTTAAATATATTCATGCTTGTAAGACTTGTGTATACAATTAATATTACTAATAAATTTATATTTGAAGTATTATTTACTACACTTCAATACTGTAAATTGATACTGTGATAAAAAAAAAAAGTATATTTATATCTAATATATAAAATTTGTTATTGAACATTAACACAAGTGTTTTTTTTTTTTTTTACCGGTATACAATTTATTGATCGCAAACCACAAAGAAATTGAATAATAGCAAGCTCATCAAAACGTATGGAATAACACTACATAAAATAAAATAAAAAAATCACCTCGACTGTATAGGAGTTAAAAAATGATATTTATTCTGTTCAGCGAAAGACCGCATCGACGAAAACTGGTTCCCTCACGCAACACCCTGCCATAGGGAAACCGGTTTCTTCGATAGCATGGTGACGCAGAGAGATGGGCAGAATCAATGTGCTCTCTCGCTGAACACAATATATTATATACCCATTACCTATTAGCAGGGTTGGGCAAGTTACTCCATTTATTATAACTTGTTACTAGTTATATGTAATATCTATGAAAAACTAAATTTTTTATGAATTTCTCACTAAAAAATAATTTGTACATTTTTAGGATTTTTACGCATTTCGTCAAAATTCTAACTTCAAACAATCATAAGATTGTATTGTGGATTTACACTTGACTTATTTATTTACACTATTAAAAACTTATGTTGAATCTTACTTTACAAGTCATTTTATTGAGAAAAAAAATAACAAGTTCCTTATTTTTCTTAATTATAATTTTATATTTTCAATTTATTTTTTAAAATTAACAGGTATGAATATTACCGTTAAACTTAATTTAAATTTACTTATTAAGAAACATACCGATGGCTTAATTCAAAAATGTTGTAAGTACATTTTTTGATGAAAATGAGTCAAGTACATAATAGTATAAGAATAGTAATAATTGTATGTTTGCAGATATGTAGTAAGTGATATTGTACATATTTAAGTCAATAGATAGCGGACTATTATGTGATAAGTACTATAAATAAATATTGTTATTTCTAAAATGTGTTAAGTACCAATAACAGTTTTGCAATAATGTTTTAAGTGAGCACTTACAACATTTCTACAGTCTACAAAATTTTTCCCGCCATAAGTGTATGATATGTATGTGTATTATATTTTAACTAAACTCGTCGGTATTATGAAGTGAATCGTGAATGCTATGTAATATATAATATTTATGTTATCAACGCTACGTATACACGTAGATGGTGACTTATGCATTCTAAAAATTAAAAATTTTTTAGTAAAAACTTAAAAGGGCTTATGTGATCCCTTGGTTACTCATAAATATGAAACGGTGGGGCTTTTGAAGTATCAATAGTTTTGTTTCGGGGCCCTAATTGTTAAATAACATACAGTAAGCTATATCAGTAAGCCGTCAAATTGTTCTCCTCAAAATGACTACCTATAATGCTACTTATATTTTTATTTTATTTTTTATAGTGCTCTAGATCAGACCTAAAATGCTGCTTGCACAGCTGCATATTTCATAATATTAATTGGCGAGCATTGGTGCAAATAGCGTTTGAGATTTTGGGAGTGGGTGGGTTGTGGCCAAATCCCTGCTATAATAATATTAAAAACAATTCAGGAAATGTTTGAGGGATCTATAGAAATGTTTGAAGAGGATGCTTAGTCCTAAAGCGCCCCCCATTTGTGACTGACTGTGAGTATTTAAAGAAAAATTAAAACGCAAGGAAAGAAGACATACTTAAATGGATCACCTGCAAGTGTATAATTAATATGTCAACTATATAAGCATGTTAGTTTAAAACACATTAAATATTTACTTATATTTTTTTTATTATTTTAGGTATTAAAACCAGTTCTCTATTTGAATAAAATAAAAATAAAATAGGTACATAACATTTTTCATCAGTTTGGTTCCAAAATCCATATACCGCGATGTGAGACAAGTCCCGTCCATCCCCTTATTGTGGACAATGCCATTGTTAATGAATGCAAGCTCTCATGACTTTGTGGTCTATGTATACATACCAGCGCCGCAGAGGAAAGTAGATTCCAGCCCATGAGGGCATATCAAAGTTGAACAAATTATTGATTTTAAATTTTTTAATGAACGATGCTGCAGGGGGTTAAGCCACGTGTAAAAACAGTTCAGCACTCATACAATGATGCCACGGAGAAGAAAAAATAAAAGGTAAATTCAAAGCAGAATACATGTTTTCATACGCTTTGTCTTGCGTTTTTTGGTTTTTATAACTGTCGCTACTTTTTATTATGTTTCAAAAAACACTCGTGTTGTTTATTCTCTAAATATTGATCCAAAAATGGGTCGATATAATCACCACGTCATTTATAAACCATATTAACTATTCATTTATGGACGTAACATTATAGTAAAGTTACAGTTCAAGTTAAAATTATAAACAAATAATAACTTATGTTTAGAAAATGTAATAAATATACTAAAATAATCTGCTTCACAAGTTTCAATTGCCTTTCATGAGTCATGACGCGACACTGATCATTAGAAATTAGTATTGCACAAAGTAGAAATGGTTTCTAAATGACAGATAACACATTTTGATGTTTTAGTCATGCTAAAACAAGTGTACTCAAAATAAAAAAGGTGGGTAAGTGAATGTCGCTCTGCTGTACAGTAGGTTACAAGTGGGTCACTGTATTGGACGGTGTTAAATTTTAATTCAATGATATAATATCATTGTATTAGAAAAACGATTCTGAGCGAAAACGGTCAGTCGGCCTGTGATATTACCAAGTATATTTGATGATATTATTGTGAATAAAGTAATTTATATATAACCTATTTACGTGGAACCTTGTTTTAAATTTTCAATCCTTAGCTATAAAAGTTGAACATTTAATACATTTTCAACTAAAAAATAATTATTAAATTTTGTAAAAATTTAAACTTTAAATGCTTATAAAAAGAAATTGTGCCTATATATTTTTAATATTTTTCAACTGCTATTGTAACAATATATCAGGAGCCTTGCATTTCATTTTCACACTTTTTTACCCAACAAATAAAAATTTATTGATAATTTTAGAAAAAAAAACAAAAAAAATTGAAAACTGACAATGTCCGTAAACAGCTCAAAAAAAGTTAAATTATTTTGAAAATGTTATCATATATAGAAAAAATGCAAATATAAACAACCAGTAAAAAATTCATGTATATACGTTCATTTGTTTTAAAGTTACACTAAAAACTAAAATTCGATTTTGTATAAAAATTCCCGTTTTTCCTTAATTTTTCTTTTCTTTTTCACGTCGCTTTTGAAAACTACTGGGAAATTTTTACTTTTGACTCCCCAAAGTCTAACCAACTAGATTCATTTTCCTATCAGAAAAGTTACTGTTGAAAAAAAACACACATCATTGTAAAATCGACAAATTCATCGCTTCGCTCAGAATCTAAAATATTAAAATGAAATAATTATAATTACAAACAATTTGGGAATCTTTGTGTACTTACTCGTTTTAATTGAACGGTATAAAACTGAGCACTCAGTAGCCAGTAATTATATTCATTACTATATTAACAGTACATATGGTTTTTCAATACTATTATCTAGGTACTAAATTAATTATCTACTAATTTTTACTTAAAATAATACAGTTTAAGTATCTATTACTCAAAACAAATAAGTGAAATGTATCTCATAGATAATCCCGGATTAATTTTTTTAATTTTATTTACGTTGGCGTATGTGAATTGCGATGATACTCCCGGACCGTATAATTCTGATGATGACAGTGATGAAAAAAAATGCACGATTCCCTGGGTCCCAGGTTCAGATGAAGGAGATATCGCTACTTGCAAACTTAAGTGTATAACGAAATGCAGATTTGGGCAACAAACGGACCAATGGCGTTGTAGAGAATCTAGTACAGGTTTAACCAAGAAATGCGAATGTTGTAGAGGTGAGTTTCAAAAACTACTATTGTATAAAGGTTTATATAATCTTAGTCATTTTAAAAACAAAAATATATATGTTTATTTTCAATATCTATAGATTGTTATGTATGTACATTGTACGGTGTGTCCGATACTCCGATATGTTATCTGTAACGATAAATATATATATATATACAACATTATGTGATTATTATGTGTGTCCGCCGTCGTGCGTAATGATAAATAAAGCAGTCGTACTTTGTCAATGCTCGTGTGTGTACCTTCGCCTATCTTATATATAAAATACGTAACATAGATAATGTTCCTCCTCCTTAATGAGAAAATGCACCTGCATATCTGCTACGCATGGCTATATTTTGATGGCTTATTTTGATTAAAGTAATTTATTTTACTGGGTATTATAGTCATTAGTACAACAGCAGGTAAAATTAATTACACCTTGTTTATTATATCACTTTATATTAGATAAAATTTTCAATATAATTTGATTCATTTATTTGAGCTCTTCACGGACATTATCAATATTCAATTTTTTTAGTTTTCAGATTCTGAGCGGAGCAATGAATGTATTGATTTTACAATGATGTGTGTTTTTTTTAATTTTTTAATTTATTTTTTAATTTTTTTGTGTCTGTCATCACCGTTTATGACAGTAAAAATGCTTGGATTTTCTTCAATAGTAATTTTTTTGATAGGAAAGTGAATCTAGTTGGTACTTTGGGAGGTCAAAAGTAAAAATTTCCCAGTAGTTTTCAAAAGCACCGTAAAAAACAAAAGAAAAATTAAGGAAAAACGGGAATTTTTACGTAAAATATGTTTTCGAGAAAATCGATTTTGGTTTGGTGCAACTCAAAAACAAATGACCGTAGATACTTGAAAATTTCACTAAATGTTTATATTAGCATTTTCTGTATACTATACAATTTTGAAAATAATTTGACTCTTTTAAATAATTTCCTATAACCTACTGTACAGCAGAGCGACATCCACTTACGTACCTTTTTTTTTATGATTACCTAACCCTGCCAGATTGTTGCATAACTCAATAAATATTTACCGTTTTTATAATTTATTAAACATTTAATTTTTTATGTAAATAATTTAATATATTTCAAAAGTATGTGCCAAAAATAATTAAATTTATAATCCAAATACCACAAAACACATTTGAATCCGACCAGATTCATTATATTACACTCTGAACAAATATGCTAAACAATCAACCTAGCCCTGTTTGGCTGGTTATATTGTTTTGCGCAACTCATTTAAAATGTTACATAGCTGAAAATGGCCTAAATTATTATGTAATGCGAAATGCGAATATAATATAACTAGGTATAGAGTCTATATCCAACGACCCGGCAGGCTCGCGCTAAGTATAAAATGAATAGAACTCCTTAAAATACACATATAGGCAAGGCACACGCTAAACTATAGGACTTTAATTAGGGTTCTGAATTTGAAATATTTCACTTGAAATATTTTTCAATTGAAAATTTCACTCTTCTTGTAATATTTCAATGAAATTATGAAAAATATATTCTCTTCTTTTAAACGTGTTTGGTTATAGATGATTAGAAATAATATATTGATTACAAACTTAGAAATAAAGAGAAACATATTATTTTTATTGATTTATTATTTCATATTTGTATATTCTATGAAAAATATTCCTAGCATTATTTTGAAAGTAAAAACGGTACTGGTCTAGTTGACCCCAGCCCAGAAGGCAATTCTCCCGCCACTCAGGTTTAGTTGACGTCCGCCACATTCATCTCTCATATTTTCGATGTTATAATCAATAATCAATAATACATTATACAGAACAATTCAGGCGATCAAAATATCTTATCTATCGATATTATAGATCGATGTTATATAATGTATAATATACTGATAGACTGCAGAGTGCAGATCAAAAAGGTACGAGATCATATACGTTAGGTATTCGTGTGAAATTCTCTAATTATATATTTAAAGAACAACTAACTGTGCAGTAAAATTAATGATGTAAGATAGGTATAATAGCGGGTGCCCTATATAACATGGAATACCTACCTCAGTTATTCAGTCGTCGTCATCTATACAACAAAAAAAAAAAATGATACGATGACTACGATTATTTTATTATTATTTTTTTATTTTTTACTATACATATTACGATTTTTTTTTTTTTTTTTTTTATTAGAAGAAACTTTGTAAACAATTAGCTTCGACAATTATGATTATAAATATTACATAAGAAAACAAAATTAACAACAAAAATAATATTACAGATAAATTAAATTTTAAACCAGTCTGGTTGATGAAGGATATAAGTGAGGTAATAATTGGTACATTTGGTGAAGAGAGAATGGATTGAGTGTCGAGTTTGACATTAAAGGAGTGGATTAGGGTGAAGAGGGTATTGCGTTGGGGAGCCAAAGAGGGACAGTGAAAAATATGTGTGAGATATCGCAAATCATGGGATCGTGAACGTGGAACATACATAAGGGAGAGTCATTGAGAGAAAGTTTATAAGAGTGAGAAGGTAGTAAGGTGTGTCCAAATCTCAGACGTGAAAAGAGGTAATTGTTTTACGATTTAAATTGAGGTTGTGAAACCAAGGATGAGAGGGAATAGATGGTGAGATATTTTTGTACCAAGAGGCATAATTGGGGGCTAGTTTGTTCCATGGTTGTTGCGCCATAAATTATAAATATGGTATTTAATAAGGGACAAAAATCGGTCCAGGGAATTAGAGTTGGAGAAGGACAGCAGAACGAGGAGGTAGATTTTGCAATGGAGTCCGCTATTTCATTTCCTTTTATACCAGAGTGGCCAGGCACCCAAAGGAATTCAACTATAAAATCTGAAAGGGTAAGTTCATATAGAAGTTGCCTGATCCTAATGGAAATAGGAGAAGGACGGAATTGAAAAAATCGGAGGAGAGGCTAAGAAGACATGATAAGGAATCGGAGACGATAATAAGATAACTGCTGGGGGGGAGGGCAGAGATGGTCGAAAGGGCTTCTAATATTGCGAAGCATTCCGTAGTGAATGAGGAGGCAGAAGAGGGTAGATTATTAGACATGGAGATGTGTAAGTCAGGAATGAAAAAAGCGTAACCAGCCGAAAGAGGGGAAACTGAACCATCTGTATAAATTAGGGTGGAGTTTGGAAAATTATTTTGAATGTAGTCTAAGAAAAGATTGTTGACGATGATGGGTGATATAGATTTAAGTGCCTTGGAAGTAAAGTTCAGAAAATGTCTGTTGGTGTGAACTATAGGTGAGTAGGAGAGAGCCAAATAATTAATTTCATATAAGGGTAATATTTTAGAATTGATAACAAAATCACGGATTGAAGATAAGGAGTATGCCGTGGAGGCAAGAATTGGGAGAGATTTTTTAACGTAACGCCAGGAGAAGTATATGTCAAGAAAGGAATTAAATATTGTGGGATGACGAAGGGAGAAGTTTTTCAGTAGAAATTTACCAGCCAACCATCTGTTTCTGATATTAAAGGGGGGGCATGCCGTCTCGATCTCAACGGCCGCATTAGGGGTAGATTAAGGGCACCAATAATTGACTTAAGGCAGGAGTTTTGGAGATTATTAATTTTTTTCCAATGTGAATAGGATGCGGAGCCTGATAAAAAGCATCCATAGTCAAGTTTAGACCTTATAACAGCTTTGTAAATTATTAAAAGTGTGGAGGGGTGTGATCCCCACCAAGTATTGGAAATTGATCTAAGGAAATTGGCCCAAAGAGAGGTAAATTTAATGAGATGTTGAAGATGCGGAGCCCAGCGTAGTTTGGAGTCTAGTGTTAGTCCTAAATACTTTATGTTCTGGACAATTGGGATTGGAAAATCATTTATAGTGATATCTGAAGAGAGAAGGTAACGTCTTCTAGTGAAAATCATGGCCTTACATTTTTCGGGAGCTACAGAGAAAAAAAGAAGAAGAAGATAGGAGGTTTTGTAGGAGATTGAGCGAATTGTTTAAAGAGTCAATAGCGAGATCGATATTTGGATTGTAGGAGAATATGACAAGATCATCAGCATACACTAGGCACTCATGTCCAAGTGTATTTAGTTGTTTAATAATGAAATTCATATACAAATTAAAAAGAATGGGACTTAGGCAGCTACCTTGGGGTAGACCTGTGTAAGTGGAGCGTATGTTTGTAGAGCCGTATGGGGATGTGAATTTTAGAGTTCTATGTGAAAACAGGAGGGAGACAAGGTTAATGAATATAGGGGGTAGTTGGAGTGAATTAAGGTGAGATAGGAGAGTTGGTATATGGACAGAGTCAAAGGCACCACGAATGTCGATAAAAGCTGCAGGTAAAAAATGTTTGTTGTTAAAAGATTGGTATATTTTACTCGAAAAATTTGCGAGGCAATCAAGTGTGCCTCTTCCTTTTCTGAAAGCATATAGGTTGTCAGAGAGAATAGAGTTATGTTCGAGCCACCAATCTAGGCGGTTTTTTAGAATAAATTCCATGGTTTTGCATAACGCTGAGGACAGGGCGATGGGCCTAAATGCAGTGGTAGAGTTGGCTTTGGGAATAGGTATGACTATAAACTCTTCCAGGAGTCAGGAATTTTATTGAGGAGGAGAATTTTGTTGAGTATATTCAAGAGGTACTCGACGGCATTAGTAGGAAGGTGTTTGAGCATAACAGGGGAAATGTTGTCAGGGCCGGAGGCGATTGATTTACGTGAGGCGATGGCGGCGTTTAGCTCACTTAAGGTTATAGGCATGGAGATTATGTGATTAGTAAGTGTATTTGAGGCAGGCAAAATTGAATTATGTAAGGCTTCAGAAGATGAAGGGACATAACATGGTGCTACTTTACAACAGAAATCATTGAACCAACTGTCATTGTGAGGACGAGAGCGAGTAACAATACTATTGCGAAAGCATTTAGCGGTGGTCCAGGTAGATTGAATGGATGAAGAAGGGTTGAGGTTCATACAAAATTGTTTCCAAGCTAGTCTTTTAGATTCTTTTAAGAGACGTGTGGTTGCAGCGCTGGCATTGCGATAAGTAAGATAATCTTGAACGGAGCCTGAGCGAATGAAGGTTTTATATAAGGATTTGCGGTTGGAAACTGCTTCGGAACAGGAGGAGTTCCACCACGGGGGAGGGAGGGAAGTTGTTAAGGTTATTATGTTTGATAGGAATTGTTTTCTTAGAAATATCTAAGATCATATGAATGAACTGTTCATAATCTTTTAATGGGCATGTGTAAGTGTTGAGAAGAGGGATAGAGGAATTGATGAGTTGAGAAAAAAGGGGCCAGTCAGCTTTATTGAGGTTAAATTGAGATTGGGGGAGAGATAATTGGGTAAGGTAGATCTGTTATTGGTAAGGAGTTAGGGTTTGTAACATTGACAGATATGATAATAGGTAAATGATCACTTCCGTTAGGATCATCTATAATTCGCCAGGTTGAAAGCCAGAATAAATTTGGAGTGGATAAGGATAAATCAATACACGAATTGGTTGAGTTGGGTCTGCCTACATGCGTAGGTGAGCCATTATTAAGTATATTAAGATTAGAAGAGTTCAACGCATCGTAGATTAAGTTACCCCGTCTGGTGGACGTAGTGGAACCCCAGGCTGGGTGATGGGCATTAAAGTCACCTGTAAAGAAAGAGTTGTGATCTGTGAGTTGAAAGAGGGAGTACCATACTTCAAAGGGGATAGGTGAATCATTTGGACTGTAGCAGGACCAGAATGATGTATTAGGTAAACCGTCAATATTTGTTATTTTTAGACCAATTAAATCGATATTATTTTCCAAGAGAAGTTGTTTTAAGGGGGGTTTAAGTTCTATTAAAGATACATTAAGTGAGGTATGGGCGGCAATTGCGACGCCCCCGTAGCCATCGACTCGATCTTGTCTGAATAAATTAAAGTGAGGAATAAGGCAATTACGGGATGGAAGTAACCAAGTCTCAGAAATAAGTATAATGGAACAATATAGGAAGATACGAGGTGTTGGATAGAAGGGAGTCTTGCAGGAAGACTACGAACATTCCATTGTAGAATATTGACCATTAGAAGAAATAACGGAGATGTTTGGAATCGAGAGACAAGACATAAGGGATGATTCAATTAAGTTTTGAAGGGAAGAGGGAGATAAGGGAGAGAGGCTAGGGGAGTTGGATAGGATTCGGAGAGTTTGATGCAGAAGGCATTGACCCAGGTTAGATCAACTTGAGAAGGTTTGGAATCCTGGGACCGATTTTTACTAGCATAATCTATGAAGTGCCCATTTGGTAGGGAAAAATTAGATTGGTGGGAACGTGAAATTGTTTTTGTTAGAGTGAGAAGAATGATTGTTTACTTCCTATGTGGTGTATGGTGGTAATGTGATTGAGAGGTTAACGGGGGAAAAGAGTTAGTGGAGGTATCCGGAACTTGATGAGAAGGATTTAACACAGACTGTTTATTAACAATATTTGAATAGCTAAATGCACTTGAGGAGTAATTATTTTTCTTGAGAGAGACTGCTTCGCGGAAGGGTAAGTTTTCTGTAGCCATAATTTTCTTAACATCCCTTTGGAATGACCACTCTTGGCAATTCCGGTCGGTGGAGAGGTGGGGGAGTTTACAGAAGATGCAAACTGGATCTGTTGCGTTGATTGAGGGCAGGTAGTTAATGAATGGTCATTTAAGCCACAGTGGCTGCATTTGGATTTACTGCGACAGAATTTAGCCGTGTGGCCAAATCGCAAACAGTTATTGCACTGTATGGGAGAACGGACGCTAGGAGAAATTTTGAAAATGACGTTGTAAATCGATACGGCATCTGGGATTGGGGGATAAAAATTTTATTTCCACGACACGAGTAGGAGTTAGGACATTATCCTTTTTGACTGAAATGCGTTTGAAGGCAATAGCGCGGACTGTGTTATCAAGTCCTTCCCAGAAATCTTCTTCGGTTAGGGAACTATCAACTCTGATAATTCCGTAAGAGTAGATAAGCGTAGATGGAATATATGCTGTAAATCCAATGTTTGCGAGTAGAGGGGAGGTGAGAAAGTTGTTGGCTGAAACTTTAGTATTGAAGGTGATTTTGATTTTTTTATGACCAATTGGTTTGATGTTGTTGACGCCAATGAAATTGGTGGAAAAAATTTTTGCATATTTTAACGGGTGCCAGTGATCAATTTTTAGGTTGATATCTGAATGTTCCGCAATGGTAGTGAACGGACCGTTATAATCCGCGGAGAAAAATTTATTAAGTTGTTCGGAATTACGTAAGGATTGTATATCGTTGGAATCGTGATTTATATTAGTGTTTGAAATATCAGCGGTGTATGTTGTATTGCGGAAACGGGAACATTAGCGTGATCGGTTGTAGAATGCGATAAATCTATATCTATATTCATATAATTAGAGGCCGTGTCATTAGTAGAATGAGATAACGAAATGTCGTAATCGAATGTATTGTTGGGCATATTTAATACTGGTGGATTATTTTTAATCTGCTGTAGAGTGGGAGATATAGGGCTAGTTGGAGTTGATACCTTCTTAGATTGAGATGCTTTTTTACTTGTCTTAATGGTCCATTCCTGATCCGTGTTGTGTGGTCTGGAAGCATTTGATGCTTTTTTTATTTTACCGACTGAATTGTTAGGAGCGTGCGGACGATTGTCGTCGCCGCCCGAAGACGACGCCGGCATTATACAAAAGGCGATAGCAAAACGTAGATACGGAGCGACAATTAACGAACGACTTGCTTCGATGGTTGACTTATCGCGACTGCATATTACGATTTATTTACATATTTTTAATTTGATCGCCTAAATTATTCTGTAATCATCATAAATGTATAATGTATTATTGATTATTGGTTATAAAATACGAGAGGTGTAAGTGGCGGGCGTCAACGAAACCTGAGTGGCGGGGGAATTGCCTTCTGGGCGGGGGTCAACTAGACCAGTACCAAAAAAACTAAAAAACATGGAAACTGAAAGTGGCCGTAAACAGCTCAAAATAAGTCAAAATATTTGGAAAATGTTATGATGTATAGAAAATTATAACATAAGCATTCAGCCAAAATTTCATGTACCTACTGTCATTTGTTTTAGAGTTGCAACGAAAACTAGAATCAATTTTCTCAAAAACAGATTTTGCGTGAAAATTCCCGTTTTTTCTTAATTTTTCTTTTGTTTTTCACGTCGCTTTTTATTGGCCTAAAAGGTGATAACAGACACACAAAAAAAAAATTTAAATAAAAATTTAAAAAAAGAATTAAATATTAAAAAAAAACACATATCATTGTAAAATTAATTCATTCATCGCTCCGCTCAGAATCTAAAATGTAATAAGATTAAACTTCAAGTTTAAGTTAGGACAGTCTGAACAACCACCTTATTTGACTAACCCAAAACTGTTAAAGATTTAATTATAGGTACCTATTATATATTTTACTAATTAAGGGATGAAACTAAACAAATTTTGAAACTTGAGTAAAATTATGACCATTTTGGGGGAGGAGGGGTTACATTTGCTGTGCAGGGTCGGTTTAGTCCATATTTCTCGGGCCGAAAAAATTCGCCAATCCGCTCCTGTCTTCACACATTTCAAGAAAGCACACTAAGGAATTCTGAAACTGATCAATATCCAAAATTTCCATCAACGTACTTCTGACTGCTTAGTAAGAGATTTAATTTTATTCAGATTTTTTCTCCAACTTCTGTTTACATGCCAGTTGCAAAGTAAGTGATATTGCGGGTTTGACATTATATTAGACCAGGCATTAATCTATGTTGTGGTATCGTCTGACATAAGAACTTAAGTTGAAATTGAACCTACTTTTTCTTTTACAGACAGAAAAAATCTAGACATAGCCACTGAATCAATTCTATTGCTTAAACAGAACGCAACCGGGCAACCAGCTCCAAATTCATCAACTACGAGTAATGTTGTAAGCTAAAAGTCGTGGCTGGTAGTTCCATGGGTGGTGTCAAAGCAAATTCTATCAGTTGCATATTTTGACAAAACATCTATTTGATAGGGTGTCATTATTACAATCATAAAATCGTCTTTCAATAGTGGACCTTCTTTCTCACATCCTTGCATTTTAAAATATATTACTGGTGACTTTTCTTTGAGTAACATTTGTTCTTGTACCCATATTTCTGTACTAAAAGTGTCATTTGTGTGTACAATGTCTCTGTCCAAGTCATAATCTCTTTTAATATTGTATAAATCTCATTTGTCCATAGCATGGAATCGGTTGACACATTCAGTTGAAGTGACTGATTTCCGAATATCAAAAATTTGTTCAAAAGTCACACCTGATTTTATTTTACTTTATTAAAAATGACGCACAACTGTACTAAGAACTATATGGGATGATATTATATTTGTAATTTGTGTGATCAACAAAACCAATCACAGGAAAGTATTTTTATGCACGTACACGTACACGTATCTAGTAGAAACCCGCCTTTATCCGTTTTTTGACAAATTCTTATCACTTATATTAGTAATTGATAAGATATGAAGTTGATAGTAGTTTTTGGTGCGCGCATGCGTGTGAGGAGCGTGGAACGGAAGCACGCCAAGAAGCCACCCGACAAATAACCGCCCGACATAAGGCCACGCGATAACGACAAAAGGTCATTCGACAAAACACCATCATTATAATGCGACAAGATGCTACTCGACAAAAAACCACACTGCCAACCGTATACATACAGTAACATTATCGTTTTAATACGATAAAAATATCGACAAAATGTCACCTCTATTAATTAACTATTATCAAAATTAATTAAGTTTTTGGCGCTTGATTTGAAACACTAATCAGATATTAAAACTCTTGTCTCACGCCTCATGGCATAACATTTTAAAATGCCACGGACAAATGACACAAGTAGCGTCGTTAAGAATTTGATTCAGTGCTTCAACATTTTCAAGTTACAAGTTGCAAATTATTGTTGATGATTATTAAATAATGTCGATATATGTATTGCAATATTAACATCAACTAAATTATAAAAAAACGCTAAATCCAAAGTTTAAAACCGGAAAAGTCGAAGCGAAAAATTACAAAATTAGAAATTTTTTTTGTGCCATCATGCATCAAGTAAGTACTTCTTTTTTTAAGAATATCTTCATTAAGCTTATGTGTAAGTTTATGATAGTTAAAATAACATTAATAGTAAGTAGGTACTTCTAAATTCTGAGTGGAGCGAAGAATGTGGTAATGATTTTTCGATGTTTTTAATATTATTTTTTTGTCTGTTAACATCTTTCAGGGGGCAGTAGTAACAATAAATACTAATAATGCATCAATTAAAAATACATTTTCTGGTTGAGAGTTAATCTAGTTGGTACTTTGGAGGGTAAAAAGTAAGTCATTTCCAGTAATTTTTAAAAGGGATCGGGTGAAAGAAAAAACATTTTATGAAAAATTGGAACTTTTTTGTAAAATCTATTTTATTTTTTTGGTTAGGTTAGACAGAAACTTTAAAGTGTACATAGGTACTTTAAATTTCACCAAATTTTTATATGATCTTTTTCCATACATCATAAAATGTTCAAAATATTTTGACTCTTATTGAGCTATTTATAACCATCAGAAATTTGCTTTCAATTATCGCTATTTATTATATATATATAATATTAATGGTTTAATTAACTTGCCAGTAAATACAAAAATTATTAGTTATGCTGATGATACTGTTATATTATCTAATAAAAATATAGGTCCTATTATTATAAAAATGCTGATGTTATTATATAAAAAGTAAAATACTCGTTTGACAACAACTTATTAGAGTTTAATATGTAACTCAAAATATATTAGTGTTAATAATAACCCTAATGTTAATAACATTTAATTAATAGTATAATAATTGAACAAAACCTTTGTCACAAAATATTTATGAAAAAAAAAAAGATTCCAATAAACAAATAAAAAATAACATAACATATAACCTGAGCTAGGGCAATGTTTTACAGTTTTTATACAATTCATTTAGTTATTAATTACAATATTTAATATTTTAATGTAATTAAAATTTATTTTTAAACTACATTATTTCATTTTATGAAACCTTAATATTCGTAAATTATTTTACATTTCTATTTTTGAAGTACCTATCAATAGATATAAAATTAATAAATAATCATGAGCTCAGAACTGTCGACTGATAAAAACAACTTACAACTAGATATAAAAAATCAAACCTTACAACAACTTTGAAGATATCAATAAATTAGTTAATAGATATTATTGTACCTACAGTGTATTATTAACATACTTATTTGTATTTAATACTATATAATCTTGAATACATATAATTAATAGTGTATTAATTTCAACAAAACCTTGGTCAAAAAATATTTAGTTTAAAAAAAAAATGATTAGAATTAAAAATAAAAAATAACATAACATATTACCTTAGTTACATTTTAGTAATTAGGGTAGTGATTTACAGTTTTTATATAATTCAATAAGTAGGTTAACTACAATATTTAAAATTATGAAGAAACTATTATTGTTAATTTCAGATCGAAGATTTAAACTGGTAATTATCATTTATTATAATATACATTGCAGAAAGTATAATGAAGGAAACTATCTTGTCTTAAATTGTGTAACTTGCTACGTCATACTAAACGTAATGTAACCTAAACATTATACAATATTTAGTCCTTGTTGTCTTCTGAAGTTGAATCAATACCTACAAAATGATAAAATAAATATATATATTAAATGTTGTCAATACTAAATAAAAAATAATATTTTAACAAATAACAATCTTTTTTAAAATTTAAACATAATATATGTAGGTAATATCAATATTATAAATTTGTTTATTCTGAAAAATATACATTTATATATTTAACACATTGATAGTAAATCTAAAATACCTACATATTATCCTATGTATAATCTGTTTTCTGTGTTTTGCTTATTAGTATAAAATTATATCTCAAACAAAATATCCTCTATATTTCAAAAATTCTCTTATAATTACTAAATTTATAGTACAATCTTGATTTCTACATTTTTGAATTAGATTACTAAAAATATTTTGTTTACATATTTTGTATTATTAAATTTATACAATGTGGCCAACTTAAATGAATAAAAATATTTAAAATTTGTGTTCGTAAAAAACTGTTACTAAAATATTAATTTATAAATTTCATATTATGTGTCTTACTATTAGGTCTTAGCTAAATGTATTATATATGTATATATCATTTACAACTTCAATGTTTATGTATAATACCTATTATAATATAATGTGGTATTTTTAGTACTTTTATTATGTCATATTTATCATTGTAAATCTATACTTAAATACCAGAATTTTTCCATATTGTAATAGTGCTACTATAATATTTCTACTTTAAAATATAATATAAGTATTGTAACTTTCTAATATTATGACTATTATATTTTATCTTTAACAAATAATATAAAAAACAAACAAAAAACATGTTTAACCAAGGTAATTATATTGATACATATATACACATTATGTTTAAGTATACTTCGGTATTAAAGTAATTAAGTTTTAAAGTAAGATTCAGTAAGTAGCCATATCAAACTATTATTATTGAGTCCTTAGTGGGGCTGAGCTAGAAATATTCAGTTGAAGAGTTTGAGAAAGAGATATAAATTTTCCTCAGTTTGCCATGTAATATATAATAAATAGATACTTATTACTTACTAAACAGTTAATGACATATATACATAAATAATAAAAAATATTGGGAGTAGGTACATATTAAATTGTAATAAATCAGAGTACCTAGCACAAGGTATGTTAGATAATTTAAAGTAGTCAAATTATAGGTACCTGTTTAATCAAAAATACGAACTACATTCGTGATCAGAGTGTTACAGATTGGACATCGGTTTGATATTTCATCCGCACATTCTGAACACAAACATTTGTGTCCACAAGGCAAGCACGTATGTGTTTTTTGGTTACTAAAGCAAATATCACAACAGTTTATTTGCCTTGGTAATGCAATGGTATTGTTGATTGGTATAATAGGGATATCCTCCATTTCTCTTGCCATCCTTCATACTTCCATTTCACGAATGGCATTGAACACTGGATCTCTGTCTTCATCAATCTCAAAATCTGCAAAATCGTGAACTGAAAATGGACACACAAACATAAGTATATTTTGTAATTTTTATCTTTTAATTGGTATTATAAAATATATTTTAATTGAACACTAACCAGGAAACTGTTCTGCGTTTCGTTGTTGCTGCTCAAACCGGTTTTGTATTTGAACACTTAGTCTTCCTATTCCTATAGTTAACAATTTAACAAATAATTCTAAGTACTTAAATGGTATTATTTTGAGAGTAAATATTTTAAATTTTATAAAAATCAAACCTCCAATAAGGTTGTTTCCCACATTTTCCGTAAGAATTTGTTCTAAAATGTTTATTCAAAATAATTATTAGATAATTCCATATTGTCACTGTGACATTGAACTGTGAATATTTTAGTTATTTTTTTACTAACTTTAATAGTTTCAACGATTTGAGGTGGAAAGGTTTCATTGATGCGGCCAACTCCACGTCTTTGTTCTAAGAAATAAAATTTTTTAATGTAAATATTGTATTGTATGTTACCCAAAATTATGATTTGTTTTATTTATATTTACTTGAATATAACTAATTATTTTTTTATTTCTTTTAGATGTATATGTCATACCTGCATCATAAGCCAAATGCCCAGTGTACAACAGTAATTCTCTTACAGAAATCCTACTCTAGGCCAACCGTTCACAGGCTGCGCTGATTTTTCTATCTAGTTGAACGTAAGTGCGACTTCGGGCTCTTAGAGCTGGTCTTTGTTGCATTCTCTCATACCTGGTGCCATACTCTTCTTCAATTTTGATTAATGTTTCTATTGATATTATTCATTGAAGTATTTTAATTTATTGGATTAATTAAAAATTACAGTAGAAGAAAAGTATTTATATGACTTGCGATTGGTTTGGAAAAATACTCAACAATACAGAAGAATAAAGTAAATTATTTAACACGAATCATAATATTTTAAAAACATGGGGTGGTTTTTTTCAATTTTATCTACTAGATAAGTTATATAATAAGTTTTAAGTTATAAAATGTATTAAGACTTTTTCTAAAAATAACTTATTTAGTTAAAACAAATACATTTTTTAATTTGAAAATATTCTTTTGGAGTAATCAAAATAATGATTATGTTTATAAAATATAACTTTTAATAATGTAAATATGTTGATTTTATTATTTTAGTGATCTTTAATTTAACTTACTTGTAAAATGCCAAATACCAGGCCGTGGACTCTGCAGGATCGTATTTAAATGGCGATGAAAAATCTCTTGATCGTTGTTCGTTCTTCTGGGCATTCCATGAACACAAAAGTTTTCCTATCCAACACCTAACGTTGATAAATATTATTACGGATAAAGACTTCTTAAGGTGGGGTTATAAATATTGTGTTTATATTTTGTTGTGATTACTTATGATTTAACTTTAAAAATTAGATACTTATGCCGAGTTGCATAAAAAATGTATTAATTTAATGGATCAATAATGGGTCACTAAATCATGTTTAAAGGACCATTAGCTTACTATTGATTTGTTAAATGTTTAGTGATAGTTCATGCAAGGATGTGATCCAACATTAGTAATCTCAATAATATATACATTTGTTTATAACGGTTCATTAAAAGAATAAATTGGTACTCAATAGATATTAAGACTTAATTTTTATCATAATTTATTATTGAAAAAGTAAAATTTAAGTGTTTGGTATCTGTAAAATAAATGGCTATTATAAAAATTGAATTTTGAAATTCCATATGCATGTCTAAAATATTACTAATTATTGTCATGATCTCATATGTACCTACTACTTATTTTAACAGTTTTAATTATCAAATAAATTTTAAAAATGAAATGATAAGTAAAATGAATTCTTTTAGAATAACTCACGTTCCATCCACTAATTTTGAAAATACGAAATGTATCTTTCGGCAATCTCAATATTTGGAGAAAGCCTCGCCTCACTGACAACAACTTCAAACTCTTCAATTATTTTGTCAGCTGGCAAAAGTGCTAGAGCCTTTGACATACAAAACATAGTATGCAGTGTATTGTCAGTACTGTATATATGTCTTTGTATGCCAAAGTCTTTAGCATTCTTTTTGAGTGCCTATTTATATAAAAGTTAGTGTTTAAGAAACTTGCTTTAATTTTAATATTATTTAATCATTAAACTCCACAAATCAAAATATCTAAATTTAATCTTACAGAATTAAAATTGTTAAATTTTTTAGGAAATCTTACTTGGGCCATATGGAACCAGCATTTCTGCAAATCTGACCTCGGGAAAAACGTTGGTCAACACGTTGCTTAACCCTGCTTCATAATCAATGACAATGTTACTTGCAATAATACCTGGAACACAATTTCTTAATATGGCCAATTACACTTCTGTTACGCCATTTCAGTTTTGCGAGTCAGTCATGCGTATGCAACGGAAATGCCTGCTTAAAATAAATTAAAATAGCTAGGTATTACGTTTATAAAATATTGATATAAATGATTAACATATAGCATTATAGTATGTATAACGTTTAAACAAAGTTTACTGGTCCCTGTACATGGCCATAATGATCAACAGTTGTTCTGTTGTGGAAACAGGGGCTCGCTTTAAACGTGGCATCGAATGAATTTTGTGGCAGAAGTTCAATAGGCTCCTTAAAATTGTTTAAATTAGATACATGTTGATATCCGAGGAGGTAGATTTATATTTCTAAAGTATGTTCTTGACATTTAAAATAAATTACT